>CM045455.1:14302971-15502971 GCA_024666655.1 Dascyllus trimaculatus | reverse complement strand
AGCCTGCCATGCTCCTGCTCCTTCCATCATTCGCTGCAGTGACTTTTGCTCAACGCTAAAGTCCACTGGACTTTGCAGAAGAATCCCCTCCTGACAGCACTGCAAGCTAGAAAACATCACTGCTTCTACTCTGCGCACAAACAACTCACTTCAAATTAACATCAAAGTGCTGCCTGCCGATTACCAGTATAAATCTAAAACAGAGGGGAAAAAAGAAATGCTTAAATAAATTTTATTGATTTGTTTCTTACTCCCCACTCATGAAAGTGATCACAGTGTTTCTGACAGGAATCCGATTGTTCAGTGACACCTGGTCGTTTAATGCTTCACCACATCCAATCAGCTTAGATTTGACCCAGCAGAAGTTTTGTGGTGAGCAGATTCTCCTTAATGTAATGAAGGTGGTTGTTTCATTTAAAGAAGAAAAAAGAAGCCTAAAGGCAAAGTTTGAAACACAACTCTCTTCGTCACTCCTGCTGCAGTGACATTTGTGTTGACACAGTCAATGTGACCTTTACACATTAATGTTACCTTAAATTGACATTCTTCTATTAACTCCCTGGCCAATGTTGTCTGGCTTATTCCAGAAAATGGTCACTGTATTCCTGTAATGAATACATTTTTCCAATTCAAGCGTGACTATTTAATACAGGAATTTACAGGAATATGTAATGCACACAGATCATAAAGGCTTATTGACTGGTTTGCTGCAGGACTAGATAAATCTTCTATAAATGCTGCAACGTAAATGAGCTGTAGCCACTCACACTGCCATCTGAAACAGTAAAATTTCACTGCAAAATCAATTCATTTGTAGTGCTGCAATTCATGGATTTTATTACGTGGGTGCAGCAGGAGCCTTCTTGTCAAGTTTAACCTTAACTTTGACCTAAGAATCTGACCAATACCAGTTCATCTTTACTGTTTTGGCCTTTGAGTGGGAGAGTGAAAAAATGGAGGAAGATTTTTTAGCCACCACTTATATGTTACCATCTCAGTCATAGGGGAGTGTAAAACTCTAGAAAACAGGAATAGTTATGAGAGGAGGAGGGGGATGTCTAATTAATAAACTGTGTGAGCATATTGTCCTGACAGCTAGTGTGACCACATGGAGCTTCCTCTTTCTTCACTGTGCTACTTTCTGGTGTCCAGGTCTTTCTGGAGACCAAATCTAAGTACTGCAGATGTACATGCATGTAGGAATATCTACAGTATACAACAGAAGTGAGTGTTTGTTCTTATAAACAATCAAAAACAAATAGTTTGAAAGGACTATATTGAATTTACAGGCATCAAAGCTGAAACTCAAAGCAGCAAAAGTGAATACACCTGTGATCACTGAAGCAAAAGTACAGCTGTGACTCCCATTTAGGCTATCTGCAAGAACACAATGATAAAATGTGAACACTGTTGAAAACACAGCTGTAGTAGTCATTGGGAAGTACAGAACATGCCATAGTGGTACCAGTCAGAGCTGTAGTAGATGTCATCTTCAGATAGTGTGTTTGTTCCATCTACCTCTAAAAAGCAAATAGGCAAATGCTTCAGACTTGGCACAGTCGAAAAAAAAAAGAAAAAAAAAAGACTTGGCACAGTGATAATCAGTTGAAAATTAAGTTTCTGCGACAGCTCAGACAAAATGAAGAACACTGTATACGTGAACCTCTATAGATGACATCCAAGAGAACCTTCGCTTGCTCTTTGGCACATAACTGCAATATTAAATTTTGCTAACGAACATGAAAAGAAGCCTGATAAATACTGGGGGAAGATTACTTTGTTTGGCTTAGATGGGATCCAGTGTGTTTGGCATGAACCTGTTAAGGACGACCACAGTGAATGCACAGTCCTGACAGTGAAGTACAGACATGGGAGTGTGAAGACATAGGGTTGCATAAGTTCAAAAAGTGTTAGGGAGATGACATTTACAGATGGCACCATGGATACCCGTGGATAAACCAAAATACTGGCTGATAAGATTGAAAATAAGCTTGACAGAAGAGGAATATTCCCACAAGATAATGATCCAAAGCCCACTGCCAAAATCTTACGAGAGTTATGTAATATCACTGTGTTGTTTGACTTGGATCCAATAGACCAACTTTTGGGGGTATTTTAAAGAGAACAGCAGAGCAACACAAACTTTCCAGCAAAGAGCAACTGGTTAAATTTGTCTCTCAAGAAATCTGGTTCCTTTGATGCAGAGGAGGCCTCAATTTGTCAATGCAAATAAAGATTTTAAACTTGGTGATGAAAGCTGTAGTGCCTTTTGCTGCATTGACTTCCAACTGTGGCATCTGTATTTTAATATGATACATCTTAACTGTGAGTTTTTACTTTTTCAAATCAGCAAGTACGCCACTGTTCAACTTAGAAATAATGCAGTTATTAAGAGGTGATAGAACGTTGAATTATTGAACATTTAAGTGACATTGCACAGGAGTGTAGTCACTTCAAATTCAACATGAACAACTTCTCATTATTTCAAATGAAAACTGATCTGTAGCTGTGTCTAAAATGTAATTATAATAAGTTGTTCCGCAGTCCAAACTGATCTGTAACAACTACGATTATAAAATCTTTTGGAAGTCAGATGAGAGGCACCAGCTTCTGAGGGAAACGATGGGAAATACACACATCCTGACAAAAGCACAGTAAGTGAATGCTTCTGCTGGCAGCAAAATGACAGGACATCGAAATCCACTTCCCTCATCGGAACCCAAGCCCAAAGACAAAAGTCTGGGAGTAATGGTGAGGAACGCGTTATTATCTGTTGCCCACAGTGCTGGACTGTCACCTGCAACTCCTGTGGCAGATTCCTCCACATGAAGACTGATATCACTGTTCACGCAAACATTGAATACAAATTACAGACTTGCCCCAAGAGTCCTTCCCATATTGTTTTTCATCTATATTGCTGCTCTGCTGTGCGCCACACATACTGTGGCCGATGTGTGTCAACATATTTCACAGCCCTCCACAGTGGTAAATGAGTATTTCTTTTTCTAGCAAGGGTGCTGAGGAGTGTTCACTGTAACAGCAGCGGAGATGATCGTCAGCCAGCCAGTCTAGCAACGCCTCAGATCTATTATAACGTCCCTTTTGTTTTGTTATTGCAGTGATTCACAGCACAGTGGAAGTAAATGAAGTCTATTTGTGACCTCTCATCACAGCTTGAGAGTTTGGCTCTGAGCCGCAGAAACTGAGATGAGAACTAACTGATCCAATACTTTTTACCAAAAAACCCCATCCTGAAACATTTTTCAGGATAGAACTTTTACAAATGTGTCAACTTATAGCAGACAGAAGCATGCACTGTGCTCTTCACACTTATATGCAAATTTCTCGACAATCAGTGGTTGTCAGGATCCATTTTGTGTGTCGTAATTTCAATAAGTGGCAACTGACGATATGCTAATTTGCTAACTGATGCATACCTGATGCAGGGGGCCCAGTGATCGAAACTCATTTACTCCCCTTAATGAATAATGAGAGAATAATTGGGTTTATCTGTTCAGGTTAGGCCACAGTTAGTCTTTACCAAACCTGCCATGAAGTAGGAACAGTGCGTCCAAACCGGCATCCCTCAACACCTGACAGCACACTCACGATCATTTTAACAGGTTTCATCTCCTCAGCTGCCACCAACATCCAGCCACCAGCAATGAAACCGGCTGAACTTTAAATCCAATCAGAAAAAAGAATGCTTCAGGTAACGGTTTGCTGTTAGAGAGGATGCCTCTGGTCAACTGCATGAGAACCTCAGAGACCCCTGCAGAGGAGAGATTTTTTACATCTCCGCAGCTCATCCAGGTGGAAATTATAACCGGGGACAGGAAGTCGATACGTTCAAGAACAGAAAAGCGTGAATAAGTAAAGAATGTTTCCTTTTGCGTCCCAGTGCATTTCACCTCTGAAATAAACCATCATTTCCCCTTTAGTCAGGAACAGTTACAGTCAAGGTGGAATGTGGAGTTCTGCACATTGTTTTCTGATGTAATTTCAACATATAATAAATGCAAAAAATCTACATGATGCAACTTTCTGTAGGAACTTCCACAAATGAGAATTGTCTTTCTTCTGACTTTTATTTAATGTCTGTTTAAGTTACCCCTCAGCATGCCTGTACAAAACAAAAATGTAATAACAACCTGGCACAGTGCTCTGAGAGAGACGTGCAGCCTCCTTGTATCAGCGTCAATATCGCTGCATATTCTACACAACTATTTTTATTACTCTCTCAAGATGCATTTATTTTCAGTCATGCAGGCTGTGTAACATCAGTCGACACAGAGATCCATAACAGTCATTTTTAAACGTCAAACTGCGTTGTTGTCACTCTAGACTTCTGCATTTGGCGAACACTCAGTTTGAACTTTCAGCGAGCAGACAAATCAATAAAGGACATTACTTTGAAAAACATTAACATTATGGCCTCCTACATGCATCATTGCAGTTTTCTCAAGCAGAAAATGGGCTTTCAAACCTCTGAGCAAGGTTCAGATAATTCCCTTTAGATTTCCCGGTTTTAGCGACGCTGTATATTTCACAAGCTATTCCCCTGTAGGAAGAAAAAAAATGTCATGGCCACAATATTTCTCTGTCAAATTGCAGAAGGAAGACAGTGCAGGAAGGCAGGGTCAGTGATGGAGCGTTCTGCCCTGAGAGGCACGGAGTGACTTGCAAGTCATAAAGGGAGTGGTTCTCTGTGAAATGGCAGGAATCTCATTTTGCTGCCCCATTTTCACAAGTGTCATTATCATACACTTCGATGTCCTGGAGACTGGAGGCATCTGTATCGTCCCCCCCACTGCTGTCAGTGTTTCTGAAGGCGAGGCCTCCTATAAAGGGATACACGCTTTCCGTGAACAGGTCTCTGATGTTATAATAAGGGAGTTCTGGGTCCTGTCTTTCGGGCTTGGTGATGCACTGTCCCTCCATGGCTTTGTTTCTCTGATAGTACTTTGAAAACTTATTAAAGATGATGGTAATGGGCAGAGCCACCACTAAAAGGCCACAGATGATGCACAAAGTGGCCACTATCTTCCCTGCAAACGTCACCGGACATGTATCTCCATAACCGACTGTGGTCATGGTGATCGTGGCCCACCACCACCCTGAAGGGATCGTCCCCAGATCCGTGTACGTTTCCTCCTTCTCTGCAAAGTAGATGAGGGCAGAAAAGATGGAGATTCCCACAGAGAGGAAGAGGAGGAGCAGTCCTACTTCATGGTAGCTGTGGCGGACAGTGGCGCCCAGCGCTCGCAGCCCAATGGAGTGTCGAGCCAGTTTAAGTATCCGGAAAACCCGCATGAGGCGCAGAACTTGCACCACCTTCCCCACGTTCTCTAAATCCTCGTTCTCTTCCGCCGCCTCCTCGTCGGCTGTCTCCAGAGCTAAAGTGGCATAAAATGGCAAAATGGAAGCAACGTCGATGATGTTCAAGGGGTTTCCAAGGAACTTCCTCCGGGAGGGAGCAACGATCAGCCTGATGATGAACTCGGCAGAGAAGCAGACGATGCATATGACCTCCAGGATGGCGAGAACGGGATCCTCGATGGGCTTCTCGTTGTCGTCCACACGCTGGAACTCTGGCATGCTGTGGACGCACATGGCGACAATGGAGGTCAACACGACGCTGAGGGAGGCCACGGCGATGATCTTTGAGGCTCTGGAGTGACCCGGGTCCTCCAGTCGGAGCCAAACATAGCTCCTCACCTCCCCACACCAAGCACCTCTGAACTTGGCGAGGTCTTTGTCCAAAGCAGAGAGCTCCTCAAAGGACGAGTCCAAGCTGGGCTGCTGCTGGTCGTCACTCCTGACGTCCCAGTCCCTGTCCTCGATGTACTCCTTCCGCTCGTGGTACCAGTTGCTGCAGCAGGGGCTGAGGTGGAACTCCTGGATGCCCCAATACTCAATCTCCTGGCTGAAGGAGAACACGCACAGCTCCTCCATCATGTGGATGCGGCCGGTGTTGTAGAAGTTGAGCACGCAGAGGAACACCCGGGGATTCCTGTCGAAGTAGTACTCCCTCTCAGCCGGGCTGTAGTCGTCGCACAGCTCCAGGATCGCCGCCTCGCTCTGGCAGCAAAGCAGGCGAGCCAAGCGGGTGTGGGGGAAACGGAGCAGCGTGTCCGGGTCCACTTCATGTCGCGCACCTCCCACATTGAGGTGGATCTGGTCCTCCTCATTCCCACGCCGGTGGAGGATCTGCCCATACCCCATGGTCCTGATGACACATGTACAGACATCACAAACAGAAGTGTCAGCATTTCTTTAGAGTGTTTTTTAGGACATGAAAACGCCTCCAGGATTATAATTTGCACACTTGGATGGATGTCTATCAAGACATATCTGACTGCACTGTTTGTGGAAAACATTAGTCCTCTGAAGGAAAAAGAAAATCAATACAGCACACACAGGAAATGGGCTGTACTGGCGTGAGAGGAGAGGCGTGAGGTACTGTCACTTCTTAGAGGGCTCAAGTTCAGGATTATCACCAAAGGAATCAAATTACACAGAGGACCAGACTAACTCAGAGGAAATGAGAGGCAACAAGTTGAAACTGAGCCCACACACCGTTTCAAGGCCGATTCCCAGCATGCATGCATTTCTGTGTTTTCCTCTTGGTGTTCTCTCATCTTCCAGATATTCCCATCAAACAAAAGGTTTCTTCCATCACTCCTCAGCTGTTTGCAATTAAGTGCTTCATTTTTCCAAAAGTAAAAGAATGTAAAGCTCAAACATACCTGCAGTTGGAGTCTTTTTTCCCATGAAAATAACTTTTACCCGGCTGTTGTTGTGCTCATGTTGCTGCCGGCAGCAGGTCGGTGCAGAGAGTGCGGAGCCGCAGCTTCACGGACGGGACAAGAGCAGCAGCTGGAGGCGGGACAGCGGCAGGCGGCAGTTTGTTCCCTTTTACAGGGAACAGGGAGGAGCGAGAGGAGGGAGGAGAGGGGAGGAGAGACGAGGGAGAACCGCTGCAAACACCGAGAAACACCCCAGGAGAAATGACTGCCAATCTTACACACAAGGTCGTTTAATTTGTAATGTGATTTGTGTTATTCATACATGGAAAGCAGCTGGGTTAGAATATAGAGCAACCTTAACCCCACAACTAGGTCACTGTGGCACTACAAAGTGAAATTAAAATAAATATCTCCCATTTAATGCACAAGTAACAATAATAATAATAATAATTTTAAAAAATGGTTTTTAAGCAGTTTTTATTTGTAATTTTTTTAACAATTTACTGTCATTTTGCATATTTTCCCTGTCTTGTTAAATAAGATATAATGTCTGCAACCACTAAAAACATGTTTTAATTTATTTCTTTAATGTAAAAAATGTGAGTAACTTCTGTATTTTTTTTTTTAAAAAAGCTAAGTTGTTCTTTTACAGCATTTGACTGTATAATTATTCAATTTTTCCTGTATTAAAATCAGCAAAAATGTATCATTCTTCTTTCCAAATAATGTATTTGCTGTTGTTGGGAAATTCTTTAAATGAAAGTTTTTTTAAAAAGAAAAAAAGAAAGAAAGAAAGAAGAAGAAGAAGAAGAAAGCTGGCCAGAGCTGCACATTAACTAAAGTCTGTAGTTTTTCTAGCACACTTGTTCCCAGATTTTCCCTTTTGTAATTATTATTATCATTATCATTTTACAGTTTAAACTTTAAAAAAAAATGCTGTGTTGAAAATAAGATTAGATGAAATAAACTTTTTTGATCCCTCACCAGTGAAATTCACAAATAAAGCAACCCAACCCCCACCGCTGGGTCACTGTGGAAATGTGCTGGTTTGTTAGGTCTTCCCATTCAACGCTGATTTCTGGCAGTTTGTTTCAAACCACACTGTAAACAATTTTGCAAAAACAAACAAACAAAAAATATATTTCTGGAAACAAGGGTGCCAAAAAATACATTAAAAAATGATAGAATTGTTTAAAGTGCAAAAACTGTAAAAAACAAAACAAAACAAAACAAACAAAAAAAAATAATAACAATAATAATAATAACTAGAACTGCAAGCAGTTATGAAAGGGGGCCAAGCCCCCGTGCGCGACTTGGTTCCCGGGTCCCCCGGAGCCCACGGAGGTTCGGCGAGAAGGACCATGGCCGCGGGGCGAGCGTCATAATACCGGCCAACGTGTCACCAGCACTGTTGTAATGGTAATGAGAAGAGCAGCGGAAGCGTGAAAGGCTGAATGTGTCAGCTGTAACAAGTCACGCCCACTTTGACCATTCATGAATAACATTAAGCTATGGCCTCTGGAGTGAGCCAGATGGTTGATTGGTGTTATTAGCATTTGTTTTGACCAAGATATGCAGCAGTTTGTACACAACAATTGTATGAGTTAATAATTTGCGCATATTTAGATGGAACTAAATTCTTTTGATAACTTTAGATCACGTCCAACTGAAGACTGTATATGTGCCAAGTTTCACGCTGATTGGACAAAAAGCCAAGGAGAAGTTCAAAAAAGTAAATTTTCCAGTTTTTGCCATTTTGCGGGAAAAAATGATGGGTGGAAATGTGCGTGTCTTATCCCAAATGATTTGGTGCTATTCAGGGAATCTGTGGATACGAGGTTTTGAATGTGCGACATACGGTGTGGGAGTTATAACCCAAAACATTTGTAACATGGTTGCAGCAGTGTAAAAACCCAAAGGTTTGTGAACGTTGAAGGGTGTGGCCTTAGAGACACTGAGGTGTAATTATGGTCATTTCTTTTTGTCGTCTACATGAATGGAGCAAATCAGCCTGTGAAGTATCATTAAGGACTGACAATGCGGGGGGGTCAACATCACGAGCAGAGCCGTGGATGTGAGCAGAGAGCAGCTCTGCACACTGAATTGTCAATAAACAAATAGACAGTATATGTAGCTGTATATCCAAAAAGTTAGTCTGACTGGGATTCGAACCAGGTATCTTCCACTCCGAAGTCCGCAGTATTACCAAATGAGCTAAACAACCGTTCAAAAAAAACTGTGCTCATTATATTCAGAGACTTGACGTGAGCTGTTACATGAGTAGTTTAACAGTGGTGGTATATTTGTTATGAAGTCACACAGCAGTTCGTTTCGACTGATACAGTACATGTTTATGAATTATAGTTTTTGTGTTAGGGAATGTCCTGGTAGAGGAGTGATCTATATGTAATATATTTGTGTTATGGTTTAATTCAATGTTTTTTTCCTCCGAACCGCTGGAAGATCGTATCCCGGTCGCAGCCATGTTGGCTGTTTGGCGCTCACTCATTGGACAAAACAACATGAGTCACGTGTTAGGTTACACGTGACTGAAACCACAGCACACGTGACAACAATATCAGTAACTATTACCCACTTTAAATACGGATTTTATAAAATCTGCAGCATTACAAATGGGTAACTTTTGACATCTATGTCATGACTGTCATATCTTTGTAACTGAGTAAAAAGATTGCCGTGCCTGATCTGTCGGAATGGGATGGCTTTCTCCTAATGGCCTATTCAGCGAAGCGACGTCACTTTGGAGGTGTGCCGCCAGGTACTCGTGGATGTTATAAATAGAGCCTCGACAACGCTGAACTTCACTCATTGCTTTTCCGCCAGTGTTCTACGGAGCTGCTGTTGGATTGCCCTGGGTTTGCTGCTTTTGCATCGGTTTTGGAGTGCTTTTGGATTCTGATCTGTTGGATACTTTTGTATTATCTACTTAGGATATATTTGATATTTTCACATTTGAATATTTTGACTAACTTTAACAAAAGTTTTTGTAGTTTTCTGTCTTTTTGTCTTTCTGTCTTGTTTCTCTCTGTCTTTCTCTTTTATAGGTTTCAATTTGGTCAGTAGGTCGCGGAAGCTCTAAAGGTAAGTGTATTTAACTATTTTTTTTATCAATGCGAGAGCTCGTTTGTTTTTGTCTGTTTGTTAACGTATTACTAACACCGCTAGCATTCGCAGTCAGGTTGATAGTGCATGGTTAACTATAGCAAACTGTGGGCTTGGACTGTGTTTGTTTTGAAAGTCGAAGTTTTTCCGAACCATAATGATATATTTTCATCAGTTGTATGTGTCTGTTTTAAAACGGTTGTGCTAACATTTGGTGTATTTTTGTTCGGTCCAATTTTAGATGCCCCGTGGCAAGGGCTACCGTCGCTCCCAGGCTGCCAAGATGAGGATGACTGCGCGCTCCCTGGATGCGGAACTGCAATTTTCCTGCAGCACTTTTGTTGCCCGTAAGTAGTCATTTGTTAAGTTCTTTTAGTAAATTGGTAGTAGGTCTGGTGTGAATAGAATTCCTGGGGTTTGGATAGTCAGGACTACATTTGGTGAATGTCCGAGTGTTTGTTTGTTCAGGAGGGGAGGGGCGGTTTCCATTGGAGTACCTTGTTTGCTGGGGGGGTGGGGGTGAATATAGAATAGGCGGCTATTCGGGTCAAGCTCTAGTATCTGTTTGGGTGTGAAGTGTTTTAAACTTGGTACTTTAAAAAGGCCAATTAAGTCTTATTATACTATTGTCTATGTGTCCTATTCAGAGCGCGGTACTGGATACCGCCATGCAGTTCGGCGCTGGCCAACTTCACCGTTCACGGGCAGGAGCCATAAGTTGGTCGTTCCAGCAGACTCCCCAGACAAGCAGGTAATTATTATTAAAGTATTTAATTCAATTCAATTCAGTTTTATTTATATAGCGCATATTTACAACACAGGTTGTCACAAAGCACTTAGGCTTTAGTCAGTCATAGTGTTGGTGATAATTCATTGTTGTCGTTGTTCTAAAAAGCAATCCTCTGTTGTTACAGTTCGTTCTGATTGTCGGGGATTCCCATCTACGTGCTTTCGTAGATGGGTTCGTCCAGATGCCAGAGGGGAGGATGTCCTTTGGCTTCATGTCAACGCCAGGGGCCTCAGCAGCGCAGCTGAGGATTGAGGTTGAGAATGCTGTTCTCCCTCGGATCCCAGATGCAGTCTGTCTGTTGGCCCCTGGCAATGACTTGACTGCCAGCCGGACCATCGAACAGGCCGCAGGACACTTTCAGAGGCTCCTTTGTGCAGTTTCCACGCGTTGGCCAAAGGCAAGTGTTAATTTGTACTATACTTTTAGTATCTTTGATGGTGGAATGTTGATGCATCCGCTGCATGATCTCTAAAACAATATTTTATATTTATTTGTTAGGTGTCTGTCCTGGATTTCCCACGGCGCCTGACCATTGAGGTGGACCAGCAGGAGCTACTGAGTCAGGAGTACCACCGTGTTGCAGCCCAGCTGAGTATGTATAGACATATATATGTATGTTAACTGTATTAAGGATTAAGTGTAACGAAACATTTTAAATAAATCAAATGGTGCTTATTGTTTTCATTGGGAGTTTGTAATTCACAAAAAGAGTTGAAACCAAGTATTTCTGAAAATGTTGTATTTTTTCTTTCAGAGATACCCTACCTGTCCTGCAGTGAGCACATCCCCTTGTCTCACCTGGAGCTATGGTGCAGGGATGGTGTAAGTAAAATTTGCTATAGAAAAAGTTTGATGTACTGGCTATTCGTAGTTGAACTTGATGGCAGGTGCATGTTTTAAATCAGAAAATTGTTCACCAAATTAATCATTATGTATTTTTGTAGGTGCACCTCAGTGACAGTGATGGGATGCCTATCCTGTCACAGTTGCTGTGGGCTGCCGCCAACCAGCAGCTGGAGAGGAGGGAGCCAGAGCCAGAGGTTCGAGCTAGGTCTGTGCCCCTTGTTCCCAGGCGCCTCCCTCGGGTGGTTGTGACGGGAAAGGTTGCGACGCCAAGGCACTCAAACATCTTTGAGTGGACAGATGTTGGACCACGCAGGCAGGTAATGTGGAGTTTATCAGAGTTGTATGCTTGATAGTATTTCATGTAATTGAAAAGACTCTAATAACTAAGATAATTTTATTTGCAATAGAAGAGGACCCGAGCAGCCGACGCTGACGGGCCAGGTGCTGCCAAGAAGACGGTGGTTGAGCAGGAGGTTTGTCATCTTTGTTACAAGCAGTAATTAATTAATTAAACTTGTATTCTACTTATTTTTTTACATATTGTTTAATCAACTTATTTTATTGTCAGGGGAACGTGGTGCTGAAGGAATGTTCTGTCGTGCTAAATCCCGTGTGGTTTAGCAGGGAACTTCTGGATGTGTTGGGCGATGGTGCGGTCCATGTTCCTGCTCCTGTTTCCAGAGCAGTTGCAGCACAGCAGAAGGTAACTTGCATGATTTAAACTTTGTTCATTTTATTTTATGTCCTTGATGATCTCAGACAATCTGTGGTGCTAACGAACTGTGCTGTTTCATATAGTTTGAACTGAGTAATTTCCCAAATATGGATTCAAACTGTTTTTTGCATTTCCTTATTTTAGAAGACTGCGAAGGAACGTCCCCGGAGACGTGTTGCCTCCCAGAAGAGGATGGTTCAGCCACAGGTCTGTTTATGCATGTTAAAGATTATATTAAAAGAAAACATTTTCCAAAGATTTAGTACAGTTAGGCTAATCAGTGACAACATTTTTCATATTTTATCAGTTCTTGTTAGTAAGTGTGTAAGTGCCTGCAGGTTACATGGTGTTTGTTCATGTTTTTTGTTAGGAGGGGGCAGGTACCATCGTGGGCAAGGCTTCTCCCATCTCGTCGCCTGTCTGTGTTGCCACAGTGGCTGAGAGGGAGGAGGTCAGCGCACCTCTTTCTGATCAGTCACTGGGGGACACTAGGAAGGTATGTACATTTTAGAACTAAAATTTTCAGTCATGTGGTGTTAAAATAAAAATGTGTCATCTATTATTGAACACTACCTTTAAGTTTCCTACAGTGTCTTCAATTGACTTGGTATCATTGTTCTTACAGGAGCATGCCATGGACCTGCAGGCGGAGGATGTGCAGCAGGGGGAGGATGTGCAGCAGGTTTGTTATCTGTTTACATAATTGCAGCATTAATTTTTAAGCTATTTTTATTCAGTGGAAGCATATTTCTGTGTTGGCCACACAGGTTACTTATTTTCTCCCACAGTTTGAACATTGAGTTAAGTTTGTGTAACAGACTACTGGGTTTGTATTACAGTAAATATTTGTTCATGTGCGTACATGTTGTTGTGGTAGTTAATTTAGAATTTTGGATAGCTTCTTTAATTGACGCCTAATTGTTTGTATGTTGGATTCATCAGCACCGTGACGCAGAGGGGACAACAGTGGACCATGTGGATGATGGTGATGCTCCCGCTCTGTCTACTGCTGCTAATGTCCAGGAACACGTGAGTCATGACCATGTCGTGTCTTTTATTCGTGGGTCTTTTCATCAGGGGCACAAGCGTTTTGGTCGTAACAGGCAAAAACAGTGCACCACAAACAGTGTCACTGCAGTTATGGCCAATGTCTTAAAGAGTGCATGGACTTGGACTACAACTGATGTGGACAATGTTTTGGTGAATGGTAACTCCTTGTACACTTACATGAGGAAGCACCACATGATTAGTGATGTGCATCGTAGTGGTTACATTTTTGTAAGAGAGTTGCCTAGGGAGCATGAGGTGTTTAATCACAAATTTAAATTGGAGTACATGGAAACATTCACTGGAGACATTAATATAGATGACTATGACCCAGCTGTTAGGGATGTGGTGATGGCTCTGGATGTAGCTTTCCAGAGGGCCATGTTTGAGGCAGATGCTTGTTTGTTGACCATTAGGAAAAACACGTGTGTGGTTTTTAAGCAAGGGTCCAGGTTTGCTGTGTTTGATCCACATGCACGTGGTGATGATGGTGGTTGGCAACCTCATGGTACAAGCATCCTTGCACATTATGATACTGTGGATGCTCTATACACACACATCACTAACCTTGTTCATTCACTGTATGCACATGATGCACATGCTATTGACACTTTGTTTGAAGTCACTGGTGTTAAGGCTGTTGTTGTATCACGTTGTGCAACTACTGACACACGCATGCATGGTTTTACTGCACATGTGCAGTTGGAGATGGTTTCAGGGACAGGTAACAGTGATGATGCATCATCAGTCAGTTTAGTGTCTGAGACAAAAGCCAGCAATGTGATATTTAACTGTTTGACATTAGCTGACAAGAGGAGCATCTGTACCAAACTTGGCATTGTGCCCAGTTTAAATCATGAGGATAGTTTAGTTGTTGATTCTTTAGATATTGAACAGCCAGAACCATGTACTGCCATTGATATCCAGGCAGATGGTAATTGTTTCTTTGGATCTCTGGCACATGTTGTTAGCGGGCTACAGTCATATCATAGAGCTATTCGCTTGGCTGTTGTCAAGCATATTGAACAAAATGCAGATGTGTACTGTCATGTTGTTAGAGAAGAATTTGAATCAGTGCAGCAGTATGTTAGTGATTCACGTATGAAATATGTTGGCACTTGGGCTACAGAGGTTGAAATTCAGGCTGCTGCAGATTTGTTTAATGTTGATATTTATACATATAGTGGCCAGAAGTGGTTAAAGTATAGTTCAAGAGGTGCAACAACTGGAAGCAAAGGGATTTATCTAAAACACTGCAATGAATGTCATTATGAGCCCATTGCATGTGTGAAAGATAATATCTCTAGTAAATGTTTTAGTTTAAGTACTTTGTGTGAAAATAGTCATGGAAATTCAACTTCTGCTGTCATGTCTCCACATAAAGTCTGTAATGATAGGCAGAAGAGGAAAGAGAGGGCCAAATATGCTCATGATAGTGAGTTTAGGAAAGGTAAAATAATGAAAGTACAACAAAGATATTCAACCAATAGTACATATAGACAAACGCTACAGCAGGCTAGTGTTAGTAAGTATGCTACAAATGAAGAACACAAAACAAAGATTATACAAGCCACTACAGATAAATATCGTAGCAATGAGCCCTATAGAGCCAAAATAAAACAGAAACGGGTGCAAAAATATGTGTTAGATGATCAGTTCAGAGCAGCTGTAAAACAGAGAAAGGCACAAAAATATGCTTCAGATGATCAGTTTAGAGCGGCAGTAAAACAGAGCAGTATTAAAAAATATGCCAATTCTCCAGATCATCGTGCTCGTGTCAAACAGTATACTGCACAAAAGTATAAGTCTAACCCAGTTTATGTCCAGTGTATAAAAAAGTGCAACCAGGAAAAAAAACATAATCAAACGCTGAAAAAATATAACATAGATGCTGTAATTCAGCAATTTACAGAAACTGTTAAACATGGGCCAGAATATGTTTGCTGTGTATGTCATAGATTAATGTTCCAGCATCAGGTACTTGAATGTAAAAAAGAACAATATGGAAAGAAGGGATCTGCAATAGCTACACTGGCAGACAAATGTATAACTCTGACATACTTTCATGAATGTGAGGATAAATGTATGACAGACTGCACTTTTAAAATGACACCTGCTGGTAAATTGTGGATTTGTTATACTTGCCACAGAAAAATAGTTGGTGGAAAAGTGCCTGAAGAAAGTGCAATTAATAATCTACAATTAGATGCTATTCCACAAGAACTTGGTACTCTAAACTCTTTAGAACAGCATTTAATTGCACAACATATTCCCTTCATGAAGGTATTAGCTCTACCGAAGGGAGGACAAAATGGTGTCCATGGACCTGTAACATGTGTTCCATCCAACAATCATGCTGTTAGTAATGTGCTTCCTAGGTTAGAAAACCAGGATTTAATGATTCGTGTTAAATTAAAGAGGAAAATTACCTACAAGGGGCATTATGAATATCAGTATGTCCACACAAATAAAGTTCATACTGCACTAGAATATTTGAAGTACCACAACAAGTGGTATAAAGATGTGCAGATTAATTCAGATTGGACAAATCCTCTTGAAAAAAATACAAATGATGATCCTGATAAAAGTGATGAAGGTGAAGATGTAGACCTTCAAGATGAACACATTACTGATCAGCAACAGCATGGTATGTATTTGGATACATGTATGCAGCCAGTAGATGTTGCACAGGAAGTATTAGATCAACATTTTGACAGTGTGTTATCAGTAGCTCCAGCTGAAGGTAACAGTCCTGTACGTCTGCTTACAGATGTTAGCAATGAGGCTAAATGCTTTCCTGTTCTTTTCCCAAAGGGAACTGGTACTTTTCATGACACCAGACAGCATAAGTTGACATTGAGTCGGTATCTAAATGCTAGAATACTTAATGCTGATGGTCGATTTGCTAGTAATTTGGACTACATCTTTTATGCACAGTATTTGTCAGAGATTAATCAAGTAGTGTCTAATGTTTCCATAGCATTAAGGAAAGGGTATCATGGAGGACAGAACAGCCAGATTACATCCTCAATGCTTGCTACCACAGATTTTGTTAAGGATGTTTTAAGTTGTGACATGGGATACAAATTTTTAAAGCCTATTCGTGGAACACCTGTGTTTTGGCAAGGTGTTCAGAAAGACTTGTTTGCTATGGTCAGGCAGCTTGGGATTCCTACTTGGTTCTGTTCCTTTTCATCTGCAGATTTACGTTGGACAGAATTGATGGAAACCTTTGTGAAAGTGCAAAATTTGAAAGGTAATGTAAGTGACATGGACTGGTCTCAGAAATGTAATTTGTTAAAGAATAATCCTGTGACAGCAGCCAGGATGTTTGACCATAGGTTCCGTTGTTTTCTAAAAAATGTGATCATGTCCCCTGCTAAGCCAATAGGAAAGATCATTGATTACTTTTATCGTGTTGAGTTTCAACAACGTGGATCCCCACATACACATTGTTTGTTTTGGGTAGAGAATGCACCAAAGATTGGCACTAACACAGATCAGGAGGTCATAGATTTCATTGATAAATATGTAACATGTGACCTCCCACCTGAAAGTGATGATCTGCATGAGGTCGTTTCCAGTGTTCAAATGCACAGTAAGAAACACTCTAAAAGTTGTAAAAAGAAGGGCACACCGTGCAGGTTTAATTTCCCACGACCTCCAAGTAAGCAAACATTTATCTGTAAACCAAAACTAGAGGAGCAGCAGCAGCAACATAAACCTGACATAGAACAACAGCAAAATAATATTAAAACATGTGATGCAGCTGCAAAAGCTAAACAGATAATGAGCAAAGTTAAAGCAGCTCTTTCAAATAAAGAAGCAACATTTGACAGTATTGATGCTCTCTTTAGTTCCATGGGTATCAATCAGTCAATTTTTGAAAAAGCTATCCAATTAACTACAAAGAAGACTAGTGTTATTCTTAAAAGAAATATCAGCGATGTTTGGGTAAATCAGTACAACAAAGATCTGTTGCGTTGCTGGAATGCTAATTTGGACATTCAGTTTGTCTGTGATGCATATGCATGTGTAGTATATATTATCTCATACATCTCCAAAGCAGAAAGGGAAATGGGTTTGCTACTGAAACATGCACAAAATGAAGTTAAAAGTAAAGGAAATGTGGATGCAAAACAGGCCCTTAATAGATTAGGAGGTGTGTTTTTGCATAACAGAGAAGTATCTGCTCAGGAAAGTGTCTATAGACTCACAAACATGCGATTAAAGGAGTGCTCCAGAAAAGTTGTATTTGTTCCGACTGGAGATAATATTGTCAGGATGAGTCTTCCTCTAAATATCATTAAGAAAAGAGCAGAACAGCAAGAGCTAAATGAAGACAAAATCTGGATGACAAACATCGCTGATCGATACAAAAGTAGACCAAAAAGTCATGAATTTAAAGACATGTGTCTCGCAAGTTTTGCTTCAGAATATAGAAATGTGCCCAAAAGTGAAAAATGTCAAAACAATGTTATTAAACTAGATAACGACTGTGGTTTGGTAAAAAAGAGGACAAGGACAGATGTAGCTGTTGTGAGATATGCACGCTTTTCACCATATGATTCTCCTGAAAAGCACTACCAAAGCTTGCTTCAGCTGTTCTTCCCTTATTATACAGACACACAGTTGAAACCCCCACAGTTTGGGTCTTTTGAAGAGTTTTATAAGACTGGTTCTATTAATAACAGCAAAAATGAACTTAAGTCTGTAAAAGAATTGGTTGATTTGAACAAGTCTAAATTTGAGAAAGAAGCTGAACAATTAGAACATTGTGAAGAAGAAATAGCACACTTTGGTTTTCAAGAAGATGCTTGGGCTGATCTTTGTCCTGAAGCAGAATTAGAACGATTAGAAAGTGTAGAGGAAATGAATGCTCACAAAGATTTGTTTCCTATGGAAAGAGACATTATTCCAGATTTGGAACCAGAAAAGAGACATGTGTCGATTGAATTCACTAAACAGAAAATAAATCACTCTGAAGCACAGGCTATCATGAGATCCCTGAATAATCTACAGTCACAGGTGTTTTATAAGATACGACAGTGGTGTTTACATAAAGTGAATGGGGAAAATCCTGCACCTTTTCATGTGTTTATTTCTGGTGGAGCAGGCACAGGGAAGTCCCACTTAATTAAAGCTGTGTACTATGAGGCCACACGACTGTTAGCAAGAATGTCACATTATCCTGATGACGTTCATGTTTTACTCACTGCCCCTACTGGTGTAGCTGCTTATAACATTAATGCTACAACAATACACAACAGCTTTGCTATTTCTAATAATGTGTCATTACCATATCAGCCACTAAAAGAAGAAAAGGTCAATACTTTAAGAGCTAGTCTGAAAGATCTTCAAATCTTGATCATAGATGAAATTTCCATGGTTGACCACAAACTACTGACATACATCCATGGCAGACTGAGACAAATTAAACAATGTGCTGATTTTGCTCCCTTTGGTAATGTGTCTGTAATAGCTGTTGGAGATTTTTATCAACTTCCACCAGTAAAAGGAAAGCCTCTGTACATAGACCAAGCAGGGACTGACCTATGGGGAAATGTGTTCAAACACATAGAGCTGACAGAAATAGTGCGACAGAAAAATCAAGACTTTGCTGTAACGCTAAATCGTATCAGAAAACATAAGAAAGGACACAAACTAACGGATCAGGATGAAAAACTTTTAAAACAATGTGAGACAGGCATGGGTGATGACACAGAAGACCTTCACATTTTTGCAACAAACAGTGATGTAGATGCACATAACTTCAATATGTTGCACAAGGTATGTTCTGATATTGTGCAGATTAAAGCGCAAGACTTTGACAAAAATCCTCAAACAGGACGATTTGCACAAAAGGCTACTTCACATACCTTTGATAAACACACATATTTAAGTAAATTGTTGAGTGTTGGTCCAAATGCTCGTGTTATGCTCATCAAAAACATTGACATTTCAGATGGTCTTGTTAATGGAGTACTTGGCACTGTTTCTGTTGTACAATTTAATGAAAATACTAAACTCCCAAAAACTATTTATGTAACTTTTGATGATGAAAGGATTGGCAGTAAATTAAGAGCAAAGTTCCCATGTACAGTGCCCGGTCTTCAAAATGCCACACCAATTGGGCTTGATGAAGACAAAGTAACCAACAGAGGTGGAGTTAGACGTCAGTTTCCGTTGCGTCTAGCCTGGGCCTGCACAATACACAAAGTGCAAGGCTTAACTTTAGACAAAGCGGTGGTGTCATTTAAAAAGATTTTCTCTGCTGGCCAGGCTTACGTAGCTTTAAGCCGTGTTACATCTATAGAAAATCTGATTATTCAAGATTTTAAAGCCACCGCTATTTATGCAAAATGTGATATAGATGACATTTTGCAGAAAATGGAAAAATATATCGAAACTCCATTAACAACATCAGATGCTTCTGTCAAAGTCTGCTTACTTAATATTCAAGGTTTAGAAGCACACATAGCAGACCTAAAACAAGACCGTAGGATGCTAGATGCTGATTTGCTCTGTCTCACAGAAACATGGCTACAACACAACACACCACACAGTAACATTGCTATGGCAGGATGGACATTCCACTGTAAAGCTAGATCCCAATCTTATAGTGACCTGGATCATTTCTCTGCTTTACAAAAGGAACAACATGGTGGTGTTGGCTTTTATCACAAAAACCACATGATTTGCAACACCATCACTATGCACTGTAAAGATTTGGAAGCCATAGCATTTAATGTTCAGCCTATGAACCATAATTACATAGTGCTGTACAGACCACCATCGTACAATATTGGCCTATTTAAAAAAAACCTAACTGTTGTACTCAATCACTTTAATGAGTTATCAGGAGGTAAAATAATAATGGGGGATTTTAATGATAATGCACTTATTTCCAAGTCTATGGAGAACTTGATGACTCAACATGGTTACAGCCAAATTGTTACTTCTCCTACAACAGAACATGGGACACTAATTGATCATATTTACATTAAAGACATAGATCCTACAACTATAGATGTCCAATTAATGTCAACATATTACAGTTATCATGAATGTCTTTGTATGTGTTTTAAGTAGGGCCTGCAACATTCATCTCTGAAGGTGGAAAGTCTGTATGACCGTGGGGGGGGCTCTTTTAGTGAGCTTATGAGCTTTTTCATGTGTATGACAGGACTTGTCATGCACTTGAGAAACCATTTCCGTCATAGGGGTACAGCACCGCAAGAGAGAAGCCTTCAGTCTTAGGATTGTTGCAGCCCTCGGCAAAAAAACCATGCAAATCATTCCTGATTTATGGAGCTTTTCACAGTTGATACTTGAAACTATTTAAGTCCCACAGTCAGTGTAAAAATGTCCACCCTTGTCTGTATTGTTACAGATCCATCCTGCAAACATTACTACATTTACTTTATTGTGGTGCTTATACCATATATTTTTCTGACTGATTGTGTAAATTACATTACAACAACATTATCTATTTATCTAACCAATCTATGTAGTTATTTACTTATGTATTTATCAATTTGTTTTGTACGTATTTATCTATATATTTATTTATATATATATATATAATATACATTTTTCCTCTCCTTGAACTGCCACCTTACCGTGGTGGAGGGGTTTGAGTGCTTGAATGATCCTAGGAGCTATGTTGTCGGGGGCTTGGTGTCCCTGGTAGGGTCTCCCATGGCAAACAGGTCCTAGGTGACAGGCCAGACCAAGAGCAGTTCAAAAGCCCCTGATGAAGACTCAAGAACAATTAAAAAATTGTGTGTGTGCGCGTGTGTGTATTATTTCTTATTTCTTATTTCTTCTGCTGGTATGTTGTACATTACACACAACATTTTTCAATTGCATGTTGGTGTGAGTGATTGCAGCGAGTGTCCCTGACTGTTCCACAGTTCACAACCTGTATGGTAATGTGTTTTCTGAGTGTTTCCTCTACAGAAGAAGAACAAGCGGTTAGATCAGACACAAGATGAGCAGAGAAGAGGCTGGACCGGGCAGAAGACCAAAGAGGAGTCCAAGATGGTGTGAATAAACCTGGCAAGATGCACAGGCTGAGTGAATTGACTCACTGCCTTCTAAGGTTGGTAAAAGTATGTGACCAAACATCTGATGATGACAAATCACTGTAATGCCTATCAACCACTGAAAAGTGCCTTCTCACTCCAAAATGCAGGTCAAAGGACAGTGAGGCACAATGGAGGAAACAGGCTAAATGGAAGCTGCATTGAAAAATGATGCCCTGAGAGGAACAGCACATATGTGGCCCATACAGGAGCAGAAGGACCACCAGATGACAACACAAACAACAATGACTACACTTTTCAGCCTCCCTGCTCAAGAACAATGACCACAAAGTCACCATTTACAGAGGCAAATATTTGATTTGGTACTGGAGACAGTTTGCTCCTGTTAATGACTGATTGTAGGAAAAATCTGTTTTAACAAATGTGATTTGGTGGATTTTAACTGTTTTTGTTGTTTTTATAGTCACCTTTCAAGTTGTTCCATGTACTAACACAATGTTCCTCATGCACTCAGTCAGGAAAAGTGATCAAATCATATATATATGTATTTATGCAAGTCTTGTAACATGTTATGTTCCAAGATTTCTAAGTATTGTGAATGTAATATCCAAAAACATCTCTGAAATATCCTTCTGTTATTCTTTTTTGAAGTTGTATGTTGTGTGTTTCAATCTACAGATTACTTGTGCAAATTGAAAAATAACTTGAGCCATGACACGTCTACATGTATCAAATAAAAACTATCAACATCTTTTGTGCTCTTCAACCTTCATTTTATACAGACATTGTTTTACAATTGATTTTCTGCTGCAGTATTGCAGAAATGCTACAGTAAAATGCAGAAAGTATTTGGCTCACTTCTGATCAGATATGTCTGTAGATTCCATGTACAAAGCCTTGTGTAGATGAGGCTCAGAGACTCCTATTGGATACTTTTAGCTATAAGACTTCTGTGCCCTTTTTGCATGTGCAATAAATATTGATACAGAAAAAATGCATTTGAAACTTTGAGCAATATATGAAACAATATGTGTTTGGTTAAAGCCACTGCAGTTTTTTGGAATGCCACATTTTATTATATAACCTTTAATGTAACACATCTGGACATTGTGTGAGCAAAGTTTCATACAGATGGCACATAAACCATTACAACATTCCAAAAGTCTTGATTCAAATTCTATGTGCCATGTGTTAGAGTGGTGAAGTATACCAAACATTTGATTTGGTAAAGTGGTTTATGCGAAATGATGTAGAGTTAATGTATATTTCAGCCACTTCAAGTTACCCATTGTGTAACTTGACCTGCTTGAGGCACAAGCAGGTAAGGCATAAGGAGCATGTATGAAACACATCGAGGCAAACTGATCTGTTATTCATGCTCTTCTTCAGAGGAAAGACCGACCACAAAATTCAACCTCAAATGTGTTGACAGAAGAGTACTTGGTCACTCGCAGCTCCATAGTAAAACATTTGATTAAGTGACTGGAAACGTGAAACATCAAATTCAGCTGTTAGGATGACAATCCTGAAAAAAAGTCATCATGTTGGTGGATAGCCCCAACTTTCATATAACATTTACATGAAATCCTAGCTAGTTCATACTGTGGTGTACACCTGCCATACTGGCAGACAATGTATAAGCAGTGGAGAGGAGATCAGACATGTTTTGAACACTGTTCAGTGAAATTTTTGATGGTATTGTATCGTGTAAATATAGAGAAAAGCCCCATGAAACTCCATTTTTTCCACCACTGCTTAATATGCCATGAATAACACGTTTAAAATGTAATGTAATTACATTGAAAGGAAAGTTGTGAAATCTCCTGTCCAGCCCTCCCATTCCTCCCTTGTCTCATCAAGTAAACCCAAGACAGTCTGGAAGGCAGATGGAAGCAAAAGCCAGTTATGCAAAGGGAAGTGTGATCAGAAATCTGGATTGCCTGCACACCAACACACACAGGCTATAAGGACATGTTCATCAGTGTTTTATTGTAATGGCTAGAGCACCAGAACGTGAAAGGCTGAATGTGTCAGCTGTAACAAGTCACGGCCACTTTCACCAAACATTACTAAATTTTACGGCAGGCCTCGGGAGCAAGCTCACATCATGCTCACCAAATTTGGCGACAATCTGATCAACTTTCATGTTCTTGACTTTTTCCTGTTTATAGCGCCCCCTATTGGCCAATTTGCGCCAAATTTGGCACAGATCCTCTGGTTGACCTCTGACACAAGTAAATTGAGTTTAATGTGGATAGCTTTAACGCTGACAAAAATATGCAACAATATGTGCTTTTTAGCTAGCAGAAAAAAATTGTATATTTTTAAGTGGCACATTTTTTTGAGTAGCAAAATTCTTCTGATAACTTTTGCTCAAGCACATCTGAAGATTGTATGTGCAAAGTTTGGTGATGATGGAGTGTAAACTATAGGAGTTCGAAAAAGTAGGTTTTTGATGTGTACTGTCGTACAAAGAAAAATGTGCAGTGGAAGTGGGCGTGGCCTATGTCAGAAGATTGCGACACTATTTAGGGAACACATAGATATAAAGTTTACCCAGACATGATTTAAAATGTGAAAGTTACAAGCCAAAGTGCGTTTGCAAATGTTTTAGCGCCGCCTAGTGGAACAGATGCACAACTTTTCGTGTGGGTGGTCCGTGAAACATTACTAAATTTTACGGCTGGCCTTGGGAGCAAGCCCACATCATGCTCACCAAATTTGTCGCCAATCAGATCAAGTTTAATGTTGCTTGAATTATTCGTAAGTGTCACGATAACGGCCATCTCTCAACAGCAGTGTTGTAATAGTAATGGGAAGAGCACCAGAAGTGTGAAAGGCTGAATGTGTCAGCTGTAACAAGTCACGCCCACTTTGACCAAACATTACTAAATTTTACGGCTGGCCTCAGGAGCAAGCCCACATCATGCTCACCAAATTTGGTGCCAATCTGATCAACTTTCATGTTGCTTGAATTTTCCTGTTTATAGCGCCCCCTATTGGCCAATCTGCGCCAAATTTGGCACAGAGCCTCTGGTTGACCTCTGACACAAGTGAGTTGAGTTCAATGTGGATAGCTTTCATATTGAAAAAAATATGCCACAATATGTGCTTTTTAGCTAGCAGAAAAACTTTTGTATTTATAAGTCGCACATTTTTTGAAGTAGCAAAATTCTTTTGATAACTTTTGCTCAAGCACATCTGGAGAATATATGTGCAAAGTTTGGTGTAGATTTAGTTCAAACTGTAGGAGAAGTTCGAAAAAGTAGGTTTTTTATATGTACTGACGTACAACAAGGAATGTTCACTGGAAGTGGGCGTGGCTTATGTCAGAAGATGCGACACTATTTACAGAACACGTAGATGGAAAGTTTACCGAGACTTGATTTAAAATGTGAAAGTTACAGGCCAAAGTGCGTTTTTAACCGTTATAGCGCCACCTAGTGGAGTAGATGCACATTTTTTGGTGTGGGTGGTCTGTGTGCTCTTCTATATATACCCTGTAATTTTCACAGTCCAGAGCCTAATAGTTGAGCTGAAATAAATGTTTGTTGTTTATCTTGTAATAAGCCACGCCCACTTTGACCATTCATGAATAACATTAAGATATGGCCTCAGGAGTGACCCAACATCATACCTACCAAATTTGGGAAAAATGGGTCTTGCCATTTAAAAGATATAAATTTCCCATATTTGCAGCGCCCCCTAGGGACCAACATGAGCCAAATTTGGCTCATACCCCCACAGTCATATGACAACATGAGATCTCAGGTTTGGTGTTATTAGCATCTGTTTAGACCAAGATATGCAACAGTTAGCATTTTTATAGCTAGCTATAAAACTTTATGCGTTAATAATGTACGCAAATTTAGACGGAAGAAAATTCTTTTGATAACTTTAGATCAGGTCCAACTGAAGACTGTACGTACCAAGTTTCACGCTGATTGGACAAAAACCCAAGGAGGAGTTCGAAAAAGTAGGTTTTCCAGTTTTTGCGATATTGTGAAAAAAATTTATAGGCGGAAATGGGCGGGGCTTATCCCAGATGATTCAGTGCTATTCAGGGAATCTGTAGATATGAGGTTTTTTAATGTGCGACATACGGTGTGGGAGTTATAACCCAAAACATATTAACTGTGGTTATAGCGCCCCCTGCTGGCAGACATGTGCAACTATTGGCATCTGAGGTAAGGGCAGGGGTCTGGACCAACCCTCCAATTTGCACCACCTTCCCTTGCATGGTGTAGCCTGCAGCACTACTTTTATCAACGGAAAAATAAGGAAGGAAAATAATAATCTGAACGATTACAATAGGGTTCCCAGCCCTTCGGGCCTGGGAAACGCGTATGCTAGCATACGCGTCTCCCACGCCCCTCGGGCTTGGCCCCCTAATAATAATGGGAAATATTTGTGAAACAATAATATATATTTTAAATTATTTACCACTTTTCAGTTCTCTCAATAACTGCAAATATATGTAAAATAACAGTATTTTAAGCTAATTTACATACAGTAAAACTCTATATTGTAAAAGGACTACTTTTTTATGTTCAACATGTAAATTAGAATTTCTTTTCTGTCATTTCATTAGATATTATCTGAGTATTTTTTAAAAATGTTAAAAACCTGTAAAATGACGGTTAATAAATGCTCCACAGTTAAAACCACAAACTCCACCCACCACTATAATTATCCTGGATTGTATTCTTACAGTTAAACAAGCCTAAGACATTTAGCTGCTTGGCAGTCATCTAAGTTATGACTCTGGGCATTTATTTCCAGCTAACAAGACCAGACCCCACAACAACCAAACGCATTGCCAGTCTTATGTCTTTGCCTGAAAATAAGGTTTAAAGTTTTTTAACTTGAGGTTTATACATGGACGAAGCATGGGAAAAGTTTCATGACATCATTGCAGCACCACAACTGGCCAGATGTTTTTTGGTTTGACTGTTCTAAAGCAGACGATTTGCTTATTAACCCCCAACTTTGGCCTTACAGCATTCTGTCTTAGGTTTCTATTCAGGATTCTTTAAAAGCTGAGTCTATTTTACATCTCTGCTCAAGATCACTCTGTTACCAAAACTTATTAAAAGTACAGGTAGAGTATTTATATTGTCAATAAAATCCTGTCCACTGTGAGAACATCTGACTGCAAGACCAGGATCAACAATGTGGTAAAATAAACCAGCAGCTGGGTCAAACTAACCTGACCAGCTGTTCTCGACTGAGAACAAATGTCTAACAATCCATTTGACCCAACAGAAGCATCCCAACAGTGTGTTTACTTTACCACAGACAATCCATAATTATGACCCAGTGTAGTCAGCCCAGCCATGTGCTTACAGTAACAACTCTGCACTTTTTTGAGTGTAGTTCTGTTGGGATTTATTATACGATACAGGACTTCCTCCCTATAAAGGCTGCACCTGTAGTCACTGATGTGTAATGTTCAGAAATCATCCATTTGCTTTTATTTGAGTGAAACAACTGCAGCTAAAAGCAGCTGATCTCAGCTTGTTTGCACAGTGGAGGTAGTAAAGTAGCCTCAGACCAGACTCTGACATTTCAATCGTCAGTGAGAAAGTACTGCTGGCAGACTCGCTGACAAACCTGCCGCTAACACAGGACTTGGCAACAAAGAGGAGATACAGCACAGGACACCTAAAAGAACAGTTGTGGCTGTAACCGATATTTTTTTTTACAACAGTTTGAAATATATGGAACAATTTAACAAACTCTTTCCTGTGCAAGGTGTCTTCCCATGTTTTTATTGCTTTGATGGAAACCTCAGCATCTGTTAGATTTGCTGCCTGTAGCATTAAAGCATAAAACTACTGCAACTGCAGTTCTTCTTCCTACCAAAGCAAACACTTTCCTGAGTGTTGAGGATCGTCTCTTTATACTCTCAAAACCAGTCTTCCATTTTAACATCTTCTCCTTGGGGACACACATGTAGATTTTCAGTACAGGCTTTTCTAAGAAAAAACTTTATTAACTTACATTACTTTACTTTATGTTTCATTCACAATAGAAAAAAACTGAAAACAGGTAAAATCCCAGCAGCGGAGCACGAAAAAACAACATCAAAAACAAAACAAAAAATAACTTATAAAGAAACAAACAAAGTAAAAATAGTGGAAAGTTACAATTTTTAGCAGTAGTATATATATATATATATATATATATATA
This sequence comes from Dascyllus trimaculatus, assembly GCA_024666655.1. Lineage (NCBI taxonomy): Eukaryota > Metazoa > Chordata > Actinopteri > Pomacentridae > Dascyllus > Dascyllus trimaculatus. The sequence continues at coordinate 15,475,461 of CM045455.1, read as the reverse complement.
TATATATATATATATATATATATATATGTGTATATATATATATATATAATATATATATATATATATATATATATATATATATATATATATGTGTATATATATATATTCTATAGTATATATATATATATATATATTCTATAGTAGAATACATATGTATATGTACACACACACACACACACACACATATATGTATGTATGTATGTATGTATGTATTTGTCGATTTCAGACATACAGAATAAATTTATAAAATAAAAAGGGAAGATTCTGTAAAATGACAGATTATTTATGGTGCAGGATAATCCTTGGACACCCAAGGGCCCCTTAAGCCCCATCTTCACTCTGCGTCATCACAGAAATCAATTGTTTTGCTTTTTATCGTGCCTACATGGCCAATATTCCTTACTAAAGGTTGTGTATTACATTGCATTATTCAAGCATTCAATTCATTTTTAATCATACCAATATTTTATAAATTATATGTTTTGTAATTTCATTTATTGATTGACTCGTATGAGGAGTTGTAGCTGATCTTGATGACTAAGTTTATTTAAATGTAAATGTCATGTAGTTCTTTTAATCTGTTTGCTGTGTGTTGACTCAGTTCAGACCACACATGCAATTATCCCCATCAGGCTGAGATGGGATCCACCTGTGTGAGGCTGTATTTGTTAAGTCGGATCCTCCCTCCTTTCACCCAAAGGGCAGCCCTGTAGAGTTTATCCCCTACCACAAACGATAAGAAAAACTGTTGGAGAGGAACTCTAAGGTTACCATTTTACCACATCTTGTGCCATGGGTCATTTGTTTGGCTTGGGGTAAGTAGCTTTATCTGTTTTATCATCTTCTCTCTGTTCACAGTGTCAGATGTGACTTCTCTGAAAATGACTCAATCTTTTTCAGGTGGTTGATTCTCTTGATAGCGGCTATAAACATAGAGGCTCAAAAGAAGCCCTCTATAAGTAAGTTTTTGTCAGTTTTGAGTCTTTTGCCTTAAACATGGTCACTGGATCACATTAATACTCATTTAAATTATTGCTTAACCTCAGATACCAGCACAAAATGTCTGGGGAATGTCATGCGAGTGGATGTTGGTCCGCTCGGAGGAAATCTTCTGGAAGTTGCTGTTGTCATAAGTAAGTGGAAATTTGTGGATTTTAAAGTGTTTCCATTGATTTTTACTTTTTCATGTGACCACCTTCTTTTTTCCCCGCCCTTAGACAAGTCTGCCATTCTCCTCACACCGGGTTTAGCATCTCAGTGTGGCTTCAGCATGAAGATAGACCAACTGGGAAACGCCATGATTTATGCCTCCCTTCAAAACTGTTTTGCTCAAATTGTGGTAACAAGACTGGGGATGTACTTTTGTGCGTGTCTTTTTACTGTTGCAGTACCTTAAAGTTTAATTTCTGTGATTTGCAGAAAGATGAAGCATTCACAACAGCATTCCAGCTTCGGCTACATGGGAGCCAGTTGGTTGAAGATGAAATCTACCAGGTGGCTGAAACCTGCCAATACCCTGCCTGGGCCTACAGGGAAATCGTCTGCGATCACAACTATATGGAGGCAAGTGAATGCCGCAGGACTCGGAGAGGTCACGTTCCCTTCTATATGATAAGTGGCTTTATGGCCCATATGAGCATTAAGGCTGCTGCACTTGGTTTCCCTGCAGAGGAGAGAGGGAGAGATGGATTATCACTTATGGAATGGCCTCATTTCTAGGTGTCTGTGAAAAGGGCGGCTCCTGATGATTATGTCGTGCCTAAAAATCCCATCCCAGAGACTCGTGCACAGCTTGGTCATTATGAACGATATGCAGAGGTGAGATGAGCTAATTTTTAAAATCTTGATGTTCTGCAGCATTCTTCTCCGTGTGCAATATCATGATTTGCTATTTGCCTCACAGAAACGGCCTATTGATGCAGGATTCAGAATGACAACCATCACATTCTTCACACCTGAGGAGAAGGTTATGACGGTGACCGATGCTCAGAGAAGTGGACATGGGATTGCAAACACTGCTGAAAGGCTGGTTGTTAGAAGTCCAAAGGCTTCACCGGAAATATACACCCAGAATGTGAGTCAATAGAATTCTTAAAAGCCTGACTTTATATCTTCCCCCTCCAGTCAGACTGGGTAAATTACCTGTAGCCCATTAGGTAACTTGATATTTGCTTAATTTGCAACTGATTGGATTTATATGAAATGGTGTGATCTAATTGGCCTTTTAAATTGATTGCATTGTCTCAAATAAAGTCTTCCATTATGGCGAATTACCCAACAATTGGAAATTGGGGTTTCTTCCAACAATGTAGCCTGTCTTGCTTTTTTTTTTTTTTAAATAAAAAAAATGGTGCTATACAGTATTCAAAACCACTGGATGTTTGCTAGAGCACCAGAATCTCAGACTAAAACAAATGGGAACACCACCCTCCAAGTTTCATCCTCAACCAGAGAGGTTGCGTTCATTAGAGTAACAACAACAACAAAAAAAGACTCCTTTGCAGTCATTAGCCAAAACTGGTATTGTAAAATTCGTTGAGTTGTCAACTTAACTTCACTTGTCTCTCCACCGGCTGAACTGTTCAGACTGCAGTTTTTTACAGCGTAGTATGGGAGGTCACTCTGGTCTATTTTATAAACGTGGAGCAAGCCAATAGTTTCAAAGGGAGGGACCCACATGCACGTGCAGTTGAAAAGACTTCTACAACAGAAGCTCAGATTACAGAGTCAATTGTTAATTGCTATATAAAAGTTTAAAATTGAACCTTTTAAAGCATTAAATAGTAACTGTTGTTGGACTACAGTGCATTTAAACATACTAATCTGTAATCTTGTCCCGCAGGTAGCAGGGGTGCCTATGAAGGTAGTAAAGACCTCGACAGTTTTTGAGAAGGAGTGGCTAGTAACTCGGATTGACGCAGCAGCTGCTTGCCCACTACAGGAGGGTAATGATCAAGTTTTGAGAGCTGCGGGCCACTGAGGTCACGTCCGTAATGTTCTCTAGGAATTTAAGGGTCCCAAATTGGCGGATTTTAGCTTTCTGTGTTAAGTTTAGAATTGGCATTTACTGTAGTGGGTATTTTATAGGCTGATTATACATGTTATTGGCATTTACCTTCAAGGTTAACAGATTCTTCCACTGGAATTTAATTCCTATCAGGGTGGTAAGGGATTTGGACTCTGACGTTGGCATAGAATTGACAGAATTGAATAGTTGCAGGGAAAAAATCCAGTGCTTGTTTGTTAGTGCAGCATGAAAAGGTGAATACAGGAGTGAATGGCTTGCCTAGCTTTGCACACAGCCAAGAAGTAATCTAGCAAATATACTCATCAAAGGTTAAAATTTGTTTGATATGTTGGAAAATGTTAATGGGTAATAAGCTAATGTAATCATCTCTTGGCTGTAGTTTCATATTTAACAGACTGATGGTGGTACATCTTATCTGCACAAAACATGCCAAACTTAATCGTATGAATAAAGTACAGCATACTAGTGATAAAACTTTCCATTTGGTGTCCTTAGATTTCTGTGAAGAAAGGACTTGAACTCATGACTGCTGGATCTTTAAAATGAAGCCTACAGACCTGCCCATTCAGCATATAACTGTCATTGCTGCGTCCTGTTGCTATTGTCTGCATTTGCCTTTTATATACAGGTAGTGTTTACTGCACTGCCGACACAATCACCTGGTACCTTCCCCGGCACATTGACCCACTGATTTCCTCGGGCCAGTCAAAACTGTTGGAGGTGTACATGGGCATCGACGGTCAGAGGCTCGATGCTGCTGAGATGGAGGCCAGACAATATTCCCTTAGTGTCACTGACACGTACATCGTCGCCGTCGTTCCTATTGGAGCTGTCGGTGGCTACTATAAGGTAAATTACAAAGGGATTTAAAAATGATGGAGATGAACAACATTTTTAGTTGTCATCCATGTGCTTACAATTGTCCTGTAAGGACTTGCAGGATGTTATAAATTCAAAAGTCAGTCGCTGGTGAATAAAAGGTACAACCAAAGATCTTCTAGATAAAGATGGTTTGACACAAGATTCAGGACCAAACCTTTGTTTCATGTGTTTAAGTTTAGCTTTGAAAGATTTAGGGTGTGTAATTTCCAAGTATATCTTATTTTTGCAGAGTCACGTTCAGGATGGTCAGTACCACGTCTCCTACACGATCGAGCCGATGATTGAGATGCTCTGGACTGAAGATGCCACTCATGAGGACACCAGATACAAAGTCTTCTTTCCCATCACAACACCACTACTGCCACGACCCCCTCAAGTTACTGACCGTGAGTCTTATCAGCCCTGTTTTTGGGATATTTGAATACATTGCAGGCTTCTACCATTCCTCTTCTTTTGATCCAAAGGCACCGTTGCAGCGGAGCGAGTGTTCAAGCTGGAGTTCGGCTATTTTTGCCCAGATGTGGCACTGGTGAATATTACCTTCCCCTCTGAGGTTTTGTCCGTGACAGAGTGCCAAGCCAGGGGCATTAATGTCCTGGAGCATATATCCCCCAACAGCAGCTACAAGGTCTTCACACTTGAAGTGCCCTTCACAGACCCGGTGGTTCTGCAAACGGTATGATTTTAATTCTAGCTTGGGGAAATGAATTACAGTGGTTTTTAATTTGGCTGATAAACTTACTGTACATTTCCCAACAGAGCCAAGTGGGGGTTACGGTCTACTCTCTTCACCTAATCTTTGGTTTGGTTGTGCTGCATGATTTTGTTCCATTTTTTCACACTGCTTATGTGGAAGCTACTTTAGAAGACATTGGTTGGTACTCTTGGATATAATGGATTTATTCGCAACAAGAGGACTTCTGTAAACACTGCAGCCATTTAAGTTCTTTTAAATGCCTGTCTTTTCCATCTGCAGTTCCCCCCTCTGTCTCTGGTGGATGCGATTTTCAAAACTTTTATATCCTTGTGAAGTATGGAAACCAAGGCTTAAACTTCCAGACCGCAGTGGGGAATCAACTGCTGACCCAAAGTTTGGCTGAGCAGTTCGGCTTTGCAGAGAACGGAACACACTTCAGCTTTGTGGTGCCGTTTTTTGCCCCTGCTGTTGTGTTTGAGGTATGACTTATAGAACCAGTTTTCCAGACATCTTCGCAGACGGTCGACACAACTTGTCACTGCGTGTTTTTTAGTAATCCTTGTGACAACTTTGTCCACCTCTTCTCAGGGTATTGAATCATCATCTATTAGGAGCAGACTCGATGTTACTCTGAGGAACCCGGAAACGAACACGATTCACAAAGAATTCTCCGTAGCTTGCAATTTCTTCTCATCACTGACTGGTTTGTTTAAAGAAACCAATTTTTCTGTCTGTTGAAATGCCTCCAGCACAACTAAATGTCTGAACCTCGCCTTTCAGAGTGTTTCCCCAATGGAACCATGACCGCTCTAGCCGTGAAACTGGAGTCGGTTCCCAGTTTGAACCCCAGTCAGCTCACACTCAGAGACCCAACCTGTGGTCCCGCCTACAGCGACGAACGCTACGCTTACTTCGTCTTTACTGGGAACTCATGTGGGACCACTAGAAAGGTAGTGTGCTGCCAAGTACCTTTCTAAAATGGACTGTCAACCTTGAGATGGACCTGATAAATGACATTTTACTCTGTCCCTTTAGTTTTTGCCCAATATGATGCTGTATGAAAATGAAATCTCACTGCCGGATGAGATTGAAGAGAAAAGGGCGTCCAACTCAGAGGAACCAGAGTATGAGTGAGTGACTCTTTTTGAGCGTCCATTTTTAAATGACAAAACTCAAAAGCATTTTGTTATTTTTCAAGCATAAAGTCTATACAATCCTTGCATCTGAGAATTTGCTGCACTCCTTTGGCTTTATGTGATGATAGAGTAACTTTTTGTAGTTTGGACTTTGGTTGAACAAAACAAGACACTTGACCTTTTTCTGGTGACCTTTCAGTTTTGACCAGATGATTTTTAAAAAGCACTGGAAAGTGAAATGACAGTGGAAATGGCTAGTTGCAGCCTTAAGAACATTGCATTGGAACACATTGCAGTTAACATTGAGAGTAATTTCTTTTTGACCTCAGTGCAACATAACTTATTCTGTTACTATCACAGATGGAAGGGGAAAATACTAAATCTAAAAGACTCATTTTTAGTTTAGTAAAATTGATTTTATTTTGGAAATCTGTATCATCACTACTTGCTGCATAAAGTGAGGGCTGTCTCTTGCTTAGGTTAAAAATTTCATGCCATTATGACATCAACACAACCCACGCTGTGGCCTTTCAACCGAGACAGCGCAGGAACGAACCGTATGCCGAAAACGCAAAAGGCCAGCTGCAAGTTGCAATGAGACTTGCTTTGGGTAAGTGAAGTTAAAAATATAGTAGTCTATTTTTTTATTTTCCCCAACCAAACTTAAACACTTGCTGAAGCCATTAAAACCCCAAAACTGAGCAAAATGAGACTCAATCCTGTCAGCATGTTAAAAAAAAAATGGAAAACTCGATGGATGATTCAAAGGGACATGGATCGGATTTTCTCCAACCTGCACAATGGAGGCTTGGAGACATAACTTTGTTTTTAGGAGAGTTACAGAAGTTTCAACAGAATAGTAGTTTGAATTTTCTAAATTGGTACATAGACGGTGTTTCCTGAAGTCAGGAGGCTATCTCACAACTTGATCTTGCATAAATGCACCTTCTGACTTAAAGTGTGTTGAAACGCCTTGCAAAGATGTACTTTGAAACTGAACGGACATTCCTGCTCTGTCTTCACAAAGACGACTCCTACAGCGTGTTCCACAGGGCCGAGGACTATCCCATTACTAAATATCTACAGCAGCCACTGTACTTTGAAGTGGAGCTGATGACACCTGCAAGCCCCCAAGTATCAGTGGAGCTGGAGAACTGCTGGGCGACGCTGGAAGAGGACAGGACGTCTCAGCCCAGATGGAATCTCATCATTAATGGGTAACTTTCTGCTTTTTCAAATGACAAGCATTCAGTCAGATGGTTCATGAACATAGGCTTTGGCCTCAATTTAGTGGCATTATTTTGGATGTCATTACCCAGCTGACTGTCTCTGGAATTCTCTAGCTGTCCAAACCCAGTGGACCAATACCAGGTGATCTTCCATCCAGTTTGGACTGATGCGAGAGTCCAGTATCCCTCTCACTTCAAGCGCTTTGAGGTCAAGATGTTTGCCTTTGCTCAAGACCAAGGGGATTTGAGTCACCAGGTAACTTGTACTAGGAGAATGAATGCACTTTCACTGGTCAAAAGACTGCAAGTCACAATGGCCATAAATGTTTGTATCTTGCAGCTCTTCGTCCACTGTGATGCGATGATCTGTGATGTCAGAAATCCACTAGGTGGAGTTTGCAATGGACAATGTGTGAACTTGGAAAATGGAAATAAAGGTATAAGGTTGCATATCCATTTAAAATTGTGTAACATTTTGTAAAGTTTTTACTTCTTCACCCTGAAAGACACTCAGGCCATAGCACCTCTGTTTTCTTTTGAAGATGTTAACATGTCAGCATTTTCTAGCAGTTGCTAAGATTTGCTTGCTTTTTTTTTCCTCCACAGGTCAAAGACGGGCTGTTTCAGATGAGGACAAGTTCAGTCGTGTGTCAGTGGGGCCATTACGTATGAGCAGATTAAAGTCTAATAAAACTTTTTAAGAACCTACAGTTGCTTTAATTTCTTTGAGGTATTATCCTAGAGGTGAGATTTGATGAGTTCAGTGTGAAAAATCGATACTTATGACTTATTTATCGGTGCTTGCCAGATATTTAAAGTAGATAATTCAAGACCTCATGACTTTTCAAAAACTCATGCCTTCACTATATGAGAACTTTCACTAAGGGTAGGAAAGGAAGACTATACATTTGAGCACCAACCTGAACGATTATGACGGCATTTGGGATTGAATAGATGGATTTATCTCTTTCATTGAAACAGACTTGGTGCATTCTAAACTCCATACTACCACACAATATATATAGCATGCCAGAAAAAGGGTATGTCCCAATACATAGTATGCCAAGAATACCAGGATGTTGTACTACATCCAGTCTCATTTTGCAGTATGCAAGCCAGCATGCTTTTCTAGCCAGTTCTTAATCAGTCTTGGAAGATGCGTCGCATACATCATGGTTTCTCGCTAGAGTAACAAGGCTGAACTGCCAAGAACAAACAAAAAGGCCATTTCACACTATAGACCTCAACAGATATGAGCAAGATGGCCAAAACTTAAGGTGCAATATTGTGATGAAGAATGTTTCAACTGTGTAATACTGCATGCATCGTATGTACGTAAAGGTGATATGGAACACAGGGTTGGTATCTTACTCTTTACTGTTGGGGAACAGAGGAAAATGGTGGATGGTGGGGGGATCATAAAAATCTTATGGAACTTTTCTGCATGGCATTGCATTAAGATAATTTCCGATGGACTCATTTAAATTACAGCTAATATTTTCCATGATGGAACTCAAAATGTAAATCCCTATAGTTAGTCACTCATTTCCAAGTTATGTTGGACTAAGAGCGGTTACATATTGAGCCACAAATTTCTGTAATATGAAAATGAGGTGGCACTGTTGGAGTATGTACGCGCATGTACTGCCTTTTCAGTAGTGCCTAAGTCTCCATGGGGTTAAAAAATACTGGTTTCCAGCAACAAGACTGACTTTTTGTGGCCATTTGAGGAACTGCAGGTTTTAATACATTTTTCAGCCCTTTATAAACCACCTTCTCATTTCTGTGTTTGCACATCCTTGATTCCTTTCCTCAATGTCTCTCCCCACATCACAATCCCTTCCACCAGAGATACCAGTGAAGGAGGTGAGGAAGAGACACAAGGAGAGGAAACATCCTTTCGTCAGTGCTGTTGCTTTAAAGTGATGTCAATTAAATATGACATGTGGCACAGTTGTAACATCTGAATATAAGTGGGTCTGACAACTTACAGTATATATTTACCTTAATTCATAATGTGATGAGAATGTATGGATGTCATACATTTTGTCCACCACACAAAGTATACAGGATATACTATACAAATAGAATGACATAAGGCAAAGATATACACATCTGTCAAGTTGTACATTCCAGCTGCATCAGGTCTTTTTCATACAACATGCGCGCTGAAAAGACTTTCAAAGAATAAACCAAGGATACACCTGTGCATTATTGCTCATAGCACCTCAGTCTTTGAGATGCATATTAGAAACTGAGAGAGTCAAGACAGAAATGAAATGGGTGTCACTTTCCTTGCATACTATTTAGCATGGGAATTGGAATGAACCCATTTGGATAAGATTACAGATCCTTCTCTGGGTTTGAGCATTGTTGAAGGGAGTTGGGATAATTCCACAGACCATCTATTATTTATAGCGTATGGATAATGCAAGTATGCAAGTCAAAAGAATACAACTTTGCCTTGAAGTATTGATTAGCAGCCACCTTCTTGGCCTCTTGTGATTACACATTAAGGATCGTATCAGATGGTAACTCAAATACAAGACCATATCTCCAGATTCTTTGTGAATGCAATGCACTTCCATAAAGAACACCAGAATTGCAAGTTGAGTGTTTAAGTGCACATTAAGGGCCATTACCCCCCTATTAAACTCAATTCACATCATGGCAACATGTATAAAAGGACTTCTTGTGGTTGTAAGTAAACTGATATACAAGAGTCTTAGATGGCCATTGTTTAACAGCTGTTCAAAAAAAAAAAAAAAAGCTAGCTTGAATTGGATGTGGTGCAAAATTGTGACAAAGTGTAATGAAGGTTGGAAAATTAACACACAAAAAAATCTTAAGAAAATTGTTTATTGAGGTCAGTCTAATACAATAATTCGTCCCGATGAAATCAGCGTTTGATGGGTTGAGTCTGCGTTTCTTTGTTCTGGAAATTCAAAACAAATAGGTCAGATTCACATCTAGATCTAGTTTGGCTACAGAAAGCATCAGTTCATTCTTATACTTTAAACATCCTTACCCCTTTTTGAGCCTTTTATCCCATGATGCTGAGAGCTCCTCACGCCTGTGGGATGCATACACTGGCCTCTGCAGGCACTATCTGCTTGGCTGTTGGCGTCACAAATCACTGCATCACAGTGGACAAAGATCTGTGGACAGAGAAGAATTGAGTGCAAGGCTGGATACAGCTGCCAAGTGTTGTGTGGCCAGATAGACTCATTATAGAGATGCACCTCATCTTTTAGAACCTCTTCATCTTTAATGAAGGTGAACATCTTCATAGAGAAGCGTTTGATGTGGGATGGGACTGCAACTCTGGTGTCGCTCATGACGGGATGGAAGGTGGTCACATAGCTGTCATCTTGATTTTCACAACTATGGAAGGAATAAAAATATTGTAGATGCATTTAAATACACAAGAGTACATTACTTAACCAACCACTACTCAGTTCACAATGTCTCAAAACAGCATATACTCTACATCAACAGGAATTTAACCCAGTGGGAAGTAAACATGAGATTTCTTTACATATTGTAGAGGAACAAAAGGGTTTTTGTTTAATACATTACCTGTCCACAATGATGTCCCAGCTGGGCAACGATGTCCTGTCTTCCTGAAGAGTTGCCCAACAGTTCTCCAAGATAAGTTCCAGTTGGGGATCTGAAGAATGCATCAGCTCCACCTCGAAGTACAGAGGCTGCCTCAGATATTTAACTACTGGAAAATCTTCTCCTTGGTAGAAGTGGTCATAGGAGGAATCTGAGGGAGGAAAGTGTCAAAAAGTCAAGGACAGATTATCCACATTTTGCCCAGGTAGATGCCAACCTTACCTTTTGCTAGCCTCATTTGCACCATCAGCTGCCCTGTCCCAATCTCTGCTTTTGGATCATAGGTTCTTGGTTTATAGCTGAACGCAACAGTCTCAGTCTTGTTTACCATGTAGTAGCAAGAAACAGTTTGCCTACAGAAAGGACATTTTGTCAGTTTGTTCTCAAAAGGAAAGTCACAAGCCAGGTGGTTTGAGGTTAAACTCTTGGATAAGTTTCCCTACCTGTACTCAGGATCAACTGGTGAAGTGTATGCTGCTCCAGTGTCATAATGCATGCCAATCTCATTTTCATACAGCATGTAATTGTCAAAGAACTGAAAAATATTAAAAACAAATTGGAAAAAAAAGGCAATTTTAAATTTCTATCATTAAGGTGGGAGTGCACTTACTGTTCTAGTGGTCCCGCAGGAATCAGCAGTGAAAGAAAAATGAGCAAAGCGATCGTCACTAAAAATTGGTTTGCAGGACGGGTCCTTTAAAGTTAGCCAGCTTGGGTTAAGGTTGGGCACCGATTCCACCTTCACGGCCAGAGCGGTTATCGTTCCATTTGAGTAGCATGCTTCATAGAAGAAACATGGGTTAAGACGGTGTTCGACACTCAGACAGGGGAAAATACAGTTTTTACACTTACTTGTTGTTGTTAAGGGGAAATCACAGGCCAGGTAGAGATCAGCGAGCACCCACTGGTTGTTGGTGTCCCACAGCAAGATATCAAGCCTGGCTCTGACCAAGTGTGAAGCAAACAGCTGTAAAACAGAAAGCGAAGTTATCCAGTGCAGATGATTTCTGCAGAGATTTCAGTTTGGGGTTATGCCTTTTCCAAATAGTCGGAGGCCTTCTGCTCGGCCATTGATGGTTTTCTCAAAGCTTTCATTTAAAAAAAAAAAAAAAAGAAAAAAAAAGAAAAACTTTAGCTTCACAGCAAATATTTTAAGGTAATCATCTTTTTTTGAATGCCCGTCAACCCATTTTCAGCACATACTTACATTAAATTCTGAGGCTGTGTTTCAATGAAGATTTCTCAGAACTATTGAAAATAAAGTCCTGAAATTTTCACTGTTCAGATCATCAATTTAAAATATTAGACATGAAAAAGAACTGATAATGTCAACTCATGATATTTTCTGAACCACATGTAGTTGCATGTCATAATACAAAAACCAGACAGAATACTGCTACTCTGAAATACTCACAAAATTCAAAAAATTAATTTCCATTGAATGAGTTGTATCACAAAAGCTAAAGCATGTGCAGATACCTAAATCCAAGTAGAATAGAGTTCTGAAGTGAAAAGTGGTTCTGACAAATGTCATGAGAAACAGCAGTGAAAACTTGATGTCTTATCTTTATTAGTTCCTGAGATATTATCATTCAAATATGGAAAGGTGCAAAACATGCTGAAATAAAATTTAAATAGGTATAGCAAGTTAAAAACATCAAATCTCTTTATGAATATCTGTATTTCATGCTTTAAAATTTCTGGCAAATCAGAAAGTTTTAAAAGTTTGATTTAAGATGGAATGACCCTTCGACATACCTCGAAGGTCGTGTCCATGGCTGTGTATGGCACTACGAGGCTGAAGTGAGTGCCGTTGTCTTGGAAACCATAGCTTTGAGCCAGCTCAGGCGTCAGCGGTTCGCGTCCAACCAAGGTCTGAAAGTTGCGGCCTTGACTGCCGTACTGCACGTTGACGTAAAACCGACTCTGGTCACAGGTGCCAGTGAGTGTAGGCAGCACTGTTGAGAGAAAAGAAGCCATGTTTAGTTTTACTTCATTTCACATTTAATTCTGAAGAGCCATCATAAACATATTGTCAGAGCCCAGAATTTAGTCCTACCAACATCCTGCAGGGACGCCTGGAACTCCACTGAATGGGCGAAGGTGGTTTCTTCAGGCAAGATGACAAACCCAAACACCAAAGGCAGGGTGTAGGCTGTGACCAAGGCTTCAGGATTCTTCAGATATCAGAATAAAAAGAAATCCCGATCATGTCAGATAGTGGAAACAAGCATGCATGTTGTGCAATTTAAATCGTGTTAGATGGTTACATACGTGCTTCAGGACGACATCAGCATCAAAGGCCACTTGTAGGGAGTAGCCCTTCGTGCCGTTGGGATGGATGTGCTCCTGGACGGTGAAGCCTCTGGCGTTGCTCTCCTCAACTGTGAGAACTCCAGTAGAAAACGTGATGTTCCTCAGCTCCACATCATGAAAGAAGGCTCCCAAGCGAATGTTGAACACACCATCCTCAAGGACGGTAACTGAGGAGGAAAAAAAAAAAGACAGATTTGTGCCTTTTCCACAAGCCTGAACTTCTCCACTCTGCTTCTCTACTCTGAAGTGGGACTTACGATCTTCGGCGTGGGGAGTTTGAGGCATCAGAGGGGTTGTAATTGGGAATAAAATCTTGTATCTGGTATCATCTTGGGTGTTATCTCCCCTCCACAGTACTTCCAGCATGGGCTCCACAGTGTAGGTGATGTGGTACTGGTAATCTGGGGCATGGCTCTGCAATTATTCATGACATTTTAATAAAACATGCAAATGGACTTTGACTCTTACATATCCAATTTAGAGGACTTCCCAACCTTGTAGTAGCCATCAGGTGAGCCCACTGGGATCTCCGTGATGATGTGGAAGTCTGTGACAGACAGCGTGTACCCTCTCGCAGCCATCTGAGATTTATCCAGCCGCTGCCCGTTGATGCCCATGTGCATTTCAACGATTTTGAATTTGCTGTCCATCAGAGGTGTCACACGGCGAGGCACGTGCCAAGTGATTAAATCCTCAGTGAAAAGGACACCGCCTTTTGATAATAAAAGCCAAATGTTAACTGTATAACAACTCAGTGCTTGTTATGAAAAATACAGATTGCAGAGACTTACCTGTGGGACAAGCAGCTGCCAAGTTGACAACACTCAAACCATGTGGCGCCTTGTAGTAAGCGCTTACCCTGAAGACTTCCATGGGGATTCCAGCCACCTATAAATAGTGTTTAATGTCAGTTATGATACAGAGCTGAAGGGATTAGTTAACAAGGAAAGTGCTGCTTACATCCTCCGTGTAAGTCTCTGCTGTATTGTAGGGGCTTCGCACGACAAGACGGGTGGAGGTTGTCATGGCGCCGTATCCAGCTTGTTCAGCCTCCCTCAGCACCATCGCCACTGGTTCAGGGGTGAAAAACGTCATCTTCCAGATACCATGTTCTGCACCGGAGGCCTGCGATTTGTGAATGAAAAAAAAAAAAAATGAATACATGCTTCATTTCTTTTTATGGTGCAAGTTTAGATCAAATTTTTAAACTTACACCAGGAACAGTGTTGATTTGGGAGTCTTCATCTTTAAATTCCTGAGTCTGCCCTTTAGGATCACTTGGTGAATCAGGTGTAGACATGCGTTTTGACACCTAAAAAAGAAAAAGGCAGAAGTTACATGTTCTAATTCCACATACAGTCACTATAAAGTGGAAGCATCAATGTAAAGTGACCTACTTCCATGTAGTTCCTGTCACAGAGAACTTCTCTGGAAGCCCAGCGACTGTAGCTGCAGGTTTGTGACACATCGTGACTAATCACATCCGACGGACTGTTCCTGTACATTCGGAGTCTCAAGCCAATGTTAAACGTTGTATCCTCCTACAAATGAAAGACAGGACATCATTTAACATGAGCCAAGCAGTCCTTATGTTCAAACAATAGGCTAATAAAGAGTTCGGATAAAGAGAAACTCAATTTCTTTACAGATTTCTGGGTTTTTGAATGCAAGCGTTTCCCGCTTTTGTCCGTTTTAGGACACCACACAACCTAGCCTGGGATCTTTCTGTGTGCAGTTTGCATGTTGTCCCTGTGTAGTGTGGGTTTTCACCGGCTTCCTCCCACAGTCCAAAGACATGCTGAGGTTAATTGGCGATTCTAAATTGTCTGTAGGTGTGAGTGTGTGCTTGGTTGTCTGCATCTCTACGTAGCCCTGCAATAAGCCGGCGACCTGTCCAGGGTGTCCCCTGCCTTTGCTCTGTGTCAGCTGGGATAGGCTCCAGCCCCCCCGCAACCCTACAGAAGATTAAGTGGTGTATAGATAATGGGTGGATGGATGATTTGTGCAACCCATTTTGTAGCAAGAAGAACTTCCTTTTTGGTCTTGCAAGATAGATCGGCATAATCATACAGTGATAATTTAACCACCAGTGTCCTGATGAACACATTTAATATACCAACTGCTGTATCAACGCTAATAAAATCTGTGAATGTGCCACCTCAGATAACTTCAACTCAACATACTCGGTTGTCCACAAAGCAGCCCAGCAGAGACGTGTAGATTCTGGTGTTTCCCCATGGGTCAGACTCCATGCTGTATCCACACTGAGCAGCCAGGCTGGGTGTCAACACTATGTGCTGGGTGCCATCTGGAGAAGAGACACAAACATGACAGGGATCACCTCACCCACTGATGAACCCATCTGCTTGTAATTAACTGATTTTTTTACTCACTGATGGCTTCCACCTCGAGCTGGTTCCCCACTGCGAGAGCCTCGTCCAACGTCAGCCTCATTAGATTACCTACACAGTCTGACCTCAAACCACTGCCTATTCAGAGAAAACACTCATCAGGTGCAGCACAAACTGACCTAAACGTGATATAAAGTGATTTAAAGTGAGTTTCTTACTTGACTGTGAGCTGAGCTTCACTTTTGGCCTTGCTTGACCCGAGACGATTACTGCAGCCATCAAGTTCCATAACAAACTTGAGGAAAAACAGCACACAATTTAGAAACTTGAAACAGCTACTATGTTTTAAAAAAAAAAAGGCATGAGAGAACAAACTTACATGTTCGCAAGCTGCCACATGTTGCAGTGTGAATGTAGCCAAACGTGAAATCACAGCAACCCGACCGCTATCAGAGCTTGGCACTGAAACTCCAGCAAGCCCCACAGAGAAACCAGCTCTGAGGTGAGGGAGTCGACAGCTTTACTCAGCCCATCACCAGCTGTTTTATGTATCCCTTAATCACAAGTGCACAGGTGAAGTGCATCAGTGAGGCGGACTGAGTCGCTCACTGAGGGAGAGCTTCACATATGCCCTGTGCTTTGTGTGAAAAAAAGGAAAGTCTGTGAATAAATACCCATGAATCAGTGGTGTTTAATAAAATAATTTATTGTTCATTGATTTCAAACATATATACATTCGTGTTTTATTAGAAATCCACAGATTCTGTGCTGGATTACTAGATTTCGTAAAAACGACATATCACCTTCTACAAATTTAGGACACGAAATGTGTTTTTCCCTTTGCAGCTGAGAGATTCCTCATTATTACTGTATGTCAGGTTCTGATTACGGTTTGTGTATAAAATCTCCTCCCAAAGTCTTGGACATGGCGCACTAACATTCATCAGACTCGTTGTTTGACCTCGATTACTGTGCAGTCCACTCAGTCTTATATGACAATATGCTTTACTCATTATGTTTTTATCAGTCGATGCAGAAAAGAACCAGCAATGCTCTACTTAACAAAAATCCATCAACCGTCTCCGCCTGATCCAGCTCTGCCTTTGTTCGAGCAGATTGCTTTATGTTAAATGATGGTAGACAACACAAAAATTAAACAAACTGACAGCGACTGACAGCATGTGCCCTGGAACACCTGTTTCTAACCACCTGATTGCAGCGTTTACAGGATATATCCTCTGTAGGTCACAAGGTTGTCAGTATCCTCTGTTTATCTTCTCCTGCTGGTCTAGAAGTGTCTGTTGCAGGCTCACTTTGGCATCTTCAAAATCTGGATTGAGCTTTAATGCTTGCTGGAAATCACTCTTGGCATCGTCAAAAAAGCCTGTAAGATAATAAAAGTTGCAAATGCCTAATAAGTATGAGGTTATGTTTAGTAATATACTGCCAGACTGGACTGATTAGAGTCAGCAGGCCTGTTTTCTGGGGCGCATATACACAGCTCCATCTAGTGTCTTAGAAAGGAACACAGCAGCACTAATAGTGGCAAATATGAACAAGGCTGGTGATTTCAGAATCTTTTATTTTGCTGCTCACCTACATAGATATTATAGATATACATATATAGGCATACATATTTCTACTTCTCTGACAATGAGAAGTAAGTACAACAAGCAATCTTTAATTACTAAACAAGAGCTTTGCATGATTAAATACATTAAATTAATACCATTATCTAATTTATCTTAAAAACAAACTGCAATACAGTGGTGGAAGATGCAATTAAATCTTTTAGTTAAGTAAAAGTACAATATAGCAATATAAATGACTGTGATACAAGTAAAAGTTACGCAAGAAAAATCCTACTTAAATAAAAATGCATAAGCATTAGCAGCAAAATGTAGTTAAAGTATTAAGTAAAAGTCCTGGTTCAGCCTGACTGACACACTTTAGACTGTTTTCACTGAAGCATAAGTGTGTCAGCAGCATGTTATTGTTGTAGCTGCTGAGGTGGAGCTAGTTTGAACTACTTTATATCCAGTTCTATACCCAGGGACAGCAGATAAGTCTCCTAAATGGGAGATTAAAGAAGAAAAAACAAAGTTCTGAGAAACAATTCTGTTTTTTTCAGCTTATGGACCTTTTCTGTAATCTTTGATTTTATCTTACGTATGGAGTTGTTTGGACATTTTTGGAAATGGAACCATGAGAGACGTTCAGAGGAAAGAAATCCCCATTTAGTGGAGCTGTTAAGAACTCATAGACATCTGAAATGTGACCCTGACTAAACCAAGCTTTTTGTAAGACGACAAAGGCCAACAACAATAAATCTTTAACACTGTGTTGAATTTAAAAAACTTCTTATGTTATCCATTGTGTAAAATCTTCATCTTAAAAGCAACTAAAGCTGTCAGATAAATGTAGTTTAGTAGAGCCAGCAGTGCTTCCCTCAATGCAGTATAGTGGAAGGATAACACAATAGAAAATGGAAGTACTTAGTAAAGTACAAGCACCTCAGAATTGTACCTGAGTGTAGTATAAGAATAAATGTGCTTTATATTCTACCACTGCTGAAATATAAGTTGTGTTTGAAAGCAACACCAAGTTCAGAGTTAAAGTAGTGCTTTTTTGTGGGATTGTAATCAAGTATTAGGCCTATTTATATATATTTATTAGGCCTGTGGGAATATATAATGGCAGCCACAAAAATGTAATGATGACACAAAATCATAATGTGTAAGAAAAAGGTCACAGAAAGCTTAATAAGAGTTAAGTTTTTTGTACGCTCCTTGTGCGTCACTCAGCCAGGTTGGTGCTATACAAGGCCACAAGGCGACAGAACAGAGAACTTATGAGCTTTGGATGTAAACCTGACATGTAGTCCCTGACATGAGGAGTCAGCTGTGTAATTGCTCAGTGGTGGGCTGATGACGCACAATGCATGGTGTAAAAAAAAAAGCATTTAGGTTGATGCACTCCGTGGTCTTATCGGCTGCTCTGAAGACCAGCTTGGTTTTTTGTATGCTGTACATTGTGTACAATAAACCAAACACTCTGCATTGTTTTCCCTTTTCAGGCCTGTTAGAATAATTCTATGTGGTAATCGATAACTGATGCTGCTGTCTTACTGTGGTTTGGCTTTAACTAAACCAAACCAGGACCAAGACTTATAAATGGGTGACATATTAAAAGAAAGACCAACATAAGGTGCTCAGTGAGTGTTTGTAACAGTGAGATGTTGGACCACTTCTAACTGCAAAACAGCTTCGCGAAAACTCATCTACAAACATATGCAACTCTGCTGGAGGAATGAGAACCATCTTCTAACAGACATGTTCTGATTTGGTGTTCTGATGAAGGTGGCGCTGAGCAGCATCATCAAACAAATGAAAAAGCATTGTCACAATAAGTTTGATTTGACTTTAATTCTCACCAAACTATTAACTGATCCCACATGTCTTGTATGGACACATTTATGTTCATTATGTGCCACTATTCATGTATATCATCAGCTGACAGGGCTTGTGTTGATCAACAAACACAAAGTAGTGAATAAATTAGACATTTATTTTGAAGGTCCTGGACAAAGGTAGTTCATTTTATTTTGCTTGTTTTGCTGATGACATACAGGCAATAACACCGTTTACTCTTTGTGAAAATGTGCCTGTTCTTACCTAATCTATAGTGGATGAGTCCTCTGTTGTAGAAAGGGATTTCAAAGTGTTTGTCAGCCTTTATTGCGGAGGTGTAGTCCTCCACTGCTTCATGAAAATCCACCCGGAGGTACTTTATCTGTCCGCGGTTGTTATAAGCAGCGGCCAAACTGCAGGCTTCACATTCCCTGCACAGATACGACACCGTTACAACTCAAGTTTTACAATAATTATACTTAAATGACACTGAAAGACAGAGAAAAGTGACTAGACGTTAGCTAGCGGTTAGCCAAAAGTATTCCACAGAATTTGACAGGTAACAGAATACACCACAACACCAAGCTAGCTTACAGGCGCTAACCGTTAGTCGGTTTAGAGACTTACCGAAGACAAATCTTACCTGGACTGTAAGCAGGAAGAGATAAACTTAGTGTAAAGCTCCTCTGCCTGGTTAAAATTCTGCTTTTTGAACTCAAAGTGAGCATCTTCGAGTATTTGTGAATTATCTTCCTCCATTGGTGTTACGTGCGTGAAGGTCCGTCGTGTTTTCAACTGCGAGTGTGACGTTGCGAGATATCGTCCAATCATTTTCGAGGACTTCACATGTGGGTGTGGCTTAGCAGGACTTTCCTTCCTGAGGAGGTTTTATAAAAAAGGAACCTTCAGACTGACAGTTGTTATAACCAGGGGCCTGTTTCACGAAGCAGGTTTAGTGAAAACTCTGAGTCTGTTAACCCTGAAATGAGGAAAACTCAGAGTTTTCCGTTTCACAAAGGGAGGTAACTCAAACCAGAGACAGAGGGGTAACTCTAGCCTGTTTCATGAAGAGAGATAACTTAAGCTCTTGGTCAGTTACCGCAGTAACAGTGTCTGTGAAACTAACCTGGTCGGGAGCAGGTTTATGTCACTAAACCTCGAGATTCTCTCTGTCTCCGCCCTCTTTTAGCCACACACGATGTTTGATTTCCTCGTTTATTCATTCATTCAGTAGAGAGTTTTGGCGTCCGTGTGGTAAAATGGCATGTCCGTTTCTTAATGATCTAGTAGATGAAGGAGCAGCATTACTGCGCAGGGAACTGAATATTCGTCGGGAGGTTATTTTCAGACCGCGCATAGATGTCATGGCTTTTCCGGACAGTTATCTTTTTGAACAGTACCACTTCACCTCACAATCCATAATCTACATCCACCACCTCATCCGTCCTTACATTCGGAACATTACCAGCCGCAGTCATGCTCTATCATCACAGCAGATATTGTGTGCTGCGCTGCGGTTCTTCGCAAATGGGAGTTTTTTGTATAACATTGGAGACGCAGAGCATTATAGTAAGGCCACTGTTTGCAGAGCGGTCAGAAAAGTTTGCCTGGCCCTGAAACGCCTTCTCCCGATCTTTGTGATTTTCCCTGGGCATAAACCTCTCAGAGTCATCAAGGAGGAGTTCTAAAGGATTGCAGGTGAATGATGTAGAGATCTGTTAGATTCATTTTAAATCATATTCTGTTAATGACATTGTGCTGCAACCTCAGACTGGGATTAGTCATTTTAATTTCTTTTAGGATTTCCCAGTGTGATTGGGTGCATAGATGGAACACACATCCCTATCACAGCTCCCTCACAGAATGAAGGTGACTATGTGAATAGGAAGTCCGTTCACAGCATAAATGTGCAGGTAGGCTGCATTTAGATTGACTACAGTTTCAAAATGTTAAAGACTGCATCATAGTTCAACATCTGTCATTCTCTGTACTGTTAGATCATATGTGATGCTGCATGCCTCATTTCCAACGTGGAGGCCAAGTGGTCTGGGTCTGTTCATGACTCAAGATTTTAAGAGAGTCTAACCTGAGCAACAGACTGCAGCGTGGTCAGCAGCCTAAAGGTTTTCACAATATAATTCACTGTCTCCCTCTAATATACTCTAATGTATCCACTATACATTACAGGAGAGTTTGATGGCCTTCTGCTGGGTGACAGGGGTTACCCTTGCCAACCCAGGCTGATGACCCCATACCCCGACCCTGAACCAGGCCCCCAACAGAACTTCAACCGGGCTCACTGCAGAACCAGAGCCCAGGTGGAGATGACCATAGGCCTGCTGAAAGCCCGTTTCCAGTGCCTACGTCACCTCAGGGTGACCCCTGAGAGGGCCTGTGATATTATTGTGGCATGTGTTGTTCTTCATAATATTGCTATTATTAGAGGAGAGCAGCACCCTGCCGTACAATATGAAGACCCACATGATGACCCCATCCACCTGCCAACTTTGCAGGACGTCAGAGACAACATATGCCATAATCATTTTGCAGTTTAATCCATCATCATCACCATCACAGAAAATAAAACACATGATACACATTTCATTTGGTCTTCTTTATTTCCTACAAATGAAAGAGCTAGTTTAGTTCATGTTCCAATGGTTAACATAATTCACCTGTGACCATGAACCCACCTCTAACTTGTGCTCCAGGATTTCAATTTCCAGATCAGCCTTCCTAATCTGGCGGTCCAAGTACTGCACTTCTTTGTCTGTTTTTCTGATTTTTTTCAGTAAGTGTAGTTTATATATTTGTTTTACTGGTAACTGGGAATACATAGAGGACATTAAATTATACAATTGCACATGAATTCCACAGAATGAACTTCTAGTGTTTACTGAACATCCATCTCACTGTGTCAGTCTGTGCAGTGGAAGTTGAGGGACCATCCTGCTGCTGCCCAGCCATGCTCTGTTAAAAAGGATGAGAATGTGCCATACTTCAGTAAAGGCTAAATGTCACACTCTATATTCCACCAGAATGTTAAGAAATGTGAATGGGGAAGAGAACTATCAGTGACATACTTCTGTATGTCTTTCTGTATCCCCCTCTGTAAAGGCAGCAGACACAGTGTCATCCTCTTCATCCTAGATGAATGAGATGTTTCAGTAAACTTAAAATACCAATTGGCTCAATCTTTGGAGTATTGCCTACTTACAGTTACAAGGTCTGTTGTGGCATGAAGGGGCTCCACTAGGCAGATAGCACCATCAGAATCTGGAAAAATAAGAAATAAATATTTGTATGACTTTCTTTCTGTTGGCTGAGTAGAAGTCTGTGTTAGTTTAAATAGGCTTAATTATTTAACAGAGCATGATATAGATGCAGACATTTAGGCTATGTGTGGATAAAAGAAATGCACAGTCAAACAACCAGGTAATATTTAGGCTACATTTCAATGTAAAACATGATCAACATGAGGTACCTCCATGAGATTATGCCCAGGTCTTATCTGTTTGAACAATGTTTTTATATTTCATTTTAAGCTGCTGCCACGTGCGCTTCTCCCCCGTCTGATTGCACCTAAATGAAATAACTTAATAAGTACCATTCAATCAGTTTTCCCTGTAATATTATTGCGATTGCAAAGGACTACATTTAAACTTACGCATTAACCCGGGCAGCAATGTTCTCCCCACCGTCTTCCTCGCTTTTGCATCTACAGCGGTGTTGCATTTCTTCCGAAAAATGTGTTCATAGTCGCTATATGCGCGCATTAAGACGTCCAGTTCAAGGGGCGTAAAAAACGTAGCTCTTCGCTTCCCCGTTGCCATGGTGACTCGTCGAATCGGGGCTCCATTGATGCTGTCTTTTTATAGCGGTGGTGCACGCGCTTAACTCCAGGTGAAACTACTCCGTGTTGATTAAACAAACTGAAATCACCCTTTGTGAAACCGAAAACTCTGAATTTCCTGTCTCAGCGTAGATCAACTCGCAGTTGAGGATTAAACTCAGAGGTTGTTAAACCTGCTACGTGAAACGGACCCCAGGTCAAAACTTAAACATTTTTTGTTTGTATTATATTATATAAGGAGAATCTACCTTTTTTCAGACATTCAATTTAAATAAAGTGTCATGCAGCCCTGGTAAATGATAGTATTTAGCATATGAAAGAAGAAAGGATCCTGGGCTATCTTTTATTCATTCTTCCTTTTGGAAAATTAAAGTTTAAAAAAATTAGATTCAGTGCTATTCATACAGCATTCAGCGCTAAAGCCTCAGATGTCCAGGTGTAAAAACAACACTGTCCTCAACCTTGGATACCATTTATCAATCTCCCATTAATAATTTCTATTTCTACACTTTGTAACATTTTTAATATAGTCACACACATTTTTTTTTCATAGTTATGTAGTCCTATTACTACTGTAGTGCAGGGGCCCCTTTATCCACAGTTATGTTGTGACCCTTTTCATTTTTTTTCCATGAGTGCATGTTTGTTGCTTTAGTTTTATTTTGGTGGGTTTTTTTTATTCCTATGGGAACACCATTAACGTCTTTTAGGATGACATACTACACTATATATTCTTACCTTACATTGTTTTGGTTATTGTAATTTCACCTTATTTCACAATTGCATCTGAGATTTTGATAAATAATTGTGCTGTTCTGCAGGTAAAAATATGGATAAACTATCCTCCTGTCACATAAATTAAACCACCTGTATCATAAGCTAAAAGAACATGTGATAATGATGTGGTGTAGACCTGAGTTTTGGTGTTTAAAAATGAATGTTTTGGGGGGGGGTGGGGTTGTAACAGCAGGTGGCAGACTTGACTCAAATCTTATCTTACAAGGCAGTTATGTCCATCCATCCATCCATTATCTATACACTGCTTAATCCTCTGCAGGGTCGCGGCGGGGCTGGAGCCTATCCCAGCCGACTCAGGCGAAGGCAGGGGACACCCTGGACAGGTTACAGCCTATCACAGGGCTACACATAGAGACAGACAGGCAGTTATGTGATCATTGCAAATACTTGCACTAAAAACTAATTTAGTTCATCCAGTAAATCTGAGCATGAAGCTCAACCAGATGATTAATATCTTGGAATATGTAATCCTAATAACACACATATAGATATATTTTCTTTTTGAAAGTAAAATATGTGAATACCACAGTCTCACACATTTGTCACACCAGTAATGACACAATGCGAACACTCGCATCAGTAAACATACAACATGGAGAAAACCCATAAACAAACTGGTGAGAAATTCTCAGACAATCTCCCGGGTGAGGAAGTCAACTGTCCTGGTGAAAAATGACACCTAAAGGAACCAGGGGTCACGACGAAGCTGTGCACTTCCCCTCCGTGGCCCATTTATCTCCAGACTGTGTGGACAAGTTGAAACAGATCAAACAGAGAATGTTCTGACCCTGAAGAAAAGGATGTAGGCCACTGGCTGCTGACACTGTTGAGAATGGGCATAACACACAACCTTTCACTGTGGAAATGTAGGTTAACTGTGGACCATTTCTGCATCCTGAAGCATCCAGAAGACATCAAACTATCTGAAAAATAATAGTTTAATTATAAAAATGAGAGAATCAGCACAGCAGGATGTGTTGAATCACCGAAATGCCTTGCTATTGTGTCCATGTAAGTCTCATTAAATGTCATATTTTCTTTATTTGAGACCGCTGAATTGTTTTGGTGAAGGTTTAACAAACTTATAATAACATGGACAACAAGATTGTTATGTTCAGCAGCAGCCCCTGATTTTGCGCTTCTTAAAGCTTTAACTGTTGCTGTTTGCTGAGAGAATTAACACAAGTGTCCAAGTCCACTTTGGTCTGGCAGAACCAGGACAGACATCCATCACACACCTTCATCCAGGGGGGTCTTCTTTAACAGATCCACAGCGCTGTAGTTGTACCTGCAACTCACCTTGACCTACATCAAAAGTCACAATGCATCCAGTGATGTTTCAGTTTAACTATAACTGTCTAGTGACATCTGTGTTAGTGCAGTGAAAAGTATAAGGGTTTTTGGGCTACATTTGTGTTTGGCATGATAAAAAACTCAGCCCCACACATCATCATCATCATCATCATCATCATCATCCTCATCATCATCATCATCATCATCATCATCATCATAATCATCATCATCATCCTCATCATCATCATCATCATTATCATCATAATCATCATCATCATCATCATCCTCATCATCATCATCATAATCATCATCATCATCATCCTCATCATCATCATCATCATCATCATCATCATCATAATCATCATCATCATCATCATCATAATCATCATCCTCATCATCATCATCATCATCATCATCATAATCATCATCATCATCATCCTCATCATCATCATCATCATCATCATCATCATCATCATCATCATCATCATTATCATCATCATCCTCCTCCTCATCATAGCATTGCCATTATTCAGATAACACCAAAACAAATTTTGAAATTCTTTGACAGACAAAGCAAAAGCAGGACACCCATGACAATATACAGTTTACAACAGAAGGGAGCTCAGCCAGAGAAATGTTCTGTCATTCTTCAGAAACTATTTTTTCTGCTGCTCTTTGCTAGAGGGGTTGTTGCTCTATTTTTCTGTTTAAAATACCCCAAATGTGTTCTGTTGGATTCAAGTCAGACAACATACTTGGCCAGGCCCTAGTTCTTACTTTTGTTTTTCTTTAGAAACTCTTGTGTGGTATGTTATAGTGCGTCACTGTCAGAACTATGTATTCACTGTGGTAGTCTTGTTCAAGTTTTACAAACATGCTGGATCCCATCTGACTTAAGAATGTGCTCCCACTATTCATTAGGGTTCTCTTAATGCATTTTAGTAAATGTTTATCCCTGCAAATTTGTGTCAGAGAGCAAGAAAAGTTTTTTTCTTTGATGCCATCTAAAAAAGTTTGTGCTATTCAATGTCCTTCACATTGTCTGAGCTGTCACAGAACCCCTGTGTCTGCTCTTCAGAGCTAGATTGTGCAAGTGGCGCTCTGCCAACTGTATCATTTTTGGGGCCCACTGAAGTTTAAGTGGCACTATGGTTCATTCCATACCTCCTGATTATTGCTGCAGTTGTGTTGCCTCTGATTTTTGGTTGGTCATCAATCTTCCTGCATCCTTTTGCAACTTTGTGAAGTGTCAGAATCAGATGTTTCAATCCCCCTGACAATTCTTTTCCATGTGTCGCCATGATGCAGACACGTAGACAGACACAACCTAGATATCAAAAGCTGAGGAAGTTCTGTTGTTGACAGGTCATTTTATTAATGTCTCTATGCAGTCAGGCTAACTGGAAAATGAAATGAAATGAAAAAACCTGATGGCAAAGGTATGATCACCTTTAGATTCAGGCCTCAATCTCGGAACATCCAAAAGGTCTCCACCTGAGGATCTAAAGCTGTGAGCTGGCTCATATGGAGTCAACATTTCTGCTATGTAGCTCGAAGCCAGACCCTGATGTGCTTTAAAAGTGAACAATTCTAGAACAAGGAGGGAGCCAATGCAGAGAAACTCAGCCTGGAGTGATGTGGTGTTGTCTGCAGTAAGAAGCCCAGCTGCTGCATTCTGAACATTTTGTGTGGCTGATTTTATGTGTTGAGCCTGGAGCAGGAGACAATGACTTTTACTGCATGAATGTAAAAGAAAGTAAACAGCAGTTGTGTCTTTTTGTGATTTTAAGGGTGTTTACGCAGACCATTTCTGGACCAGATGCAGTGACTTCCTGAATTCTTGTTGCCACACAGTTGCCAGGCTTGAAGGAACAATTTGTATGCCTCAGTTTTTGTACAAATGAAAGAAATGCAATGCAGTAAGTTGATTAGTTAGCCTAGAGGTAATAGTGGGATTGTCTCCATATCTCCAGTTTTTATGCTAAGCTACGCTAACCAGCTGCTACTAGTTCGTCCATATTTAGTGCACAGATATGAGATTGGTGTCGATTTTCTCCTTTAACTAGTGAGTTTGTCAGACTCTCAAACTATTCTTCTCTCGCAAACTATTGAACATGAGGATACCACATGTTTAAGTGACAAATTTCCCTTCATATACCATCACATATGGTTATTTTAAACATTTCATACTCATTTATGAGGAGTGGCATAGGGATACAAGAGAAAATAATTTGATATATTCCCCATATATGAGACTTGTTAATAAAATAAAGCAGCTACAACTGTTTTTAAGATAATGTTGAAGGTCCGTCCTCAACCTGTGTTACCTAAACCTGCTGAACAGGGATGCATTGTACCATGTTCGATGTGTCTTTTCCACTTCTCGGAGGTGTGTGAGTCCCATTCATCTTTTTCTCCCAGAATCACTGCTGGGTTCAGCTCTGTGTGTGTGTGTGTGGTAACCATGAACTGAAATAGCAAACAAACATAAAACAGCTGTCTGGTTAAAGGAAGGAGGGAGAGGATCCAACCCAGACTAGAGGTAAACGTTGGGCTGTTGACTCTCTACCTCACACAGACACCGCAGACAGAGGAGCTCTGTTGTCAGCGACGTTTCAGGCAAACAGTCCGACTCATTCCAGAGGTAATGTGATGACCTTTGTCTGTTGTTTTTTGGCAACGGTGAAGGTGGAAGAAATTGATGGCAATAACAGGCGACGAAAACAGATGTTGGCTGCGGAGAGTTACTTTTTTAATTAAACCCAGAGCAGTCATGAATAAACTGTAAATTCAGCTTCATGTCATGTTATAAATGACTGATGTTTCTGAGTGAAAAAGATTTGAGGTTATGATCTCCGTCTGACCGCAGATATCAGAGGGGCTTGACCAGTTTGAGAAGTCTAACAGAATTATAGCACATTGTTAACAGAAATGTCAGAGTCTGCCATCCTATTTACCTTTCTATATTGACACAGAAATACATACATGGCATTGATATAATACCTCTTTTGTACCTGCAGGCACATATTTTCTCAAATACCTTCTTGTACTGGAAATCTCTATTGAGGGCAACAGGCGGGGTTGGAGTCACAATGTGTAATTTATCATAATGCCCATATACATTGAAGGGAATTTATTGAGGGGATTTGATTTGAATGATCAAAACTCACAATAAAGCAAATAATAAGCTAAGAATAATGAAAATTTCTTGTTCTTCATAAGAAAATCCATGTTTATATTGCTTTCTAGTGGTTAATGTACTAAAAAAATATAATATTTATTAGCTGAAAATGGAAATCGTGACATATTTTATCAATAGTCGATCAATTAATTTACATTCTGCTATATCTTTAGATTTTCATTCTCAGACATGGGTTCTGCCGTTTCTATGCTGGACACTATAAATACATGTACTCCAGTGTAGCTGTTTTTAATTTTATTATTTTATCGTCATATTTATCATCCTCATTGTTAAACCTCACAACATTTGCTTTAAATGCAGATTTATTGTAGTATTGCATGACATATTTTAAGTATTACTCTCTCTGACTGAGACATTACAACACAGACAACAAGCTTCTCTGTTATGGGATTTTATTGTTCATTTTATTCAGTTTTATTACATTTATAGATCTTGGGAAACCTCATAAACAAAATCTCATAACATTCAAAGATACAAAAGATAAGCATTTATCATCTTTATTACAAACTTAGATAATCTAAAGTAGTAAAAGAAAAGTAATCATAAAGAAATCATGTAAAAATGCATTTACTGAGTGAATGCTTTGTAGCATAAAGTCTTTTTCAATTAAATTCTAGTTACTGGCCTAATAAGGTACTTTACTTCAAACAATGACTATATACAATATATTATACATCACACTATGTTCATATAGCATCTGTGTTTAGTAAAAGTAACATTTACAGCAGTTTCATAAAAGATCACGTCATGCTGCTTTTAGTGTTCATAAAAATGACTTGATTATAGTAGTTTAATTGAGGGGTACAGGTTTATGAATCACAGCTTCTCTCAATCTGTGGTTGTACAGTAGATGTCCATGGTGCAGTGGTCCGTGGCTCTGACTGGAAGCAGTGGAGTCGGCTTCCTCTGCAGAAAGCAAATAAACAGGAGGTCAAATTGTGCGCAGTGGGTGGGAAGCTTTTACCACCAATCACTCAGGGACAAAGCTGTCAACACTTACCACCGTGTGAAGCTTCAAGCACGGCCCACCATGTTCTCGAGGCGCTCTATTCTCCCTGACACGTCGGCTAGTTTGATCAGTCAAGGAAACTCTTTCGACAGTTCAACAATGAGGAAACGACAAAGAGAAATGCGCACGCTGTGAAATAATGGTAACAGCAGCAGCAGGTAGAAATAACCACCTGTCAGTTGAGTCAAATGTGCTGCAGAGGTTGCTCATAATAAACCGTCCCTCCACCTGAAACAACACAAAGGATATGCTTGGCTGTGAGCTGCTGCAAGGCCGCCTGCGTCTGCTTCTGGAAAGCCAGTCTCGCTTCACACTTGCAGGGATCCTCCACCACCTCCACCTTCACTTCTTCACCGGGAGAAAGCAAATTTCACATCAGCGTAACAGATCGTGTCGAGAGCGAAAAAGCACACAGAATGCCACCCACACTACCTTTTTTCCGTCTGCTCAAGACACAAACAGAAGCTCAAATGAATTGGAACGCATTTTCACAGCAGGTTAAAAAGTACAAACTGTACAAACAACATATTCATTTACTTTTGCCATTTTGCCAGAACATAAATTCTATAATATTACCCGATACTTGTCCAACAAAGGCTACAGTCAACAGTGAAATATGGAGTTATGCACCAGCTGGATGTGATGTTGTGAAGCCCTGCTCAGAAGCCAAAATGTTACTGCACATTGCTTTCTCTACACTTTTAGCTCTTGAGCAGCATTAGTATCACAGCGAAAAAGCTGCAGGAATCCACACAGTATGTTCTTACGTTTCAGGGAACATGTTTTCTTGTCCTCATTCAAGACATAACCATTCCGGCACTTGCAGTAATAGGAGGCGTTGCTGTTGACACAAATGTGTTCGCAGTCATGTCCCATGGCACAGGGGTCCAGACCTAGAATAAGCCGGGATTAAGGGATGGTGCTGTCAAGGTGGCAGCAGGGGAACAGTGTCATGTGCTGACATACAGTGTAATAGTAGGTTGTGATGGGTAAGGCTGGAAAAGTGCACTAAACTAGTTGATGGTTATTGGCGTACTTTTGCAATAGTGGAAGATGCTGATCAAAAGATGTAGTTTTACTTCACTTCTACTGTTTTCCGCCCAGTTTTATATCTACTTTTTAATTTTATGAGTTAAAAAATGGTATCTCAAAGCTTTTCTTTGGTGTTCGTTCTTGATTGCACTTGTGGCAGAAAGCTCTGTCCATTCAAACACCTTCACCACATCTCAGCCGAGGTCATCTGCGAACTGCTGTGTGTTGGACAACACAGGTAAAATCACAGAACCCTGAAGTACAACAGTTAGGACAGTCACAGTACATGGACACGTGATTTCATAAATAAAGGGACAAGACAAACATCAGATGGTAACAAAGAAAAAACAGCAGAACCTCAGTCGTCCAAACTTCTAACTTTAAAACCTATAAATTCGTAAATGAGAGCCATTGAAGACTTGTCGCTCCAGAGAACTGGAATTTTCTTTCTGGAAATTGCTCCTGCAGCAAGTGATGCTTTTAATCTGCATGCAGACATTTCAAGTAAAGAATATTATACGCCTGTATTCCCATATTTAGATTCCAGTCATCTTATTGCATTAATTGGAATTCCTTCTACGCCTGAGTTGTTTGAGAAACTGAGGTTTTACTGTCCATTTAAATCATTTTAAACACAGAGATAAATCCAAAGCATGGGGATGCTTTGATTGCAAAACATGTCAATAATGATCAGATCAAACACTTTTTGCATATAAAACAGAAGTTGAAAGTTTAGGGCTGTGTGACCCCAAGACTTTACAGGGGTTTAAACTGGCAGCTACAAGCAGGTTCTAGTACCAACATCTGCAGTCCATGTGGGGGTTGAGAGCATCTGCTCTTGTATTCATTTCAGGGTTTAGAATTCACCAATACCACTGTAAAACCCCTGTATAGACTGTAGGTGCCCTTTGCTGAGGAACTAGAACCAGGGTTAATGGTGGGAAAAGGTCTCGCAGGCCCCTCTTTGTCCTACCGCACAGGGTCTCCCTGAACTTGGAGGTGAGCTTCTCGATGACTCCGTAGGTCTCCACGTAGAAGACGTGGTCCTCCAGAGGGATGCTAGCCATCAGCTGGAGCGACTGCATGTCTGCACGGTCCACCCCAACAGCATAGATCTCGATGCCTGTGGCCCGAGCTGCAGCAGACACCTCTTCTACCTGGTCCTGAGGTCTCCCGTCGGTCACGATGATGGCCACCTTGGAGATGTTCTTGGAACGAGGCCGGGCTCCAGACTGCTCTGTGAAGGCATCGTTCACTGCGGTCTTGATGGCAAGGCCGGTCATGGTGCCAGCTGCCAAGGGCTCGATGCGGGAGATGGCTTTCTTCATGTCGGGTTTGTTGAAATGGTCTTTCAGCAGGAACTCAAGCTTCACTGTGCTGGCGTAGTTAACCACAGCAACCCTAGTGGCGTCCGAGCCCACATCAAGCGTGTCGACCATGTCGGCCAGGAATATTTTGACTTTTTCAAATTCCCCAGGACGGACGCTGCGAGAGCTGTCAATGATGAAGACCAGGTCCAGGGGACGACTCCTGCACTGAGAGTCTGTCTCTGGTGATCAACCAAATTCATTACTCAGGCAAAACATTACAACTTGTTGATTCATCAAAAACAGAACACTAAATGATGCACAACACGTTCCCAGAACAAATGAAACTGTTGTGCATCGTTGCAGTGGTACAAAATAAAAGGTTGAGGTTGAGGATTTACTAAAATGATACTGCATGCTGCATGACATACTGTGCATCATTTCAGAGTCTCAGTTCATCAGTTCATCATCTCATTTTCCTGAATGAAAAGGATGTTTGATGTCCAGCACATGAAAAGTGGCATCACACCTAAACATGGAGAGAGTGTTAGGATCCCTGCCTGTCCAGTCACATACACATATGTTAAACTACATTTCTGTAGTTTAGTGTCACATTCTCTCTGCTTTTTCATTTTGTTTTATAAAATTTGTGATCAGATTTAGGTCTGTATTATGTTTGATAGTGGTTCTTCTTTTAAGTTGTAGCTTCATATTTACCTTACACACAGGAGTTGCATTAATCTTCTCATTCTCAGCAAGAAATAGAGGAAGTGCACTTTCTAAAGTGTTTACCTATCCATTTAAAGGTCCCATATAGTGAAAATCACATTGCTTCTGAGGTGAGACATTCAGGACAAACAGCTGCCTCACAGTCAACCAGGTCTACTTACTTTCTAGAGCTGCTTCTCCTAACTCTTACATGTTTCAGCTACAATAAAAACACACCAAATGTTCTGCTGCTGACTGCAAGAGTGAACACAAGAATCTCCATGCACTCCCAGCATCAGAAGAACTAAAGACCCAGTGTATTACTATTGGTATTGATGGTAATGTCACCACAATAATTATAAAATCCTTAGAGATGGTGGAAACTTTAAACACAATTTGAAACAATAAACAAGTTCTGAGCGGGTTATTGTGTTTTCATGTCACCTGTTGTGCTACAATGCAACCAAAACTCAGTTGATGTTTGCTTCTCTCCTGCTCTCTGTGCTCACATATACTGCATTTTAATATAAGTTGCTGTAAATGTTTTTCTCATTTACACATTTTTCTGTTTCTGTTGTCAGACAATGGAATGAGAGAAATATTGACCGAGGCATAGCCCATTAAGACCACATGTTAAGCAGCAGCGCCACTAAACTACTGATTTTGTAACCGTGATGCTGTCTGACAAACTCACCAAACAAAAACAACAGCTGCACTTTGACTTTTGTAACATTTCCATGTAAAATGATCACTCAGAGAGAAAGTTAAAAGCGATAGAAAGTCTCGATCTGACACATCCATTCAATTACAGACACCAACACAATCTTCTTTCTGAAGGGGATGTGGACAGCAGCAGCTCACTTGTATTCAAAGCTACAGACACTGTAAAAGCCCATTTAGAGCAGAATCAAAACCAGGGATTATAAGGTCATGGTGAAATAAACCATCTTTGCAGTATATTGAACTGAAAAACTGAAAGATGCATTCTGGGGACTTGTGTACTTTCATTAATGTGCTAAAAAAAGGCACAATATGGGACCTTTAAATAACTGTCTCTTGTTTTGTCTTTATCATCGATCAAACATAAAGATCTGACCTCAAAAGCATTGAGGAGCATAGTTTGGGTTGGAAAGCAAGCCTGACTGGTAATATTCTAATATTCTACCTGTCTCCACAGGACTGACGGTGGTGATGATGCCGCTTTGGGTACTGACCGGTAGCGTCACAGGAGCCGTGGTCTCCACTGGCAGCACAGTGGTCACCACCACTGGCATGATGGTTGTCACCGATGCCACTGTGGTTGCTGGTAGAGCCGGCAGCATTGTTGTCTCTGGTAGAGTTGGTAAGACGGTAGGGGGGTGTACCACAGGTGTTGGTGATACTGTTGGGTCTGACTTTGTAGGGCAGGGGCCTTTTGGTTTGTAAGGGAATGGGCCTTTGACTCTATGATGGGGATGGTGAGATACTGGTGGAGACAGACCTTTGTATATGTGATGCATCTGTGGCCCATTGAATCTGTGGTGATAAGGAGGCATGGGGACTGAGGGTCTGTGGTAAGTCACTGGTGGAGACAGAGGAATAGGTCGATACACTACCGGCGGAGGGATCCTGGGTGGCTGGTAGTGGTAGTGATACCCTCCTCTATACGTGTAATCACTTCTGTGCACTACAGACCCACCAGAAAGGAAAAGTGATAGAGAACATTAGTAGGTTGATAGAAGGTGAACAGGAAAGCTGTGTAAGTTGACACTGTGTAGTAAGTTCACTGTAAAAAAATCTGTAATTTTATGTAATTTTTCCTTTTAATTTTATTGATATTTTCTGCATTTTTTAAAAATATACAGAAATAGTAATACAATAACTTTGAATTTACATGTAACATAACCAAAAAATAAAATCTATTAAAAACACACAATTTAAAAAAACCTGTAAAATAAAAAAAAAAAATTAATAACTGGTTTAAAGGCAAATCCATTAATTTCATACCGTTTTAACATTACAGATCTATTTAATATACAAGTTTTTTAAATGTAATGTTACATCTTAAAACTCATATTATGAGGAAAATGATCTCAATATAATAGTATACCATAATTAGGATATAGATTATTTGTTTTATGTCAGTATTTAAAAAAGAAATCCTTTAATCCTATAGGTGGACATGTTTTTTAACATTAAAGATCAGGTGAATAAACAAGATTTCTAATGTAAATTTAAACTTCATTACACTTGATGTAATCTAGAGTTAACAGTGGACTCTTTGTCTTTACATAAACATGCACAATAAAACCAAACTCATAATTCTACTTTTCTGCAGTATTAACCCTGATTATTATAGTTTGATAACATTATTCAGTTTTTATAGGTCATTTTCTTATAGATTTTTTTTACAGTGTTGTAGTGACATATAAGACAACAATCACTTTGGTTTTCTTCAGAACACAGACAAATGATTAGTTAAAGCATGAGAGTATATTCAGCGTTGTGGTTTGTTTCACACAAGCAGGAGTTATACTGTAAAGTGCTTGTGAAATGCTCAGTCAAGAATCTAGATTTCATGCATGTTGGGTTTGAGAAAAGTTATAAAATCCTGATTAAAAGTGATAAAAATGTCTGTTCTTGCTAAAACTTTACATTTTTTCAGCTTAAAATGACTAATATTACAAACCATTAGTAGAATTTTAATGTACAAAAAGTCAAAACATTCAGAATATCTAACATGGCTAGAAAGCCGTGGTGGACTCTAAAGAAGTTCCTTCATTCAGCTACAGTTGTGAGTTTTTTTGTTTTTTTTTAATTTAGTACTTTATAGTTCTACTAAACTACATTCAAGAGGAAAATGTTGTACTTTTCACTCCACTACATTTATGTGACAATTGAATTTACGGTGCAGAACAAAACACATTACATACAGAACCAATGTTATGGTGAGATTTTTCAAACTGACATATTATATTAGATTAAATATATATATATATAATAATAATACAACACTGACAGGGGCTGTTTTTCCAAAAATAATGGGGACTCCTAGTTTTGTTTAAAGACTGATTAATTTAACTTTTGTATTTTTACACAAGAAAATTTGTGATGCATGATTTTCAGTATTGTTTTCAGTGGTGAAGCAAAAATGTCAAAATGCTACATGTTACATACATGATACATTAATGCCCCATCAAATTGCTTTTATTAATGCATATAAACGCAGCTGGCTGCTGAAGGTGGAGCTGTTTCCACTCTTCATAGACAGTTTGGTAGTTTAGTCCAGAGTAGAGCTGCAAGCATTAATTGTAGAATCAATTATTTCTCAACCATTGTTTGAATCGTCAGCTAATATGATATTTGATGCCTTGATTTGAGTCATTTTTAAGCAAAAAACACAAACATGTTCTTGTTTCTTTGCTCCTTTATGACAGTAAATTGAATATCTTTGGGTTGTGAACAAAACAAGACTTGATGACAACATCTTGGGTTTTTGGAAATACTGATCAACTTTTTAAAAAAAATTTATAGACCAAACAATTAACTAATTAATCAAGAAAATGCTCAAAAGATTAATCAACAATGGAAATAATGGTTAGCTGCAGCCCTGCATGGTTCACTGGTTCCCAGCCAAGGGTCTGGGACCCTCCAATGGGCCGCAAGTTAAATCTGAAGACTTGTGAAAGTTATGCTGTGCACATTTGTACTTAGTTTTTGGATTCTTCTCTTTATTATGTCTTTGTTTTAGCGGAATATCAAATAACAGTTATTTAAATAGACCATCAGGGTTCTAACTACACACTGTTACACTGGAAACTACTGAGGATTTTATCTTATAAGCTTATCATTTTGCAGTAACTCTAGCTAAGAAAACAAATAGTGGAGTGAAATGCACAGGTTTTCCTCTACAAAGCAGGAAGAGCAGAATAAAACAGATACCTGTGCTCAAGTAGCTTAAAATACCCCAAAACCTAACCTTGATGTCCACCACTGCTGTTTTCACACCGCTGTACTTCTACTGCTACAATCTACAACTACATTCAAGTAAAATAACCGGTATTTTAGAGCTCTTACTTGCTGGATTGAGGGTCCTGAACGGTGGTCGACCATTATTTCTGCTCTGAGCGTAACTCTGAGCGGCTATGAGCTGCGGGTCTCCTGCGCTCAGCGGATAAGTGGCCCGGACACCAGAGCGCAGCAGCGCAGCGCAGAACAGGAGGCTCCAGAGAGCAGACTTCATCCTGTCACTGTCCCGGTGGTCCGTCAGTCTGTCAGTCAGTCAGTCTGTCTGTCTGTCAGTCTGCTGTCCGTCCCTGAGGATCAGCCTGCGGGGGTCCCTCCGCTCCCACATATGAGGAGACCTCCGGGAAACACGTCAAACATGTCCGTCCAATCCAGAGGTGGCAGCTGGAGCTGACCTCCAGGACGCGGCCAGCTGCGGTATGTGGAGCTGCAGGAGGGTGGAGGGAACCATCGGTCTGTAGGGAGGCCCTGCTACCTCCACCCAGACACACCAATATACAGTAGAAAACATGCTAATTACACTGTAAAATTTTTTTAAAAAGGAAAGGAAAGTGCAAATCTGACAGCAAGGGTGTAATAAACAAACATCAAAACAGTGTAATTTCATAATATTCAAACAGTATAAAAACTGGGAAAATTACGTGTAAAGATATATTTTAACTGATATGAAGACAGTAAAACTGTAATGTTACACTCACACACTGTAAAAGAACAAATCACTATTAGTGAAAATACAGATACTTGGTGTTGATATCATGTCCAGTTGGGCCTGTTTTTTGTTTTGTTTTTTTACACTTAAAATGTAAATTAATATTTGTTCTGTGATTTAAATATATATTATCTGTAGTTTCCCAAACATGGAAAATCTGTTAAAAAATAAATATAGATAAAAGCTTTGAAAAACTGTTACCATTTTCCTTTCAAACAAAAGTAAATATAAGTAAAATAATTATATTCATTTGCTGATTTAAATAGTTCTCAAATGTTGTAAAAGGAAAAATTACCATTTATAAAAATACAGAGGACAGAGGTGACATGGAGGTTGGTCCAAGGTGAAAACTGGAGTTTAAAGGCTCAGTTTATGTATCTTCAGTCAGCAGAGGTGAACCCACCCACAGACATCTGCATCATCACAAACCAACTTTCTTTTCTTACTTTACTCCTTCATCATCACTATCATCACTGGATATCTGTTGCACGTCTTCAAACATGCACTACACAACACAGTTTCCTGGAGTCAGCAGGTCTCTCAGGTCTTTCAGCCTTAAACACCGTCACCCAGGCAACCCTGCTGGGGTGGATCAAGCCCAGGCTCATGTCCAGGTAACTCTGCACTACATCTATGGCTACCTGTTACATAACATATTGACATGCTTGTAAAAATACAGCTAATAATGTGACTCAGACAGATTTGAAATGTGTGAGATTCATGTATAAATAAAAATGTTGTTCAGGTTTCACTGAGCATAATTTGCACAACATAAGCATCTGTTGAAGCTCTGTGTGCTGCCGACAGCTGGTTGTGTGTCAGATTGTTTCCTTTGCAGCATCACACAACAGCATTATTAGTAAAAGCTTCTTTACAAAAAGAGTGATGTGCATATTTACACATGAGGAACAGCAGCTGTGACTTCATTAACACAGAATCTGATTTTAAAAATTATGTTCTTGTGACGGATCAGCTGTTTGCCAACCCGTGGAGACAAATAAAGACTTGACTCACTGAAAACAGGAATGAATAATTGTGGACACGACTTTTTCTTTTAGTAAAAATGCAAAGAATGAATGCCATTTTGTCACTTCTTTATGGCATTTTTGGTTAGAAAAAACCTGCTGGTCAATAAAAATTCTGTATAAATCCAAATTTTGGAAGAGGGTTGACTAATTTTGGGCTTAACTACATTTAAAGTGCTTAGCAGTGAACTCCTTCACATAAGATCTAAGATTTTCAAAAACCTTTTGGCTTCTGAAAGCAGAAGCCAAAAAATCAATCTCACCTCAACTGTAAACGCAGATAAAAGGTCTGTAAACCCCAAGACAAAAGAAGAGCTTCACTATTTCATTCACAATAATGGCACGAGCTCAACCTGCAAAAGATCAAGTGATATAATGTTACTGTCAAAAGGTAAGGATAATAAAAAGGACCTCCAGAAGATCTGCTGAAATTGTTATTTCACATGATATTTAAAGACCTACACTGACTTTCAGCACATCTGACATGAACAAAGAGTCACAGCATGTCATTGTTCTGAACCGTTTATTGAAGCCAAATGTTTTTCCACTAGGATAAAATCATATAACCAGTAAAGTAATGGGAGGAGGCGGTGCTGATAAGCATGCAACAACTAATGTTCACAAGACTAACCGTTTGCTCCAGATGTGGGGTGAGAAAGAAGCAGAGGAAGCGATCAACCGTCAGCGCCCTCTGCTCTCTAACAGTTTCAGCTGGAAACCGCTTCACTAGCTTTTCTAACACATCAGTGCAGCAGAGTGACGACGATGTTTAGGGGTGGCGGTGAACCGAACCACAGCAAAGCTAAATAAATAACAGACAAAAAAGTGCTACAGACTCCATTCAAGACTGAGAAAGAATAGTCTTGGGCTTAATAATTAGGGACAAACCGTAACACAAGTCAACAATAAGAGCTAAAACACGTGGATTGTCATATATTTCTTTTGTACACTTCATATATCAATCTATTGATAGGATGGTGCTGGATTGATGAGAGCATTTCAAGCAATTTAATTTTCACATATATCCCTTTTACTAAGACATAAAAAAGGCCAGAGGTGGGAGGAGGAGTTGGGGAGGGGCAGCTTCTGTTGCTTTTCAAACATCACATTCATTCATTTACATACAGACTTTCCACCTCTTTCCTCTCACATCTCTAAGATCTTCTATAGACTCTATAGAAATACAGCGGGAGAGTTGAACAGAACATCTTCAGTGGCCTTACACATAAACCGTAGGTCAGAGGGGAGGGATAAGAGCGCAATGGTGTTCAGGAAGGGTTAGTGAGGGAACGTAGGAATGCATATGATGGCTGTGTGTGCATGTGTGTGTGTTTTGGCAAAAGGGCTGGTGCTTAGGCTGGCATGTAAGGGGGAGGTGGTTCCTTCTCTGGCATCTTCATTGCCATCTCGTAAGTGGGCAGGATGTACTGGAGAAGACAGAGAGAAACAAAAACAAGTTAGATTCATTGTATAGAAGAACACTAATAAACAAGAATGCTTCTGGGAAAAGGAATCTGGATTCACAGAGTCATGTTCTGTTGGTATAGACTTACTTCACACTGATTAATTTATGATATAATGCAAAGCAAGGACTCTGGCTGATCTATGGCATATTAAAAACATCTTACACTAAGTACATCCTGACTAGAGCTGAAACAACTCATCAATTAAAAGAAAATTAACTGTTCGTGAGATAAAAATGGTATTTCTATGCAAAAATGCAGGTGTGAACTGGGCTTGGTGAGTGTTTGGTGCTTTTCTTTGTTCTCAAAGATTAAGAACAGAATTCAATTTATTCAGTTCAATTTAAAAATCTTTGTTTGCCCCCTGCCTTTAAAGGCACGTAGAACACTTGGACACAGAATGGTAGCAACAACTGTACAGTAGTAGTAGCAGCCATGTGGTAGTTAAAATAGTAGTTAAATTCTCTCAACTGAGAGAATAATTGATAAATTAACTGATACTAAAAATAGTTCATTTTAAACCCATTTCTGAGTTCTAAAGAGACTTAGTTTAGTCAGAACAGTAATAAAGGTTGTATTCTTTCAACAATAAAATCATTCTCAGATGAGTTTAAATGTTTAAGTGGTGAAAATCTCTTAAAACTGGAAATGATCCTTAAATTCTTTATTATAAATCTAACTCTAAAAGAAGTTAGACAGCAACAAATATGTCTTTTCTGACTTGGTAAAGTCTCATTAACAGACAGTTCCTGTGTAAATTCTGCTCTCAGCCTGCTGGACTCTTTGTGTTGACAGTACGCCTCCTGCTGGCCTCTTTTCAGCATTACATCCTTCACATCTCACAAGTGTGTCTTTGTATTAACAGTTCCTGCTCATAGAAGTGGCTTTACTGCGACGGCTTATGTACCTGGGGAGGGGTTTCAAAGGCAGGGTACACGGCGATCTCTGGCATGTTCCTGTTGTTGATGTACTTGTAGCAGTTCCACACACAGTTGATCAAATAAGCCTGGAAGGAAGAGAGGAGGCTGTGTTTGTACTTTTGCAGCTGACACATTGTGACAGAGCCGTGGCAGCTGTTTCCCTGCTGCCACTCTTTGTTGTATCTAGGACTGAAGAAATCTTGGACCTGTTCCATCTAACTGTCTGTAGGACGGTAAACAATCACAGTGGTCTGAAGGCACTCCGAAGGGTATAAATTAAACAGACAACCACACTAAAGCCTGTCTTGCCTGTCTTAGACATGGGCTATGTAGCATTCTGTCATGAAGAAATCTATTTTTTCCATTAATGTTTCCCATGACTACATTCAGACATACCAATGGCAAAACCGCAGACACCTGCCTGATGCACATAATATTCATCATTCATGCAAAATTAGACAATACATCACGTGACCTCTCATGTGCAATAAAGTAATAACAAACAATAGACTAAAGCTTAAACTAACACCCAAGTTTATTTATTATTTCCTCTGATAATTCTGTCT
Source organism: Dascyllus trimaculatus (assembly GCA_024666655.1). Lineage (NCBI taxonomy): Eukaryota > Metazoa > Chordata > Actinopteri > Pomacentridae > Dascyllus > Dascyllus trimaculatus. The sequence goes on along the minus strand of CM045455.1, from coordinate 15,434,904 downwards.
TCAGTCCATGTGTGATGATAATCTAAATACTACTTTACCAACAGTGTGACTTGCTGTTAGAACCTGACTAATCTTGCCTCTCAGTTGGGAATAAATCATTATACTGCTGTTGCCCCATCACAACTCTGTAACTCTGTGTGCACAACTCTTTCACTCTTAAGACCCTCATATGAATGGTGTCTGATGCTGCAGGTATTCATTAAACTCTGATGAAAGACTCCTAAAAACAGCTGGAAGCGACAAGTAATTAATGAAGTTAACATGTTTATTGTGCTAGTGTCTGATGCTGCAGGTATTTCTAAACTAAGGGAATAACTCTGTGATGTTTCTGGACAAATATTGGTGCTGAAAAGTGGAAAAAGCCTTCCCCTAATGACTTCACACAACTTGAAGTATTGCTCGTGCATTAATGTGACTAGTCGCAGTTCAGATCTGTGTGAAAGTGATACAGAAATGTCACAAGGTCCAGTCTTTATGGAAAAGTGACCACACTGCCATTAAATACATGAAAAAACAGAGCACATGTTCGAAAAAAGGTCAGATAAACCACGTTTGGCTGTGAATAATACATTTACCTTGAGGATAATGAGGAAGGCAAAGAAAACCAGCACAAAGAGCAGCAGGCAGCTGGAGTTCAGAGACAGGAGGTAGTCTTTGTACGGGAAATCCGGCTGAGAAAGAAGCAAAGGCAATGTTAGACAGTCAGTAAAGCTTCTTAGTGCCAATTCAGCTCATATCACTATCAACACTTTCACACAATTAATAGGAGAACAAACTGAAACTAATTCGTTTCTAAAGAGATGTGGGGCTGCTGTAGCAACAAAATCATTTCTCTTTGATTAAAAATATCCAACAATCTGATTGCAAAACAATTTGTTGTGGAGCTAATTTAGTTTACTACCACTTCTTTTTCTCTTGAAGGACTCACCATTTCTATTAATGTACAATCATACTGTAAAATTCCAATAGTGTCCTCTTGTAGGAGGAATCAGTTTATTTATGTGTAGAGATATAAGAGTTATGTAAAAGTTAGAATCCTCCTCCTAGGATACAGTGAGCCTTGGTTATGAAATCTATGTTCTCTTAACAAATGTTTTAGGTCAGTACGCCTGGTTCTGAAATGACTCCCTATATACTGTATAAAACACTACAATTTACTGTTTCAGTCGAGTTATAGAGTTCTCCGTGTGCAAATTTATCCACTACATAGTTTCCCCCAAAACATCACAATAAAAGCAGTGCCCATGGCATGTACACAATCTCCTGTCAATGTGCTACATTTTACAGATGTTTAAACGGTAGGTTAACTTTCAGTGATGATGCAAAGTGATGCTGATCAGTAAGTGTCCAAAACCTCAATTTACCGATCACTAATAATGAACTATTTAGTGTACCTTCTTCAGGGAGCATTCAATGAGTGAGCAACAGGGTGACTTCAGACACAGTAAAATGTCGTAAAGATTCTCTGTGGTAAAGCAAACAAGGGAGGGGTGCACACTGATTGAATGTCAACAGCAGGATAAGACTTTGGACTGACCAGCTGGTCCAGGTAGTCCCTGATCCTGGGCAGGTAGGTGAGAGAACTGATGGCCACCAGGCAGCTCAGAGCAAAGTCAAACAACTGGTAGCAGAAAAATGGGATGAGCCAGCCATCGCGATGCTGAGGAGAAGGGATAAAGACAGAGAAAAATCACTCACTTCTGCAGATCCTTTTTGATTCTGGAAGGACCACAATGCGTATTTCAACCTTATGTTAGATCCTTACTTGTGGGACTATTACCATATTGAATCCTACAGCTGAGGAGAAACTCATATCCTAATCAGCAAGAAAACAGAGTTGTTCCCTCTTCAAAGTTTGAAATTCTGACCTCAGCTTTCTTGCTCATGGGATTTTTGGTGTTTTTCCTGCTGCTAAAGGTGTGGCATCAGATTTGGTTTGGCGTAAATGAAATCAGCATTCCAGAAACAGGCAATGCTAACATAACTGTGCAAAATAGCATGTATTAGTATAACAAATGCAGAGAGAAGGTTTAAAATCAGCAAAGTGGTCCTTTCTCTGAATCACAAGAAACTCTACAGGCTTTCTAAATGTTCTATTAAAAGCACAGAAATCTACTTCACTCCTACCTATATCGTATGGCAAATACCTCTGTTTGTTTATAATTGTGGCTCAAGCACTGAGGGGTTTATAAAGGATACACCTGCTAAAGTACAGTGGAAAAGGGTATATGCTACATTTGTCTGGGAGTATGTACTTGCACAGCTAAAGCACAACTCTTGTACAGACTTTCAGCACAAACAGTGTCCCCAGCCTGCAGATATGTGTCATACTTTAGCTGTGCAGTCATCCTAACTAGCAGCTTAGCGCAGTCCACGTCAAAAGGCTATCAAACCTGTCAGTCCTGATGCCATCAGGCAGGCCTGTGAGGTAAAGATGACAGGCAGTGAGAACAAAACATTGTGTGCTACAGCCCCACTACATCTGGACTCTTCTCTACATCCAGCTCAAATGTGGACTAGTCGAAAAAGACAGGGAGGGTACTTTGATATTTCTTGTTACTGTATGTCTTACTTACCTCCTAACTCTGGTGCTATTAATATACAACTTAAAAGCTCTGCTTCTTGCACGCATGTATATTGTGGGATTACATATTTGCATAAGAAACCACAACAGTGCCTTAAATAGAGTGCATGCTGGGAAAAGAGAACATTAAAAGGCATCATATCAACAGTGCACACTTACAGTAATGGCTCCATAGACCATCATGGCACTGATGGTGAGCATCAGCAGGGAGATGGCAAATCCAACACATGCATTTTCTGTATGAGAAAAAAATGAGAAGAAATATGCTGACTAAATGCAGTCGAAAAAGTATGATTTAAAACCAGCACTGGCCTGTATTGAGTGGAGATGAAAGGATATTTGCCTGTGATCTTTGAGGAAGCTGTGATTTGCATATAGTGTCAAGTGAACAGTCCCCAGGGCCTCTCTCTTTCCTGCTAACTCTGTTTTAAAGGCCAGCTTGGGGGAGCATTAAGCCTTTCAGCAGCGTAGTGTCAGTAAAGACACAATGAAACTCAGTCTGGGATAATTAAAAGGTCTGCCTTTCATATCCTCTTTTCTCTCCATCTCTCAGACTCTCGCCTCTTTAAATGCCTGCCTGTTGCATTGGAGATGCTTGTGAGGCAGAGAGCTACTGCAGCAATGCGGTCGAGACAAATTCCTTTGTTATTCAGCAACTCAGGCAGAATAACTCAAACACTGATGCATGCACCTGTCAGGAAACTGCTGCTCAAGAGAAAAAAGGGCATGAATTGGACTAGATAAAATATCACTTTTGCTGGTTGTAAACTGTACATTTCAATACTTGTGGATCTCTTTTTCAGGTCTAAAGAGCTCCACAAATTGGAAAAAAACTGACTTTATGATGATTTGTTTTTCTTAAAACTGACAGGAATCTTCACAGATGACTTGAATAGCTACATTTGGAAATAATTAACTATTCTAGAACTGCTTTTGTAGGGGAGTGCACCTGCATAGAAATTAAAAAAGGATTATAAAAAAGATGACTTGTTTATAAAAAAAAAAGACCTGTTGTTTTTAAAAAAGAGTGTGAACTCTTAGGGACCTCTGTCATATGGTGTAGCAATACCAAAGCCATCTGAAATGTTCTTTGCTTTGGATGGCATTCAGATCTGCTTTGCACTCATCACACAGAGCTTTGTGGTGCTGATTTACATGGTCAAACAAATCAGTTGTGTCGCCCTGTGTGGTGGCAACAACCGCAAGACATGGAAGACGAAGTATTTGTTTATGGTCAACATCATCCTTTCTGTAGCCAAAATATTTCCATACTACTCAGTACTAAGATCACAATTCATCTATTAATCACACTCATTTGTTGATTTCAGAAACAAACTATGTTTATTGCACTTTCCTATTAAAATAAAGAATACCGATTTCTCTTCCATGTTGTGCTACATTCTTGTTAGAGTACACATCAGTATTAAAAGAAGACTTAATGCTTCACTTGCTGATGGTATAATTTACTGATGCTCCCTTAATGCCCTAAAACTCAGGCTATGGTAGACATTAGCTGGATGGCTGTAGTGCAATAAACACAGAAGTCTCTATCGCTCCACTCATTTACTGCAGCACAGCACCTCAGACAGGTGTGTGACCTAAAATGACTTTGGAAAGAGGAAAAAAGGTTTTCTAATGTCAGATTTACCCTAGTTGAAACCAAATGATTTTCTCTACATGGGCTGTTTTTTAAGAGTGAAACCCTTTAAAGCGTCAATATCACAGTCGATCATATTTATTTACTTTTGAGAAGTCAAAATCATGATTTCCATTAATTGTGCAGCCCTACAACTGAGGGCGTGTTTCTTTTTTGTCACCAAATCTTCCTTTTAAGTCTCCTGTTCCTGGCTTACTTTGCTGTGCACATGTGAAGACTGCATGTCAACAAATTCTAAAAAAACCCTGTATCCAAGAACCCTTAAATCGGAGTAAATTATGTTCTCATACAGACTTCTCTCGTAGATTCGTCACAAAAAATGAGAACCATGCGAGTTTTCTTTTTGTGTCAACAACACAGTTACAGTAAAGTTTCCATTTCCTGCGCTTTGACTATTGTGCATGTACGCATCGCTTAATAACAGATGCTAGACAGACAAATCATGCAGCTCTAATCTAAAGAGTTGTAGGCGTTTCAGTTTGATGTTTTACTCTATACTAAGTCTCATCATTTTAATGGGCAGGGTCAGATGTGTCCAAAAATGTTATCCAATTTAAAACATTTATAAAAAAAGTTAGCGGTGTTGAAATACTTCATACAATCCACTCAACTTCTACCCAGCTAGTTAGTGTGATTATTTGTGAGACGTCTGCAAATAATGCTTATCTTCATCATCGGTATATCAGCCAAACATTTTCTCAGTTTTGTCATTAAGCATTTGGTTTATAAAATGTCAGAAAAATGTGAGAATCACACTAAAGCTCAATGTGAGTTTTCTATTGTTTTTTAAAAAAAAATCTTTTGCTAAAAGTGCAAAGTTCCACTAAAATCTGAGTTTAAATTCTGCAACTAAGATGTGTGACATCCTAACCAGTATGGAAATCAAGCCTGGTCTATCAGGCTCCTTATACAAGACATATGGAAACTGACTCCTGCACTGCACATACAAGAATAGACTTTTAGTGATGTGTCATACATCTTGCATCCAGCTGTTAAACACTGTGAAAAATATTTGCATATTTATAGATTCTGGATTTTTAAAAAGGGAAGAGTCAGGGGTGTTTTTTAAAATTATTTCTAACTGGGTAATTGAAATGAACAGGGCAAACAAAAAAATATTATTTAAAGTACAGTATTTTATACATCTACCAATACATCTGAAGGGGGTCCTCAAAGACGAACACTTAATCCCAACTAAAAGCCATGTACCATTGTCACTTGTTTTCTATCAGTTACATAACATTCAAACATGACCTGAATAATGAAGCGAGTGCAGATTGACAACGGGGCACTAATGGTCAGGAGTAACGACGACTGAACAAGTTTGAATGTTAACATTGTCTCTGCAGACTATGGGCAACCTCCACTGGCCAATGTGCTGGCATGAGCCTGTTGTGGGAAGGTCAACCCATGGCAGTTATTTCCCCTCCTCTCCCGCTGAGTCACAGTTTTAGAAAAACGAAGAGGCTTTCACCAAGCTAACCAACAAAACAACCGCCAGCCAGACAAAAACGACACTCCATTCGTCCTACCAGCCCTGCCCCGGCACACACAATTAAAAACACTGAGGATGAACATAAATCCTTGAGGAAAAACAAAGGAAAAAGACTAGTGGTACCACAACCCAAACTACAGTTAAGACGACATGTAAACAACTTGGCAGTGCTCTGTTGTCCTCATGAGTTGGTTTGTTTTGCAGTCAGTTGGAAATGATCAACCACAGAAGAACAGCCATTAAGGGTTTTGTGAAAAGAAAGGGAAACACTTTTAATCCAATGATGCGAATATTTATTCACGGATGTTGAAGTGGGAAACATATTACAATCACAGGACAGAGAATATAAGATTTCTGATATGTGAAATCTTAAGAAAGTGAATGAAAATCAGTTTAGTTGTTGCCATGAAATGATTCACAGGTGTATTTAGTGCTTACCAGACATCCTGTCGGAGGCAAAGTAATGGTCAATGACCTCATACTGCAGGTCAATAGTGGGGACGTTCTCTGGGTGGGTCACAGCTACAGTCAGCAGGATGCCCATCAACAGGTTGACTACCTGAGTGGAGGAAAGAGGGGGAAAAAGCAGCTCTTAAAAAACTACTTTACCAATAGCCTTTGAACATACAATTATTGTGCACTTTTCCATAATTGACAGCTATTTTTGGAACACGTTTTAGATTTAATTCCTACTTTCCACGCAGGCGTTGGTTTCACTTGAAGTCAGTATTGTATGAATTTCAACTTGCAGAGACTGAAATAGGCAACATTACAGAGAACAATTCATCACCCGTTTTTGACAAGGCTACTTATCACAGTGTGGGAATACAGTTGTAAGGACGAACCAATGAAACACTCAAGGACATGCCAACATATACGCTGAAAGGCACTGCATTCACAAGACACAGTACAATAATAAAATCGAAATTCGTAAGACAAACAAGCGATTGTAAAGGCTGTGAAAAGGAAATTATAATAAACTGAAACCACTGGTTGCATTAAAGAAAGAAAGAAAATCCTATCAGTATGCTATTGTAAAGACAAGGACAGGACTGTAAAACTGATGCAGTCTGAAATTATTCTGACACACAAAAGGTAACTGGAATGTCCCTTTAAAAATAGAAAATAACTCTTGTGAAGTGAAAATAAAACTAGCACAGTGGGAAAAATGTCCTAAAAGAAAGTTAGTGTATGGTTATAAAACAAGAATAAATTATCATCTAATATTCAGTCAAGTCTCAACAGCACAAAACTACAACTGCTGCAACAAATGTGTATTTACCTAGACTGGACTTAACTGGAGAATTAGTTCTGTGCAGCAGGCAAAGCACTTGTCTTTCGCTGTTTACGAGTGTATATTGGGCCAAATTTAAGAAGGAAAGACTGGGGACAGCAGAAAATATAATGTTCTTGTGAGTTTCAATTCTGATTACTTAGGTGGAGTAAACATAAACACTGTGCGATGAAGACCTGTTGTAGGCCAAGGTACAACTGAGTAAAAACATTCACAGTCCACATAATGTTATCACCCATACAGCAGTAAAAGCACAGACAGCTTTGAAAGGAAACCACCTTACCTGATAACCATCATGTTACAAAAATTTGACTTAATTTATTCATCTTCTATCAACTGTGGTCTCGTTTTGTTTTCTTAGAAGCTGTCTTAACACCTACCCAGCAAGTAACATGTCTGAACCCCGAAAACAGGGTTCAAAAGTGGGTTTAAAATGCATGTCAGCTTAAAAAAACCATTTATCACTGCTACAGCTGTAAAAACAGGAAGAATCATCACACTTTCAAATTTGCAATAGTCTTTGAACTACTCATCGGTGATGTGCATTTTTGTCGGGAAAACTGACTAAATCAAGGCTTAAAGGTGTGATATTCCACACATTATTCAACTTGTCTCTTTAAAAAATTGAAAAAATATTTGTTTGACATAACTTGAGAAGAAAAGAAAAAATATCCACGCTTTCAGCACAACCATGAAGCCATTAGTAACTCAGCTGTGACCAACAGTCACGTTGGACAAAAATTCAGTTTTCGGCTGAACTGCAGGCCGTGTTTACACAGAGCAGACTGAGGACGAAGGCAAGTATGAAAACAAATATAAAAAGTAAGTAGTAACACATCTATATTATATAGAACCACCATATTTCCTCTACTGGCAGCACCTGTAGTCACATGTAAAAATTATGTACGTGTTGATTTAAGGATTTTTCTAAGAAATTAAATTTTTGTGCATTCTTTTTTTAATGATGTATGGCATTATCCCCACATCATACTCAACTGTACAGATTACATTTTTGAGTTCTTGCTACTTCTAGCTATAGTTGTGTTGTTTCCATAGAGGTGCGGGACTTTATCTGGCTGTGAAAAATGAGGCTACAGTGAGTAAAAATGTGACAGCCACAAAAAATAACCCAAAAACTGCTTAGGGTGCAGAAGACTTAAGCCTTGAACCACTGAGTCTCTTTGAATCACTCTACCAGCAAACCAGAGCCTGAACACACACAAAACAGATTTATGTGACAATGATAAAACACATCAAATTGCAGGCTTCCCCGCAATTTGTCAGCTAGTGTTTTTGCCCAAAGCCCGGCCTCTCAGCAGCTGTTTACGACAGTTATAAAGTCCTAAAGTGAATTCGTGGAAATACTGGAACATGGCTCAAGTGCTATAATGAGCCAAATATTGTCGGTTTGTGGGGGTGAAAAAAGGCAGAGGAGGATTTAGAAATGCAACCGAAACCTGGAACATCTGCTCTGTGATGTGGGGAAACGAGACGGGGATTAACTCAGTGAGCGAATTAACGCTGTCAAGCCAGGAGTGCTGCAGGGACAGAATGTGCAGAGGACGACAAATACCAGTTAACTAACGTTAGCTACATCAGCCTAAAAAATACAGTTCCTTTAGTTATTTTATATAAAACTATTTTACTATAGTTATTATCATAACGTGTAAGACATTATGTTGCACCAGCAGCAAGTCATCCCGTGTCGTGTCTGACACATTGGAATCTCTCATGGCCGTTACATTAGCAAGTTAGCCGACTGTTGGCTACAGACATTTAAATCGCATTTTTATCACCCTCAGATCCAGTGCTGATATCTTCAAGACAACCACTACGTTATTATCAGTTTCGTAACTACATTCTCAAAGTTGTATTAGTTGACCAGACAGAACGCTAGCTAGCAAAATCCGATATGATAGCAGGCTAACGCGCACCTAGCATGAACACGACAAGTAACGGTTATTTGGAGAGTCAAAAGTAACGTCTAGCTAATGTTTTAGTAGCTGACAACAAACATAATACGTTTTAATTTCCCATTAATTTTGTCTCGATGGTATTTATTTTGAAAGCTGTTACTTTAGCGAACTAACACAGCTAGCTACCGTTAGCTCGCTGACCTCCATCGAGTACCATCTTACGCACCATGTACCATGTTCCCAGGATGATGGTCCCCGTCCGGACGTGGCAACACCCGCAACACCTGGTGGTGTACAGTCTGTCTCGACTAGGCTTAAAATGATGCATGTCCTCTACGAGCGTAGGGAGAAACATCGGGAGAGCTGGTCGTGGAGGAGAAAAACCGTCTCGGCATCAACAGTCAGCGAACGAACAGGGAGGAACGCCCACCACTTCCCCCGACGACCTGCGCACACCGCGGATAAAAACAAACGCTCTGACGGGGAGGAAAGGGCAGAGACCCGAGGTTTGACTGACAGTAGTGTCAACCAATGACCGTGAAGAATTGCAACAGCGAACCAATAGGATTCAATCTACTCTGCATTTACCCAGAGCCCTTGAAATGATTAATAACGATCCTACCAGCAAAATTACTAATAATATTATCTAACATTTTCATGTGCAGCATTTAATTATGATGTGCGATAGTTGATTATAATGTGGAATATTTGATTATCATGTTTAATATTACTTAACTACCTCAGTATCATTGCCAGTAATACATTTTACTTTTCTGCTGGGTTCTTATTTTAGCTTACTTTTTTATTTTTAGCAATGTATTGTACTTATATCTTATTTCTTTTCTATTAGGCACTGCATTTATTCATCTTATCTTATCTTATCTTATCTTATCTTATCTTATCTTTAAGGATCATTGATTGAAATGTAATTCATACAACACTGCCATTATGGCAAACCACTGAAGTACAATGGACAAAAACATAAACATGTAATATCTGATTAAATTATATACATTCTTTTTAACATAGGGGAATAAGTACTTGTTGTTCCAGCAAACAGCATCTCTGCAGGCAAATGGACGTCGTTAAATAAACAAGTTCACGCGATGCTGGAAATGATAAACGGCAAATTGAGAGTTGGGTTATAGACATAGACATAGACATGTGTGTCTACCATTTGCATTACATGGTGCCACACGTGTGCATGTGAGTTGATGAGATTGTTGATGCTGACTTTTGAAATGTTGTCCAACAAAGGACAAAGGAGTGTCTGGTCATGGTTTCTGAACCCGATCATTGTTTTTTAAAGCCCCACCTGACTGGGATGTGGAGTAGCTCAGTGGTTTAGAATTTGTCAGCAGGTGAACACCTCAAAAACTTAGTGTGCACAGCTGGCTAAATTGAAGCCTTTTCTAGCCACAACAACAACATCTTCTTTTCTGCTTTCTCTAAGGAAAAGAAAAGAAGGCCCTTTTGGAAGCCTCAAATGGAAACTTCCATCCATCTATTATTTGTACACAGCTTAATCCTCTGTAGGGTCTGGAGCCTAACCCAGGTGACTCAGGGCCTGGCAGGGGACACCCTGGACAGGTCAACAGTCCATCACAGGGCTGCATAGAGAGACAGACAACCTAGCACCCTCACATTCACACCTACAGACAATTTAGAATTACCAATTACCGGTAACCTCAGCATGTCTTTAGCCTGTTGGAGGAAGCCAGAGCACCCGGTGAAAACCCACCCAGGCACAGGGAGAATATACAAACTCTACACAGAAAGACCCCAGGCCGAGATTCGAATCCAGGACCTTCACGCTATGAGGCAACAGTGCACCACCATGCTGCCCTAAATGTAAACTTTTACTTAATTTATATTGTGCTCACACGGTGAAGTTTAAAAAATATCTTAATAATGATATGCTCCTTTTCACTTTTGTATTAACTGTGATGAACCTTTTTTCTGTGTTTGTATGTATATTGCCATAAGCTCCTGCTCCAGATCAGTGCCTGTCTCATCTGTTGTAATCATCTGGTTGTTGTTATGTTGCTTCACTTTTCTCTAACGAACTGGATTGCAACATGGCACTTCAGTGTAATTACTGACTAATAAGTCAGAACATGACCTGACAAAACACTGCAATACTTAATCATTTTACTTATCATAGTGTAGGACACACCACACCATGTAGCATGCACGAATAACCTTCTCTGTCATATGCAAGTATAAACAGACTATAAATATGCTGCACATAAACTGTCAATGCATGTACATAAAACATAAAAAGTACCGGTTAAACTGTTATAAGGCTCTTTTAATAACAATTATGGAATACAAAAATATATGCTCATATCTACGTTACATAATGTGCTAGCAGCCAACTGTCATTACCTCATCAGCCATTCATATTCAACATACAGATCTCCATTCGTAAATCACTGATTATTTAGATAACTGTGAGGGGAAATAGCATTGAAGTGTCTGTGCTTATCACATTTCAGAAACACTGAGGTCATTAGATAAAAATGCAGCTTTGAAAAAGCCAGATGCTCGTGTTAAGGTGTGACACATTGGACATGCTACATACATTTTGACTTTCTAAAGGCATTAACAAAGATTCTGATCTGTTCAAGCATCCCCATAAGCTGTGATGGAGAGCCAACACACACAATACACAAATGTGAAAAACTGAAGCAGCTAAATGAAAATAATTAACCCCTAATGTCATAATTTACAACTCTGCTTTTCCATCTGTGAGATGCCAGGTTGTTGTTGGTGATAAAGGCCTGTAGAGCGTCTTCTGTCGACGCCCACACGGTCCTGAGAGGAGGCCAAATAAGTGAAAGCACTTGTGGGAGTGTTCAGTGGATGAGAAGGGCCTTAGGGGATTTTTGTGTTGTCGTTGTTGTCTGCTTAGTTTAAAGGTAGTTTCGTTTATTTAAATGCTACGAGAAAGGTGTGCATGGAAGAAACAAAAGCTGCCACTTTAAAACAGTTACATACATACAACTGCAAAGTACATACTGATAATTAACCAATCAAATATTGCATTATACATCTTTGTTCAACACAAAACACTGAAGTCAGATATGATCATATATGGATTTCATATGCTGAAGCCAGCAATAAATTTAAAAATAACATTGATTTAGTCATTATTCTGGAAGATTACTGCTAAAAATGGATTTAGCGACACCCATATCCCCTAAAACACAGAGGCTACCTTGTGTACATTGAACTGATCTAATATTTAGAAACTTTGGCAGCTGAACGCTCACCAGATAAAAGGGATTCATTCCATTTTATCTTAAATATAAATAAATTATCAGTGCACAACAACGGATGCATTCACATTATGGCAAGAAAGGCATCATCTGCACCCTCCTCCCAGAAAACATGAGGAGAGAAAGCATTTACAACGGCTCTCCAGCCACAGAAGTTGGCCCAGTTTCCATCAACCTATAAAACAAATGCTGGTAAGACAGTTAAACAATAACCGCATCCCTTATGGGTTTGTGATAATCTTCGTCCGACGCCCTCCGTCGATCCAGAAAGTGCCCCACCTCGCCTTTCTTCTGCCATTTGTGGATTAATACTGCCAACAGTGCAGCTGCGATCACGACTCCTATGACTCCCCCTGCAATAATGGCTGTGGATACAAGCATAAGTGACATGAGCTGCAAAACAAACTCACAATTTACAGCTTCGTCCACATGTAATATCCTGAAAACTACCTGCTAAGACGTCTTTGTTCTCCCAGAACTGCTTGCTGCTGTGCATAACAAATCCAGATTCGTCGTCTCTTGCAGGCCAGTGTGTGCCTTCAGAGGTCAGGCCTGAGGAACCCTAAAGCAAAGGAAGCAACAGTTGCATAAGTTTATTTCTTGCTCTTCCACCTACAAGTGAAGAAATCGTGAAGCGCATGAAAAGAGACGTACATGGAAAGTGTTTCTGTGTCCACCTCCTGTGTTTGCTGTGAATATTCTGCTTTCAAAGCCGACGGGTTGAACCTTGATGTTTGTGATTTCATCTGGTGAGATTGAGGTAAGAGAGGATTCAGGAAAAATAACAGAAACCATGCAAAGTGGATTACAAACATCTAATAGCTGCTGAACTCTGAATTACCCTGCTCTGACCCATCCCCTGATCCTGATCCAGAGCCAGAGCCGTCCAGATCGTATCCTGATCCCTCCAGGTCCTCTGGAAGGGCAGAAAGCTGATTTTGTGGAGTAAAATTGAATGAGGATATTTAAAGATCACAATCCTACTTCCTGCTCCATTGTCACACATTAAAACACACACACACACACACACACACACAAGAGGAGGTGAAGGAAGCCGATGAAGGTACTTTCCTTAAGAGGGCAATAAAGAAATGAATCATGTCAAAGATACAAAGTCCCACTGAAACCACACAAGCACAACAGCACAGTGTGGATAATAAAAACACAATGACGCAGGCGATCACATTATTGTCACTCATAAAGAGTTGTGAGTCGAGAACACTGTGGTGATAACGCTCCACCCTTTTGGCAGGTAAATAAGCCTGACTAAACATACAATCCTTAATTAGAAACTGAGAATAAACACAAGAGAAATCATTTGAAGGCTAAATATTTAAGTAGTAAATTGATTACCTAAAGGAGCGACTTAATTTATCGCATCAGACAAAAGCAAAACAAAAAATCATCTTGCAATTAACTAATACAACCAGAGGCATCACACACACTCAGAGCCTGATATAAACCTCATAAATGATTCAGTGTTAAAACATGTTGCCCAGTCAAACCAAACAGACCAACAACAAAGTAAGCAAACACAATCACTCAAGTTCTGTACTTATAAGCGCACAAGCACTTCAAACTTGCACAATTTTGCGCTATTTATATTTAAGCTGCGCTACATTTCATTGGTGTTTTGCAGATTAAGCACTTAAAAACCCTCAGTGAGCCACTAAGCATTGCTCGAACCTCAAAACTCCGCTTTTAATTTCAGTGAAAACCCCCAAACCCCACTAAAACTGAAACTCATCTAGGATTTTAAAGCGTGAAGAAAAATGAAACGCACAGATGCTTTTCATGGAATAGTAAACCATCACTTTGGTTTAAGCATATATCAAATATAAATTTCTCTTAGTTTGATCCTTAAAGTTAAAAGAGAAAAAAAATGTTTTATTCGAGGATAATATCACTTTGAATGTAATAAAATTTAAAATACTTTAAAGGAATATTTTGACATACTTCTGCTTTTCTCTTTTCCAATGCTCTTAAGTGATCAGTGTTATCGTAAAGACTGGTCTAAACTGCCTGGAAGTTTTTTAGTCATGTCTTTTTTTTACACTTTTTTTCACTTATTAATTAATTTCTAGACTATTATATGTACTCTTTATCTCTTACATGCTTTTATTTTTTAACCTTTTGACATTTCTAGCCGTTTTAGTCAAAACACTTTAAATTATTCTATAAATCTATGTATACTCAATTCTTTTATTCTACTTTATTCATATTAATAATTTATACTGTACTATTTTTGATTACTTTGATCTAATTAATTGAATATTTTGACTATTTCTTTTTTTACATTTACCTCTCAGGCATTTTGAATACCTTCACTGTAGGACAAGGTGCAAATAAATAAAGATATATATGTAATAAAGTGTATTCTTTCACCACTACTGCCAGCAATAACATACTATAGAAAAAAAAAAACAGTCCTGAAAATGTTAGACACATATATTATACTCTATATTTTATATTATATTTAATGAAGCAACTTTAACATGAGTGGAAGTCTCATTTCAACGTGGAGTTTTCAGAAAACTACACCTGGTGTGAACCTGAGGAGGGGAAACAATCACAGTGACTCCACCTATATTAATGTTAAACACATTGCTGAGATAAAAAGGACACATTAGCAGACCAATGAGCAAATTCTACTATTGTGAATTAGCTTTAACAAACTGAATCTAAATTTAAACAGAATCAAGCTCTCGTAGAGTTAAAATCAGCACATTGTCATGTGTTGCTCGGCTGAAACAGGGTGGAATCAGGAAGTGAGAAAGGTGAGCATGAGACTAACGTCACGTTTCCTTTGTTTAAAACACTAAAAAACTTGACTCACCGACTGACTGATGGCAGGAACCAGAAGCACAGATAAAAACCAAGCAGCTGTCAGAGATCCCTGCATGTTTCTGCCTTATTTTCCTTCTTCTTCTCCTTCTCCTTCAGCTGTGTAGGTGTTTATTGAACCTCGAGCCTCTACCGGTTAAATCCCGCCCTCCAGTAAATCTGAAGACTCCGTCAACTACAGCTGATAACAGGTAACATCTTCAGTGGTGCCCAAGGTGAGGCTCGGGGCCCCGTAATGGGACACTAAATGACTGAAAAAAGAATTTTGCATTAATTTTTTAGGACTAATCATCATCAACATAATGTAGCGCTGTTATGCTTTATAACTCTTAAGTACAGTTCTGCACATCTTGTGTGTTCTACAATTTGGGTACATTACCCATCATGCCATATTTGTAGTTGTGAAACGTTTACATACTCTTTATTATATCATATTTCTATATTTATTTCTTTTGCATTTTTTTGTCTTTTTCTTACTAAGGTTCCCTTGTAACATTGGAAATTCCTCAGTAAAGGATTAATAAAGTTTATCTTCGCTTAGCTTAGATTAGCTTAGCTTATCTGTTGTTTTCTATGAGATTTTTACAGTGTCACCTCTTAGGACCTTGAAAAATAATCTGACACACCAAAGATCCTGAATTTCTATGAAAAGTTCACATAAAAGAGTATGTTAAACTACCTCAGTTTGGGTTTGATTGACCCAAACTGACAGTTTGGTTTTGATTGACCCCTTATTTCTATGCAGTTTAGAATACTCCTTTAGGTTTTGTTTTGTGTTAGCTCTCTCACCCAGGAAGCTCATGTTTATTATCTGTTTGTCAATTTGTAACCGACTGGATGCAGGTTTGTTTGTAGTGACTCCCTCTTTAAGATGTCCTGCCCATTTTACAAATGTTTGCCTGACGAAGGTCTATGACCGAAACGTTGCTCATTAAATAATCTTTTTTTCAGGTGAGACAGTGTGCAGGAGCTTATTCTTCTACTTTATGCGTTTTCTCCTCCTACACACCTGTTGTGAATGGATGTGGAAAGATTCTTCTTCCTTTTATGAAGAGTTCACAGACACTAAATATTAGAAATCACTTCTAAAAAAATACCACAGTGTTCTCTGAGTGCAACTGTCCAATCAAGATTTCATGATTTTACTTACAGGCAAGTTTAAAAGGGTTATGCAGACTGACCTCTTTCAGAGTGTTCCAACATGATACTGAGCTGTAGAGTTTTAAAAATATTTTTCTTGGTGTATTTGTAGTGTTTAGACATTTTAGATGCTTTTTAACACATCGTTTTAATAGTTTTAACACATCCTTTAAAAAAAGTCCTATTTTGCTATTCTGAATCTTTGATTTTTCCTGCCTCATTGCATTTATTTATGTAATGTTTACACAGTTCCTCAGTCCCTGTTTTATTTAAGTACTTCAAAACATACAGTACGTAGAACGATGGTGGGCGGGGAATGTTTTTACCATTTCTTTTGCGTTTCCTTTTGTTCTGTTAATCACGTTGTGTTACATTCTGTTTGAGTAACATGCAAATAAAGTCTGATATCATTAATGTATTAATGTGCTAAGTTTATTCCTGTTTTGGCAGAGTGACAAGCAAAATTCTATATATTCTTTATACAGTCTTCAGTAGTCTTATTTATATGAATGCATTTTATCGTATGAGGTAAAAATAATGAATTATTTGGTATGTTTTGGGTTGGGGTGTACAATCATGATCAGAAAAGCAATACAACTTATTAATTAAATGTTTGAGAATGACCCGATTCCCTTCTCAGGTGTAGTAGAGTGCAAGTATAAAGCAACATTAAAAAAATAGACTTAAGGCACCTCAAAAGAGCAGGAACTGCCTGTACCTTCTTGTGTTCTGAAATATATTACATTGCTATTGATGGATTAATGTGCAAAGCATATTTTGACAGGTAGAAAAGCAAATTAAAAAAATTTTTTTCAAAAGGTTCAAAAATATCATGTGCAACTGTGCAAATTTTAACAATATTTAGTGCATTTCTAGAACATGGACTTATTTGCTGTAGATAACCCTAAACATGTAAACAAACCATCCTTTTTTTGCCATTTCGGGGCACAGATTATAGCATTAGATTAATTCCAGCCTCTGAAAAGGATGTACAAACCATAAATAAACTGAACATGGGGGGAAAAACCACAACAATGCAGGTCAAATGTTAGAAGAACAGTTTAATCATACATAGTCACAATTCTGCTTCCAAAAATGAGTTTGTTTTCTTCATCTAACATCTGGAAATGTACATAAGGCCACCTGAAAATGTACATGACTTTGACAGTGTGACAAAACTCATATGTTCATATTTATATAATTGACAATATTTTACATTGCTTTTGCTTACAAGGTAGTAGCTGTTCCAAAATACAGCACTCTTCTGTACAAAAATATTTCTTGTCATATCCTGTGAAGTTTCCATGGTAGCAGAGAGGACTAAATGCAGCCTCAGTTTTAGTACAGAGTGTTTTTTTTTTTCCTTTTTAAACTGTCACACATCAGAAAGACTATCAACAGTGGATGTTACAGCTTCAGTACAAATAGAGGCTGGCCTTTCCCATAACAGATTAAAAACAAAAACCATGCCAGATTGTGAAGCCATAAAGTTTTTTTCCTTTAAAATAACACTTGATCAAATAAAACTGTATACATTATATTCAAGGGGAAAGGAGTGATGAATATACACACATCTAAATGCACATTTTTGCCTTTTTCTCCCCAAAAAGTGTAAAAGACATCCCATTTACAGCATAAACGTTTACAAATGTACAACTGTACAGACGAAATAAAAGCATCACTACAAATTTAGAGCAAGGCCTGTCAAACACCACAACTAGACATTTTTTTTTTCAGTTAAACTAATAATCTTACACTTATTAACTGCACATATACTACATGTATTCTACAATTCATATGAAGCAAAGAAGCCATCACTACAAGCATTACAGGTGAATTGTATAGCTTCTGATGGCCCCACCGGCCCCCACCAATGCACTTGCATACCCAATCAAATGAAAAAATTTATTAAAAAAACAAAACAAAAACAGAACCATTTAAAAAAAAAAAAAAAAAAGGTTCTTTCAACATTCCTTTCTTCAACGTATCCCGGTAGCTCTAGCTCATTTCACCTCAGATGTACAAAGCTGGGATAAACTCCACTTCACAACTTTTTTTTTTTGGACTGCTCTGACCGTTAGGCGGTGGGGGTCCCATCATTGCTGCAAGCCCCCTACCCAAAAGCAACAATTTACTCATACATAAAGATGCTATACATTGCTAAACTACTTCTACACAAGAGATGATTATTTAGTACATAAAGATTCCGTTTTCTAGGGCAGTGTTCATCTCAAAACTACAAGACAGATAAGATGTTACACAAAACATGATAAAGAAAAAAATCATTCCAAGGATTAAAACCTGTCACAGCATGCCAACGCATACCCCGCTCCCTCCCCACTATCCCCCACAAAAGCCCCCCCACTATGGTCATTTCACGTTAAGATTAAACCAGGTTACACGCCCGCTGTACAACCAAACCTCATGCTCTGCGCTTCTGTGAGTTAATGGTAGCTGTTTTTCTTGCATAAACACCCCCCCACCCCACCCCGAGTGATCACCTGGATGAGGGAAAGTAAGACGGCTCAAATGGGGCTCAGTGGATGCAGCGGCTCGGGTCTGCCAGTCTGTAGTAGTTAGTACCGAAACATCGGGCAGATGATAAGCTGCTGGGGTAAACACACCAAGTCAGGAGAAGGAGGCAAGAAAAAGCCACCACTGGAAAACACTACCCTAGACTAGAGCACCAATCCCCAAAGCCAAGCTCGCAAACTGGTCTCAAAGACCTCTGGGTGACTGTGGCACGTGACACATAGTACTCGCCTGTGGACGGAGGGGTTTGTATCCATCCATACTATGTAGTGCTATTTGAAAACTAATCCACCAGTAGCTTTGGCATGGGAAAACACTTTTACTGTGCGTGGGAGAATATACAAATATAATATTCAATTGCCTAGACTTAATTAGAACAGCTGACATAATAAGTCCGGTTACAAAAACAAATGGAATTGTCTTTTAAAAGGATCACTCAGTTTAGCCTTATAAA
Source organism: Dascyllus trimaculatus (assembly GCA_024666655.1). Taxonomy (NCBI): domain Eukaryota; kingdom Metazoa; phylum Chordata; class Actinopteri; family Pomacentridae; genus Dascyllus; species Dascyllus trimaculatus. The sequence goes on along the minus strand of CM045455.1, from coordinate 15,415,707 downwards.
GTCACTTGCTGGTGTTAATTGTAAGAATTGTAAATTTCAGCAAATGTGTAATAAGTTTTTTTTCTACAGAGAATTTACAAGGTAAAAAACTAAATGTACAAGATAATATGAAAACCAGTCAAATACATCAATTACATCATTAACAATGGGCTTGTGCTTTACCCAGGAAAAAAAAGTAATCAAAACAGAAAAAAACAAACAAACAAAAAAACAGCCTGCTGACTGTGCGTCCCCTGGGGGCCACGCTGGGGACCTGCACCAGGGGTGGCAGAGTGGCAGGGGTCAGTTGTCACAGCGTTCTTAGGTGAAGTTGACTTGTCTTTTTTATTTTTTTTTGGTAATTCCCCCCCAAAAATGGGATGACAGAGTGTGTCAAAAGGCTAACCCCTATGGCTAAGGAGCATCTCTCACAGAACAGGGGGGTTTGGGGCTCCTACTCCTCCTCGTCTTCTTTTTCAGGGGACTCAGGATCTCAACATGACTACATGAGGCCATTCGTGGGACCACCGATGGGACCCAATTCTGATCCACTCTTCATGTAGTACTTTTCTAGCTTGGCCAGAATGTGCTTCCCGTAGGTGTACTTGCGCAAAGTGGCAATGTGAGGCCGGATCTAAGAAAGAAGAGAAGCCAAAATGTCAGTAGGGGGCAAAGTCACTCCTGTTTATATTTCAACATGTCAAAGAGATATAAAAGAAGCAAAAGAAGACAGACATTTCTGTACTCAAAATAATGTCCATGTTGACAAAAAAGTAACCAAGACGAGAAGACAATTTTACAATCAGGTGGTGGAAACAAAGGGCAAAATTGATAGACTTTTTACGTTTTTTTAAATGTTGTTCTCAGACTAGGACTGGGCCCGAATAGTAGGTCGTAGTGGTGGTATCCGAATAATAATTTTGAGATCCAAATAGTGAAAAATTTAGATTTAAACTATTTTGTTAGATGTGTACCCTCTCAGTGCCAGTGTCAGTACATGTGCAGCCACCCCACCTTGTGCATGATGATTTTACGCTGAGCAGGTTCTGCCATGTCGATCATTCTTTGGACAACGTAGTTGGCGTACTGGTCCTTCATCATGGTGTACAGGGCACTGTGGGGCCCGTCTTTCTGGCAGCACACTTCATCTATCAGCAGAGCTCTCTCTGACCGTGAAGAGTGGATCACACACTTCTCCACAACATTACTGTGGAAAAAGAACAAGCAACTGTTACTCACAAAACCACCACTGAGTTAATGGAGTCAAAACAAATGGCCAGTCAGGGATGATCATTTATCCAGAAGGCTTGCTGAAATATCAGAATCCTGTTCTTCTGTTTTTGGGCATTGCATTTGTGATATGACATGGAGCGAGTGACTTAATTGGAAAGTGTTCAAAGAGCTTATTTTATTTAGAGCACATAACACAGTGGGTAGAAAATATCCAAAAACAAGCATTAGGACTGCTGCTGACCTAAGATTTGTGGTTGTGAGCAGTCTCATTAACAAAACCCTGTTGGGGATGTGTTCGTCTTCACTTAGCTGAGCATTTAATGTTCTTTCTGCAAATTGTGTACATAGCACAGACAACAGCCTACACTGTTAACACCAATTCATGCTTTCCACACCTGCCAGGGTTTGCTTGGCTCTATGTGCAGCCTAAAATTTGTGACTGCGTAGACTGTAGCTTCTACAAATGTGCTGCCTGTGCATGTGCCAGGAAAACAAATTATGTTCAAAACTAACGCATGTTTTAACCCCCATGGAGAGACTGAGCAGAAATTCTGTCATCCAAACCTTTTGGAGGACTTTGGACGCACTTCAATATGTAGCTACATGCTTTACATCAATGGTGCCCAAACACAGTGAGAATTTCTGAATTCCCCAGAAACCCTGTGTTAGGTCTGCCCACTGCCCTACACCCCTTAAGAATAAACACTGTGCTACAGCCCACTCTGAAACCAACTGCTAATTCCTTCAAGTATCAAGCCACAGGCAGCCTATCAGAAACCACCATAGAAGCCCCATGTGTTTCTTTGTGAACAATGTGAAGGGCAACAGTCTGCTAGAACGAAGCACTCCCAGTACTGTGGTATCAAATTAACTGCCTACTCATCCCCGTCTGCATCGGTCAGTTACTTGGATGCTGAAACCATGCCTTTAAGGACAGTACTTAGATTTAACAACATTCAAGCTGAGTTTGTTATCTACATTATTCTTGGGGAAAATTTATTCCATATAATGGTGTACACATTTATGAAACACAGTATAAAGGTTGCCCTCAGGAGCTCAGTAAAATCTACTTTGTTTGCTGTGAATAAAAAACCTGGCTTACCTTGCAAATTTATGTTGGCTCAGGACAAGAACCTTTCCACGAACCTCTGCCACTATCTTGCTCTTATCTTCTGGTCTGCCGTGCTCCAGAACATGCTGTATGACGTAGTTACCATACTGATCCTGCAGGAGGCAGCGGAGGTGTAAGTGTAAGGTAAAGCCATTTCCACAGTCACAGTATTAATCAAAAAGAATCAGTGAGACACCCTTTAATGTGTTCGATACACTCATGCACTACTTTTCACCATTGGTCTTAACTGGTGTAAGATAATCATGCATCTCTACAATGATAGGCTGATGAATGAGTGACACCCCCATTTGTAGTATTGCAAATACCCTCACGTCATCACTGCGGAAGGTCAGACAAAACAGATGCTGCTGGTTTGGAGTGTTGCGGACCAGACAACACAACAAATAGCATCTTTGCCCCTTCAGAAACGGGTGATAGACAGTTATGGGTGTAATTTTAGTGTGACCAGATGGAGACCGAGACTCACCTGACCAAGCAACAAATACCACTACTCTCAATCTTGTTAAAAGTAGCTATTTGTTGGGTAGGTAATGTAATCTCCACCTTTAATTTTGAAATATTTGCCTTCAGATCAATTTTCTGTCAATCTGTTTTAACAAGAACCTGCATTACGCTGCTTTTAGACTTAGAATTTAGTAATTTAAGCAATACTTATGAACACTACTCATAAGCAGTGTTTCAAACTATGAGTTTCAAACTCTCAAAGCTTTTATCACACAATATAATAATTTCAGTATAATAAAGATGAAAGAGAAAAACAGATTGATCAGAAAATGCTGTAGGCAAAAGAGGGATCATCAGACAGCAGATAAAGCATGTGCCTTGTGAATCCTCTGTGGCATAAAGCAAGAGAGGGAGAAAGGCAAGAAAAGGCGGTTCAGTGGGTTAGGAAAGACCTGTATAAGTTGGGACACCTAAATGTTAAATTAGATTTTTTTAAAAAAGAAGAATAGATTAACAAAAGGGGGAAAAAGGAGAAAGGGAGCACAGGGACATCCGCGAGAGAGAGGCAAATTGCTCTGACCTTGAACAGTGCATCACGGGACACTGTATAATATGTTTTGGGTGTCATCTCCAATGATACGCCTTGATATTTCTAGATGGAATAAGTGAGGGGGCAGGGTGGATGTTTAAATAATCACATGTCAGATGTAATGACAGCTAACAGTACATTTACATTCATCCTTTCACTTTACACTTAGCAGACCACAACTACACAGGAACAATGACAGGCTAAAAATATGAAATGTTCAAACATGAAGGAGACATGCAAATACACAAGACACATCTCAACAATGATCAGTCACATCTAGCAAACACCTGCAATCAGTGTGGGTTTTTTTTTCTTTAAAGGGCACAGATTGGAGACAGATGTGCTCACCTGACCCAGCTGTTCAGAGTGCTGATGCAGCTCTTCCAGGATGGGCAGAGTTTGCTCCTGGGTGCAGTGCTCCAAAATCCTTTGGATAACTCTGCAGCCGTATGGGTGTGTGGAAAGCACAAACACCTGCAAAATGAAGCAAAAACAAAAACAGATCAATACAAAGGCAGCTTCAAAAACATTACATCATAATGCTGAACTATACTGGATGAATAATGAACCCAATCATAGATTTTAACATTTCTATCTTTAGTCTGATTCTTTTATTAGAAATATCTTTATTTCAATATTAAAAGAACTAGAAAACAAATCGTGCATAACATGGAAAGTTTTATGCAGCTCTTCTTAATTTACATAAAATGATCCATCATTAGTAAAGCATACAGCAAAAAGTGACATTTAGATACACAAATAATGTAGGAAGCAACAAACCAACTTCTGCGTTAGTTAATCCAATATCACCATATCTTGTTATGTTTAAACTGTTTCTCATGTGTCTAGAAAAGCATATCAGGTTTCATGCTTTCCTAGTATTTCTTGGTAACCTTGTTTCATTTATATATAAAAAAAAACACATTAGGCACAGAGAAGGCATTTGGATTTATGTTTTAGAATCATCACTTTCAGAAATGAGTCATGACTGTGAATTTAACAAAACTAATTGACCTAAAGAACATGTACCTCTAAAACTAAACTGGTGTGTAAACTCACCTGCCCCTGGAAGGCATCAATAATGAACTGCAGGGCCTGAGGCTGGACACATTCAATGCACTTCTGCACCACATGGTTTCCATTCTGGTCCTTCACACACTTCAACACATGACCATCCAACTCGCGCACAATGTCGCTCTAAACAAAGAGATTATGGAAGGTAAGAACAATGTTAACACATATCACTGCTTAAATTTAAGTTTTTCAAATGTAGAACTGACATGTTGCAAAAACACAAGGAAACACTGTTAAAAAGAAGTGAAATCTCACTTACAATTACCTGCTGGTCTGAGGAAATGGACTCCAAGGCTTTTTGAATGACCCTGCAACCATACATCTGCAAAGCCAGGGGGAGGACATGCCCACGGATACGCGTTGCCAAAGCCAGCTTCTGGTCTGCACTTCCAAACTAAAAACAAAAATTATATTGCATATATGTTAAAGAAAACAGAGGCAATACTGTGTGGTGAAAAGACACCATTAGAAACTTTAAACAGTCCCAACCTCAAAGAACTTTTGGATGACATAGTTCCCAAATACATCAGTCATCAGTTGGTATGCTGCTTGCAGAATCTCTCCAAACACCATCTGCCTCTCAGCGGGAGTGGCCCTCTCTAGCTTCTGTTGGATAAATCTACAAGGACAAATAAGAACAAAGAGTGAGAGAGAGACATAAGATAAATAAAGACAAAATCTACTCTTTTGATAAGCTTTACATTTCATAAGGTTTAAAACTTCAAAAATTCAATGTGAAAGTGCAATTTAGGTCATAAAGCAGATGTGTTACCTGGATCCATGCTGGTCTTGAGAGAACTCCACCATGTGTCCTGGTAAGTCTCGGAGTTGGAGGTTTGGAAAACGGTTGTTCCTAAAGTCTTCCAGCAGGCGGCTGCGACCGGATGGCATAACATCAGAGCGACTGTAGCGGGGCCGAGAGGGAGGGAACAGCTGACTGCTGGAGTTGAACAGACTGGACGTGCCACCGGTGCTCCGGTATTTGGCCTCAGCTCCAGGAGCCGCAGAAATGTACCGCCCGCTACCATTTGTCAGGCCACCTAAGATTACACAATAATAAAAACTATGACAGAACACTGTTGTGGTTTTCAGCAATATATCAACTGTAACAAGAAAAAATGTTTGCTTTTGGGACTGTATAGTGAGTGACCAGAAATAAATGCAAGTCTTACACTCACATTATGCAAGTATGTAATGCACATTACAACTACACACACATACCCCACACACAGCAAAACAATTTAGATGTAAATGTCCCATTTCATTTTAAGGCAAATGACTCACTATTTTCACAAACGGTTCATAACTTTTCATCTTCTGTCTGAAAAGTGTATCTATTAACATTGCAACTGGTTGTGCTTGTTTTAATCTCTCCTCCTTTTCACACTGACTATTAAAAGATTTTTTCCCAAATCAATTTCAATGTAAGTAATGGGAAATAAAATCCGCTATTCTCATTCTGAGCAAATTTAATTTTTTTCCCCATGTGATGGATGTATGTATCAGTTTGACACTAGAAGCCCATTTCCACAGTCATCTACTGAAGGAAGAAAGTTTCTGAATTGTGAACGAAGAGAAGCATGATTGACACCACAACTTGAGCAAGCCTAAATGTGGCCCACAACGCTACTTACATAAGGGTGACATGGAAACTTAAAACCATCAGCAAACATACACCGACAGCGGCCTCTCTGCTTTACTGCATATACACACACCTTTTTTACATGAGGGAAAAGAAATATATGTTGTTTTAAAATTCAGAATTAGGTGAGTTAACTTTGCTGGTGAAAAGCCACAATCATCCATAAAAACATGTCTGTTAGGATTCTTAAGCTTACCTAGGTGAAGGCTGGAGGAGGATCCATGAGAGGAGGGCAGAGAAGGTGGGGGAGTGAGGGGGGAGTGACCCGGTGTCAGGCCAATGGGGCTCGGTGAAGAAGAGTAACCCAGGCTGTTGTAAAACGGCTGACCAATGGGAGTTAGACTGCTGCCACCACGCTTGTATAGGTCAGAACTTGCCAGCAGGGAGTCCCTACGAGATACACTGCTACTGGTGGAGCTGGACACTGCAAGAAAGATAATCAAGAAACAGGCTTAGAAAAGGGGGAGAAATACAGTATGCTACAACAAAAAAAGGAAAAAAACTATAACAATATAATATCAAGCAAATGTGATGGTAAGCAGCAACTGATAATGAAACATTAAGATAATAATTATGGGAAATTTAAAAATGGTTTGTTTGTTAACCCTCTGAACCTCAAAACCTATCAGTGGGGGTGAAAGACATGTTTTTTCAAATAAACAAAACCTCCAAAATTAACCATTTATCATAGCCAGAAACCATTAAAAAAACAAAAAGAGAATCATCTTATTTTCAACTTTCCAGCAGTCCTTAAACTCATGCCGGCTTGCCGATTCTGCTGAAAAATGAACCAAATCTAAACTTAAAATTGTGATATTTCATCAAAATCACTAGATGTCTCATTCTTAACCAGATGTCACAAACGCAAAGCATTCTGCCCTCATCAGCGCAACCATGTGACAAAAACTCAGAGACCATTTAACAGATTGCAGACTATGTTGACACAGGGCAGATATAGAGCGGTTTCAATTATGGAATTATAACTGCATCATACTGAACAAAATACATTTTGGAATTCTGTCTACTTCCAGTCATGACTGTGCCATTTTCACAGAGGAGTAGAACTTGAAAAATGAGACCACAGTGAGAAAAAATGTGACTAGAGCGGAAAAATGCCCAGAAACTGCTCAGTGGGTCAGAAGCTTGTAGTTTGAATACTGACCAGAAGAGCCAAAGCCTCCAAGAGCAGAGCCCAGGCCGACGCCAAGAGAGCCACCAGTGCTGCTGAAGCCCAGGGAGGAGCTTGGAGGTGGGGGGGCTGCAGAGGTGTGTGAGAAAAGGGAGCTGCTCTGAGAGGTGTTAGGTACTGATCCAGAACCATAGAACGAGCTGGAGGGCAGACCACTACTGGGCGGAGGGGCCTGCTGCTGCTGAGGCTGCGGTTGAGGTTGAGGCATGGAGCGGTACAGTCCATTGGCTGGAGGACCAGACATATTGTTACCGGAGCCTGACGCAGATACTGCAGCTGCTGATGGAGACAGAAAAAAGAAGTGAGAGAGATCAGAGGTGAGGTAAAGTCAAGTGGACCCAAGTGGTACTAATTAAGCAAGAAGACGGAGGAGTATATGTGCGGCATTCACATGAGTTTTAGCATGAAGAATTACAATTTCATTTAATACCCACATCACACTGACATTACAAGGACTAGTCAGTTTTAAAAAAAGAAAAACAAAAGAGAAAAAAAAAATCACATTCCTATTATTAGCACATGTGCTATTAAAAGATGTGTTTTTTAGCTACATTATTTTCCAGTAAGTCGTGCTCACACTAGAAATGAATGTGAACCAAAAGTGACACAGTTCTCAAGCCACATAAAGGGGGTAAAAATGATGGTCCTTAAATTGAATCTCAATACTTCACAGCTGTTACTGAATAAGCTACTTAGCAAGAACATTTGAGCAATTGAGTTTGTTAGTGCCGAGACATGACACTTCAACATTCAAGCTGGCAGAATTTCATTAAACTAAATAAAAAGGCCATTTATTTTGAGCAAATGGCTGCAGATGGGTTTAGACCATCAGTGATTTACAATGTATTCACTAAATCTCAGCATCCGCAAATTAATCTATTAGGCAAGTAGATTAGTTCTTACCAGCCTGTGCTGCTGCAGGGTTGATGAGGAGAGGGGTCTGGACTAGACGAACAGGCCCACCAAGACCAGTTCTGGCACCAGGGCCCATCACCAGGGCTCCAGTCTGGTCATAATAGGCTGCAGGGGCCAACACCTGATAACCTGAGGAGAACAGAGACACAAAAAGGAGTCAACACTGACAGATGACCAAACTACTAGAATCCTTTTGCTACAACAACATTTTTAAAAGTCCTTTCTAAATGCAGGATAACTGTTTGCACTGTTGTGATAAATCCCAGCCCCTAAAACGCTTCCCACCCAACCCTGAGCAGTGAAGACAAATCCATTTGGTTAATGTCTTTGAATAAACTGCGGTATGGTTGTATGAAGTCATCTACCAACCAGGCATTCCTGTGTAAGCCAGTGCAGGGTTTGCAGCAGCTGCCGCAGCTAAAGATTCCTGCTGACTCTGTTGGCCTTGCCCAGGAGTAAGAGGTCGCTGGTTGGTTCCTGTGCGCATCACCTGGAGGAAAAAGGATGGTAAGGATATCGTCATACTGACGCTGCAACATACTGCAATGAAAGCTATCAAGCCTATCCTGCAATTAATGTCCCTTTGAAGCTGATCTCATATTGTTGCTAAATGAGAAAAAAACTACAGTTCAGTTTAAGTGCTTCACCAGGGCCATGTGTGTTTGGTTTGATCAGTTGCCTGGCAACATAAACAAGAAACTTCACCTCCCTTTCCATGCTTTGAATAAAATGTTGCTGAACTCTATTGAGCACAATGAAGTATGGGAAATCATCTTTTCTCTGACCAAGCCAGATAGAAACACAAAACTATGCTGAACTGAATATAAAATGTTCAAGGCCTTTTGGTCAACCTAAAGATTTAATAATCCAGAAGATTAATGGAAAAGGCATCTTGAAACATTCTTATATAGTCACACAGGGAAAACAACAAATGGAACTATTAATTTCAACTTGAACAAAAACTGTGAGAAACTACCAAAATAGAATATATACACTTATACAATTCCTACCTGTGGTTGGCCTGGTCCAGGTCCCTGATTGGATGCTTGCTGATTAGCTGAGTGATTGGCAGTAGATGCAGCCTGTTGCTGAAAAAGATTGGCCGGGTACACACCCCAAGGTACACCGTAGTATTGTGGTGGAACAACTGTGGGGCCTAAGGAAAATGTTTTTACCGTTATACACATATCTTACACAATAGATGAAGACAGAACTTCTTGATAAGGACTTGGCACAAGAACAGTGTAAAAAAAAAAAAAAAAAAAACTCTGCTAGTTTTTAATTAGAGCTTAAAACCAAAAATTGCAGCATGGTCACCTGCAAGCGTGGCTGCTGCTGCCAGCCCAGCAGCAGTGTAGGGATCAGCTCCAGGGGGGGCAGCATTAATGATGTAAGGGTTTGGCACAAATGCAGGTGCAAGGCCAGCTGGGTAACACAGGGAAGAGAAAAGCAATTTGTATTTCCGTATCGTATCGCATTCAAATACATGTGCAACTCAAACAGATAGCGACAACTTAAAAAATAGCACACACTGAACAGAACAAACAGCTTGTCTTACCAAGATGCTGCTGCTGAGCTGCAGCCAGAGCATATTGTTGCTGCTGAGCTGCAGTGAGCTGTTGGACAGTCAAGGGATTAGATCTCTGGAACAACTGGGGGGAAAAAACAAAATGAAAGATCTGAATCTCTTTAGCAAACTCAGATCTTTTAATAAAGGTGTTTCGTCCTTCAACAGACCTGTTGCTGAGAGCTGTAGTCAAATAATCCCACTGGAGTCCCTGAGGAGTCCACCTGAATCTGGTTCCCAGCATAGTCAAACTGTAAGGACTCCACACCGGCTTGCTGCTCCATACCTCCCATGTTCTGGGCCTCCTGGTTCTGGAAGTCATCAGGGACCTTGTTTTGGGTGGGGTTCTGTTGTTGGAGGGCATGGGGGTGGTGCTGTCCCATCATCTCCAAACCGGTCTGACTGGGACCCATCCTCTCTACAGCCTCAGTGGGGGAAGCTTGACGGCTTCCAGGGGTTGGACTGTGAAAGCATACAAGTTGAGCATTAGCACATATTCCACATTTGTCCAAACTTTGCCTTGAAAAGAGAAATCTAGAAATGTCAATGTGACTACAAGCATTCATATTTAGATACACAAACTTGCATTGCATTTAAGTGTCAGCTCTTTGAACTTCAATATTGAAATTTGTCAAATGGAGTGACAAGTTGTTTAAAAGAAGGGCTGCAGAGAAGGAATTAAAAATTAAATTACACCTCAGAGTCTAACTGAAAACCATCTTGGTAATAAACAATTGGAAAAATGAGTTTACTTTGCATTGCGGTAAAAAAGAAAGACCTACTTGAAGTCTTTGCAGTCTCTGTCCATTCCATTTAGTAGACCTCTTCCATTGGCTTTAGCAGGATCATTCTCCTCTCCCACCTTCATCTCTGGGCTCTTGTCCTCTTCAAAGGGCGACACCTTCTCTTGTGCATCACTCTTCTCTCTTCCATCTTGGTCAGTATCCCCTCCGCCCTGTGTTTATAAAAAGATTAGATATATATCAAACCGATGAACAAAGCTAGAGTAGGCAAGGCAATCCCAACTTTCAGAATTTGAAGTGCAATAGAGAGGATTAACTTACATAGCCACCGTTCCTGTAGCGACTATCCATCTTGTCACCAGGAGAGGAGCTCAGGACGTACTCCACCATGCTCACCCCCAGGCCTCCTCCTTCTGAGCGAGGTGAAAGCACAGAATTGGCATCACCATTCCCATGGAAACCCTGGCCTGGCCGTCGCTGCACCATGATTGGCTGAGACACTGAATGATCTGAATGAAAAGCAGTGGCAAGAGACGTGAACCCTGTGGAATTACTTGTCTTCTGCATTCATTGGTCATAAAATGTGATTTGATCTTCATGAGTCGAACAACAACAAACTTGGTACCCCAGTTATTAACACACCAACAATTGTAGTCTGGTCTCTTTATGGAGCACAGTGCTGGTGACAAAAGTAAGTGAACCCTTGGATTTATAAAGTGGTCGAAACTCCTGTGGCAGCAACACTCTACAGTGATTTCACTTGCTGCAAAATGTTCAGGAACAAATATGAACCATTCTTTCTTTCAGAACTGCTGCAGCTCATCCATATTGTTAGGATGTCTTGTGTGAATGGCCCTCTAGGTCATTCCACAGCATCTCTATTGGGTTAAGGATTGGGTTCTGACTGAACCACTCCACATAGACATTTTTCTTTGTTTAAGTCACACTGTATTAATTCACTTTACACACTTTTCTCAGCTTACATCGAGTATGACAGTTTGAATGATTTATTAAATATGGAGAAAAAAATCTGCACAATGTGATTTATTAGTTTTAAAAAAAGTGCTTGTTCATTATTGTAACTTAGATGAAGATCAGACCATATTTTAAGACAAATGTATACATGAATGTACACATGAATGCACATAATTCCAAAGAGTTCACTTACTTTTTCTTGCCACTATATCCAAATAGTTCTAATCTGTAATAGTATACAAATGTTTATATAACATGGGTAAAAACCCAGTTCGATAAAGGCAACCCTATGAGCTTGTTTGGAGAGGTATAATTCCACTTTAAATAATGCTGTTGGAACAAATTTCTTGTAGTCAGGTTTAATGATGAATTCTTTAGAAAACAAAGTATACATAAATATAACTGATAAAAATATAGGAGCCACTCACGAGATGATCCCCATGCATTGTCCCTCCACTCTTCTCCAAGAAGCATCCCTTTCCTTCCATCCTTGGCCAACTCATCAGAATCCCAGAGCTTTTTTGCTGGCAAAAGCTTAAAAAAATACAACACAAACATTTTTAGATAAGATAAAGAAATAAAGATAAAGAGATTTTATTGTCATTGTGCAGAAACACAACGAAATTTGTATGGAAGAACACGACAATTAGCAACTATGCAAATAAGAATAAAAATAGATAAAAAGATAAATAAAAATACTCTTAAAAATAAAATAATTCAAACAAAGTATTATATACATATAAAAAAGTGTTCAAGTGTTGCAGGACTGATCATATAAAATAGTGCAAATAGTGGGAGTGCAGTATTCAGGTAAAGTTCTTATTGCACAGATGAGCCTGGAGGTGGAGGAGGTGGAGGGGGTGGGTGGGGTGGCGTGCATGTTCAGCTGAACTGTCCTATCAAGCTGGGGATGTCTGGATGGTGGGGCAATGGGTGGGGGGTGTGATGGCGGCAACAGCTCTGGGGAAGAAGCTGTTTCGCAGTCTGCTTGTTCTTGATTTTAATGTCCTGAATCTTTTCCTTTCTTTTTGTTCTGCATTCTAACGTCACAGCATCACAAAGTGCATTGCAGTATTTGAAATGCATTGCAGCTTATAATTAAGGTTGTAACAGGTGTATTAGTCCTAACCTGGAGTGTGACTTTCTTGATTTGGTGCATCTTGTGATCCAATCAGTTTCTATCACAATAATGTATTTATGTCCATGTACCAACACATTTTGAGCTCAAGTTCCACCTGCAATCTTTTGTCAGCACACAGGTTGTACCAGCTATAGCATACAAGTATGTTTAGTGTAAGGTTCGGCAGACACTGTGAATTTGATGAATTTTAAACAATGTGACAACTAACACTACATGTTTACATTGGCCTTCCTGCATAGCCAGAATCTGCCTAATCCCACTGAACATAAGCATAAAGCTCTGTTTTAGATCCGTCCAGAGATATTTCCAGTAAAATTTACTCAATCAAGATGGATTCTCAGTGCTGACAAATATAGAGGCAGCATTACATGCAATTCCAAAGCTAAAAATTCTGACTTTATTGGTTAACTTAGATGAATTATGAAAGTTTTGTTTGTGTTCACTGACATTTTATTTATTTTACACTCGAGTCTTACAATGCAGAATTACTGACGTTTCTTGGTAACAATATGGCAAGCATTTGAGCGACTGTTGGAGTGAGAATGTTTAAATATTCAGGCCTGTTGCATTAGGTTTTGATAAGCTCAAAAGCACAAGTGCTCAGTTTGCCAGTGTTATTGTAGCTATGATGGAGTTTGCATTCAGGTAACATTTGGTTCACAATTTTATTTTGATTTAGCATCTACAGCTTTGGTAGAACAACCTCCCAGTGAGGTGCAAACGCTGCTTACCATGCAGAAAAAGGAGAAATTAACGAATTTCACAAAGCATTCATAGAACTTTTCGGCAGATGATAATGTCTACAGTTAAGTGTGATAAGTAATTACCATAAGTTCTTACTGTCTGGGTGAGGCTTGTTCGGAAATTGGTCCTTAAATCACCATTAAAATGACTAAATCTCGAATTAGTTCTGTTTGTATATACTATGTATGCGTGTCAATAAGGAGACAAAGGCTAATCCTAATATGTTTACATACTAAAAAATAAAGTAAGGTTATTACAAAATAGTTTAGAGCAATTTCATGTTTTAGGCTACAGTTTCTACAGGACCTCTTAACATTGGTGTTGCTTTACAAGAGTGGGAAAAAGAACTGAAGTTAGGAAAAAAGACGCCTTACCTCCCCCATCCCCCTCGACTCCAAAGCAAGTGCTTGAAAGTCATAGTTCATTTCATCCACAGCACGGACCTGTGACAAAAAAATAGAAAAAGGGTTTCAAGATACAATTCTACGAGCCAGCTTTGAATGCAACATTGTTTTTATTAAAAATAACTTAGTCTAACTGCTAAAATGTACTTGTTGCAAGGCCACAAGACAGATCAAATTAATTCATGACTGCTCGTTAAAAATCAAACAGAGACAACATCATGACTAATCAAGTGTGTACTTGGGAGTGGCTGTTAAACAAAGGTCTCAGACATGCATGGGGAATGAGGACCCAATAAACAAACAGAAGAGAAACCTTTGCACAGGTAATGGATCCAAATAAGGAAATCGGAAAGACACCATTTGCACTAAACCCAAATTAAAATGTATAAAAAGGAGGAAATTACACTTAAATAACTTAGATAAATTCAAAAAAATTGGATTAAGATAAAAGCCAGGATATCACGATGGGTCAAGTTTTAAGCACTGTCACCGTGTACTAAGAACGTCCAGGTTTCAAATATTAGCATTAGTTTTGGGCTTTGTTGTGAGGAATTTACGGGCCTTACACGATAGGCGAGGTAGATTTTTACTACATGTATTAGTAAGAAGATCAAATCTAATCCCAGAAGTCCAGTCTGTGAAACAAATTAATAAATTTAAGGGGCTATCAGATGCCAACAAAGTGCATAGTAGTTTATAATACTGTCAGACAGGACATTACAACTCTGGTTTATTTATCATGGTGAGACTCACATCCCTGTTGTGCTAATACAATAGCAGAAACCCTCCTCTCACTGATTTGCCCACTGTGAATGAGGAGATTGCAGTATTTAACTGTGCTACTGCAGCGCAACACACCTTATGACAGACTGGTTATCTCTCAAGAGTGTACTCCCCCTCTCAACAAGTGTACCCTGGGATAAATCAAGAATTGATCCAGAACTTGAGTTTGTCTTCATTAGGGGCTTTTCAATTTTGTATTTTCAGCTCTGAGGAGTGACGATGCTTGAATAAAGAAGCAAGAACCTTCTACGCAGAAAGACAGAGGCACCAACACAGATGTCACTTGACTGCATTTTCTGCATTTTGTTTCCGAATTAATCTAGTGAAACTAGTTGCATTAAATCATCTAAATCAATTAATTTAGACTTTATTTATGCAAATGGTAAGGTATTCTGTATTGCTATAGTACATCCCCAACAACAGCCATGGATATTTGTTAATGTGGTCTGACTTTTAAAAAAAAAAAAGCTTGGTGGAAAACATAATTAATGAACAGACAACACCTGCCATTAACTCAACTTGATGTTCTAAGTCGCGTATGTGAAATATGTGACTTGGTGTCAGTGGAGAGTAACAGACCCTTATTGTTGGGGCCACAGGTCACATTATCTGGCCAAACACAATTTTTTAGAAAACACCATACAACAAAGCAGTTACAAACGGACAAGTTATGCTGTTAAGATATTTAACCTGAGCAAGTTCCTGATTAGGTTTATTAATTTTTTTTTAAAGTACCATTAAAGAAAAGTGTGTCAGTTACCTATATGGTGAAAAAAGAGTGTACATTTTAAAAATGCACCATGTTTTGTTTTTCAACCCCCCGTGATGTAAAACAAATGAAAACTGACACACACTCTGCCTCCCCACCACCCATCAAAAATTATTGTATACAAAACACAACAGGCTTTATACAAACCCCCCCCCCCCAAAAAACACTGATGTCTCCCAGTCTAACCTGCACCGAGTTGAAAATCTTTGCAATGACTTGTCTCCTAATAAGGGCTCTTTACCTGATCAACATGATTAGCATCTCCAGTTGGCCAGCGATGCTTGCTCGGAGTGCAACCTACAAGCTGCTCTCCAGGTTGCCTCTGAAAGAAGTATCCAACTGTGGCATCATCCTGAGATCTCCCACTCAGTGGAGGTTGTGGGGTACCTGGGGTAGGGTTGGCACCCCTGTCCATGCCCTGTAAATGTGGTACTCCGGGAGCTTGCCCAGCTCCCCCGACTGCAGATAGGGGTCCTCCACCATGAACCCGGACAACCCCAGACTCAGGGGCACCATTTGCATGCAGCATCCCACCTCTTGTCTCCTGCCAGGCCACGTCATTCATACCTAGGATGCTGCATGGAACGCTCATTCCACGGGAAAGCCTAAACAAACCATAACATTATGATTCAGTCATGAAATTATACTTTTCAGTCTGGCTGACCTGCATCAAATTTCAAGACACAAATATATGAGTATTATGTCGACATGAGTATACAGTCTAATTGAAGGATATAGTCCTTTTGTACTGTTCTGAGCAGAAATATATAACTGACTTGATAGTCTATTACAGCTACTGCACAACAGAACATGTAATTTAAGTTACTTTTTACAGCCGCCTAAAGTCAATGCAATCACCCATTACAACGTAGTTTGATGTGCTTAGAAGAAATGAAAGTTACAATTTAGAGCATGTGACCATCTTCGCCTTACAACTTCTCTGTGGGTCTTTACACAAACTAACTTTGAAAAACAGAAGCAATGAAAATATGTTACAAGAAAGGACACTTAACAACTGATATAAATACATTTTCTTCGCCGGGACACGACTAATTCCCGAGCTGCTAAGTCCATGCCATGGGTTTTCAAATCTTCAAGATAAATTTCGTACTCAATCACGTTACATTTGAAGTCTTATTTAACGGTTTGCTGATACACGAATATTCATGGGAAGAAGAAAACAAGCGAATGATTTGAGTGTTGACGGGTTACATGACCGACACTGCTAGGTAACGTTGTCGTTAGCCAAAATGCTAGCTGGTAATCACAAAGCTAACGTTATGCTAATACTAATATTGCGTTGCTAATGGCCAAAGAGATATAATGAAACTTGACAAATTGTATCCACAACGCGAATTGCGGCTGACTTTTACAATTCTATGACAAATTACAACATTACATCCAACATGCCCCACTGGTCGTTGTGGAAAACCGACCTGCAAGGCTTTAGCAAGCTAGGTAGCCTAGCTAGCAAGTCCGCTGCTAATGAGCAAGCTAACCTAACGGCTTTGACAAGGCTTTTGTTAATTTTTGAAAGGTTAATGAATAGCAGGTTGTAACCTTGTCGGCTGTCATTATTTTCTATTGTACTCACACTTGTGCAAAGCGAGTGTTTTTTGTCGATAGCTAATAATATTTCATGAGAGAGAGCATTCGCAACCTTCTTAGCTAATCAGCTAATGCTAGCCGCATCGGGCCTGCTGTTTATTATTGGTTGGCTACAGTAGACATCAAAGTGAAATACGTGAGTTCACCATTGTTTTACATTAAACTAGAAGCCTTCCGCGTTAGAGGGAAATGTGTGGTTTTCTTGCCTTGGTGTGGTACATTTGTTGCAACGAGCCAAATAAACCATTACGGCTAGCATGAGAGCTAGCGCACGCTAATTGCCAAGTTGCTGTTGTGTGAGCTAAAACATCAGCCAAACACTCAGTGGCTAAACAACATGGCCCCCCTTCAAGTTCCAAACACAGGGGCCTTAACCGCTAAACAAAAGGGGAAATACTCACACCACGGCAGCCGCCTTCAAAGCAGTCGCTTTGCGGAGCTTTTGCCTTCGTTGCGAGCAGATAAGAGGAGATACTCACGCGTTGTCGTGTCGAGAGAGGATCTATGCTTGTTGCACGCCGTCAACCCAATTCTATATTGTTTTGTTTCCTTGGAGAGAGCGGTGATTTAGCAAGGCTTGATAGTCAAAGCTAAGAGTTTGCCTACGCTAGTGCCCCCTCCCTGTAAATAGCGTGAACTACGTAGACATGCGTACAACAATGTCAATGTAAATTTGCGATCCCAACGTATCTTTTGTACCACAAACACAAATCGGCCAGTATTTAATACGTTTAACAACCTGCCGTCCAATATCTTACTAATTAGCAGAGCATCTCCGTGACCCTCCCCCCAAAGCGCCCTCATATTGCACCAGGTTAACCAATGGAGTAGTTTGAATGAACATTTATTAGATAATTCAATTTTACATAAACAAGGCTGACTTAGTAACAAAAGTATTAAAGACTAAAACAATGTTTCCCAGAGGGATATAATTTTGTTAATGACAATAACTCACATAGGAGCTGCTTAAATAGGAATTACACACAAGCCGTCGTGTAATACATCATCATGCGGTGAGATTCGGTTGATTTTGGCTGATCCTGGGTCGGGTGGGTCCTCGTGGTCCTTGACCCTCCTCTACATAAAGAAACCCGATGAGATCCAATCACCTCCTCCTCTTCAAACTGTGATCTCACCTCCCAATTTCCGATTGGATTGCTATATTTAGGAAACCACCCAGCGCTTTATAAAGAGATCGCAGTGCTTACTGGTAAAGGTTTTGGAGTTTGGAGAGGGGATCGGCTTGCCGAGCAAGTCTGACCACTGTTACTGGGAGTTTATAAGAGCAGAAACAGTCTGTGTTTTCGATGCGACATACGAGAGGGAGCTAGGAGAGGCAGCGATGGCAGACATACGGAAAAAACTTGTGGTGGTGGGAGACGGCGCGTGTGGGAAGACGTGTCTACTGATCGTGTTCAGCAAAGACGAGTTTCCAGAGGTGTATGTCCCCACTGTGTTTGAGACATATGTGGCGGACATAGAGGTGGAAAACAAGCAAGTCCAGCTGGCTCTGTGGGACACCGCCGGGCAGGAGGACTACGACCGGCTGCGCCCACTCTCCTATCCGGACACAGACGTGATCCTGATGTGCTTCTCCGTGGACAGCCCGGACTCGCTGGAAAACATCCCCGAAAAGTGGGTGCCCGAGGTGAAGCACTTTTGCCCGAATGTGCCCATCATACTGGTGGCCAACAAGAAGGATCTGCGCAACGACGAGAACGTAAAGAACGAGTTGTCTCGACTGAAGCTGGAGCCAGTGAAGGCGGAGGACGGCCGCGCCATGGCCATGCGCATTGGCGCATATGACTATTTGGAGTGCTCCGCTAAAACCAAGGAGGGGATCTGGGAAGTGTTCGAGACGGCGACACGGGCGGCTTTACAGAAACCAACGACACCATCAGGTGGTTGTCTCAAATGCTGCGTGTTGATGTGAATCAAGTGTGACGCGCATACGAGACGTTTCCTCCGGGCCGGGGTGTGTTTGTGTCTGAACATGTGCGGGCTATGGTCGCTCCTTTCCGGACGCTGCTTTGTAATCAGACGCCCTTGGAAGAAGCAAAACGAATGACTGTAAACAAGTTGTTCCGAACACACTCTGGAAATCATCTGATACCGTGTGTGTGTGTGTGTGTTTGTGTGAAATGCACTGGTTACAGCATGTTCTTTGTGGGTCACGTGATCCCAGGCTGACTTGTGGAGGGGTAAAAGGACAAATCAGAGTCATTTCAATGGAAAGACTTTTTTTTTTACCTCGCTCCCATGCCTTTCTAAAGGCCTGCTTGCAAGCCAAGGTTTATATTGCTCACTGTTTTTTGTGTTTTAAAAGTGTTTGCATAGGCCGCTGCCTTACTGCCAAGGTTATACTTTGTAATACGCAAAGCAGATTAATTGCACTGTTATTTATGTCCACTTTGTATTATAACACGACTGTACTAAGTTTGTGAAATTGCACAGCATCTGTACACTACAGTGATTTACAGAAAGTTTTATGAAGCCTACAGTGTTTTGTATAGTTTCTTTTGATGTGCTACGCTACACTTAAGTTTACGGTTCATAAAGTCAGTCGTCTCAGGTTTGTTAGTTGGAGTCAAACCCCAAAAAAGTATGCTGTTGATCCTTCAGTATTACATGAATGATTTTGAAGTTGTTATGCAAAAGGCCAAACTTGACCCCATGTTTAGGAGACGACCCATTGGCCAATTCTGAAAAAGGGCTGAACATGTTGTTGAGTGTAGTTTTGCAAACTTTCAGGCAGATAGTTTCACAGTGGACAGTTTGCTAAGCATGTTTGTACCCTGTGTTTTATGCTCAACTGTGGCCATATTAACTAATCGAATCTGTAAATAGTGCAGCCAGACAATACTTTCTCCTCACAGCTCACCTGAACCAAATTATTTGAAGCACATGCAGTAATGCAGTCCACATTTAGCTGTTGCAGAGACTGATGTGACTCATCTGTCTCAAACCCTGCTGGACATTTTCTGTTTTAGCTGCAGCTTCATTCACAGTTCTGACATTTCTAACAGAAGATTAAGCATGTGAGATGGTTCTGCATGTGAGTCCTTTTGCTCAGTGGAGCGAGTTTTCTCAGAAAGTGTCATGAAACCGCTGCTTATGAGCCGATAGCACACGCTCATGTGGGATGAAGCCATCTGATGGCAATTAAACACTTCAGTGGAAGTTTATCGTGCTATTTTATTATCAGCACAATTTTACTAAACCATATGTGGAGTTGAAATGATTCATTGAGCGGTAAAAAGCAGTTAAACTGAATTAGTTGAGAAACACTAAATACTAATTTTCCACTTCAATGTCTTCCATGATGACGATGAATGTACCTCAAATTTATGTGATCAAAAGCATTATTGGCAACAGAAACTAATTGAACCGATTCAACTTTTCATACTTTTGAAACAAATTCACCTCAAGTTTGATGTGTGTCTGCACAGTAGCATTGTGTAACTGTCCTCTTGCATGATGGTGGGAGTGCTTGTTCAAATGACAGCTATGAACATCAATTACAGAGACTGTTGCTACACTGGGGATCCTGGCTAAAACCCCGGTGGATTTACTGTTCGACTTTCTGTGTGAGTTCTTTTAATGGTTACTGGGGACAAAAAAAGAAGAATTTTAGTTTCAAAAGTGCAGCTGTTCTGCAGTTCAATGAGGAACCACATCACAGATGCATCTGAGTATAAAAAAGTGTATCTTTTATAAATAAAACCAGAGTTACGATGTTGTAAAAGTCACATTCCTCCCTGCCTTCTGTTGCTGGGCTTTTTGCTGACTTACAGGACAGGAATGCATTGTGCTGGACTGGTTAATTTTCCCACACTGGCCCCCCTCATGTGCCTCTGAATTACAATGTTGTTGGGTTATCATTCACTGATCAGACAGTGCAGTTTTCATCTTCTTTATTCGACTAAAACACTGAGAAGGAAAAAAAAAAGTTAAATGTGCCAAACTCATCTCTTTGTAAGAGTTCAGCAAGTCGTGACGACAGCAATTACACAGTACTTTATAAGGTGAAATGATACTTTGGAAGCAATGGAAAATTTTGTGAGGAAAAACAATACAGAATGTAAGGGAACAAGTGGTACTGTTCTGGGAAAGTCAATAAAAAAAATCAATGTGTGTCACCATTTCCGGTTTTCCATTCTTTTGCCTGATTTTCGTCTCACCAAAGACAAATCATTATCGCTCTGCTGCAGCTACCATTGCTTTTATCATACTTGAAAGAAACATTATATTTCACTAACTTTGGAATGCTTTGCATGAGCATCATCTATTTTGGGTCTTTAAACAGGATATATTTGCCTGTAACTTTAATATAGGCATTGAGCTCAGGAGTGGAACATGTTTTTACTTAAATTTAGTTCTCAGGTACTTTACTTGAGTATCTCCGTTGTACTTTGAGATTTAATTTTGTACCTTTTTACTCGAACAGCACATACAAATTTAAGAACAGCTCAATTCCAGCCAGTGTCAACATTAAAGTAATGCTCAGGCTATAAAGCATTCATAATTACACCCCAGTAACAGGCTACACAGTATATAATAATATAACTGCCACTGCTTTGCAAGTATTTAGTATTTACACCTGGCAACATGTTTTTGCTGATAAAATTTCCATATTTTTACTTAATATGGCAAATGCCGGAGTTGTTTAATATTGTTGTATCGCTGCTTCACTAGAGTTAACGATCTGTGTACTTTTTACATCACTACTTAGGATGACACATGGACAATAGCTTTGACTGGAAAAAATAAGTCACATGTTCCAAAATTAGGGTTATCCTTTCTACTATTGTTAACAGCTGTCAAACTGACTCTGTATCCGCACTCATTCTCATTGTTTTATGATGAGAAAGCCTCTGTGTGCTTCTAACAGATACTATTTGTGTCTCATCTAAATTTAGACCCGAGGATACAAGTGACTAATGAGCATATGGGAGGGGTGTATTGTAGGCTGTGTTTAGTACGGTTTAAATGAGTAACAGGAGACATATTGTCATTTGTTGTGAGTTTTAGGGAAGCAGCTGTGATTTAAACTGTAATGCTTTAGAAAATTCATGACACACCTCTTGGGAGGACCAGTATGTAGACATCGTGTCATTAGCTGACACTTTTATGTCTATAATATAGCCAAGAAGTTAGGTTTTCACACAGCTAAGAAATGCACAGAGATAGATGAATGCAGTACAAATTGTTTTTATTGATGCCCACATAGGTTTTTTTTTAAATAGTACAAGACACAAATGGAGCACAGTAGTACCAGAACAACAGAGAGTCTATTGTGAAATAAACAAAATTAGCAATTTCAAAAACGGTAGAGAGACATGCATACGTAGAGGCGTCATTGCTAGCTTACAGTTGTGTTTTTTGTAATAACAGTAGACTCACTATCATCTTGATGGTTACAAAACAGAAAATTAATACAAACACTGTTGAAATACTATTTTTTGTTAGCTACAGTCACTTAGTTGAATTTGGCAACAAATGGTAAAGGGATGTCTACCTCCACCTGTCTGTCACTTACTCTCACGTATGGTTCAACAGCCTGACTTTTTTCCTTCAGGCTCCTAATGGCATTGTTGTGGAAGATGTTAATGCGTTTCACCAATGAGTCAATCCAGAACTGGATGTCTGCAATGAGCTGGTCATTAGACATGTCAGCCACAATGTTCTGGAGTTTAGCTTTCACAGCTTTAAGATATTCCATAACAATTCTGCGGGCCTCTTCAACCTGCCTCAAAACATCAGCAAGGACAGGAGAGTTTACGGCATCATTGTATACGTCAGTCATAAAGGTGGAGAGCCTCTCTACATTCAGAGATTTTAGAGTTTGGAGAAACTTCTCACTTTGTTCAGTGGCAAACTGTGTGAGTGCTGAGAATTTTTTAATGATATCCTCCAGCTGGATGTTGCCAGCTTTCCTCACCATAACAATCACCTGGTTCTGAAGTTTTGTCAAAGCTGCTGACAAGTCATCAAGAATTTCCCTTCCACTGACAATGTAAGTGGACCCAGGAAGGGTGAATTCAATGGATTGGAAATATTCAAGAACTGCTGCAAACATGGAGGTAAAGTACTGTGGAATCTTCTCAACAGCTTCCTCAGATACATCAGCCACAAAAGCACTGAATTTCTGATAGATCTCAAGACCAGACAGTCTTTGTTTGTAGCCAGGGATCTGGAACCTGGTCTCTCTCAGGAATTTAACAACAGCATCAAGAACAATTTCAACTTTCTTTTGGTACTCTCTGAGGATCAAAATGGCCTTATCTGTGAGAGTGGTCATAACATTAGATGGATCTACTGCTGCCAGGTTGTCAGCAGCCCTTTTGAGCATCGCTTTACTGGTCTTTCTAACCTGATCGAAGTAAACCCCAAGACCCCTAACTTCCCTGTTGATTTTTTTGTACACTCTAGCAGCAAGATCAGACACCATTTCCATGACTGTTGGCACCTGTTTCTTCATTGTCAGCATCATCTCGTACGGCATTTCCATATTCCACGTTGTCTGGAGGTTCAGCTTCTCAGAGTTAACCACAGACATCTTCAGGGCCACGATGTCAATGTCTGTTGTTGGCTCAGACTGTTGAAAAAAGCAAACAGAAAAGATTAATTAGTAAAGAAAGAATGCCATTTACACTAGAATCAAAGTCTGGTCTTATGAGAAAATAAATCAATAGTCAAATGTTCTCTTACTGGGTAGCGACCATAGAGTCTTGCTTTCACTTGTGCTGGCCGCTTAGTCTGCATCTGAACTGCAATGTGTCCTGCAGATGGAGTGGACATGGAGACAACAAGGCCTTCTTCGGGATTTCCAGTAATCTCCTGGTGGATTTCCATGGCAATTAGGGGTAGATTGACCTTTGCTGAATTGGTGATGGAGGTCTCTACACTGCCAAAGTTTACGAAGATGGTGCTGTCATGGTTTCCCTCTAGCATGGCATGTTTTACAGCAAGGACGGAGGCCATTTTAAATCCATCTGCGGTGTTCACATTGGTGTTGCCCTCAATCTTTCCAGTCAGAATGTCAAATTCAGAGGATGAGGAAGCATCAAGTTTGATGCTGATGCTGTCCTGGTTGAGGATGCTGGCATCAGTTTTGAGTGTGATCATTGCAGTTTTCATGGAGAACTCATAGGTCAGATCACCCATTACTGGGATCTTGATGCTCTGAACTTTGGGCAGAGTGATTTTTGGGAGGGTCAGCTTGCTGAGGGCAGATGGAACATGCAGAGCAGGCATTGTGATGAGGGTGAAGTCAGGCAGGGGAATTGTGAATGTAGACATCTCGATATTCATCACTGGAACTTTATAGGCAGGGACTGTAATGGTTTTAGGCAATTCAATGCTGTATTTTTCATACTCTGCCTTTGCTTTGTCATAAGATGAAGCGAGGATGGCAGCAGCCTTATCCTTGCCAATGAGCACTTTCTTGTGCACTGTCTTGATGTTGGTATTAATAGCATTGATGACTGGATCCATATTGATGTCAATGGTGATCATCTCAGGGTTCTTAGCGTACTTCAGCTTGGTGTTCATGTCAAATGTCTGCTGAGGTGTGGTCAGGATGTTGCCCAGCCCAGTGTCTTCCCACAGTGAGAAGTCTTCCACTCTTGGTGTCTTTATGCCAACAAATGGCACATTGATTTCAGGAATGGTGATGGACTTCTTCAGCATGTCAAGATTTGCCTCTCCATTGATCTGGGAAAGTACGTTGATTTCTGTATCACCATTGTCCATTGTGAAGTAGTGGGAATATTTGTACTGGTTGAATCTAGCCAGACCTGTCCAGCTAGCTTGCTGCACTTCAGAGTTCAGGGTAAAAGCGATGTCATTCTGGAAGTCCATCTTTCCAGACAGCTTGAATGGAAGGGCAACTTTGCCATTTCCCTTGTTCTTGGTATCAAACACAAGCTCCTTAGGTGTGACCAAGGCAACAGCAGAGCTTGAGAGTGTTCCCTCAACCTGACCAACCAGCTCTGCATTGTGAGAGGCAGTGAAATCAACTTTCATGTCTTCAACCTTCGCCTGGAACTTGACCTCTGCCTTGCTGCCCTTCATGAAAGGTGTGTCTGTTTCAGCACTGGCATCAATAATTACATGGCCGAAAATGCATACATCAGCAGCGACATTTTGAGTCATTTTAAACTGGTTACCGCGTGTTTCTGCATTGAAGGTCACCTGGGATGTGTGGAGATTCATGACCACTGCCATGTCACTACTGTGGATTACCTCATCTGAGAAGTCCTGAACTGCAAATTTTTCATTGCCCATATTGTTAAAGGTCAGACGTGCCATGCCATTTTCAAGCTGGAAAACCATCTTTTGATTCATCTTTGCTTCACTGAAGATGTTGACGGCTGGCATGTTGAGGTCGTGTTTGTAGTTTGTCTCTGCTGTGGCAGAAACTCCATTTTCCATGGCAAAGAATGCATTGTTGTTCAGCTCTGCAGCATAGAGCTCAGTTGTGGCCTTTGCAGTAGTTTCAGTAGAAGCTTGAACTGACAGGCCATAGAGAGTCATGGTTCCCTTGTGGTCAAGTGTAAAGCATGACTGGTCGACCTTGATGTTCTCAGTGATAGACAAACGGCTCATCTTGGGTGCAGCAATATGTGCACCGGCATCCACAGTGAAATCAAGGATTTTCAAAGTAGATGTGGCCTGTGAGTTGAGTTGCATTTTGAACTCTGGTGTGACTGATGTAGTTGTGGTGTTCTCCAGGTGAGCGGTAGTCTTGAGATCGTAATGAGGGGAGGTAACTCTGAACTCGCCATGAAGTTTTCCGAAGCAGGGGATCTTGCTCATTTCCATCACCTTCTCTTTCAGCTCCATAGTGAATGTGTCGTAGTCAAAAGATCTGATTTTCTGGATCATTCTCATGAAATAGCTGGTCATGTCATCAATCAGCTGTTTGAAATCAAAGGAATATAGTTCATTCACAAGCTCCTGAACAGGTGCCTTAACTTTGTTCAGCAAAGGCTGGATGTCAATTGACTTGAGAGCATTAAACACATACTGGATCTTCTCCCTCACTTGATACTGCTTCATAATTTTAACAATCTCATCCATGATGGCCCCGATCATTTTCTCAACCTCATAGCTTGAAAGGATCTCTTCCATTTTTGTATAGATTGCATTGAACTTGTTAGAAATGTTATATTTCTT
Organism: Dascyllus trimaculatus; assembly: GCA_024666655.1. Lineage (NCBI taxonomy): Eukaryota > Metazoa > Chordata > Actinopteri > Pomacentridae > Dascyllus > Dascyllus trimaculatus. The sequence goes on along the minus strand of CM045455.1, from coordinate 15,389,596 downwards.
GAGCCAAGCCATAATGGTGTCTTTGATAGATTTCAGCAGATTCATGACTTTGTCTGTTGGGAACTTGGCTGTCAGGTTGATCATGTAGTTTTCAACTGAGCTGACAAACTTTGTCACATCTTGGGCAAAGAGGTTAAAGTCGAAGTTGTCAATGACCTCCTTCAGTTCTGCCACTTTGTTCTGAAACTTGGCAGTGATCTCATACCTGGTGTTAATGTCTTTCAGCATCTCAATGCCATTGTCCATCAGCCTCATCACAGTGGTCTTCATGTTTTCAATGACTTCAGGCAGATACTCAATGAAGGGAATCTGGATGAAGTGGCTGTCACCATTCTTGTCGTACGTCACAAAGCCAGAGATGGCATAATTTTGACTGGCATCGCTGAAGAGGGGAGTTGAGACTACTCCTGACATTTCAATGCCCATTATGTTTTTATTGTTATAGGCTTTCATTTCCTGATCAAAGGTGTGCTCATTCATTTTAGATAACATCTTCATTGTGACACTTTGCTCTTCAAGGCTCAGCATGCTGTCGAACTTGTTGTCCATACTGGTCTTGATAGTGGGCCTGTCTTCCAGCTCATGTGTGGTTGAGGTTCTGTACTCAAATGACTGTGTGAACAGCTTGGGATTTGCTTTCAAGAGGAATTTGCTGTACAGTTCGCCGCTGTGCTGTCCATACAGATACACTTCAACATTTGAGTTGAAAATGGCATCAATGTCCAGCCTGAAGGGCGCAGCTACAGTTTTGACTGTGCTGTCCAGACGGAAAGGTGGTGAATTGATGTTAGCCATGTTGTTAAACTTCATGGTCAGATCAGCAACTTCCATTTCACTTTTATGTCTCATTTGAGATCCCAGGAGTTTACCATCAGTATTGCACTTTGCAGACAGGACCATGTCAGCAAACTTGATTTCATAAGTGTGATTCAGCCCCTCCTCTAAGAGGGCTCCCATCACTGTTCCAGTCAGCTCCATGTTGTAGGGCTCTGCCTTGAACTGGGCATCATTCACAAATTTAATCGCCATTATCTTCAGGTCATTCTTCACATTAACAGAGGCAGTGAAACGTTCAATTTTGACTGTGATCTCATGCATGTAGGAGTTTCTGTCATTAACGGTGTTTTCAGTCTTGGAGTGCAGGTTGAAAGACCTCAGTGTAAGAGACAGAGAATGGGTATTGTCAGTCATCATCTCTTTGAAAGATCCAACCATGTTGCTAGAAAGAGCCAAACCATCTTCATTCATTCTGAGCCTCACTCTGTTCCTGCCGTTGATGTCGAAGAGGTTACCATTCAGGATGCTGTTGAGATACATTTCAGTGGTTGTAATCTTTCCCTCAACACTGAGGTCAGCTTTGTGCTCCCTAATGGCTCCCTTTGTTGTCAGAGACATGGTAGCACCAGACTGGTCAACTCCACCGTGGAAAACATTCTCAAATGTCAGTGGGCTGTACTGGGCAGTTGTTGTGCAGCTGGTGGTCAGGCCATTTGTGTTCACAGCCAAGGTTGCTTTGTGAGAGGCAAGGTTCTCAAAGATGTTCAAGGAGGCATCTGTGTTGATCTCAAGACCAGAGGGGTTCAGGGACCCAGCAAGCAAAGAGTAGGCACGGTTCACTGTATCATCAGCTTGATTCTCAATCCTTAGGTTTGCCTGACCTTCAGAGGCGGAGAACTCCATCTGGCTACGAAGCATTCTCTCATCAGCCTTGGTCACAGAGTCAAACTTGATGTCAAGCTTGACATCCTTGTAGTTAAGGCTCATTTTAGTGGTGTGCTTGATGGGGTTGCTGTTCATGTTGGTGTTATACTCAAACAGAAATTCCTCATCTGCATATGATGCCTTCATCTTGTTTGCAATCTTCAGGATTTCAGAGTTCACCCCCAGTGTGCTCTCCATTTTTGCTTCTTTCTTCGCAGGCTCAACAGAGAAGGTGTGGAGATAGGTGGTGCTGGCAGTCATGGGTCCAACAGTCACACTTCCATCTGTGTTAAGGTCGCCAAAGAGCATGTTTGAGTCTAGGGTGAACTGGGTGGTGACAGTCAGAGAAGTGTCCAGGCCCATAGGGGATTCAGCCTTAATGCTGTAGCGCCCTGTTGAGAGTACACTGTCTGTGAGAGCAATGGTCTCCAGCACATTAAAACGTGTGTCGATGTGCATGTGTTTCAGGGAACCATCAATGGTGAACTCCATAGTTTTGTCTGCTGTGTCAGTGACTTTTGAGGCTCCTATAAAGCAGACAAACCAACAGAATAATTAGTATCACTTAATGCTTTTTGTTACGTTAAATAACAATTGTATAATTCTTAAAGAATAAAAATTAAATTACCCTCAGCTGTGAAGATGAGGATTTTGAATGGGCTGTCAGTCGTGACCTTGAACTCGGCCAAGTAGTGAGGAGAATCTACAGTTTTGTTACCAGCAGACACAGTTGCCTCCCAATTGTAATAGTTGCTGTCAAACTTGGCAGACACCTCCATCATTCCCATCAGAGGCAGGGTCACATCATATTCAGATGGAATGGCAAAAGTTGGGATTTTGATATCTTGTGGGGCCAACTCCATACCCAGCTGAGGCACGGAAATTTTTGGGGAGGTGATCACTGGAGGAATCCTGAGCTCCTCAGATGATTTACCTCCATAAGGCAGAGGGATGGTGATTGTCAAACGCTCCTTGTTAAACTGGTATTTGAATGTGCTCTCACTGGTGAAATGACAACAGAATACTTGTTAAAATCAAAGTATACAATTAAACACAGACTAAATGTGGTACTGGTTTTATCAGGATAAAGCAGAATGTTTTTACGATAATCATAACAGTTGTGTAGATGCTAATTCACACTTACAGGTTCATGAATAGGCTTTCAGGCACAGATGGCATTTCCACCTTTGCTAAGTTGTTCCTCAGATTCTCAACATAGGGGACATCAGCGGAGATCTTGTCCATCCAGATATTGCTGGCCTAAAAAACAAAACCCCACATCTCTCATGACTTAGTCTAAAAAAAAAAACAGAACAAGAACTACAAGTATTGTTGTTGTCTGCTAAAATAGTTGAATTATTATATTCTTTTCACCTCAACCCCCTTGTTGAGGATGTGGCGAAGTGTCATGTCAGTCTTGACAACCTTCTGGTCCATAACATCCTCTGCAAACTGCCTGAGCCAGGCCTTGAGAGCTTCAGCATAATGCATTGCAACCTTCATATCAGCATCCATGTTGGAAGTCAGCTGAACCTCAGCAAGTTCATCACCTGAGATACAGAAGATTTAGATTTAATATTTCTGACATGTGTTTGGACAAATGCCTGAATTTATCAATGTTTTAACTCATGTACCATATTTGAAGGTGACTGTCTGAATCGAGGTGATATCTGGGAGCTTGACATCGCTCTTGAGCTCCATGGTGAGTCCCTCAGCTTTGTTCAGAGCAGCAGTGACGGTGGCATCGGTCTTGAGAGATGGGACTGTCAACTGAAGCTGCAGCATGCCATCGTTCATGGCCTGAAGCCTGTGATAAATACAACAAAAAAACAGTCAGTGCCTGAATATGAAAACATCGGCATGAAGAGTGTTAAATGTGGAGTAAGTAAGCTTATAGCACCTAGCTTTAAGTAAGATACAAGCGTGTCAAAAGATAGTACTGTGTTTACTCACTTGGCACGGCCAATCAGAGAGAGCTGGGGCACGTTCTTGTTGGAGATCTCGAGGATGATGGATTTGCCTTTGGCATTGCTGTCGCTCATGCCAATCTTAACTCCGGCCTCAACATCAAAGTCAGGAATCTGGACCTGAGTGGTGAAGACGTTCCTGTTCCTGTTGTACTTCATGGTGACTGTAGCCTCAGTAGGCTTATCACCTAAAGTCACAGGGTTAGAAAAAAGTATAGCTTTATGACTGATCCATGCAACTCCTTCCACAAAATGAAACAGAAGGCTGTAGCTCATGTCGAAACTTAACATTTTAAAAAGTAACGCTCATACCTTCAGCTTTCAGGGTCATTTTCAGAGAATCAACCTTCTGGCGACTGTCCTTTTTTCCTTCGCTGAGGAGTTTATAGGCGATGGTGGCGGTGTACTCAGTGACTTCATCTGTTGGCTCGATGTCAATAGCAAACCTATGGTGAAATAAAGTCACTTATAAATCTTCTGTGACACTGCACTGTGCATCTACAAGGTCATTACAAAAACATCTGTTACATACAATACAGAGGTTTTACTATGTAAAAACATCTTATTTCTATACAAAGATATCCAACAAATAACTCAAGCTCATATTTCTAAGAATAAGTTCTTGGCCTAATATCATATTAAATCTGTTACTGTGGTGTTGCTCATTTGGCTATTTATATATAACCCTTGTCTTGCTTCGCTGTCTTTCATTGCAGTATTCCAACCAACTGTCAAACTGCAATATGTTACACTACATAGACAAGGCTCCATTATTGACATTTCTTTATGACTTCAAGAATGATAGTCATTCTGTCTGCTGCAATTGATATTGATATCGATATCATACTGACAAAATAAACACAAAACATTTAAACTACAACTTACTGAGTCTCTCCAGTCAGAGGCATGTAAGGGGCATTAGAGTTGTAGCCACTGTCAACACTGAGGATTTTGGTGCAGTATTTGATTCCAGTAAAGAGACGGCCGCAGTTTTCTTCATTCTTGGTGTGTGGGATCAACACAGCCCTTTCAGCACCCATAATCATCATGGTATTGCTATTTTAAAAAAAGAAAATAAAAATTGGTTTATATGTTGTAATAACTTTGTTGAACTTGCTGTATATAAGAATAGAAGCAATCCAATAAAGCACCAGTCATAGCATTTTCCATCTACTGCTGAAAACTTCATATTTGATCTATTCAGTACAAAATCTGAATGAGTTTTATTTTATTACCTGATTCTCAAGAACTTGGTTTTGCCCTGAGGAGCAGGGATGGAAAGTCTGATCTGGTTCTCGTCCATGGTGATCCTGGCGTTGAGAGCGCTCTCGTGGTAGAGGTCGGTGAACATCTGAACATCTGAGGCAACAAATTCAGGGATGTGGACTCCCATCTTGGTCAGAAACATTACTCCGACAGAGGGCATGAACACCAGCTCCTTCTGTGAACCAAAACAGATCATATGAACTTAAATTAAAAATATATGAGATGACAACCAGCAGTACAATGTCAGATTATCACATCCAACAGCAATCAAATCATTTGAACAGCACTAGGTTTTTGTTTGTTACGGCGTTAAGGATAGATAGAAAATTTACCATGCTTGGAGTAAAGCGAAGGCCTCCGCTTGCACCAGGAGTGAAGGTACCAGACATAGCAAATGTCAGAGGGAAGCCAGTTGCTGTTGGCAAGACGAATTTGTTGTCCATGAAGATGTAATGGGCAAACATCTCATTGTCGGTGCGTGAGATCAGGTTAGCCATGAACTGTTGGAACGAATCAACAATTTTAATACTGTCTTGCTGTGGAAAGTAAAAAATGCTAATATTATGGGATAAATGGACAAAACGGTACCTTGGTAGGAAGGATCCTCATCAAGATATCAGCATACATCATTGCATTGTCAGCCATAAACTTCAGTTCGCTGCCCTTGATGTAGCCAAGCTCTGCTCCCATGATCCTCAGGTAGGCCATGGCCTCTGGGGACTCCTGACTCTGCAGATCTTTAACCAGCTTGTTGAAGTTGCGGATAACTTCCCTCACAAGATTTTCGGGCACCTTAGGAAAGAATGCTATTGTATTAGTTTGTGGAAATCACGGAGGCTAAGAGTGTTTAACAAAAATAATCATGCACAAGACTTACTTTTTGTCCTCCTGATTTCAGGGGAGCAATCCATTTCTCCAGAACTTCCCTAATCTTTGGTGGCATCTTGTCTTCAGCCCAGTACAGAGCCTTGGACACAGTGTCGGGGAAGAAGCCATTCTTTCCAAACAAAGCCTCGATGGTTGGCTCAAAGCCCTTTCCTTCCATGCCAACCTAAAGCCAGAGTGGGTTTTGTTTGTTAGAGTTTAAATCTGTTTCTCATTATTGATAAAATGTCTTTGTTTGTGTTTTTAGTTTTGAACTGCAATCTTATTTTAATGACCTGTAGTGTCACATACCTCCCAAATATCCATGCTGTATCCAAAGACCTTCAGGGTAGTTTCCAGCAGGACCTCCCTCGGCAACTGGCTACTGGGATCAAAAATGATGTTGCCCTGAACGGCGGCCTGCATGCTGTCATGTGCCATGCCCAACTTGTAGTTGCGAGACTTTGTGGTGTACTCATTGTGTGTTTCAACATCAGTGTCCTGCAGGGCATCCATGATCTTCTGACCGAGCCTGAAGTAAAGAGTAAATTGTTAAAAAAAAAACCAAAAGATCTGAATGTTAGAAGGTATGTTCTTGAATCAGGAAAAAAATTCCATAAAATGAAGATTTGATAAGTTCCATTCTTACTTTTGGGTCTCTGAATCAGTAGAGGAAATGATGTTGTAGACATGGGAGGTCACGAAGGCCTTGACCTGTGGGTTCTGCTCCTGTTTAACCAGCTTCTTCACCATCTCGATGTCGCTGTCCTGGGGATTCCTCATCACAATCAAGTAAGCTGCCAGCCGCTTCTGCACAGCACCCTTGGGGTACTGGCTGACTCTCTGGAGGTTGGAACGAATCTGGACGGAAAAACAGAGGTGGTTTTGTTGGTATAGTGGCAGTTGTCTGTTATATTTTGGGAAACTCTATACTATCAAACAGAGAAACCAGAATAATGATCCTGTGGAAGAGGATGTTAGTTACCTCATCTGTCACAAACATGCGCCTGAAGGCCTGGATGGCAGCCAGCTGCACAGACAGAGTGGTTGCAGGTTGTCTCATGCACTTCATCAGAGTAGTCTTAATAGCAGGATCAGCGGCCTCCATGACGTCTCCCATGTTACCGACAACCTGGACAGAATGGCAAAGAAGATCAGGACAAGCACAGAATTGAAGGTTGCCACAAAAAATGTGATTATTTTTGTTAGGTGTTTGTTTCTTACCCTCAGGGTCAGGAAGGTCAAGTCTTTCTCCCCAGCACAGTCAGCACCCAGAAGGGAAGCCAAGAACTCATAGACAGCAGTGATCTCAGGGGTGACTCCTTCAGCATTGTACAGTCTACAGACAAAGACAGAGAACAGTGATTAGACACTAATTTACACCACAAAAAAGCACTCACTGCTACAAAATGACACCATTTAGCAGAGTACCAAAGTGCAACAAAAGGGAAAGAAGATTTTCTGCTTTTTGACTGTCTTTGAACTACATAAGTTGTTCTGTCAGAAAACCTAACCAAAACCTTAAAATCTTCATATTGCATCAAAATCGATCACTTCTACAGCACGTCTTATTTAAAAAGGAACCAAAGGTGAACTTTTTGCTCTGACCAGATTCTGTAAAAAACAAACAAAAAAACAAAACAAAAAAAAAACCAATGGAGTGAATTGAACAAAAAATTCCAAAAAGGCAGTTAAGTATATTTTTGCTAAATTTATACAACTGCCCGGAGTTTGGCCATTTAAAATTATCTTTTTAATTAAGTTTAAATGTTTGTCCTTGCTTTTCTAAAACATGTTTAATAGACTACAGTTCATCATATGTTGCTTTCTTATCCTTCATTGTTTTTAGTGTTCTAGTGGTGTGTGCATTTTTAATGTTAAACACAGGTATTTCTACTTCTGTGCTGTCTCCATAGAGGTGCAGGACTTACAGTACAGTGAAAATGAGCCCACACTGACTAAAAAAAATATGTTCACTTACTTCCTGGCTGCATTGCTCAAGGCATACATGATGGGTTTGCTCTGCTTGTACTGAGCCATTGCCAACAAGTCTTTGACCATCAGGCGGGAGGGCTGGGGCAGCATTCCCAGGGCGTAGACGACGGCATCAACCTCAAGAGCGGCATCGTCGAATGTCCTGAGGATCTTCAGCATGGCGCTGGTGCATTCTGGGGTACCGCACTGAGCCAGAGCTTGCCAGGTCAGAGAGCTGGAAATGTCCATCATCTCCTCAGTTGTAGGGGTCAGGATGTCGGCCTTCAGTCCGCGGAGTTTAGACACCAGGGAGTGGAAAAGGCTGGCACGAAGCTCGCCCACAGGGGTTTGAGACGGAGCGTTCAGCTTCTGGATGATGGCAATGACACTATCCTTGGTCTGCACAGGGGACTTATCCTCAACAGCATCCATGGGCAAGTACTTCAGATTGTCCTCATCTGAGTGGAATTAAAACAGAAACAATGAGAAAACCATAGGAAGTTTTTACATACATCTGCATCATTTTCTAAAAACCGAAACACTCACTCTTGTCAAAGACTCTGTCGTTGATCTTGGTGGTCTCCTCCAGGGTCACAGTCTGCTTCACCACAGCAGAAACTCCATACTCACTTCTTTTTTGCACAGGAGAAGAGCAAAATCCCAAAGTGTGTGTTAAACTTCCAGCAATTAAATGCTCACATCCAGCACAAAATATTATCATTCACACAAATACACCAGAAGTTAAACTGTTTTTCCATGGTGCATATAAGTTTTAAAAAAAATCCCTAAATGAGCACGAATTATGTTTTTTTTCTTTTAAAACGTACTTGTGAGAGAGGGGCAGGAAGATGTGTTTCTCTTCACAGGTTCCTCTGGTCATGTGCTTCTTCTGGTTGTCAAAGTTGTAGTTGCAGGTCTGAGTGCTGCTGATCATCTTGGAAAGAGGGAAGTTCTGCAGGACAAAGACAACAAGACAACACTGAAGTTTTGTTACACTGTAAAAAAAAAAAAAAACGTAAAAAGAAATGCTGAAAATCTGGCAGCAAGGGTGCCAGAAACAATACATGGAATAACAGTAGAATACTGTGTTCAATGATGGTAAAACTTTGAAAATAATAGCAAATATCTGTAAAATAATGATGTTTTTATTTTTAAATGTGATTTTACTGGAAAAATTACAGTGGACTTACATTTTTACAAAAATCTTTAACATGCATAATTTGGCTTTCAAATATTATAGCCAAACATCTGCAAAATAATTGTAGTTTTGACAGTTTAAATAGTAGATTAATACTTTTTTCTCTCTGATTTTACTAGAAAAATAACAGCTGATTTACCCTTTTTTTAAACAAAACAAACCCTTAATATGCATAATTTTGCTGTTAAATAATATAGGAAAATATCTGTAAAATACTTTTTGGCCTTAAACTGTACAAATTAAATGTAATTTCACAGTCAAGTGTTGTAAAAGAACAAATGAACTTTCGTAAAACTACAGATATTTGATGTGTCCATAAATTACAGTTTTAGTCTTTTTTCAAGGTTTGAATGTAAATATAAAATCTGTGATTTTACTACTTATCATCTGTAATTTAACAAAACAGGAAATGTGTGTAAGATAATGGTAAACTGTTTTTAAAAATACAGTTAAAACAGTTTCATTTTTACAGTGCAGATGACGAGGAAAAGCAAAGTGCTAGGAGTTTACTTTCTGTTCTATACCATGAAAATATTCTAAATGAAATGGCTGCAGTAAGTTGGTGCTTTTTAATCAAAACATATTGTCTTTCACTGAGAACTGAGTGCTGATATTCAGACTTCTGGCTTTAGTTTGACGGTATGAGGCTGCTGCTTTGAGCCCTCACCAGGCCAGAGATGAGGGCCAGGGGGCTGGTCTCCTGCCTGCGAGCCGTGAACCAGTCACATCGGCTCAGATCCCTGCTGACTGTCACATCGGTAGCGACATCCTCTCTCGCGTTGACGGTGTAGTCGGTGGAGCAGACTCCGTGCACGGTGGCCTGAAAAAATGACAAGAGGCTTCATCAACACAAAGGTTGCAAAGTTGCGCATGTGGCACTTATGAACCCGCTTTCTGTCCTTTAACTTATCTCCTAGAATCAGATAATCAATGAGACTGAAAGATTACCCCCCCTCTATTATGAGAGCAGGTGATGCCAATAACAAGATAAACTTATCTAGGACTTTGAACTGCAGCTGAAGATTGTCATTGTGAGGACGTGATGTTACAAGAGTGTATTTATCACCTCTGACTAGGGCGGCTTATCTGCTCGTTGTGCAACTTGTTTTTCTCTTCGTGACGCTACACCAAAAATGGAATCAAGCTCTACTTCTCTGAATTAACTGGCAAAAAACAAGAGCAAACAAAGCAACAAACAAGCAGGGGAGCTACCATTTCCTTGTTCTTGTCCTCCTCCATCACAGGCACAAGCAGCGCAGACACGATACCCCTCTTGATGTTCAGGATGTTGACGGGCTCGTCGTCCTCTGGGTAGAGTTTGACATCAGTCTGTCCTTCAACTGTAATCTTCAAAGTGTTCCTGTTGACGTGGAAGAATTACCATTTACAACCGGTCATGTAGTGTCATCCTCTCTTTTTATTTGCTCAGATTAAAGTCAAATCTTTCCAGGTAACATAACCAGCTGACTTACTTCTCCATGGCAGCTCTGAAGGCCTCGGCTGTGGCAGCAGGCTGAGTCACCGGGCTTCCACTGCCATCCACAGCGACCTCTTTCAGAGAGCACCGCGTTGTGCGGAGGACAAAGCTGCAGGTCTGGGGCACTTCGATCTCAACCTGTAGAGAGCATTAAACATGTTTGTCCTGTTTCACATTCAGGGTCGTGAGAGTGTTATTGTTGCAGTGAAGATCGGGGCTGTTAGACATACATGGCAGGTGACTTTGGGGCCGCTCTTGAAGTCGATCGCTCCATTCACACCGTTAAAGGTCTCGGCTTCGTATTTGTACACGTACCGTCTGAAGTTCTTGTATCTTTTGGCCACTACAAAGCATCAGTTAGATGTTTAATACACATTTTTACGTAGTGTAAAAACTAATAAAGTATAACAGGTGAGATCATCAGCATAGATTCAAAAACAACTCTTTTTGTTTTGTGGTTTTATCAGGTGACATCACAGCTTATAAAAGGGTCTTTCCATGAAAAATCAATCAGTGCCTCCTGTCTGACCCTCTCAGATTCAGCTGGGATTGTTTTTGTACAGCAACCTAGTATATTTAATGAAGCTAGATACTACTGGACAAAAACAAGGCTTTGGTTTTAGATTGTGACACCAGGAGTGGATGTCAAATTAATCTACTTGCAGTTTTTTTAAAACAGAACTTAGGAGTTTTTTTTAATGCTTTAAAATACCACTTGGCTATCTCCTGTATGTATAAAATTAAAATTTATATATGATTTTTTTTAAAAGTGTGAAATTTCAACCCATACTTTAAAACAAACAAACAAATAAAGAAAGAAATTTTTAAAAATCTGCAAAAAATAAACCATGAAAATCTGGCAGCAATGGTGCCAGATAATAATAATAATAATCATAATCATAATAATACTAATACTACTACTACTAATAATAATACATAATATACAATATATGCAATTTATATATAGTATAATAATAATTATATGTTTAAAAAATTGTGAAAAAATCCAATGTTTAAAAATTGTATAAATAGCAACAACAATGGCAAATAAATTTTAAAAATCATTAATTATTAAAGGTAAATTTGTATAATTTCACACTTAAAGTTATACGTTGTGAAAAAAGAAAAACAAATCCCTATTATGTAAAAATCTGTTAAAATACTGGCTTCTTGATTAGATGTTTTTTACAGTTTCTCCCTGTTTTTCTTACAGTCAGCATGTACATTAATACTTCTCCCCTTTAATTTTATTAGATATTATTAAACAGGGAAAATCTGTAAAATAACAGTGAAAAATATTTACCGTTTATCCATCCTTAATATAGATTTTTTTTTACATCAAATAACACAAAAATCTGTAAAATAGTAATTTTTTTGCAATATAAATACAGTAAAATTATGTTATATTTACAGTCAAATGTTGTAAAAAATTGTACTCATAAAAACATAGATTTTTTTTCACTCAGTTTATTTTTAATGGTTAACGTATACTTTTTATCAATAATTTTTACTAGATAGCTGATATTCGCAATTTAACACAACAACAGCTGTCAAAAAACAAACAAACGCTGGCTTTTTACAGTGCACCCTACTCTTAATAAAATGAAGGTCAAATTTAACACGGCTTCATTAAATATGTTATAGTTATACAAAACCAGCTGATTCTAAGGGGAATCAAACGGAAACTTTTTCTTAGATTTGGTTGTTTTTGTGTGGAATGACCCAAAGTATTTACAGTGATTTACAAAACAAGGACAATAAAAACATATCAGAAGAAACTTACATAAGCATACAGGAGACTGTTCCTCAATACCTCCAACATCTTGCTCTGTAAAGAATGAAAAAGAAAAGTTTTCATATCCACAAGCTGTTCTTAAACCCAGTTAAGAAAGATGAAACATTTAAATTGCATACTTTAGTAATAACACGTATAATTTTAAGAACTATTTTTGCCCTGTGTTGCTAGAATTACTACAGGCACAAATGTTCCATCTTAGCCGACAAGATCAGATTTTTAGATACTCCCAAACATTTTTCGCCATCAAATAGATTTACCACCTAAAATATAAAACTATATCCTCAGATTCTGTTTCCATTGGTGTAAAAGCGGAATACTTACGGGCTAGTATGGACGTGCCCACAAGCAGCAAAAGGCAGAGCTGAGTACCCCACATGATGGGCTGAGCTCTTGGAAGCCTTAAGGTAAAGGGAGCCTTCCTCTTTCTCTGAAGACTAATTCTTGCCTTCTCGCTCTCCGGCTTTTATAGCTCTGCTGTCTTACTGTATGCGATCACTGGGACTTGCAAATGTGTTGCCCTGGTTCCAAAGTCTGAGCAGTCCTTGTGGCAGGCCAAAGGTAGAAAGACTTGTCTGTCAGCACTGGGTGGGGGTGGTCAGCGCGATTATGTTGAATGACTTTTGCCTTATTATTGGAGGACTGGTATGAGGGCATTATTGTAGCAAAATTATTTGTCAATTCGAATGGAGAGTTGTCTATCTGTATTTCAATCCGTGTGTTCGAAGAGAGATTTGTCAATGTGTAAAAAAATTTGTCTATGCGAACTGAGATTTGTCTGTCTGTAATTAGGTTTTCAAATGTGTAAAAAAAATGCTAATCTGTATTAAAAGTTGTACATGTAATAAGATTTGTCCATGCGTACAAAGAGTTGTCAATGCGTACAAAGATATTCGGCTTCACATCTGCAGGAAATACAGACAAATCCCCAGTTACGAGTCGTTCGGCTTCACAATTGGCTCTCATTTTTACACGTGATTTTTGCTACACTTCTGCCGTGAGAGAGATTCGTATCTGAAAAACATCAGGGTTTCGGCTCCCTGACCTCAGGCTCACAGGCTCACAGGCTCGTTCATGCTGGCTGCGTTCGGCTATGCTGCCCTGTACCCAGCAGTTCCCGTCTGCAGGCCATCAGGGGGCCGCGATCCGCCAGAGTCTTGGAGCGTTCGCGACATTGTGAGGCAGGGTGTGGAGAGGATGGAGCCCCGATCGCAGACGGTGAGTACATGTTAATGTTTTGAGAGGCACCTGGCTGCAAACCTCCACTGTGAGGACACCTCCACTGTCAGGACAGGACGTAACGGGTGAAAAACAGAAAAGTACATTTAAGGCGTCCAGTCCGGTAGGTGGCGGTGACACATGTGAAGTTGGTTTGGTAACCGCTAATTAAATCAAAAGAAGAAGCAGCCGTTTAACGCCAGTGTTTGTGACTGTTTCTCAATATACGCACTTGTCCACGGTACTACCTTGACTGTGACACAAAATGTAGTTTTAAGATTACTTGAGGCAATAAAGTGGTTGTATAAACATCAAATCTGTGGTCAATTTATCAGGATAAATTCTGCTTAAAAATTTGCATGGGATGCATTTCAAAATAAAATCGCGTAGTAAACAACGTATAATCTACTCGACCAATGTCTATAGTATATATAGTTTTAATTTATATATTAAACTTGTGATTATTCTGAGAATGAGCCCCATTGTGAGTTTTTATGCCTGCCAACAGAGTAATCCTTAAATGTTATTTTTAATGCACAGTTACAGTCATAAGAATAGAACAAATACGAACTACAGGTAATGAAGACAACACAATAATTACTAATATAATGACAAAGTCGGCGACCGGGGACATTAAATAACAAAAGTGTAACCGTTAGATTCCCGTAAAAGTACTGATATCCCGTTACAGAACCGTCGGAGCCAGCGGCAGATTTCAGAAAGTCTAGCCGAGCTAAGGCTGCTGTCAGCGGGGAGCTGTGAGCGCTGACCGCCCGGTAGTAGCTGTCAAATGGGGACACTCACATCTCCGACATCGTTGGAGTAAATTTTTAAGCAGAATTTATCCTGATAAATTGACCACGGATTTGATGTTTATACAACCACTTTATTGCCTGAAATAATCTTAAAACTACATTTTGTGTCACAGTCAAGGTAGTACCGTGGACAAGTGCATATATTGAGAAACAGTCACAAACACTGGCGTTAAACGGCTGCTTCTTCTTTTGATTTAATTAGCGGTTACCAAACCAACTTCACATGCGTTACTGCCACCTACCGGACTGGACGCCTTAAATGTACTTTTCTGTTTTTCACCCGTTACGTCCTGTCCTGACAGTGGAGGTGTCCTCACAGTGGAGGTCTGCAGCCAGGTGCCTCTCAAAACATTAACATGTACTGACCGTCTGCGATCGGGGCTCCATCTTGTCCACACCCTGCCTCACAATGTCACGAACGCTCCAAGAGTTTGGCGGATCGCGGCCTCCTGATGGCCTGCAGACCACGGGACCTGCTGGGTACAGGGCAGCATAGCCGAACGCAGCCAGCATGAACGAGCCTGTGAGCCTGTGAGCCTGAGGTCAGGGAGCCGAAACCCTGATGTTTTTCAGATACGAATCTCTCTCACGGCAGAAGTGTAGCAAAAATCACGTGTAAAAATGAGAGCCAATTGTGAAGCCGAACGACTCGTAACTGGGGATTTGTCTGTATTTCCTGCAGATGTGAAGCCGAATATCTTTGTACGCATTGACAACTCTTTGTACGCATGGACAAATCTTATTACATGTACAACTTTTAATACAGATTAGCATTTTTTTTACACATTTGAAAACCTAATTACAGACAGACAAATCTCAGTTCGCATAGACAAATTTTTTTACACATTGACAAATCTCTCTTCGGACACATGGATTGAAATACAGATAGACAACTCTCCATTCGAATTGACAAATAATTTTGCTACAATAATGCCCCCATAACTGGGATCATCCTGAGGTTATTAATGGAGAACCTAAAGCAAACACACGAATGTTTAATGTTACACAAAAAACATGAGCCTCTATCTCAAAAAACATTTTGTAATCAGATCAATGCCATATACAGGCTAATATATCATCAATCACTAACTTTGATTGCTTGTTTGTTGCACTCAAAGGGCAGTGAGCACACAAACTAATTTAGTAGCGTCAGGGGATTTTAGATCAGCTGTGTGAATATTTTTCATTTGGTCCCATAACTTAACATACAGTCTTCATATTAAATGACTGATGTGGTTTTTAATGTTTCCCAGTGGTAATTTCATGCTGTTAAACCAGTTTCAACTCTTGGCAGCTCTTCACTGAATGTTTTTACCATAGAGATTTCACTGTAGCGTCTTTTTAAACATCCACAAATATACGAGAAGGCCTCTCCGAGACAGTAAAGCTAAACTTTGCTCTCTGACTGACAAATAATCTGAAGGAGAATCGAAACCTGAGTCACCTGCTGCTTTCGTGCTGCTTGGAGCGTGTTATCAGGCTGTATTAAGGCATGTCTGAAAGACCTTTTATTACATGCACACTGGATCTTTTAAAAGCCGTTTCAGGCCACGGAAATACTGCACATAAACAACATATAATAAATGATGACACCATTAAGTAAGCACAGGGGAAAAATGATATTAATAATAGTTGTGGAACACCTGAAAGGAAAAAAGTCATCCTTAATATTACAGCTTTTCCTGCTATGACAAGTCAAGATGTTACCCCTAAATAGGCCTGTTTCCAGCTCACACTGTACAAAGGACATTAAAAGCACTATATACAATATATGGAGCCTACAGTATATATGTGATGCTTAAAGGACAGTTTTAAAGATTGGAAGTTCTTTCTTGTTTATGCCACACATTCATCTTACTTGTCAATCCTGGCTCTTCTGTTACCCACAATTCAATCCTTCCAAGTTCCCACCCTCAGTTTTATGTTTTCTCTTTTCGAACTTGTCTTCAGCTCCGGTGAGCGTTTATTAATTAAATCAGTTTAGGAAAGTTTTCCTGTGATGTCTCTGAAGCCACAAAGGCTTTATATTAATTGCTTTGATCTGTGAAATTGGCGAAGTTCTTCTCTAAACGCCATTTTGTAAGGTGTCCAGGTGTATAATCTGACTGAAGCTACATGAATGACACTGTTCCACGGTGTCAGGATCCACTATATATAATAGATCCACTAGTTTAATGCTCAAAACACAGTGTATTTAATGTTGCAGTCGTCTAAGCTATACATTTTAGGCCCAAAACCTATGAAAAAATCCAAATTATTTTTATCTAAACAATATAGCAGCTTTATCTGTTGTCATAAAAAATGAAGATTCACCACCGGTGTCTTAACGTTCTCGTCTAACCTTTCACCTCCTGAGAGAAATGTGTTAGAGCTGTGCGATCGGTGTTACAACAGAAGTGAACTCAAGATAAGTTAATCAAACACAAGAAGACTGTCTAGTGTTGCACAAGAGTAACATCAGCACTGCACCGAGTGATTACCGTATGTAGGATTATGTCTCATCGCCACTGGAGCCAATGGACACAGTTAAAGGTTATTTTGATTCACAAAAGGTGGGACAATTAAATGAACAATTACAAATCTGGCCTGAACGTTTCTCTGCAGGGGCTGTTTGATCTACTGCGGTTAGATTCAGCATTATTGTACCTTCAAGTGAGAATGAAAATGTGAAATGAAAACAGAGAACATCACTGGATCCCCTCGATATCTTGCACAGATAGTCGTCTTCACTTCTACTGGCCATCTGAGCTCAAGTCAAAGTTCAGCCTGTGAAGCTGATCGTCTGCTGAACTTCAAACACGTTGAGAACTCATCAGATCTATAAGGTTCAGGCTGCACGTGGTGTCTTAGTGCACCTACTGCAATCCTAAAAGTGATGGGGGTTTAATGCTTCTATAATAATAATAAATCTAGGCCAGATATATAGAGAATAAAAAGGGGGAAATGGTAGAGATAGACATTTAATCAATACGTTCAGAGAGATTTTACATTATAAGCGAGTTTAAGTAGATCTGATTTAGCCAACTTAACATAAGGATTAACAGGATTAGTTGGAGCCAGACTCATCATTACTTTTAAAATGCTCAGCAAAATCAACTCACCTCAATGATTGTAGTGATATATACCATAATGAGGCAGTTACTGGACTACTGGACTTGGTACAAAGTGAGACTTACAGAATACAGATAATAGCAGAGAGAAAGACATTTGTCATATTTTCAGATCACGAGGTGTCAAACATTACGGAGCCCCTTTAAAATATAAATAAAATAAAATTCACTGTAGGAAACCTTGGATTTATTTTAATCTGGTGTTAAGAGGCATATTCTAGAAGTCCAAGGTGGACAGTATATGTTTAATACAACCGTTGGCTTTTACACAGTAAAAGTATGAGGTACACCAAACTAAACCTAATGCAGTCGAGTACAGGGCTACGATGCCTATAAAAAGCATTCATGAGTTCTTTTTTATTGCGTTTCAACACTGAATCATGGCATTAGCTGTTTCTTTTGTGGACAAAAATTTACTAAAAGACTCTTTCACGTCAAAATAAACCATTTTCTACAAAGTAATGTCAATGAATTAAAATAATCTAAGATGAGTGACTGCACAAGTATTCGTGTCTTTTAAAGTGACTCACCTAATTCAACACAGCTGCAGTCAACTGGTGCAAGAGGTCAGACGATTAGTGAGATAGGGATCATCTCAGTGGTTATAATAGAAAGGCACCTGTATCTGGAAGGTCCAGTCACTGGTGAATCAGTGTTCTTGGCTATAATTACACCATGAAGACAAAAAACATTACATGGAAACGTTATTGAAAAGTCAGGGAATGGGTACAAAAAACGTTCCATAGTCACTGAGTATCCCTTAGAGTACAGTTAAATTCATCATTAAGAAATGTAAGGAATGTGGCACACGGGCAAATCTGCTTAGAGTAGGAAAAATCCAAGTGACTGTATTAGTGAGGCAGGCCAACAAGACACCTGTGACTCTTCTGAAGTACTTTTAGGCCTCAGTGGCTGAAATGGGAGAGACAGCGCACACAAATGTTGATGTTCTTTACAAGTCAAACCTTTACAGGAGAGTGGCAAAGAGAAAGCCACTTTTGAAAAACTGTTGACTTACAGTTCCCCAGAGGGCATGTGGGAGACTCTTAACTCAACTGGAAGAAGGTTCTTTGGTCTGATGGGACAAAAATGAAACTTTCTGACCATCAGACAAGGTCCTATGTCATCACAAACACATCATACCCACTGTGAACCATGGTGGTGGCAGCATCATGATGTGGGGATTTTACCCAGCAGCAGGCCCTAGAAGGCTTGTAAAAGTAGAAGGTAAAATAAATGAGTCTTTCTTACCAGATTTCAAAAATACAGGACGAGATGTAACCATCCTTTAAGTGCGAGCACATACCTTGGGGATACAATTGGCTTGACTCACTCACAGCAGAGTTTCAGGTGGGGATTCTTGTTTGGAGGATGATACAGGGGGCACATCCTCAGTAGTATACCTCGGTCTCATTGGGTGTTTTGGCCATTAAAACTAGACACCCTTGATTGGGGAAGGCCCTACGGGGGTGATAAATTCCCCGCAGTGTGTCCCCCAAATCACCCTCTCAAACGTGGTCCAAGCAGGAGTCTCGTCTCTTGATCCACAGCCACTGGCTGCTTCTCTCAGCTGCCTCTGACACCGCCTTAATGGCTTGGTGAAGATTCTGGCCTCTGATTCCCATATCTCTTAGCAGTCTGGTGGTAGATGCTGCCACAAACCCTCTGCACCCCACTTTCACTGGATGGACTTCAGTGATCCAGCTGCGATGTTGAGCTTCAGCAGCTAGGTTGGCATAGCACGGTTGTTTCCACTCATGATCTTCATCTACCAAGTCCTCCCAGGGTACCATGAGTTCAATGATAAAGACCGTCTTCAGAGAAGGGGACCAGAGTACTGTGTCAGGTCTGAGGGCAGTGGTTGCAATCTCTGGGGGAAAAACATATATTCTTGCAAAAAAGAAAAATGTATATATTGACCATGATTCAGTGCTGAAAAGCAATAAAAGTGGAAACCCTCCAAAGGGAGTGAACACCTTTTATAGGCACTGTCGGATGAATTTATTGCCTGATTATTGGCTGATTGATACTTTTCCTCTAATGAAAACAGTTCATGCGGCATTTTCTTTAAGTAGTTGTCCTGCTAAACGGTGAAATGGTTTCACTTATTTCTGCCTAGGACAGTAGTTACTGGATAGCAAAATGCTTTATATGCAAGCTCTTTACCTGTGAGAGTATGCTTTGGCTTGTTTTATGGATATGTGAATAATGACTTGACAGCTTGAGGTAAGATCATAAATGTTAACACCAGTTCGTTCCTCATGTAATTAAAGGTGTATCTGGGAGACCGACAGATGAAGTCAATGCTTATAATGCATAGCTATTTTTAGTTACTTTGAATTTGCTGGTTAATGTTTTTTGTTTTGTGTTTTAAGTGGTGAAAAAAGAATGTGCAATTATTAAAAGCACACAACATGTGACTGCAGTCATGAGAAAAAAAATACAGGGCCTCTTGTTAAGGGTAAGCATTTCCCAGGGCTGCTGGGAAAGGGACCTTCTTAGTGGGGACTTTGTTGATGATTAGTAATTTAAAAATTTTGCACGAAAATGTACAAGGTCAAGAATGTACTTTTGTAGTTGCCCACAAACCCTTAAGATCTTTACAATATCATAACTAAGTAATTTATAACCATCTTGCAGCTCTCATAACTTCTCACCAGTAGAGATTTTTATTGCTTCACTTGCTTAACACTGGAACATTGCTCCAACATTTCACTGTTGGTGTGAATCATGGAAATGTGACAGTGTGACATTTACCCTTTCATTACGCTTTAGCCGGACTCAGAGTTCATCAGTAATACTTGCACATCACATGGATTTTGGCCATATGGGACCTTTATGGGAACTTTATTTGGCTTATCATATCATGTCTTGCATTTTATCGCTGTGCACTTGTATGGAAAAGTAGGTCAGTTATAAATAGCATCAAGAAAAGAACTACATTTTCATTTATTAAAGGTCTTCTGCAAAAACTATTTAGGTATCTCATTTCTCCTCTCTTCCTAAATTTAAAGCTACTTCTCACCAAACCAGATTCAGGTCATGTTTAAATCTTAACTGCATTCCAATACTTTGCACCTCATAAATGAAAGAACTCACAGAAAACTTTACCTCTTGAATATTTCATCGCACTGACATATTTACCCTTTTACCTTTATAAGACCTGATTAAATAAATGTCATAATGATGAATGGTATTAATTATGTTGCACTTTTTCTCTGATGACGTGACTTTTGCTGTCATGTGGGTCTATGACACGGCCACATCATAACTGTAATACACTATATTACCAAAAGTATTTGCTCACCTGCCTTGACTCACATATGAACTTTAGTGCCATCCCATTCCTAACCCATAGGGTTCAATATGATGTCGGTCCACCTTTTGCAGCTGTTACAGCTTCAACTCTTCTGGGAAGGCTGTCCACAAGGTTGAGGAGTGTGTTCATGGGAATATTTGACCATTTTCCAGAAGTGCATTGGTGAGGTCAACACTGATGTTGGTGGAGAAGGCCTGGCTCTCAGTCTCCGCTCTAATTCATAACAAAGGTGTTCTATCAGGTTCAGGTCAGGACTCTGTGCAGGCCAGTCAAGTTCATCCACACCAGACTCTGTCATCCATGTCTGTATGGACCTTGCTTTGTGCACTGGTGCACAGTCATGTTGGAAGAGGAAGGGGCCCGCTCCAAACTGTTCCCACAAGGTCGGGAGCATAGAATTGTCCAAAATGTTTTGCATTCAAAGTTCCTTTCACTGGAATTAAGGGGCCAAGCCCGACTCCTGAAAAACAACCCCACACCATAATTCCTCCTCCACCAAATTTCACACTTGGCACAATGCAGTCCGAAATGTACCGTTCTCCTGGCAACCTCCAAACCCAGACTGGTCCATCAGATTGCCAGATGGAAAAGCGTGATTCATCACTCCAGAGAAGGCGTCTCCACTGCTCTATAGTCCAGTGGCGGCGTGCTTTACACCACTGCATCCGGCGCTTCGCATTGCACTTGGTGATGTACGGCTTGGATGCAGCTGCTCTGCCATGGAAACCCATTCCATGAAGCTCTCTGCGTACTGTACTTGGGCTAATCTGAAGGCCACATGAAGTTTGGAGCTCTGCAGCAATTGACTGTGCAGGAAGTCGGCGACCTCTTTGCACTATGCGCCTCAGCATCCGCTGACCCTTCTCCGTCAGTTTACGTGGCCTACCACTTCGTGGCCGAGTTGCTGTTGTTCCCAAACTCTTCCATTTTCTTATAATAAAGCTGACAGTTGACTGTGGAATATTTAGGAGCGAGGAAATTTCATGACTGGATTTGTTGCACAGGTGGCATCCTATGACAGTTCCACGCTGGAATTCACTGAGCTCCTGAGAGTGACCCATTCTTTTACAAATGTTTGTCAAAACAGTCTGCATGCCGAGGTGCTTGATTTTATACACCTGTGGTCAGGCCAAGTGATTAGGACACCTGATTCTGATCATTTGGATGGGTGAGCAAATACTTTTGGTAATATAGTGTATGTGCACATCTGACTGTTCCCCCATCCATAACGCTAACACTATCATTAAATTCACTGACAACATAACCGTGGTTGGATTTGTCTAAGGAGGAGATGGGTTCGCCTACAGAGGTGAAGTCCAAAGACTGACCGTGTGGTGTTGAGAGAACAATCTGATCCTAAATGCGACAAAAGCAAAAGAACTTAGACTTTCGAAGAACTTAAGCAGACCTGATCCACTAACCATCAACAGAGACTGAGTGGAAAGGGTCTGTGGCTTCAGGCTCCTGGGTACAAACATTGATGGAAGTCTCTCCTGGACTAGCAGCACCATAGCAGCAAAGAAAGCACAGCAGCGACTCCACTTCCTGAGGATCCTGAGAAAAAACAATCCACAGGAAAAGCTGCTCGTGTCCTTTAACTGCTATTCCATTGAGCAGTATTGCTGTGTGGTTCACCAGCTGCTCTGCAGTGGACAGGAGAGCCCTCCAGAGGATCATCAACACCGCCCAGAGGATCATCAGCTGTCTTCTTTGGAGGATTTATTTAGCCCTCGCAGCCTAGAGAGCCAAACATTCTCAATCCCATCCTGAACACCATCTGTTTGATCCACTACCCTCAGGTAGACGCTTCAGGTCCATCAGATCACAGACAAACAGCTTCTACCTCAGAACTATAAGGGAACTGAACACTGCCACACTCTCACTAACTGGCTGGACCTGAGCACCTACCACTTATCTATGTTCTTCATAGATTGACTAATTTCATTGCAATTGCAATGACAATGAGCAAATTCTATTCTGTTCTAATATATGTAAGCTTTGTCCCAAGCAGGAAAGTGCTTAACAGTCAAACAAGCATTCAGTGTAGTGGCCTGCATCCGTCTGTACTTCACACAAAAACACTGTTCTGACGATATAAGGACGAGATATTCTCCCTGTGGTTCAGTTAAGAGAGTGAGGATTTGGAATGGTCTTTGCATTGCAATTTTTAAAAAAAATCCTAGCTGAGACCTTAGATAATAAGTGCTATGAGTAATAAAGCGGTTGCAGAGTTAATAAAAGTTAATGTGTCATTAGCATTGAACCCGTTTGGTATAGATTTCCACTAGAGTTGTAACAATTATTCAAGCAGTTGTCAAGTTTCCAAATTATTGCCAACTGTTTTTATAATGCATTAAAGTCAAAATACTCGGATTCCAACTTCCTAAATGTGACATGTTTCTGCTTTTTCTAATCCTCTTTGACACTAATCTCATATTATCTTTGGGATTGTGTATGAATAAGACATTTGAGGAGGTCATCTTGGACTTTGGAAAACACTGATCAACATTTTTCAGTACCATGTTCTGAAATTTTATAGACCAAACAACGAATCAAAGTACATAATCTAATGATTAACTGACAATAAAAATAATTGTTTGTTGCCGCTTTACTGTTCCCATTGATGTCATAAGCGGGAATAATATAAATTTGAAGTCTACCCAATGAAGGCAGCAGATAAAGCAGCTTTAAGAGAGCATCTTTGCAGCTTCTCTGCTTTGGTCAAGACCGAACTGGTGGATGTCAGCTCTGGACGGCTCCTGCAACACCAGTTCAGGGTGTTCAACAGGTGGAGCTGAATAAAGCAGAGCAGGCATGTTGATTCCTGTCAGTTGATAAATGATAGCTATTAAATACCCTACTGAGACAGGTGGAGTAATGCATGTGCACACATGTGTCTGTCTGTCTGTTGAACAGCAGGACTCATGCTGTTTGTTACATAACAGAGTCACTGCATGGCTCCTGCAGGACCAGTTCAGGGTGAGCAACAGGTGGAGCTGAGTAAAGCCAAGCAGACATGTTAATCCTTGTCAGTTGATGAGTAATTTTATATATTGAATATTCACATTAAGCCCGTGTGTATACTCTACAGGTACAGGACATGTTTACTGTATCACTACATATTACATTAGAGGAGCTGCTGGCAGTTGCTGTGTAACTTCAGAAGTTCCTGATTTTGTTCACAAGAAAATGTTGTTTTCTGCCAGCAGAAACTCTATCCCTAATGGTCACATGTTATCATACTGTACTTGCTGAAGGGCAGAGGGCAGCGACCTGAAAAGATTGCCCTACATTTCACTGACTGCTATCTTCTGGTATCTTCAGGAACCACTTGATAACATGTTCTTATACTGTTAAGGTACAGCAGTTATGGATCAAAGGTTTAGGTTCCTGACAATGGACCTGAAAGGGTTTATCAAGAGTGCAGCTAAACTCTTTGGACAAAATTTATATAAAAATGTTTTGCATAATTGGCCTGTATCAGCTGTAAATACAAGGTCCAAGGTCCAGTTAGTCATCTGCATTTAAAATCAGCTGCACAACTTAGAAGAATTTGGAATGCATCTTTTTAACAGCGACAGAAAATTCCTCGCAGGCCTCCTTAAGATCAGAGTACAGTAGAGCCGTCCACTTTCACAGCCTGATATGTTACCATGCAGTGCATTTATTGAACTTAAAATAAATACTGTGGCCTACTTATCAGGCTCAGCACTAAGAAATAAAAGCCTCGGTTTAGTCTATTTTTGGTGCCGATTGATTCCACTGCATGTCAGCTCTTGCAGCCATGTAATGGTATCATTATTTTTATATATGCTATAAAGAAAATGTTCCAGTGACCCCCTCTGGCTGCCAGTAGAAATTACATTTGTGTATCCGCGGGTGTGTCCATGATTCTGATATTGAATGTGCAGAGTGACAGTGTGTCAGCTTTACAGTTTAAGACAAAGTGGTCATGCTTTGGTTTCTTCTTGTCATTTGGGGTTACTATATAAATAGCATTTATAGTGAAAACACAGTGACATCTGTCTAAATGTGTCCCTCAAAGTAGTTAAAATGTACTTGCCAACATATTTTTATTTCACAACAGTACCTCAACATAAATATACGTATATACCACATATCATTCTAAAACTGCAAAGTTTTCAATAGTGTGGAAGCTGAAAAATGAGCTGACAGAAAGTAAAGAGAAAAAAGTAACATTTCGGGCAAGACACTTGCATTAGATTTAACCGTTTATATTAGAATTACACACATTTGTGTTTGTGACTCTGTTCGAATGATGCTTAGAACAATGCAAACATGACACTGAGAGCCTGAGATTCACAACACATGACTAAATAAGCACAACATGAACACGAATGCAGGAAGACGCTGGTGAGCTATACTGTAGATATGTAGTAGTGGGCTGATGTAGGAGTGAGCGATGTAGAGAGCACAGAGCAAGTGGGATAAACAACACTTCCTCACTTGTAAAGTTAAGTAGTTGGGAGTCTGTGTCTGCCTGAACTATCAGGAAGCTGCATTAAAAAAAATCTTGTAATCTTCTGTGTCTCTCACCTCAGTGTGTCACATTTCCTTCACTACTCTCACATGTCATCAGGCAGTCAATGAATTTAAAATATATACCAAACCTGATGCCCTCTGCTCAGCTGCATACTGTGTTGTTGCAGAAAGAGATGCTGCTGCAGATTTAAAGAGAAATTTCACTGCTGAAAAGTGACTTGTCATAAAACCAACTTTTCAATGTAGTGAAAGGTGAAATTTACTTTAAATGAAAAAACAAAAATATGTAATTTTTCCTCTTTTTTTAACCTGATTGTTGTCTGGATTTCCTAACTACACAAAATATCAATAAAATTAGAAAAACAGACAGAATTAACATGCCTTCTTTAAAATAACATAAAAAGGCTGCTAAAATTCATTTGCAAAGAAAACAAATCACAAATATTTCCTTTTTCTTTGAATAGATGAAACTGTTAAAGCTTAATACTGTAAATATATTAGCAAAATTAGAAACAATTAGCGACAGTTAACAAAAAAGATGCCTTGGTTCAGCAGTTTTAAACAGATGAATTTTATAGCAGAAAATTACAGTATTTTTACAAGATGGATGTTTTCTGTTATTTTACTGCATTGTCCCAGCTGCCAAAAATAGTGTCTGTTTTACAGCTTTTTTTTTCCAGTGTATGTAAAGGAAAGATAAGATTATTCTTTAAATGAATGATCAATGGACAGAAAAAGAGAGACAATCTAGGATACTTTTTATGTAATAATAATAAATAATAATAATAATAATAATCATCTTACATTTATTGGTGCCCTTGGAGAAATCCCTTCTCTGTATTTGACCCATCCTATTTATAGTTAACCTTAACTGCACATACTAGGAGCAGTCAGGGGGGTAACGGCCTTGGTCAAGGGCCCACAGTGGTGGCGACTGGGACAAGTGGCCACTCTCACTTTCCCACTTCAACCTTTTGTCAGTCCAGGGACTCGAACCGGCAAACCACTGGTGACAAGTTTGCTTCACAACCACTAGGCCACCACTACCAATTATGTTTTTGTTTTCATGCTGCTACTGCTTGATGGACTTGACTCTGACTTCCACTGAGACTATGAGTCTATGAAAAATAAAGTGCAGGTTGACGTTGAGCCTGGTGAAACAGCTTGTGTAAATACTCTTCCTATTTTATACATCATAATTATGAAAAGCTCATTTAACAAACAGTGAAGTCACCCTTTTTCAACTCAAAGGAAACTTTCACTTTGTTTTAACTTTAACTTTATTCTAAGTAATACATCTTCTTTTTACAATCACAGATTGCATCGATAGATTTGTTACTTTGAAAGTTCAATTCAGTGCAGTTTTATTGCCATTTTACTTGCACAGAATACAAAATAACCCTGTCATTCCACTTGCTACCTGCTAACAGTATCTAATTTATGTAAACTTATCTAAAATTGGTTTCCTGTGTTCATGCAGAAGCAAGAGACTTTATACATTTGGGGGAAAAAGGACTGTAGCACAATACCATTCAGTAAATAGACTTTATTCACATCACTGACCAATAAAAAGACAACTTAGACTTACCACAAATAGTATACAGGTTAATATATGTTGTTGCTACATGTAATATTGTGCTAATTTACATTTTTTTCACATATTTTTAAGCAAAAATGAACAAGGTAAATAATGTTGATGTCTTTTTTCCATTTACTTTTGAAACACTGTTGAACACTTACACGTTTTTGTTCAGATCATGATGATGATGACGATGAAGGTGAAATCAAATACTAATCTCCAGCTTTTTACCCTTTACTTTTAAATAAGACCTGTACTGAGCAGGAGCCTGCTGCACGTAGTCTGTAACAGTGCTGCTGAGTTGATTCACTGCGGATCTGATAACATTCAGAATATAACTGATGTTGTCATTCATATATTCGGTGGTCATGACTAAGTTTACATACTCTTTGGCTGTTTTCATTAACCTTACTTGCTCAACATAGAAGGCGTTAATGTAGACAGCAATGGTATCGAGGACATCAGACTTCAGGCTGTTGTCAACAAAGTCTTGAGCTTTGTCAACAAAGGATTTTAGGGTGTTGCCCAGTTTTTCCAGAGACATGTCCAAACTCTTCAGGTGCTTCAAAATACCCACAATAGGATTAGGCGTAGTCTTTAGCCACTCCTTAATTTGTCTGATTATTTTGGCTCCAGCCATGACATCACCAACAGGCATTGTAACCTCAATTTGACTGATCATTCTAACCATTGCATTGAAAGCATACTCAATGTTAACAGACACCATGTGACTTGCCTTCTCTAGCGTATTGGTAATACTGGTGATCAGCTTATTGATAACTTCAATGATAGGGGTCATGTCTTCAAAGCCAGGCACTTTGACCCGGGTCTCTCTTAGGACCCTGATGGCAGCATCTAGGAAGACCTGAAAATTCTTCTGGTACTGAACGATAGTGTTTCTAAAGAGGATGGACACCTGGCTCAGATGCGAGGCATGGGTGTTTGCAGATTTGTAGGCCTCCTCAACAGAGTCATCAATAAATTTCTTCAGCTGAGCTACATATTCAAATAGTTGGTATTTTTCAGCAAAACGAGACAAACAGGAGGTGATGGCAGGAACCTTTTCCTGTAACCCGCTGAGCATAATTTCTGGGGCCTCCATGTTAAAGCCCATCTTCAGATTCATTTTTTTGTCCGTGTCCTTGTTGGAAATTCTGATGGTGACGATATCAACATCTTTCCCAGGTTCAGACTGTTTAACAAAGACAAAACAAAACAACAAATGAGATGCTAAAGTTTTGACAATTACAACTGTGCAAGTAATATCCATAAGAGGTCCTTACAGCATAACGGCCATAAAGCCTGAAGTTCATCTGCGACAGGATCTTGCCATTGAGTTGAACACCAAGGAGACCAGAAGATGGAACAGAAATTGTGGCACTGATTCCGTCTTTGCGAACAGCATAGCGCAAGTTCATATCAGTGAAGTCAGGGCTAGTTATGTCCACATTCAGGGTGGCATGGGAGCCACTGTATAAACAAGTAGGAAAAAAAATACATTAATGAGGAAACTTTACTTAAAAAACAGAACTATTTTACAGGGAGCAGTCACAGATGTTTTTCATCATATGGCGTCTTTTTGTAGAAATTAAGTCAAATGTATTTGATCTGGTGTAGCAAGTCAAAATAGAGCTGTAAAATAATAAATATGTATAAATATAACAGTGTGGTGATTTAATTGTTTTACCTCAGTGTATGTGAAAGAATGGGGGTGATGTCCATTGTGAAATCATTGTTTCTGAAAACGGTCCTCCCAGTCAGGCCTAGGCTAGCCTGTTCAACGTTTATGGTAGTGGAGGCTGTAGAAACACATTTATGTTAGTTAAACCTTGTAATGATGGGTTTTATTTATATAACTGTATATTATATGCTTAGAAAAAAACTTACAGTCCAGGTCATATTCCAAGATGACAATAGGACAGGTAGCAGAGGACTTGTAGATGACTTTGAAGACAGGAACACTGCCCTCCACCTCAGTGGCCATGTTTGTGGTGTACACCGGGCTGACAAACTTAGCATTAGCAGAGATCTTCTGTTTGGCAGCTGTCACTTCAGCAACAGTCTTCTCATAGACAGTGAAGTCACCCAGGCTGGTTGGCTGAGACATGTCAATCTCAATGTCAGCAGTCAAGGAAGAGGCTGGTGTAAAGTCAATGGTAGCTTGGGCAACATGCTTTCCCTTGGTATTGAAATTGAACATGTTTGCCTCGTTGTTGCCAGTATACTTCAGCACTGCATACACACGGCTCAGGGAGGCTTCAATGGCCAGATTCTCATTTACATCCATGCCAATGACTTTGGTTGCACCGGATTTAAGCTTGGCATCAGCAATAACCTTGGAAGTGGAGCGCAGGCCATTACTATTCAGGTACAGATTTGCCTCATTATCCAGGACTCCCAAAACTAGATAGTCTTCAAACACTGTGCCATCCATGTTTCCTCTGGTGGATGTCTCCATGGATACATCCTCAAAGGTTCCTTCCATCTTCAGACTGTGGTCTGCCTCGGCCTTTCCAGTAGCCTTGATCACAGGGATGTTGAAATTACCCTTCACCCTGAAGGTGGAGACAGCATTTGCTTTGGATTTGGTGTCTGCAACCAGATTTTGGTTTGCTTCCAGGTTGAGGATAGGCAGGGAAATCTTTGCAACAGTAGCTACAGAGACGGCAGTTTCCAAAGTGTCAGTGCTCACGCTGATGGTGCTGTCATGAGTGCCTTCAATGTGAGGATTTTCGAGGGACAGGGAATTGGCCAGTTTGATTCCTCTCTTGGTGGTCAGACTAGTGGTGCCATCAAGTTTGGCTTTTAGACTCTCAAACACAGAGGCAGTGGTGGCTCCAAGACGCACAATAAGATCATCTTCAGCATACATGCCAGCATTGACATTCAGATTAATGATGGCAGACTTGAAGGACAGTTCTGTAATCAGGTTGCCCATAGAGGGAATGAGACCGATCTTCTCTGTAAGGGGGTCAGCTTGGCTTTTTTGGTAAACAATCTTAACACCTGCATCAACATTTTGCTCAGGGGTTGTCAAAATGTATTTTAGCCCAGTTTGGTCATAAAGGTTGAGGTTACTAATGGCGGGGGTCTGGAAGTCAACAAAAGGCAAGTCAATCTCAGGAATGCTGATGGGCTTAGTCAGGAAATCAAGATTTGCCTTCCCCTCCACAGCAGCAAGAGCAGCAACTTCCTTGTTGTTATTCTCTAGAGTTAAGTTCCACAACAGCTTGTACTGATTAAGACGGGCCAGAGACACAGTGTTAATGTGTTGATTGTCAGGCCTTAAGGTTGCAGAGTAGTCATTCTGCAGATCAATTTTGGCAGTAAGAGCATCATTAAAACTGACCCTTGTGTTTCCCTTATTTTGAAAGTTAAACACAACCTCTGTGGGACAGGCAACAATGTAAATCACATTGTTTAGGGCACCACTGATAATACCAATTAGATCTGTACTATGGGTGGCCTTAAACTCTAGCTTTGTGTCATGTAGATTGACATTTACTGATCCCTCTATAAGGCTCCTTCTGATTGTAGGGCCTTCTGCTTCAGAGCGAACATCAAACTTGAAATTGCTGAACTTGGCAAAATCAGCACTCAGGGTCTGTCTCATCTTTAAAAGGAATGCATCTGTGTCACCAGTCAAAGTCATCTTGACTGTATCTGGACTGGCTATGACTTGTAAGTCACTCTTGTGGGTAAGTTGATGAGAATTGTAGGTGGCAGTACCTTGATTTTCGACAGTAAATGTGATAACGGTACCCTCTTGGCGGGCCACAGATTTCTGAGTAGCAGAGGCTTCACCAGTGAGGCCAGGAAGGTTGAGTGTATGCTTATAGGAGGTGTCAACAGAGGCAGATAAACCACCTCTGGTGGCTAAGAAAGCTTCATTTAAAAGCTCAGCATTGTAGGGTGCTGTGGTGGCCTTTATCGTGGTCTTAGCTGAGGCCTGGGCTGAGAAGTCAGAAAATGTTACAGATGCTTGGTGGTCCACTGCAAAGAAATCATGAGTGAACTTCAGGATCTCACGAGCATTTACGTTCTGCTCCTTGAGAATAGCAAACCGAGCATTGGATTCCAGTTTGAAGTTAAGGATTTCAATTGTTGGAGATGTCCCTTGGGAAATCAGAAAAGCTGTCAGCTGTGGATTCTCATCTACATCAAGGGAGCTCTGGATTTCCGCAGCATTCCTAGCAGTGTAGATGGGGATGTTGATCTTTATCTCATAGCTCAGTTTACCAAATGCTGGAATCACAATCCCACTAGGGATTACTGGCAGCTTAAATGTTGGCATTTCAAGAGGAAAGCTCACAAGTTTGTCTGCTGGAAAATGAGGAAGTGGGGGAAAAGAGAACTCAGGTACAGTAATCTCAGGAAGTGACAACTCAGGCAGGGTCGGAAGGTAGCTTAAAGTCAGGTGTCCAAATGAAGCACCAATATTCAACATCTCCAGCTCAAAATTGAGAATTAAATCAATGAAGTCAATGATTCTCTGTTTAATGTCATTGGCTGACAGGATAGTGGCTGGCACAGTGTGAAAGCCCAAGATTGTAAATTCAGGAATGTCCAGTTGTGATGGGATTTCAAATTGGTGAAGCTTATTAATGCTGACCTTCATGGAAGGCACAACAAGATCGGTGAGAGGAACTGTGAAGGCAGGTATGCTCAGCTCAGATTCCTTCAGTCCAATAACAAGCCCATCAATGATTTGCAGTATCTCCTTGATGATTTTTTGATCAGGTGAGATCATCTTAATAATCTCAACTATACTGTTTAGTATACCAGAGGCAAATGTTTTGAATTCTGCATAGCACTGACTTGCCCACTGGATGACAGTGTTAATTTCACCATTCACATCTAGTTTTCCAACTTTTTCCTTAAAAATTTGAGCAAGTTGCTTCAGATTATTAAACACAACCTCGTCAATGATGTCCTTTGCAGTTTTAAAAAATTCCGCAACTTTAACTTTTCTCAGTTGGTCTAAAGAATCCCTAACAGAGGATATGACAAAGTTGGCAAAATCTCTTGATGCCTTGAGTTTCTGGGGGATTTCAAGAGATCTGATCATTTCACTTACATTAGTAGTGTACTTTGCAATCATTTGATTGATGTGATCCACAAAGTCATTATAATCAAATGACTTAATTTTCTCCTCAATAATGCCAATATACACATTCAGCTTGTAAATTATATCCTTAATCTCAGTTGTTTTCAAGTAGTTGATAGCATCCTGGAAGACTTGCATAAGTTTGGAAGGAATGTCTGCATTTTTCACCATTTCGACTCCAGCACTGATGGTTTCCTCAATCCTGTACTGTTTAATGAGCTCCACAGCCTTCTCCAAGACAGCCTGAACCTTTTTGTCAACCTCAAACTTTACAATCAACTCTCTCATCTTGGCATAGAATGCGTTGATGTTACCATCAATGTTGAGGTCCTGAATGATTTCCAGAGTACTGTCTATTACAGCGCTGAGAATCTTTGAGGGAACCCGATGATAAAATTGATCATAGCAAAACTTCAGTACATCTGAAATGAAGCTTGTCCACTCAGCAGCAAATTCCGCCAAGTCAAACCTCTCAATTGTCTGTCTAATATCCCTCATACCTTCCTCTAGATTATCCTTGATTCCATACTTGGCATCAATATCATACAGGAATGCAATACTGCTGCCCTTCAGTTTGTCCAGGTCAATGTCATGGATCATCTCTCTTATGGTATCGATCACATACACAAGCATGCCCTTAATGTCAAACTCCTCATTAATGTCTTTCAGCAGGTCCTGGATCTGCTGAGCAAAGCCATCTGGGAAGTTGCCACTAAGAATCATCTCCCTCATCATACTGACAACGTTCTGGAGGTAAACAGTGAAATCAGTCAGAAGTTTCTCAACAGAAATCATCAGGTTTATCAAAGAGGCTTTCACATCTTGCATGGAGAAGACGTAGTTTTGGGTAAAATCACTGAAATACTGCTTCAGTTGAATTGCCTTGTCTTCGATATTCATTTGAGCAACAAAGTCACTAATCTGCTCAGGAAGAGCCTCAAGTTTAGCCCTGAACTCGTCATTGTTGATGAAGTCTTGCAGTGCCTCTGCAACATGTACAGAAAGCACCTTAATACTTTCCCAAAAAGCACCCAAATTTTCAAATATGGGAATATAAATCATGTGACTATTTGTGCTCTTGTCATATTTTAAGAAGCCAGAGATGGTGAACTCCTGGTTGTCTGCAGAGACTGAGTTGATAATGTTTGTAAAGATGGTGCCAGAAGCCTCAATTCCAGTTCTCTCAGCAGTGTTGTAAATACTTATGTCTTGATTAAAGGCAT
Source organism: Dascyllus trimaculatus (assembly GCA_024666655.1). Taxonomy (NCBI): domain Eukaryota; kingdom Metazoa; phylum Chordata; class Actinopteri; family Pomacentridae; genus Dascyllus; species Dascyllus trimaculatus. The sequence continues at coordinate 15,356,480 of CM045455.1, read as the reverse complement.
GCTCATTTAATTTAGACTTCATTCTAAAACTGGTCTTCTGCTCTTGGAGCGACAAAACAGTATCCATCTTGTTGTCAACTGTGGTCTCAAGGGACAAGCCATTATTCAGCTGCTGGTTTACTGATGCTCTGCATTCATGTGAGCTGGCAAAAGCCAGAGGTTGTGCTTTCACAAGGAACTTGCCATAGAGCTGGGCACTGTGCTTTCCATACATGGTCATGTCTCCATCAGCATTGAAGATGGCGTCAAGGTTAAAATCGAAAGGAACAATGCTGCAACGGATGGTGTGGTCAAAGCGCAATGGCTGTGAGTTGAAGCGGGCGTCATTGTTGATCCTGGCCGCCAGACCGATAACTTCAAGTTCAGTGTTGTGACTCATATGAGTTCCAAAGAGTTTTCCAGTGGTGCTGCACTTTGCATTGGCGCTCATGTCAGCATAACTGACCTGATAGGTGTGCTTGATCTCCTCGTCACCGTAGATGGCCTTCAGGCTTCCAGTCAGGTCCATCTTATAAAGCTCTGCCTGCAGTTGTGCCTCATTGATGAAGTTGGCATCCAGAAGTTTGAGGTTATTGTTTACATTTGCAGAGGCAGTGTAGGGTTTCAGGTTGAAGGTGACATCATGAGTGTAAGAGGCATACTCACTTGCAGTGGCTTCAGCCTTTGAGTTAAAGTCAAGGCTAGAAAGAGTAATGATCAGAGTGTTGGCATTATCAACCTTCATATCACCCACTGCTGCCTTGTTGTTAATGGACAGAGAAGCCCTTGTAGAATCAAGCCCAGCATCAAAGGTGTTTTCAAAGGACAGGGGGCTCTGGAAGGTAGTTTTTCCACTTGTGGTCAGACCATCCTTGTTCATCTTCAGAGAAGCCTTGTGAATAGCCTCATTCTCAAGAAGCTTGACATTGGCATTGCTGTTGACAGCCAGACCATTGACATCAAGAGAAGCAGTCAGCAGAGAGTAAACACGGTTGTCAGAGTGGTCTGCATTTGTTTCCATCTTCATTGCCATTTCACTGGCACCAGCGGATGCTTCCGCCTGGTTGCGGATCTTCATACCAAAAGCAAAGGCATTTGCATCACATTTCACTGACAGCTTGCTGTCTTTGAAGGAAAGTTCAGCAACATGAGTGAAGGTGTCTTCAAAGGCATTAGTGTTAGACACAGCTGAGAATTCACCACTGAGAAGTGTTGCCGCAATTGTGTTCTGGGCCTTAACAAAGGTGGAATCTAACTGAACAACAGAATCAATCTTTGCTTCTGGCCTGAATGGGAAGATGTTGAATGACTGGGTTGATGTGGTCTTGCCATAGATGGGTCCAGCTTCAAACTTCCCCTCAAAATTGTTGTCAGCAGACATTTCTTCAGTGTTGATTCCAACCATGCCATTGTGCTCTAGGACAACACTGAGACCAAATGGGCTTGTGGCTTCTATCTTGCTGCTTGATTTCAAATTGATTTTATCTGTGATGGTTGCATCCTCAACAATACTAAAACTGGCTTCAATAAATTTATGGGCCAAAGAGCTTTTCAGCTGTGCTCTGATGGAATCAGTGGTAGCCAACATCCCAGAGCCTAAATATGAAAAAGAAAGGGAAAAACAACATTTATGACCAATAACTTTATAGTGTGACTCTTTTACAGCAAACATTTGTGATTGATTTGCTCTTACACTGTATACCTATATACAAGAGAAATAGACCAATAATTCTGTATAGTTTAGGATTAGAAATTACCTTAACATTGTAACTAAAATTAAGTTACATTGTTTCACATAAGTGATAATAGAAAACTGTGACTGAAAACTGCACCACCAGGAGAGAAGAACACATGGTGTTAACTGTGTGTTAAGGATTACGACATTGCAAAAAATAAGTTAATCACTGTGAATTACCTTCCATCTTGATGGAGAGGATCTCAATTGGGGAGGTTCCTGTCACATCGAACTTAGCTGAGTAGCTGGGTGTTTCCACAACATCTTTGCCAGCAGCCATCGAGGCCTCCATGTCATATAGATTGCTTTTCATCATGGTTGAAATCTCAGCTTTTCCAAAGAGAGGAATGGACAGAGTGAAGCTCTCAGGAACAACAAACTCTGGGATGGGAATTTCCATGGAGACGATTTCCAGTCCGAACTGGGGTAGAGACACACTGGGAGTGGTCAAAGCTGGTGGGAATTTAAGATCTTCGTTTGACTTTCCTCCAAGTGGAAGAGGGATAGGAATTGTGATGCGGTTATCATTGAAGTAGTAGACACCTTTGGCCTCACTGTGAAAAAGACAAAAGTATGTACATACATCATTTGGGCGAAAGTTAAGATAATTTGACATTTACCATGGAAATCTTCACACTTACGCATTCAGAAACAACGTCTCTGGCAGGGAAATCTCAGGCATGTCAGGCACTCTGAAGTTCTGAATGTAAGGATAATCAGCACCATACTTCTCCATGTAATTGTTTGCTGCCTAAAAACAGAAAAGTAATGCGTTATGCAAAGTTGACATTTTTATTATCAAAGGAAATCTCAAAAACGGAGCAAAGATTTATACCTCCACAGTTTTCATGAAAATATGACGAACTTTCATGTCTGTCTGACCCACTTGCATTTCAAGGAAATCGTTGCCGTACTTCTCAACAAAATCAGTGTAAGGCAAGTTGGTGGTTTTAGTGTTCATGTCAGACTTGACCTCAACCTCAATCTTGCTGCCATCTGAAACAATAGAGGAAAGTAAAGTGAATGCAAAGACTTGAGGAAATATTCCTCCTTTACTCAGGTTCGAGAGTAAATTTATTCTACACAGAATTAAATTTAGCATTTTCTGTCAGACAACATAGCAGGTTTCATTGCTGCATCATATCCTGCACATGGCTAGCAGCACTAATCAGCATTTTCATTCTGTCTCGCTAACTGTCCCATCAGACTGAATTGACATTAAATGGTCAACAATGTCATGTTATTGATCCTCATAGTTTTGGGCACCAAACATAAATCAAAATTTTTGCAATTACATGGTATGTTTCTGTATGTAGCATATAGCTGAAATTTATAGGGGCCTGTCTATAAAATGAGTAACAATTAAATGAAATGTTATGAAAAATTTGGGAAAAAGTGGAAAAAGACATTACCATATTTCATGTCAATTTTCTGCTCAGAGGTGGCATCCATGAACTTGATTTCACTCTTAAGCTCCAGTTCCAACTCTTGATCACGTTTCATGTTAGCGGTGACAGTGGCATCAGCGTTGATGGATGGGACCAGAAGCTGGACTTGCAGCATACCTTCCTTCATTGCCTTCAGACTGAAAGATGAACCAGTTAGTCAGCCCACTGTGTGTGCTCAAAAAGGCAAGAATAGTGTTATTTAAGGAGGATTTTAGTTCCTTTCTTACTTGGCACGGCCAACCAGGGAGAGCTGAGGGATGTTCTTGTTGATAAAGTCGAGAGAGATGGAGTGAGTTCCTTTGCCCTTGGTGTTTCCATCAACAACACCCAACCTAAGGCCAGCCTCCACATCGTAGTCAGGGATCTGGATGTCGGCTGTGATGATGTTCTTCCTTCTGTTGTATTTCATGACCGCTCTGGCTTCAGTGGGATCTGCACCTGTTGTTGACCAACCAAAAGGGTAACGTTAAACAGCTCCTATCAAACGTCTTGAAATTGAGGCTGAGGTTTTATGTAAAAAAAAAATGTCAGTGTTGGACATTACCCTCAGCCCTCAGAATGAAGTTCACAGAGTCAACCTTCTGCCGGCCATCCGCTCCCTCCATGAGGAGCTCGTAGGCAACAGTGGCTGTGTATTCAGTGACTTCTCCAGTAGGATGGAGCTCCACAGCAAATCTATTAAGTTAATTTGATTGCATTAATGAGGTAAATAATTCCATTTCAGGGACAATTATTGGCTGGTGGTTCAGAGAGTCTTGCTCACTTGCTGTCTCCGGTGAAGGGGAAGTACGGGGCACTCTCCTGAGAGAAAGCATCGGTGTACTGTAGCTCAGAGCAGTATTTCATTCCAGCGAAGACTGGAGTGCACTCACGAACATCAACCTTGTCCATCACCATAGGAGGGAGGGTCTTCACTTCTGATCCGGTCACTGCCACAAGGTTGTTTCTATATTGTAAATGTAGCAAAGTAAAAATGTAGCTTCAGCCATTTTTTAAAAAGAACAAGGTCCTACGGGTATACTTTGGCTTACGTCATTTTGATGAGCTTGGTTGGGCCATTTGGAGCAGGGATGGTCAGTTTAAAACTGCCACTTCCCATGGAGATCTTGGCATTGAGGCCACTCTCATGGAAAAAGCTGGTGTGCATCTCTAATCCACTGTTGGCATATTCAGGGAAGTGGGAGCCAACCTGAGTCACAAACTCAATGGCAGCAGAGGGCATGAAGGTCACTTCGCTCTGCAAGGGAACACAGGAGAAAGGTAGACAGTTGCGTTGATGCATTGATAAAAAAAACATTACAGGGGCCATTTATACACATTTATGAATAATTACCATGTCACGAGCAATCTTAAGTCCACCCTTGATACCAGGGGCGAAAGTACCAGACAGTGCAACCCTCAGAGGCACACCAGTGATAGTAGGCAAGAAGAATTCATTGTCCATGAAGATGTAGTGGGCAAAGAATGTGCTGTCAGCCTTAGTTATCAGTGCCTTCATCATCTGTCAAAGAAATGACACAGATGTAATCAAAATAATAATAATGAACAATTATTAACAACAACAATTTGACAAATTTGTCAAACATATATATGACAAGAAGAATGTTTCCTTACATCAGCTGGGAACATCTTAAGCATGCTGTCGATCATCATGGCAGCAGAATAGGCCATCTCCTCCATTTCATTGGTCCTCAGATAACCCAGCTCATTTCCCAAAAGTCTCAGATAAACCATCGCCTCTGGAGACTCTGAGGACTTCAGTTCCCTCACCAGTTTGTTGATGTTACGTCCAATCTCTCTCATAAAGTTGTGGGAGGCCTGTGCATGTACATGTACATAGTCTGTCAGTAAATCCAATGACTTTGTAAAAATCAAGATATTTAATACCTTAATAGATACAAAACACAGTACCTGTCTCTTCATCCCGTCCCTTTTGTGAGCAGGCATCATGTTCTGCAGGATTTCAGTGACTTTCTGGGGCATGTTGTCAGAGACGAAGTACATCGTCTTCAGGGCGGTGTCAGGGAAGAATCCATTGTCTCCAAACAGAGCATCAATCGTTGGGTCAAATCCTTTGCCCTCCATACCAATCTGCAAAAGTGATAAAAATTATTACAGTTAACTCACTAAAAAATTGTCTCACTGCACAAATTTCTATAAACTAACTCAAAATGTTTACCTCCATCATGTCGATGTCAAAGCCAAATGCCTTCAGAGTCATTTCAAGCATGACCTCCTTGGGCAGGTAGCTGGTGTCCTCAAAGATCATGTTGCCCTCCAAAGATCCGATCTTGTAGTTGCGAGAGAACTTGGTTGGGTCCATAATGGTTCCGATCTCATTACCCTGCAGGGCATCACGAATCTTCTGTCTCAGTCTGTAGAAAAAAACACACTTAAACCACTGGTGTGGATCAAATCATGTGCACCATTTAGCAGCACTGCTTTGCACTCACTCCTGGGTCTCAGGCTCGCTTGAGGACAAAATGTTGGTGATGTGGGAGATGACAAAGCTCTTGACTTGTTGGTCCTGCTCATTGGGCAAGGCATTAGCCAGCTGGGTCAGTTCACTTGGCCGGGCGTCCTTCATGAGTACCAGATATGCAGCAATACGCTTTTGCACAGTGCTTGTGCTGTCCAAAAGAGCCTGCATAAACACGTCCCTCACCTGTAATCAGAAGAAATCACTGGCATTAAAGGACCGTAGAAGTAGTGATTTCAATAGGCTCTTAAAGAAATTAAACTATTTGACTTGCCTCCTCAGGGACGGGGGTCAGCCTGAACACTTGGATGGCGGCCTGCTGCACAGCTGGAGCAGCTGCAGGTTGGTTCACACACTGCATCACAGCGCCTCTGAGTGCAGGACCAGCAGGAATCACAGCTGGAGCCATGTTTCCAATAACCTAGAACCCGAGGACATGTTAATATTCTGCTTTTTAATGGCGTTGACAATAATTAAAATCTTAACCTATAGGGAAGTCTACTTACTCTCAGCATCATGAAAGTGTTGTCCTTGTCTCCAGTGCAGTCACCCAACTGGGCAGCCATGAACTCAACAACAGAGTAGATCTCAGGAATCAGTTTTTCTTCAGCTTTGTAAAACCTTTCAAAGAAACATTTTTGAATTAGAATCTAAACTCTGTGGAATATCTTACATAGCGAGTAAAACATTTTTTTTAGTAGTAAGAAGTTCTAAGCAGAATAAAGTTTGGCTGACTTCTTCTTACCTCTTCACAACATTGCTCAGGGCATACATGATGGGCTTGCTGGTCTTGTATTTGGCCATCTCAAGCAAGTCATTGATCAGGAGGTCAGAGGGATTAGACATGATTCCCATAGCAAAAACTGCAGCATCAACTTCGAGGGAGGCGCTGTCGAAGGTCCTCAGGATCTGCATGATGGCGCTGCTGCACTCAGGGGTTCCACACTGAGCCAGAACCTGGTAGGTCAGGACACGGGACACTTGGAGAGCCTCAGGAATGGCAGGAGTCAGGGTCTCAGTCTTCATTCCACGGACCATGGAGACAAGCTTTTGGAAGATTTGGGCCCTCCTGTCACCGTCGGTCTCAGGCAGAGTGGCCAGTTCTCTCAGGAGATTCAGAGCTGCATCTTTATCCTGGACAACACTCCTGTCCTCAACGGCGTCCATGTGAAGCTCCTTCATGATAGCACCTTTAATACACAAGCAACAAGGTTGTTATAAGTGAGTGATAACTTTATTTAGAAACTCAAAGACATGCACTTCAAACAAAGGGCTTACTGCGGTCGAAGACTCTGTCGTTGTGGGGAACAACCTGAACCAGAGTCAGCTCTTGCTTTCCAACGTTGGTAACTCCGTACTGTCCCCTGTAGGAGGAAAAAGCACAGGTTTAAAATCATCTACATCCATTGGGTAAAACATATCAGTACATACACTTACATAACAGAGCCTTTTATAGAGCCTAAGAGAAGGTTTGACATACTTGTGTGAGAAGGGGATGAGGATGTGATTCTCAGTGCAGGAGCCAGAGGTCATGTGTTTCTTCTCATTGTCAAACTTGTAGTTGCAGGTTTGGGAGCTTCTGACCAGCTGAGCAAGAGGGTAGTGCTGAAAGATATAAAGAATGTACATGCTTTGAGCACTGCTGTGGTTCCCTTTGACACTTCCGTGTAAATAGATCACTTGTCCTAAAGACAGAACTATTACAGTGATGTCATTTTTGTTGAATTTTAAGTCCCAAATAGTCTCAACAAACCAGACACACATACACACATTGCTTGACTATCTTACCATGCCAGAGATAAGTGCCAGAGGGCTGGTGTGATCTCTTATTGGGTTAAATTTGTCACATCTGGAGAGATCTCTGGTGAAGCTGATGTCTGTTGCAATGTCCTGTCTCACATTGATGGTGAATTTGGTCTCGCACATACCATGGATAGTGGGCTGGAATAGGTGTGAACAGAGATATGATGGTTCACAGTCATGTATGAGGAAACAGTTCTTGCATGACAAAGTCCTGATGTTTAAAAAATATCGATCTGCATTTGTAAGTAAGAGAATTACCATGTTCTTGTTCTTGTCTTCTTCCAGCAGAGGCACAGCCAGGGCGGAGACAATGCCTCTTTTGATGTTCAGGGCTGTTGTTGTCTCACCATCCTCAGTGTACAGTTTGACATTGTACACACCCTCAACCTCCACCTTCAGAGGATATCTATGGAAAAATTTACAAGTTTTATTCTTAATTCCTGCAGGTTTTTCATTGCTTAAGGTTCATGTATGCAACTGGATATAACATGCCTCTCCATTTCAGCAGCAAAGGCATCAGAATTGGGTGAAGGACTGAACACAGGCTTTCCCTGTGGGTCTGAGTCGAGCACCTCACTCAGCCTGCACCCAGTTGTGCGGATGATGAAATTACACGTCTGAGGCACTTCAATTTCAACCTGTTTCAAAACATTATCATAGCATTGCTTTGTGAGATATAGTGAAAGAACAGAAAAGCACTATACTAAATGGGTTTAACAAAGTGTAAAATAACCAAGTTTAGCTGATAAAGCATAGTAACACATACCTTGCAAGTGACCTTAGGGCCATTCCTGAGATGTGAACCTCCATTGATGGCATTCAGGGACTCGGCTTCATACTCGTATTCATACTTGTTATAGGCTTTGTACCTTTGGTTCACTGTAAGAAGATTCATATTTAAAATAGAGCTTTGTATGACAAGAGTTTGGTGTGTCCATTGTACAGCTTGCAATAACAATTAACCCTCTGAATCCCTAAACCATCTGGTTGGTTTATAAGGCAGGTTGTTTTTTTTAAATCGCCAAAATGACACCATTTATCAGAGCCAAAAACTGAAAAAAGAGAAAGATACTTGAGATTTGTAGTCTTCTGTTGGGAAAATCATCCAAATCTAAGCTTAAAATTGTGGTGCTTCTTTAGAATTACTTCTACATGTTTCATTTAAAATTTACCAAAAAGAAATTCTTTGCTTGACCACATTCTTTACAAATCAAAACATTCTGTGCTCCTCAGCATAACCATGAAGCCATTAGAGACAAAACTGGATCAACAAATGTGGCAAAAATGCAAAGAGTTTTAGGCTGAACTGCAGGCTGTGTTTACACAGAACTGATAGGAGACAAGCATGGAAACAAATCAGAGGTAAATATCTGTATAATATAGAGTCACCCCTTTTCTGGTATTGGTTAAAAAAAATGGACAAAAATGTGAGGAAAAAGTTGTACATGTTGATACCATGTTTTTCAATTTTTGTAAAGCAAATAATGAAAGAAATTCAACTTTAGATTTTTCTTATTTTTAGAAAAATGATATATGGCATTATAAAATTGTCGTACTGCAAAGAAGACATTTCTCTCTACTTCTTGCTATGACTCTGATGTTTCCATAGAGGTACAGGACTTCATACTGCTGTGAAAATGAGGCCATACTAAGCAAAAAATGTGCCAGGAACAAAGAAACACCAAGAAAATGCATATGTTTCAGAGGGTTAAACCATAATATAAAATGCTAAGGAATTACAACACCATATAATGCAAATGCACAAGTCCTGGAGGGGAGGGGGGATCAGTTTGCAAGTATTAACACCAAACTTTAATTTACTTCTAACATTATTAATGCATCATCTTATCAGACTTACACAGACAAGACGCATCCTCCTCTCGGGCATCTGCAAAGACAATCAGAAGACAGTAGATGGAAAACTTTGTTCTCATGTTTTCCTTTAATACTATCAAATTGCTTTCTTGGCTTCCCAATCAATACATGACAGACATTAAAGCATACTTACAAGTCAAGGCAGGTGTGATAAGGAGTATCACAAGACAAAGCTTTGAGTCCCGCATGATGGGTCTCCTTTGGCGAGTACTCAGACGAGACTGAGGACTTCACCTCCACCTCCGTCTTTTATACCGAAAGTGTTCTGCATGAAAGCAACATGGGAATTACATGTGGTATCACCCCAGCTCCAAAGTCCAAACCATATGTGGAGGGACAAAGGCAACTGGTTTCATAAAAGCTTTCTTTCTAATACGATTTGAAGTTCAGGGTTTTTTTTGTGTTGGAATGGGTGAAAATAATAAACAGCTTTGCTTTAGTCTAAATAAAACAGAATAATTCACACAACCTTCATCACTGCTGATTCAGGTCATCCCAGAGTAGAAGTCATGAAAGCTTGTGGATCATCCATAAGTTTAAAATTTTGAGTTTCATCCAGATTTTCCAACAGTCTCAGTACATACATGCTACAGAGACGTTTATATCAAACCTGCATATGCACCAGGACTTTACTTTAAGCCACTAAGTCAGAGGAAGGTGTTTTCATCTCTTGCAAAAAATGACTTACAGACTAATAATATTATGACTTGTTTCATAGTTTAATATACTTAAAATGTCACTATTAGAAGCCAAGATCTAAGATTTAAAACATTCCCCACATTTTCAGTTTCTCGGTTTCCCTTGGGGTGTGAGGTTGAGAGCCGCACATTACATAATGCTGAAGCACTGAACACACTGAACTTGGTCAGGCTGTTATCATTGGACTACAGTCTCTGCTCGCTGTGCAGACATGATCTATTGCACATGAAATAACATTTTACATTCTCTTATCTCCCTTTGGATGAAAATACACTTATCTGAACAAACCCAAGGCGTTGTGAAATCGTCTCGAGGCGTAGCTGGTTCACAGATATCAATAATGTACAAACCATGACCCAGATTTTGCAAAGCTAATAGCGCGGGCAGATTAGATCCACATTTTCAATGAATGGTGGGCCTGCATGAACACACAATCTTCTGCCAAATGGAGATCAGTTGTGGTTATATCACAAAAAGAGATTTGATGATTTTAATTTTATTTCTTTCTACCAATTAAGACATCGTGCAAAAGATAAATCTGCTGGGTTGTTTGCTGATGTTACCAGGTCACATCTGATCAAACCACAACTTAACAGCACTGATGAAGCACATTATTTTGAGCAATTTTACTCCTAATGAATAATAAAGAGATTTTTTTTCACCCTGTCTTTATCTTTTTTTGTTGCTTATTAAGCTATGACAATTTATTGTTATGCAAAGAACTGTATAAAGTTAAGTTTTCACAGGCTTTAGGAATGACACCCTCAGTTTATATTAGTGCCAGAATCACCACCACATAATTCTTTTCCAGATTAAGCCATAAACCTAAGTACTCAATTGTATTAATATTAACTTTTTAAGATTTAAAATATATGTCTTTTTAAGCTTTAGACCCCTAAATAACTAAATAAAGATTAAGTCTGTAATAACATTACATGCAGTATCATGCATTATGTAAATAGCAATAGTGAAGCTGTTATAGAGAAAATGTTGTGTTCAAACACTCATATATAATACAGCGACAGGAAGGACTCAAATATCTGATTTGGCTGCTCAAGAACCCCAGTGTTTCATACTTAGAAGACTTGAAAGCTGTAAATATCTAATTTAAGAATGTTGAACATATCAATCTGCATTAGTTTTTAATGCAGGCCCATATACTGTATGATGTAATTTGGTTCGACAAATCTCAGTTTAAACCAGTAGAGGGCATTAAAAACAACAGTCAGTCCACGAGTGTCTGCTCTTTTCTGAAAGCATGACAGGCCACAAGTATTCAGACACAGTTTCTAAAAATAATATACTGTGTTTGGACTAATTAGGCTTTGGTCTTTGCATTTCTTGTGTATTTTAGAAAGTCTCATCTTTCTAGAATGAACAATGTTCTATTCTCCATCCATTCAATAGGCCTGTTTTATCCTGTAGAGGGTCATGTGGGAGCTGGAGTCACTCCAAGGTTACATTAGGTGAAAGGCAGAGTACACATGAACTCACACATATTTACTCACCTATTTAACATGCATGTTTTCTGTGAAAGGAAACTGGAACATTTGGAGAAAACCTAGAGGGAGAAGATGCAGACTCACAAAGAAAACTCACTACAAGGCCCCATCTGAGTAGTGGAATTGAACTTAGAACCTTCTTGTCAGGTGACACTACTAAGCACTCAGCACAATGCCATCCAATGTATATATTTTCTATCATCATTATGAAGGTTTTTGTATATCACCTTTCAGTACCAGTGCTGTAAAGTGCTTTGTACATAGCAAACAACAGCCCCTGGGGGCTGGAGCCTATCCCAGCCGACTTGGGCGAAGGCAGGGGACACCCAGGACAGGTCACCAGTCTATCGCAGGGCTACACATAGAGACAAACAACCAATGACACTCACATTCACACCTACAGACTATTTAGAATCTTTAATTAACCTCAGCATGTTTTTGGGCTATGGAGGAAGCCGGAATACCCAGTGAAAACCCACACTGCATTGGGAGAACATGCAAACTCCACACAGAAAGATCCCAGGCGTCCTAACCAGGACGCGATCTTCCAGCTGTGAGGCGACGCTGCTAACCACCGAGCCACCATGAAGCCCCAGTTCAATTCAGTTTTATTTATACTGCTCCAATTGACAACATATGTCATCTCATAGCCCTTAACATTGTAAGGTGTAGACCTCCCCTTTAACAGGGAAGGGAAAAAAAAACTCAGAAAGAACCAGAATCTGGGGAGGCGGCCATCTGCCTCGACTGGTTGGGGTGAGAGTGGGGATGAGGGGGACGGGGATAGCAGGGTAGCCGATAGAGACAGTAGTACGTGTCTGCAGACCTGGAGGATGCATTCTCAGGACTGCGACTGCACCGATTAGACTGCACTTCTAGGGCTGCACGTTTAGTGCCTTTTGTTCAAGACAGTGCCACCTACCACAGTGGATTATCACTAAAGTGCATGAGTTGCAGTTATAAAGGACGATTTCACTCAAAGTATACATATCATTTAAAGGGTTTATTTAAGGAGTGTTCCACAGAAAGTACTACTTCATGTCCAAGTACCTCTAATTCTAAAGGTCTGTTCCACCCAAATAGTGCTTTTTAACAAACAAGTTAAGGTTTGAAAGGTTTATTTCACCCAAAATACGACAATATTACAATAATAATAACTTGGTTGCTAAGACTTGCTGTTGGACAAATTGTGTAATTAGCATACTTATGTCATTATCATGACAGAATCATGAGCAATGGCCTTTGTGGTCTCTCGATCTCAAATAAAGCAATAACACCCCGAAGGAACAAAAGTAAATTAGTGTTGTGACTCTAACCGCTAAATTTCTGATCTCACAACCACCTGAGAGAAACACACAGAAAAAGACCTTAACATGCATACGTAGATATAGCACTGATATATTTGATAAACTGTACGTAGTTCACCTTTTTTGATTCGGCAAAATGTATTATATCTTTAACATCCCCCCCCCTCCCCCCCCCCCTCCCCCACACTTGACAGACAGTGATCATTTCAACATGCTTTTATCATCTGATGAAGCATTAATCAATATGCTGGCTGTAGTTAATTATCATGATGTCTTTAAGTGCAGCCTCTGGGCCTGCAGACATGCCCTACTCCAATAGTCGAACAATACATAAAAGAACAATGTGTAACTCAAGATCCAGAGACACCTGCGGAGATAACAAACACAGAACTTTTGGGAAGAAACAAAGTCAGTGACATGTAATGGTGAGATATAACTGTATGGAAGAGAGAGGAGAGGAGCGTAGAAGAGAGGAGGAGAGGAGCCCAGTGCATCATGGGAATCCCCAGCAATCTAAATTTACAGCAGCATAATTAAAGGACAGCTCAGGTGACCCAGCAGCCCTGACTATAAGCTTTATCAAAGAGGAAAATTTTAAGCCTAATCTTAAAAGTAGAGAGGGTGTCTGCCTCCAGAACCCAGACTGGGAGCTGATTCTACAACAGAGGAGCCTGATAACGGAAAGCTCTGCCTCCCATTCTACTTCTGGAAACTCTAAGAACCACAAGTAAACCTGCAGTCTCAGAGCGAAGAGCTCTGTTGTGATGATAAGGTACAGCGAGGTCTTTAAGATAAGATGGAGCTGGTCATTAACAGTTTCAAATGTGAGAAGCAGGATTGAGAATTCTATCCTGGATTTTACAGGGAGCCAATGAAGAGAAGCTAAAAGGGGAGGAATATAATCTCCTTTACTGGTTCCTGGCAGAACTCTGGCTGCAGCGTTTTGTATCAGCTGGAGGTTTCCAAGAGCAAAATTAAGACATCCTGATACAATTCTAGCAACTAAGGATATGAAACTATGGAACTATTTTCTAAATGATGAAAACATCTTGATGACAAGCCCAGGATACCTAAATGATTAGTGAGTTCCTTTAATTAATGATTTGAATGATCAAACTGATTGATGAACCAATTAATGATCATTAATTGACACCTAAGAAGGTAGAAAGGGGCAATAGATGCTTTTGCATACCTGTAAAATTGGGTATGAGTACAAATAGGGAACAGGACTTCCTATGTGTGCATTTCAAATGTACTTGAGCAAATGTATTCAATTTCCACTGCTGTAAATATGAATGTTGAATCTGAGGCACTTGAATTTATTAAGCTACTTTGTTACAACAATCACCTAATCCCTCACTTTGGGAAAATCAGTTTGAATAACCAGCATTGAAATAAAAATCACCAAAAGTCTTCATTAAAATAAGGTTTATTAATATAGAGCCTTTTACAAGTCATTGTCTACAATTTTTGTGGTGCTTCTATCAACACTTTTTTAAAATGATGCAATCACAAAATACTTAGAGACATAAAATGTTCTCCAAAGAAATATGCAAATGACATGGCAGGGGACACTAGAGGGATTCTCAGCTTCAACAACGAAGTTTACAACCCATGTATAAGTGAAGTTTTTATTTTAAAGTTACAAATTTCAGACACAGACTCATTTCCATTAATCTCACAGCATCCTAAACTGTCAACGTTACGTCTGAATGAGCAGCCAGGTCAGTTAATGACTTAAAATGATTCGTTTTTTATTTATTAACACAGTAAGTGACTGAGATATACCAATGCTTCATGACAGTAGAGTAGAGCTGTGGCGGAAGCAGAGGCGGCGACAGCAACAGTGACACGGCTGGGAGGCTCCGCATGAGTATTCGGATCTCAAAATTATTATCTGGATAACACCACAACGACCGAATATTTGGATATTCTGATAGTCAGGTCCAACCCTACTTATACTTTCTAATATTTGGGAATTAACGCTGACATTAAGACAGGATCGATCAGGATGTAACAGGAAGTGGAACTGTGTATTTTTCTTCACTGCAGACAGGTGAGCTGCCAGACGAAGTCACAATTTAAAAACTGTTGCTAAATCTTTGGTTACATAGCAAAGTTCGATTTAGTCTATTATTATGTATAATACATCACTTGATGTTGCTCTCTCCGTAACTTTTGCTGGTTTGTCATTAAGGTGGGCACATTAAAATAAAAATGATCAGTGTCTGAATGACAGAATGCTGCCACTTTAACAGAGTGATAAAGTCAGAGATGTGCAAAAAAAAAAAAGACCGAGTCGAGCTACTTTTTCAAAACAAAAGAATGACGCAGATGGACAATAACAGATGAGGATTTTTTTCTACTTACATTGCAGCACAAACATTCTCAAACTGCATTCACAAAAAAGAATGGAAAAATCCTACCTTTTAAATACGAGGGACTATCTAGAAAACTATCAGCTAACAGAGGTAATGTACAATACACTAATGAACTTGAAAGCCTCAGAAGTTGCCTTAGAAACATCAGATTTTTAAGATTTTTTCAGTATCAAGTAATTAATTGAGCGTAATATAAGGTAATTAGGTGTACTTCATTTTTCTGAATGTAAACAAATACAAGTTAAAAACAGGGAACGTGTATCCCACAGTGCAACTACAGCTTTATACATCCAATTTCTTGTAAATGTTTGCATCTATTTTTCTTTCAACATGCCACTTTCCATAATATTTTTTGAGGTAAAAAGAAAGAATCAACAGTTAAAAGTAAAATGTCCTTCTAAAAGATTTACCACACTTCTGCTGCATAATTTGACTGCCTCAACTTCATATTGCAGTCAGACACAGATCTACCCCACATATTTTTAGACCCATCTCAGACAGTGTGACATGTGATGAACTCACACCATGGTTGTTGAAGCAGTCTACAGGTGACGTCGGATCTGAAAACCCCATTTTAACCTCACCAAACTGTTACATACATTTATAGAAGTTGGGCTGCAGATACACTTCTTTCAGGACTGCAAAGTCATATCTCTGACTTCTCATGTGGACAGTCAAATCGCCACTTTGAGTGAAGCTTTTATCCTCGCATGCTACAGGAGTAAGGCTTTTCTCCACTGTGAGGTCTTATGTGACACTGTAGCGTAAACACAGCTTTACATCTTTTCCCACAGGTGTTTAAATTTAAAGGCTTCTGATTTAAGTGAGCTCTCATGTGGACAGTAAAAAAACAGAAAAAAACCTCATGTGTTGCCAGAGTCCAGCTGCTCACCCGTGTGGACTTTCATGTGGTCTTCCAGGTCAGCGCTACTGCTGAAATTGTCCCCACATGTTTTGCAAGCAGACAGCTCTTCACTTGTGTGGTTTCTCATGTGAGAAGTCAAATGACAACTTTGGACGAAACTTTTCCCACAAATTTTGCAAGAATACGGCTTCTCACCTGTGTGGATTCTCATGTGGACTTTCAAGGACGTCGTATATCTGAAATTTTTCCCACATGTTTTGCAGGAATATGGCCTCTCACCTGTGTGGATTCTCATGTGGGCTCTCAGGTCACTCCTATAGCTGAATATCTTCCCGCATGTTTTACAGGAACATGGCTTCTCACCTGTGTGGATTTCCATGTGGACTTTCAGGTCAGCACTGTTACTGAAATTTTGGCCACAAGTTTTGCAAGAATACAGCTTGTCACTTGTGTGAGTTCTCATGTGAGCAGTCAAATGACAAGTTTGATTAAAACTTTTCCCACAAGCTTTGCAAGAATACGGCTTCTCTCCTGTGTGGATTCTCATGTGGACTTTCAAGGAATTGCTATTACTGAATCCCTTTCCACATGTTTTGCAGGAGTACGGCTTCTCACCTGTGTGGATTCTCATGTGGACTTTCAGGTGAGAACTGTGAATGAAATTTTTCTCACATATGTTGCAAAAATACGGCTTCTCACCCGTGTGGGTTCTCATGTGGATTTTAACGTCAGCGCTATTGACAAAATTTTTCCCACATGTTTGGCAAGAATACAGCTTCTCGCCTGTGTGAGTCCTTATGTGGGAAGTCAAATGGCAACTTTGACTGAAACTTTTCCCACATGTTTTGCAAGAATATGGCTTTTCACCTGTGTGGACTCTTGTGTGGACTGTCAAGGAAGTGCTGTTGTTGAAACTTTTCCCACATGTTTGGCAAGAGTACGGCTTCTCGCTTGTGTGGATTCTCATGTGGACTTTCAAGGAAGTGCTATGTGTGAAATTTCTCCCACATGTTTTACAGGGGTACAGCTTCTCTCCGGTATGGGTCCTGCTATGCTTTTGCATTTGGGACTTTTTCTGAAAGGCTTTTCCACAAAAGTCACAGTGAAAAGACTTTTTCCCTGTGTCAGGATTACATTGACTCGCTGACACTGGAGAGTGATTTACATTATTACTGTGAATTTTGTTTGTGTCAGGTTTGTCGTTTGGCTCTGCCTCTGCATTTGTAGCTAATTCTGACTCTACAAGCTTGCTTCCTTCCACATCGTGGCTCTCAGGTAGAGGTGAGTTGTGAGAGGGGAGCTGTTCACTCTCGCCTTCTGGTTCACTGTGGTTACTTTCCTCATACGTCTGAGTAACCATAATGATATCAGTCTCCTCCTTCAGTAGAAGCTGCTCTGCTGCCTGACTGGTCCACAGTTCCTCCTGTTCCTCTTTAATTTGTGGGGGATCTGATTCCTCCTGCTCCAGACTGAAGGTCCTCTCCTGATTACAGAGCTGCTGGTCAGCGAGATCCTCCTCCTCCTTACAAACATGTTGTTGAGGGAGATCTGAAGGCACAAATACATACAAGAAAAAGATTACCAGTGTGACGATCACAAAACACACATCTCAGCATATACAGCGGGGAAAATAAGTATTGAACACGTCAACATTTCTCTCAAAAAACATATTTCTAATCGAGCTATTGACATGAAATTTTCACCAGATGTCGGCATCAACCCAAGTAATGCACACATACAAAGAAATCCAAACATTTATGTCCATAAATTAAGTTATGTGTAATAAAGTGAAATGGCACAGGGAATAAGTATTGAACACGCGTACTGAAATTTATTTAATACTTAGTGCAAAAACCTTTGTTGGTGATTACAGCCTCAAGACGCCTCCTGTATGGAGAAACCAGTCGAATACATTGCTCAGGTGTGATTTTGGCCCATTCATCCACACAAACTGCCTTCAAATCTTCAAGGTTCCGGGGGTCTCTTCTGTGAACCCGGATCTTCAGTTCTTTCCAAAGATTTTCAATTGGATTCAAGTCTGGTGATTGACTGGGCCATTCTAGCAGCTTTATTTTCTTTTTCTTCAACCAGTTGAGTGTTACCTTGGCTGTGTGCTTGGGATCGTTGTCTTGCTGAAAGATCCACCCTCTTTTCATCTTCAGCAGCCTGGCAGATGACAGCAGATTCTGATCAAGAATGTCTCGATACTTTTCTCCAGTCATTATTCCTTCAATGATATGAAGTCTACCAGTACCACATGCTGAAAAACAGCCCCACGCCATGATGCTCCCACCTCCAAACTTGACTGTTGGTATGGTGTTTTGGGGGTGATGTGCAGTGCCATTTTTCCTCCAAACATGTTGTGTCTTATGACATCCGAAGAGTTCAATTTTGGTCTCATCTGACCAGAGTATGTTCTCCCAGAATGTCATGGGTTTATCCAAATGTTGTGTCGCAAACTCCAAACGAGCTTCAACATGCTTCCTCTTCAAAAATGGAGTCTTGCGTGGTGTGCGTGCATGGAGGCCATGGCGGTTGAGTGCATTACTTATTGTTTTCTTTGAAACAACGGTACCTGCTGATTCCAGGTCTTTCTGAAGCTCTCCACGAGTGGTCCTGGGCTGTTGGAGAACCCTTCTGATGATTGTTTTGACTCCTCTGTCTGAAATCTTGCGAGGAGCACCTGGCCGTGGCTGGTTTATGGTAATGCCGTGTTCTTTCCACTTCCGGATGATGGCCCCAATGGTACTCACTGGAACTTTCAGAAGTTTAGAAATGCGCCTGTAACCAATGCCTTCAGTGTGTTTTGCAACAATAAGGCTGCGTAGGTCTTTGGACAGCTCTTTGCTTTTACCCATCATGCAATGCTTCTTGTCTAACACCTTGCTGGTGAGAAACCTTTTAAAAGGCATTAATCAGGACTAAACCAGCTGATATTACTTTGCACTAATAGGGGACAGGTTAACCTTCTAAATACTGACAAACTCCAGCTGCTTTCTTGGCTTTCCAGACCTTTTTACCCCTCCTTTTCTTCATGTGTTCAATACTTATTCCCTGTGCCATTTCACTTTATTACACATAACTTAATTTATGAACATAAATGTTTGGATTCTTTGTATGTGTGCATTACTTGGGTTGATGCCGACATCTGGTGAAAATTTCATGTCAATAGCTCGATTAGAAATATGTTTTTTGAGAGAAATGTTGACGTGTTCAATACTTATTTTCCCCGCTGTACATCATATTTTTAACCATGAGCACGGCTCTACAGTGTGAGAATGTTATTCATGTATGTGAGGTAAGTTAAAAGTGAGTAAA
The DNA here is from genome assembly GCA_024666655.1 of Dascyllus trimaculatus. Lineage (NCBI taxonomy): Eukaryota > Metazoa > Chordata > Actinopteri > Pomacentridae > Dascyllus > Dascyllus trimaculatus. The sequence continues at coordinate 15,337,089 of CM045455.1, read as the reverse complement.
TGTGACAAATGATTTGGATGTGGCAGTAAGTGACTCTTGAACTCTGATGAAAGCCCAGTGTACACAACATTCAGGGAGCAGCTTTGCAGTTTAAGTCTGATCATCACTGCTGCCAGTTAAAATAAAAAGCAGGAACAACTGTCACACTGCACTTACAGCAGAAGACGGCTTGAAGGGATTCACATATATTTGTTACTTTTGGCACAAGTTTATTGTGTAAACAATTAAATTTAAAACCAATACACAGGCTTGATAAAAATGGAATTAAAAACATGTTTATCCTTAAAATAACATTAATATAACCATAATTGTGGCATGTCTTCATAAACATTACAGTGACGATGTCAATGTTGATCCTCACAAGAGTTCTGATGAGTCACGAAAAGACGGGGTTTAAAATAATTATAGATATTTAAAGACAAGATGCCTAATTCTCCTTTATAATAATTCACTACATGTTTACACATTGGGTTGGCACATTAACCATTAATTTAAATATACAATAACATCTGATCAGTGAATATGTTGTAATAGTGTCATTAGAATATTCCAGGGGCTGTAAAATCTGTCTCTTTCTGGCCAAAAAAATTGTCCAGGGGAACCTGTAGCTGACAAATCCATATTTTTATGGAAAGCCCTGAAAAGAGGTAAACCCATCTTTGAGATATGTGAAATCTGCCACACACGCAACAGTCGATTCAAATGGCTCATTTTTAATCAGTCATTTGGTTCACTGGCACTGCATATGTGAAGAATTTCTCACAATCTGCCTGTAATATGAGCACAGGTCAGCTACGGCGCTGACCTCACAGGTGATGCAAGTACTTGTAATGTTTTCACCTTATAAGTTGGGGAGACCGTGAGACCCAGGGACACCACAGAAACTCAGGAAAGGTAGATTTTCTTGATGCTCAGCTTTAGGCCCGTACTCTGTATCCTGGTAAAGACCTCCTCCACATGATCAAGGTGATCTTAAAACATGTGACTGTAAATGGGCATGTCATCCAAACACATAATGTAGATGTGCAAAGCAGAACCCTATAGGATCGACTCAGTCCAAGATGTCCGCATAACGGGTTGAACCCATCTGTCGTAGAGGCTGTTTGTTATCTTTTCAAATTTATGCTTCTGCCATAAGCTATTTTAAAAAAGACAAGTGTGCTGAACCAGAGCCAGCCAGCCAACCAGCCACGGCATTGTGACTGTCTGTCATCCACCTGCAGGAGGGGATGTGAATCCTTAATAGTCACAGAGTTAAGATGATGATGGTCCCTGCAATTCCCCTATTCTTCCTAACAAGTGCCCAGTAGCTGCAGTTCTCCTCCAGCCGCCATTAACTTGTAATAACCGTTACACACGCATCACCTTGTGCACAAAACCAGAGCGTAACGTAGGTTGAGATAACTAACAGGTGGTGAACCTCATATGTGCATGGGACAAGATAGGCTCAATTTAATATATATATACACACCGATCAGGCATAACATTATGACCACCTGCCGAATATTGTGTTGGTCCCCCTTACGTGCTGAAAAATACTCTGAACCATTGGGCATGGACAAGAGGACCTCTCAGGGTGTCCTGTGGGGTCAGGGGTAGGCCGGTGACATTTGGGATTTCCATTTGAGGGAGTGTGTTTGTTGTGGATCAATGTTTATTTGGGTGTCTAAGTCTCATCAATGCGGATGTTAAAATCCATGGTTTTTCCATCAGAACAGCACATAGTACCAATATGATCAATGTTATTCACTTCACCAGTCAGTGGTCATGATGTTGTGGCTGATCGGTGCATATATACGCATGTAAATTTGGAAAAGGCACAAAGCCTTTCACCAAATTTCATTCAAGAAACTCTGACAGGTTTGTCAATTGGCTCTTGCCCTCTGTTACTAATCAGACACTCTGGCTATGGTGTCTAGGTTAATCATAACCATTTTAGCTAGGGCTACGTCGGCCAGAAACTCCTAACGCCACATATCCAGAGGTTATTGTCTCACATTGCAACAGCTCAGGTATCCTTAGCTCTGTCAGTTAGCCTCCAGAGTTAACCGGTCTGGTGCATGTTCGTGCACTAGGGATGCATTCATGTTATTGTTACCCAGTATTACGTTCACATACCTATTCGGAGTAACTTTATCTCGGGCTTCCAGGTGATGTCCAACAGTGTGCGCTGCCGGGCGATCTCCTCCTCGTATTGGAGGACAGTTTTTTCAAAGACTTGAAATATTTCCTCAGCAGCCGCAGTCAGTCGCTCGTTGATAAAGTCCCTCAAACACTGGGATGAAGACATTGTCACTTCGACGACTGAAATATCCATTTGTGTTACGGCTACACGACTGACTTCCGGCGAATTCCGCAAATTCACAAAGCTAACACTGCTAGCATCTTTCAGTTCATTTCCACCACCATTCCTCTTCTCCTTCTTCTTCTGCTGCTACTGTTTTTCATCTTCTACGGTCGCGGCCATAGACATATATACGTAGACGCCGCATTGACTGTGGAGGGACGTGTCTAAAGCTCCGCCATCTTGGTACAGGGCTAGCAGAGGCGGGAGTGAATGCAAGTCTACGGAGGTAAGAGGTACTCCACAATCTTAAAATAGAATTATTCACTGAATTTTCGACCGATTTCCAAACGGTTTGATTTGTTAAAACGTCACACATGTAGCTTTGACACAGGATGCTTGGATGCTTTTGTTCTATTTATGTCTGCTTGTCCGTCGTCCATGTCTGACGTTTGTAACAAACAATATATGTTGACAACTGATGGATTTACGATCACTTTTATAGTGCAGACATGTCATTCCTCTATAGACCTAATGCACTGTAGGGGCGAGTGGCACTGTACCAAGATGGCCGCCGCGTAGGCACGTCGGCTCCAATCGGCAGCGGCAGTCAACGCGGCGTCTATGCTGATGCTGCTGATCTTCTTCTTCTTCTTCTTCTTCTTCTTCTTCTTCTTCTTCTTCTTCTTCTTCTTAATGGCGAATCACCACCATTCGAAGCACTATCGCCACCAACTGTTGAACTACATAGTTCCGAAATTCTTGTTATTGAAGCTATATTTTTTATATTTCTATATTTAGTAGATAAGTGAAGACATTTTTCAAACAGAATATACAGAGTCAATAGTAAACAGTGTATTTTACGTCAGTGGCTCCAAACCGCTTATGTTAGAGTTGTACAGCTGTTGTTCGTCTTGTATATTTGAGACCACGAAAAAAGTTTCTGAAGTTTTTAAAAAAGAAATTTATTACAATATTTCAAATACAAACAAATAAGGCACCGCATAATGTAACAATAAAATGTCAGGTACAGATAAAACAGAGTAATAAGGATAAATAAAAGAAGAAGAAGAACAAGGGGCGTTGTTAAAGGTCATCACACAAGAGAAAATGAAAGAATTTATAATAAATACAAACAAATAAATATTAAATTAAATCAAAGTTAGTCAAAAAGACTTCAAGAGCAAGTTTCTGAAGTGATTTCAGCCGTCACAAGTTGTTTAAACTGCTTACCGATGCAGAGGTGAGTTTAATTTTCTGTATCCTGGTCTCTATTGTTTTGATCAGGCATTCTCTGCGGCCTTCCCTCTCCAACTATGCTCTTACTGACTCTCAAAGACGCTGCTGGAAAATGGTTGGAGGAAGGGGAGCAGAATACTGCTTATTTTTTTTCGACTTGAAAAATTTCACGCTCAAAACAGCACAATCCAAAAATGACCCTCGAAAAATAGCTAAATATTCTTCAGATTTTTAAACCAAACTATATGAATCAAAATATAGTGAAGAATCCACCTGCCAATTTTTGGGGTCTTTTACTGAAACTAAATTCAGGGTTTCCCCCAGAAAACTTGCTAAGCCCGGTGGTAGAGAAGCCCACCGGCGGCCCACTATGTTTTCGTACAAAAAAATAAATAAATAAATAAAAGTTAACAAGAATTTTGAAATTATGACTATTATGTGAACAAGCTATTGAGTCTTACAAAAAGGCACGATCTTGAAATACAAACACAAAAAATATAATTGAAATAAATAATATAAGATAAATCCTAGTGAATCTTAAAACAAGCTGTTGCTGGTCACATTTAAAAGTAAAATAAATTAACATAATTTAAAAAGTGCAAACATGACCAAGGGGTAAAACCAGGGAACTCAGAGGCTGAACAGGTCTGCTGTGCTAGGTGACCTGATCATGGTTCAGGTTGGATCAGTGCATCAGTCCATTTGGGTTTACCATACTCGGTCTGGTAGAGCCATCCGCTAAATTTAGGGTCAGCTAACCATTTTGGATTAAATCCACTAGTTGGATGTTTACCATCGCGGCTTGCAGAAGGCTGCTCCGACGACATGCTAACATCCATGCTAACTCCACTGGCTCTGCCTCATCATGGAGCCGCGGCTCGGTCGGCTCGCCGGGGATGAACTCCCCTTGGCCTGGAGGTGAACGAGCGGCTCATCGTCTCCTCTAGTGCTCCTCCGACTTTGGAAAAAGTTCACGTATCGACCATAAAATGTCGCCATTGCGCTTTTAACGGTATCACCAGATGCGGTTTATACCGTCTTTGCTATCACTGTTTTGGTGCATGATAAAAACTATTTAAAATAAATATACCAGTGACGCTTAGCCTGGCGGGGGGGGGCAAGGAAAGCCTGGCGGCCCGCCAGGCTTATAAAGCACTGGGGGAAACCCTGAAATTAATTGACACCGATCTTAAAGAATTTTGTGACAAACCTCTAACACTACAGGGAGTTATTTCTGCTACTGAACATCTCAAGCCTAATAAATCTCCAGGCACGGATGGTATTACCTCTGAATTCTATAAAACATTCTCCAAACAGCTTGCACCCTTCCTCCTTGGTCTTTTCTTAGAATCTATAGGCAATGAATCCCTTCCTCCTACCATAACCCAAGGCCTCATAACTCTAATATCATAAACCAAAGAAAGATTCAATCCTCATTGACAACTGGCGTCCAATCTGCTTACTAAATAATGATTATAAAATATTTGCCTTGATATTTGCTAAAAGGATAAAAACTGTTTTAGATCACATAACTGACGAGACTCAATCCGGCTTCATGAGAAACAGACATATCTCCAACAATATCAGATGTAATTATAATGTTGAAAAAATCCCCTCAAATCTATCCTACTTCCATAAACAGATGCTTCTTTCGTGGTCATTGATCTACAAACATAATTTTTCCCCATATACTTACTACATATAGAACAATAAAGACATCATATACAGAAACAAATCCTTATGTTACCCTTTCTGGTTTAATCACAACATTCTCTTGGTTCATCAGTTATTGAACCCAGATGGGTCATTAATGTCATACCAAGAACTTACCTTAAAATACAGTATCTTAATCCCTATCAATGAATTTAATATTGTTATTAATGCAACCCCTGATGGTGTTATTATGTTATTTAAAAGTACAGCAGGACAGAACCCAATATTACTACCCATTGATCCAACCAAACTTGAAATTGGTCAAATTCGTTTCTCTTCAACACGCAGCATGTAATCATCGTATACGCTCTTTATTTCAAAATCCCATATGTGGTAGCTTATTGGAACTTTTTTATTAATAATCTGAACTGGAGAAAGATCTGGAACTTGCCAAGTAGATATATGATTAAATAATAAAGTAAAAGAAGTGTCTTTTAAAATAATTCATAGGTTCAACCCATCAAAAGTTTTTTTTTTTTTACAACGATTCCAAAAAGATATTGACATAAACTGCTCTTTTTGTGAAGGACACCCTGAAGATGTATTTCACCTATTTTGGTCTTGCCCCTCTTCCATTAAATTATGGGAAGATATTTGCAACTTGATTTCTACGTATATTGAACCACATCTCTCCTTTTGCTTTGAACATATATTGTTTGGCTTCACTGACTATCCATCTGTGAAAAAAAACCAATTTTTTATCATTAATCTTATTATATATTTAGCCAAATGGCATATCCACAAATGTTGATACACTAACCAAAAAGCACTCCTTTCTATCTTTGTTAATGAAGTCAAACAATATATCAAAACTATTAAACATATATAATATAAAAGCTATTAAGACTTATGATTTATGTGCTCTTTTCAATGTTTTTTATGTGAAATGATATTCTGAATTGTTACCTTTAAATGCTTGTGGCCCCCTGGCGGTTATTATTGCACTATATTGTATTGCACTGTTCTGCTTTGTTTCTTTGAATAAAGTTTATAAAAAAAAAAAAGAAAAGAAAAAAGACGCTGCTGGCTCAGACTCCGGTGCCGAGGTAAAAGGTCAGGACGTTAAGAATGGCACCCAGGAGTCTGTCAACGGAGGACCTGTTAGAAAAGTTGGTGGTGGAAGGACGTATTGACGTTTCAGAGAAAGAGGCTCAAAAATTTCGAGGTAAGTTACGTGTAATTTTGATTTTTACGGTATTAATTTTAACCAATGAGCTAAATTTAGCAAATATCTGAAGAGCTATCTTTAACATGGGTAATAGCTAGCTAGGTTTTATCCAGTATTGCAGTGATTAACCGGCGGTAACTATACAAGAACGTCTCTCTGCACTGCTAATAAGTAAATATCAAAAAATATCATTTTTAATCATTAGTAAGCTAAAGTTATTGCATCAGCCATTAGCCGCATCACGGTGAAGTTTTTGTTAGCAAGGACTCCCGTTTTCCCGCTCAAAGTGATATGAAACAAAGAAAAGTACAAATTTGTACCATTTCAACGTCATGGCTCCCCACTGACAGTTGATTGTATTAAATTTGCTTACTTTTCTAGAGATAGAAAAATAGACTTTGTTGTTAATAATTTTATAATGGCAGCCAAATTTTCAATACACAATTGCCAATTTTTTAAAAGACATCCTGATTTCTTGTTTTGGAAAAATGATTTCATTTTGCTTGTCAAATCCCTGAAAATAATGAAAAATGAGTCTGTACTGAAATTATGTTTACTGTTAGAGCAATTTATGTTAATATAATTTAAGTTATAACTTGACCAGTGGTATGTTATTATTGGTATGATGTTGTTACTTGAAACACCTCTAAGTTATTTTATTTATTTATTATTTAAATGTTTTTATTTTTTTGTACTTTATTGGAATTTCTACCTCTTTTTGATAATTTGTTCAACCTGTGAAGCTGGCAATGCTTATGATGTGCACACATATTAGCCTGTTTCTTTGTGTATAAGGTTCATTAAAAATTAAAAAAAAAAATAAAAAAACTTCATGGGGTAGCCTACATGGTCCCGCAGCACCGTAAACTGTCATGGAGAGATAAGCTAATTAGCCTGTGATGCTAACGGGCTAACGTCTACCGATCACTCGTAAAAACGACAACCGGGTCTAACACAGACGGGTGTTTTTTTTTTTTTAAAGATTTATTTTTGGCCTTTTGTGCCTTTATTAGATAGGACAGTGGATAGAATCGGAAACAGGAGAGAGTAGGGAGGGACATGCGGTAAACGCCCGAGGTCAGAGTCGAACCCGGGACAGCCGCTACGCCTCTGGACTTGGGTCACGTGACATAGTCATTAGGCTATCAGGGCGCCCACACAGATGGGTGTTTTACCGTTGTACCGGACTGATATACAGGAGTTTCATGAGACATTGTGTAGAAAACAATATTACAGACACAGGTCTGTCTGTAATCGTTGCCTTGGTTACGGAGACTCGGACTGTGGCCGAATATCTCAAGATGTGTCTAGAAGGGAACCATAGATTTGTGAATAATCTTTTTTTGAGTTTTCATCTTGCACAAGCAATTTATGTTTCACTATCTGACACCACAGTGGGTAAGATCTGGGTGGGTTTAAGGACAAAAACACTCGGTTTAGGTTTGGGAAAGCTCATATTTTGAGTTATAATTGTCACTCGCGGCTTCCCTTCTAGACACAACCACCTCAACTCCGCGAGTTAAACAAAAAGGAAAAAGAGATCGTGACAAACAGGCAGACCAAGGGTGGATCTGTGCTCTCAGTAGTGATGAGTACGAGGTAAACTGTAAAGTTCATCACACAGTATTTTCTGTCACTAATTCTGGACTGTTTGAGCTGAAGCAACAATCAGCAGGGCTCAAGTTCTATCAGAGCAGTGCAGGGCAGAGAGGATGCACATTGGAATCACTTTATACATGATGTCCCCAGACACTGTGCTTAGGTTGAATTGTGGTTAGATTCATAATTGTGCCTTTCTCAGATTCTTCCACTGACAGTTGTTTGAAGATGTATGCAGAGTATGTGTGTGTATAAAAAACTGTTGTACTTGAGGGTTAAAAATTACATTGGTTTTATATATTGGCCTATTTGTATGTTACCACCTAAAGAAGCGATTAATTATCTTGTTTTTCCACATGTTGCTCACGCTGGTACAGTTCTGTATTGGGATGACTTCAGGACAAAGTCTTCTGTTGTGTCAAAATGTTGTGTCACTTTTCTTGCAAATGTCTGGAAGTACCATGAAAAATTCAATGTCATGTGTCGTGTAAATATTGCAAGGACCACAATGCACAGTTTTCATCAAGTAAAACCAGATTTTCTTTTTGAAGAACTGACTGATGAAGACTCGTGTTGCCTTATAGTTGATATTGATAATAAGTATAGATGTCTGTGTTATTTTTATTTTAAACTAGAGTTGGATAGTTAAATTTTTTTTTTGCTACCACTACAGTAAGCAGAGAAATAGGCTTAGATCTCCTTCATCAGTAGCGCATACTTTTGAAGATAAAATGCTTTATTTTATTTTGTTGCAAAAAAATGAAAATTTTATTTATGTATTTTCAGTCTAGTTATCATGCCTTGTATGTCCAGAGTTTCTGTGCTTCTGTTTCTTTTATAGCCTTTTTATTGACATTACATATTTACATTTCAGACAGTGTGGATGGAGAGACAGTAGACTGCAGACTCACAGAGAAAATGATTGGATATCTCTTTAACAAGTCTTTCGAAAAGCAGTTGAAGTTCAGAGACTTCACAAACTGCTACAAGAAAGTCAGCCTTACTTTACAAGCAGTCAACCCAGAACAAAATACATCTGAAGCTTCTGTGTCCCCAGCAAACCAGAGGCATTATGTATTAAATGTGTCAATTTGCATTTGCATGAAAGTGCTTGCAAAATGGCAGAGACAATGTTGTACTCCTGTTGTATTGCAGTTCAGAACCTACTTGCCACTGAGTGCCTGTAGTCATTTCCAATCCACATTTCCCACAAGATGTCCAGAGTCACTTAGATGCCAAAGAACCAGTCCACAAGGATCAAAAGTACCGCAACAAAATAATTGGGACTCTCTATGAAACGCGGTCACAGTATACAATGTGAGAGCACCTTTCCAAATATTACACAACAATATCAATAATGCCATAACAGCATAAAATCATACATCACATTTTCTCAGGCCTAAATTGTGTGTGTTTTTTTAAAATAATTTCTCATCAGAAAAATTATTAATTCATGACTACAGTCATTTTGGCTGTGTTAATGCATATGGCATTAAATTTGGCAAGGGTGTGAGTGTTTTTTGTTTTTTTTTACAATTTATTTTGAAAATTCAACCTCAGCTATTATCATTAGTCTGTAATATACTGCTGAATTACAATAGTTTCTTAGAGGAATCTAAGGACGAACATGTCCCCAAGGGAGGACAAGAGTTATCAGACTACATACAGGCCATCAAAACACTGACTGTGAAGTATCCTTTCTTAAGAGACGTACACGGGAATGGTTATGTAAGTGCCTCACCTTCTGTTTCTTTGAAAGATTCCAGATTAACGTAAAGTATGCATGACTGACTAATGATATTCATTTGGAACAACTAGCATACCTGGCACAGCCAACTGAAGAGAAAATTCAAAGCAGAGCGGGCTCCACTAATCCGCAGTGAGGAAGTAAAATGGGTCAAAGAGAAGTTTGGGCAAGCAAGAAAATTGTAGACCACAGAAGAATCTGCAGGCTCATGTCCGAAACGACTGAAGCCATCTCTAGTAAGTCCCCACACCCTCAGCCTCAAGAGCTGAGGCATGATATTTAGTTATATTTTGTACACATGATTGATAATCAGTGATATCTGCTTTGGCGGCTGCGTGCGTACCCCTGTGTTGTACTGCGAAGCCTCCCTTCCCTAACACCCTCCCCTGACCCACATGTGCAAGTCTTCGAGTTTTTTATGTTGCTGTATGCTGAGGTGTTTTTTTTTTCTCCCAATCCCACACTGTGCCCCCCTCTAACAGGAGCCCAGTTTGGGAGTTGCTGTTTTTTTCCCTCCCCTGCCTCTTGTTCTCCCTTTTCATCGAAGTAATGAACGGGGCGTTGCTCTTGTGGCGATCCACAGTTCTCCTGCTCCTGTCCTCCCCATGTTTGTGTTACTGTCTTTTTTATGTTTCTTGGACGGCATGTAACTAAAATGTAATTTCATTGCTCTGAAATATGTGCAATGACAAATAAAACATTATGTTATGTATGTTATGTTATTATAACATAACATTCTGATACTGCAATAAAATCAAGATGGCGGAGTAGAGGTTGATGGCTCGTGGCTCTCCCTGATCTATGTGTTTAATCTGTAAAAAGTTGCAATCCTAGATCTCTATCCCCTGAGCTTTCATCAGGACTTTGAACTCCTGTTGCTTCAGATTTATGTTGTTTGCGATGGCTCCGAAAAAGGCTCAGCAAGCAAAGGAAATGACAAATGTACAATTGGGAGACGCCGACACCTCCACGTGTGAATTGACTGTAAGCGTCCCTGGAAGCGTCACTACAGAAGTTTTTTTCAGGAGCGGATAAGCATTCTAAAGATCGATTTGAACGCCTGGAAAACCAACTTGACTCTCTTAAAATGACTCTGGAAATGCACACAAAAGATTTGGACTCTCAACGCAAGATTGAGGACTCTACTCTGGAGCACAGTGAGTCATTAAAGAAACTACAGGAGAAAGTTGTGTTGATGGAGGACAACAACGGAAGAAATAATCTCCGAATAATTAATCTAAGAGAGGGGGTGGAACAAGGTCATGCCCTGTCCTACCTGATGCGGAGTCTTCCCAAATGCTTTCCCGAGTTAGTTGACAGTCCTCCGGAGATGATGCGTGCACATCGCATCGGGCCACCGACCGACAGGACTCCGACTGATCCTCCTCCAACCATGATTTTGAACTGCCTTCGTTTCGCTGACAGGGATCGGATTCTTGGCTTTGCAAGGAAAAGCCCTGTGGTTGTTGATGGTCGAACAATCCGCTTTGCAGCCGTCTTCAGTGACACCACCGCTCAGCGCAGGCGGGCATGCTACCCAGTAATGAACCGGGCTCGTGCCTTGGGTTTTCAGGCTTTCCTGATCTACCCCGCTGTCATCAAGTTGACTCGTGGTACGGAACAACATAGGTTCGAGTATCCTGATGAAGCAGCTAAGCATTGTGTTTTATATGAACGGTTGTCTTGGCTCTCACCTTCGGCCAGAAGACATTATCATTGGTTGCTGTTTATTTTCAAATGCATTTATTTTAGGTATCCAGAATACTTACAGCAATATCTAGTGCCTTATAGTTCTCCCTATAGCCTACGTGACACTGACCATCTTTTTTTTACGGTTCCTACAACTAATAAAGAACTTGGGAAATCAGCTTTTTGTGTTAAGGCTCCTCAAGATTGGAACAGCCTTCCTACCTATGTTCGATCTATAACTTCATTTCCAATGTTCCGGAACGCTATTTTAGGGCATCTTAGGAACATCTGTTTTTGTTTTTAGTTTCTGTACAAATTGGATTTTGGTTATCGTGTTTGTTCTGTCTAATGTCTGTAATTTTTGTGGTCTGTAATGCAACACTCAACTTACATGTGCTGTGAATATTTATGCAGTTGTTTCACTGGTCTATCTGTGGTATAAGAACTTATAGCATTGTGCGCCTAGTGATATGCAAATGGTGAGTAGGGGAATGGTTGAATATTGAGAGCTGGTTTGTGTGAGTATGTTGTCTTTACTGTTGTGCTTTTGTGTGGGATTTTGTTTAAGACTTGTATACTCTGTATACTCTGCTCCTCTTTTCTTTTCATTTTTCAATTGTATAGAGGACCCCCTTGAAAACGAGGTGGTTCATCTCAAGGGGCTGTACCTCGGTAAATAAATGTAAATAAATAAATGTAAGTAAATAAATAAAGGAATCGTGCATTGTGGGGGAGGATGCAGCGTACATTGAGGCTCAGATCAAGGTGCTGGTTGAGCAATATGGAAAGTGGCATCCCGACACAAAGCCGTTGAAAGGCTGCATGATGAAAACCTTTGCTTGGAGATGCCAAGAACTAGCACAAGGAATGTCTACTGAGGATCTCTTAAAGAGGTATCTGTAGAGGCCAAGCCAAGCTTTAAGCTACTGATGGAATCCAACGCGAAAACTTAATTGACGCGCTTCGTTACCAGGTCAGATGAGTCAAAGTCCAAGTCTTTTTGCCTTTTGATGCAAACAGTGTATTTATTTCATATCAAACAATTCTTAAAATTACATATTACCAGACAAACATCTCCAGGTGCTGATTGGAGCAAATACATATAGTCAATTTTGTGACGTAATTGTGTCATTTGTGTGCAGTCCCTCCTAAAGAGAATGGGAACAGTTGCATGGAACTATAATAGGATGTATAAAGCAACATTATCTTAATGTTTTTCAGTTTCTTTCTTACATGACCTGAAGTAACATAGCGACTCTGATGCAGTTGCCTGTTTGTGGGAATTGCACGTTATTAATACCAATCGAAATTTGATAAGGTGCATTTGCACTTACAGTTTTACTATCTGTATGACCTAGGAATTGACTTCAAGGGGGGACTTCTCCTCTTGCCATCAATTTTCAAGGAGACAATTGAAGATCTCATCATCCTTGGAGAGGTGAATACCTGGTGCTGTGCATAGCCACTGGCCACATGTTACTGTTCTTTTGGATCACTGTGCATGTCTTATCAGATCCATCTCTTTATGTATACTAACATTTTATTCCTCTTATGTAGAATAATCCTGTAACTCCATACCCAACCATTCAAGTGAAAGACCAGGATTGGAAAACTGCCCTCTCCAGACACTGTCACAGTGTTGTGAAAGTTGAAGGAATTGAGGTTTGTTCCTGCATTTCGCTGGATGAGGCCACATCGCAGCCTTCTGCACATACTTCGTCTTCAACATGACATATCCTGCATACTTCAAAAAGACTCTGATGTTTCTCCAGAGTCATGCCATGCATGTAGCCATGTACACACTAAAGCCATCCCTTTATTCTTGAAAGTCAAGTACATTCTGAACGTGACACTTTTTGGGTGTTGTGTTTGAAACTGTTATTTCCTTGCTCTTACGACAGTCAGTTCCATGTTTACCAAGTGACAGTTGACAGTGACTGGATTCTGCTCAATCCAGGAGATGAGATAGACTGTCAAGCTGTAGACACACATTTAGTTGATGATAGATTGTTTCCTTGAGGTATTCTGTGTAAATATGTTGATATGATGGTTTAAGACTTTGACAGTGACAGTCATTGTCAAAGTACAGAATAGGTTGTCACAGGGGGGTACCCTTATAAGTACCCAATTGTACCATTTATTAATAGGAATTTTTTTGTTCTATAGTTTAACGGTACATTTGTGACTTGCAGGGTACATAATTGTACTTTAACTGGTACAACTTCATAAGGTACACAAATGGACCAGGACTGAAGGATACAGAAATGTCTTTCAAAAAGGTACACCCCCAGCAACAAGCATTTGTACCCTTTTAGGTACACGCTGGTACCTCTATTTTTGACAGTGTTGGATGACAAATGATCTTATTTTATAGATTATATATATATATATATGAAAGTCTCAGTGTGGCAGTACTGATTGTCATTGTCAGTAAAGCTTTATTTGTTTAAGGTTGATGTGTTCTTTTGCACAGCTTAGCTATTTATTGTTACCCAACCAAAGTGTGACGAACAAGCAATGTTTGGACTCGTCATTAAACACTGCAAACATCCACCTTTCAGCTAACTCTAGCTTGCTGCAAAACCAACTCTTAGCTTGTTTGCTCATTAGTCTGAGCCAAGGTGCTATTTTGGCAGCCCAGCCCTGAGATTTGTCAATGCTTGTGTAATCCTCATTGTTTTACACTTTTTCTTCTGTTCATAGTTCTCTGACGCTTTTCCCTGCAGGCGTTTCAGCTTGTCCCACTGGCAAAGCACAGGTGTATTAATGCTGGCTGCTTTGTCTTGGTAGAGCCCCTGCTGCTGTGCAAACTGTTTCTCTGTCATAGACGTGACACAAGCAGACAGCGGAGGACCACCAGGTGACACTGGTTACACTGAGACACTTTGTGGACACCGGTGTGGTAAACAGTAAAACTACATGTTCTCCCCACAGCACGTGTTTTCATACTTACTCTTTTCATTATGACATTGTGTGTCATGTGGAGATATTTGTGATTAATAACACGCAAATATTATGTAGCATTACTGTGCACTCCTTTACCACATGCATTGTGTCTACTGGACACTCTCTGTGAAGTGTGGTCATTAGTCAGATTAAAGCCAGGACAGCAAGTTGTAAAAGCTCTTGGTCCAGTACTAGGAGCAGTGGTAGTTTATGTTTATGGGGGTTTACAAAATGATGTGAAAAGGTTTTGCTTTTCACAGTGTTGAAAAGATGAAGAGCAAAAACATTATGGGATGTATGTGAAAGTGTTGAGAAGTGAGTTGTGGAAATAAATGTGCTGATTTAACGGCACAGAAGAGAAAGAAAAATGCAGCTATGTGAGTCTTGAGGACTCTCAGGTGTGCTTGTTTCCTGACAGCAGTGAGTGAGTAAGGTGAAGCTGGCCCTCCTTCACTAAGCACTGTGTCTCTGAGGTGCCGACTCCTGCTGTCATTCAAGGCTGTGGGGATAGAACGTGCAGCTCCTTCCGAGTCTGTGCCACCGAAGTAACCCAACATGCTGCGTCAAATGCGTTTCTTAACAACTCTCATCAAGTGTCCATCAAATGTGGACTTTTGTCATTCGTGGACTGCTTGCTCAGGTGGGCTGTGGGATAACTTGCATTTATTTATTTCTCCTAGCCACACACGTGGTTGTAGCGCTGCTTCCGGCTTTCCTTGGCTGCAAATGCAATCATCGCGGCGTTTCATCTCCTGCTATGTTTTAATATCACGTCTCCTCACCTGGAACGGAACCGTTCAGTCAACGTCGTGCAGTACCACTTTCGGCCACATCGCACAGTCAATGGGCTGATGGCGCTGTTTCATCATTCAGCCTCACTCATCAATAGTTATTGGATGACAAATAATCATCCAGTCCAATTCCAGCATCGTGGCAAAGCTACAAATTAGTGCTACAAGGCCAGCCATAACCAGGCCTTAACATTTTCAATAGGTATCAATGATATCAACAGATTATCATTTTCTTTTTGTTACTTCAGCCATGGAGCCGCCTCTATTGCCACATTATGTACAATTTCATTGTACTAATCAACTAGTGCCATGATATTGCCATTGTAAAAAACAACCCTGGATTATTATCTGTCAACGATATGTCAGATGAAAAAGATTTGACTCATCAGAGCCAGTACAGTCCTTCCAACAGATCTCGGTCAACACTTGGTAAATAAAGACACCATGGACAGTGTCACTCTGCAGCTTCAGATGAGTCTTCCACAGCATGTCTGTTGGTACAAACGCACATGACTCTGAGGCCAATGCGTGTAAAAATAAAGACATTTTAAACTAAACCCACGTATTTGTATAGCGAACAGAATCTTGCTGAGTTTCTATCACAAACCAGACTCCCATCGTTCCAAGAGCACCCAGATGAAATGTCTGGAGATTGTGTTTGACTTGATGGGATTCAAACCTGTGTTCCGCCAGTCTCAAGCCCGCCACTTTGACCGCCTGGCCACGGGGAAAACACAGACAGAAGGGGCACAGAAATGGGGGTGAGACGGACCACAGACCGCGCTTCTCAGACCTGTGCCGTTTTCGTCACCTACTCAGTTGGATGCCACAGGAGGTCACAGCATTTCTCACCATGATGGAAAACAGTCACAGCGTGACAGTACTGACTGTCAGTTGAGCTTGATGTGTTCTTTTGCACAGCAAAGCCTTGTTAACCGACCAAAGTGTGACAAACAAGCTATGTTTGGACTCGTCATGAAACACTGCAAATGTCCACCTTTCTGCTAACTCCAGCTTGCTGCAAAACCAACTCTTAGCTTGTTTGTAAATGCTTTCCTTTACCATCCTACTCCCTTAGCCTTTGTCACTGTGCCTTAATCCTGATTTCTTATGAAAGCCTTTGTCTCTGTTCTGCTTATTGCTATTGCAACTTCTACCCGTTTCTTGTCTGGATCCACTTTTGGCAAGACAATCCACAACCTCGTTTTCCTGGATGGCCACACAGGCTAAAGTTTGCATTGTGTTCCT
This sequence comes from Dascyllus trimaculatus, assembly GCA_024666655.1. Lineage (NCBI taxonomy): Eukaryota > Metazoa > Chordata > Actinopteri > Pomacentridae > Dascyllus > Dascyllus trimaculatus. Next base: position 15,320,665 of record CM045455.1, on the reverse strand, counting down.
GTCTGCATTTTAATGAGGTATGCTTGAGCTTAGCAAGGGCTGAATATGAGTCTGAGCAGGAATCACAAAGGTTTGACTTCCACTATCCAATGCAGGACTTCAGAGGTGCCTTTTGTTCTTATTCTTCTTTTTTGTGTGTATTTCTAAAGATGGAAAACTAACTTTGAGAGGGAGTACCGTTACCGACTGTATCTGAGAAGAAAAAAAATCATGCCTGTATTAAATATCTGTGCAAACCCCCCTTTGATTTCTAGGACGTTCTGTCCTGTGCTTGATATTCATTAGTAATACTCCTTTCCTGCCCTGTCTGATGTAGCTGCTGTATTTCTTAGCGTCTTACTGTCACTCTGAATTATGGTAAAATGGTAGATGGTAAATGGTCTGCACTGACATGGCACCTTTTTCTACTTTAGTGGTAGTCAAGACAGTTAACAATGTGTTTTGCATTCACTCATTCACACACCAATGGCAACAGAGCTCCCATGCAAGGTGCTAACCTGCCATTAGGAGCAACTTGGGGTTCAATGTCTTGCCCAGGGAGGAGGCCAGGGATCAAACCGCCAACCTTGTGATCAGTGGACAACTCGCTCTACCACCTAAGCCACATCCGCCCTCGAATTATACTTATGATGAAGTCATCTATACATAATTTACCCTTAAGTTCTCTGCAAACTAAAGTTTTTCAGTTTTTGAAGCACACATTCAGACTTCAAATGTCTCCAGCAATTGTCTCCTTAGCTTAAGAAATATTTTGCTTAAAGTCGAGTTGCATGCATTTTCTATGTAGCATATTTGAAATGGGAGAGAAGAAGAATCACCCTTTTAACAGTAAGAGGCCTCCAGCAGAACCCGGTTTAGGGAGGATGGTCATCTGCCTCAATCAGTCGGGGTAAGGGTAAAAGAGTTTTTGTTTTGTTTTTAACTAGAAGCGGCTTTAAGTGAAAATATGCTTTTCAGTGGCATGTGCAACTTTAAAAAAATAAACTTAACTACTGTATTAACAGATGGTTGACTAGTCAATTCTAAGTATGCATATTTGTTAGCTGTCAGCTGACATGTTTTTGAGGGAATCCGAGCTAATCAGTTGAAACAGCTAATTAGTCAGATCCTCACTTGTAAGTTGCTAGTTACTAGTTAGTGGTGTAACACTACAATATCCCGTCTTATGTAGTTAATAGTTGTTCTCATTTATGTAAAGCTTGGATGTAAATTTTAATCAATAAACATCATGAAGCAGTAAACCAAACATTTATGGATTGTGTTAGTGGACTTTATTGATGCTTTGCACTCTTTGCCAAAAGGTGAGTTTCAGTAAAATGTTACATGTTCCATGTTTTTACACAATAAACCAACCATCTAAATTAAAATGATATAACAGGTCTCTCTTTTAAATGCATTGCTATAAATACTGCTAAACAAGCTAAACGTCCATACTCTTTCCAAGCATGTATTCTGAACAGGTGGTTGTGTTTCATATGGACTTAGGCTTCAGTCTGTAAGGGCTCCTCACTGTCGGAAGGGAAATGGAAGGTCAATCTCAAGCTTTCCATCTGTAACTTTCATGTAGGCTTGAGCTTGTGCTGAAGCTTGTTGCAGAAAACCATAAACAGCGTCATTGAACTGGGATAAAACAAAAATCAAGCTGTCTATAAACCGCTCACATTCTCTGCTCAAAGTCGTCATATTGAGGGTTGGGAACAACTCAGCTGTTTTCATAATGGCTGTTACAAGGTTACGATAGAACTCATTGATCTTGATAAACACTGCATCTAAATAGTCAGACTTGATAGAGTCAACAAACTCTTGAGTTTTCTCAACAATCGCCTTCAGGGTCTCACCAATCTTCTCTAGCATTGTGTCAAGACTTTCCATATTTTTTACAAAGTCCACCAGTTCAGCAGAGATTTGTTTGAAAATTGTTTTGACCTGATCAATGATCTGACCTCCAGTGATTGCATCACCAACTGGCATGCGCACCTTCACGTTACTGAAGTTCTCAACAACAGTGTTGTAGAAAACATCCATACTGTCATAGATAATTTGGAGGGTTGCATCAAGCATAGCAGCAATGCTGCTGGTCAGCTTCTTTAGGACCTCAGGGAGAGTGGTGAGCTCATCAGACCCAGGCACTTTAAACTTGGTCTCCCTTAAAACTTTGATGACAGCATCCAGGAAGACCTGGACAGTTTTCTGATACTGGACAATGATGTTCCTGAAGAAAATTGACAGCTGGCTCAACTGATCATCATAACTGAATGCGACATTATAGGCATCGTTGAACTGTTTAGTGACAAAGTCTTTCACTGCCTCCACACCGTCTGTGACATGGTACTTGTCAGCAAATGCTGTGAATGTAGAGAAGATGGAGGGGAGTTTCATCTTCAGCTCAGAGAGCATTGCTTTGGGTGCCTCCATATTGTAGTTAATCTGCACACTCATCTTATCAGCATCCTTAGGAGATGATCTAATGACCAAGATGTCAACATCAACGTCTGGGGTAGACTAGAAGAAGGGGAAAAAAAAGAGATCATTTTAGGTATTTTTTGATTTCTGAATACATTTCATAAAGGTCACGCTAGTAATACTCACTGGATAACGGCCATAAAATCTTGCACTCATCTGAGATGGGACTCTACCATTGAACTGAAGGCCCAGAAAGCCAGTGGATGGGGTAGATACTGAAGCACTGGTACCATCTCTACGTGCAGCATAACGAAGGTTCACATCAGTGAAAGTAGGACTGGTGATGTCCACATTCAGTGTATGGGCAGAGGAACTGGAAGCAAAAGAGAGGATTTCAAATGAAAAACTGCGATTGCTTCTCAACCTGCTATTTTATGCAAAGGAATTTGATTTATGCATGGTAAGATATGAAAAGGAACAAGAAACAGTGAATATTTACCTGTCGTCAGCTTGGCTGCTAAAGTGTGAAGAAAAGGAGTTAATTACTGTATGAAATGAATATTAGGAGCAAATGTTTAACATACTGTAAATCACACAGAAAATATTACCCAAAAGCTTGAGTGATGACATGGTTGACATCCATGGTCAGGTCAGTATGTGTCAGGATAACCTTGTTATTCACGCTGAAAATGTCATTCTCAAAGTTTGTAGTAGTAGAAGCTGAAAGAAGTAAATTTGTGAGATTTGATGTTCAACAGTGCTTGCAACATAAAACAGAAAGTAATGTTTAGGCAATTTTTGTCAACTCACCATCCATGTCGTATTCCAAGATGACAACAGGACAGGTAGCAGAGGACTTGTAGATGACTTTGAAGACAGGAACACTGCCCTCCACCTCAGTGGCCATGTTTGTGGTGTACACCGGGCTGACAAACTTAGCATTAGCAGAGATCTTCTGTTTGGCAGCTGTCACTTCAGCAACAGTCTTCTCATAGACGGTGAAGTCACCCAGGCTGGTTTTCTGAGACATGTCAATCTCAATATCAGCAGTCAAGGAAGAGGCTGGTGTAACGTCAATGGTAGCTTGGGCAACATGCTTTCCCTTGGTATTGAAATTGAACATGTTTGCCTCGTTGTTGCCAGTATACTTCAGCACTGCATACACACGGTCCAGGGAGGCTTCAATGGCCAGATTCTCATTTACATCCATGCCAATGACTTTGGTTGCACCGGATTTAAGCTTGGCATCAGCAATAACCTTGGAAGTGGAGCGCAGGCCATTACTATTCAGGTACAGATTTGCCTCATTATCCAGGACTCCCAAAACTAGATAGTCTTCAAACACTGTGCCATCCATGTTTCCTCTGGTGGATGTCTCCATGGATACATCCTCAAAGGTTCCTTCCATCTTCAGACTGTGGTCTGCCTCTGCCTTTCCAGTAGCCTTGATCATAGGGATGTTGAAATTACCCGTCACCCTGAAGGTGGAGACAGCATTTGGTTTGGTTTTGGTGTCTGCAACCAGATTTTGGTTTGCTTCCAGGTTGAGGATAGGCAGGGAAATCTTTGCAACAGTAGCCACAGAGACGGCAGTTTCCAAAGTGTCAGTGCTCACGCTGATGGTGCTGTCATGAGTGCCTTCAATGTGAGGATTTTCGAGGGACAGGGAATTGGCCAATTTGATTCCTCTCTTGGTGGTCAGACTAGTGGTGCCATCAAGTTTGGCTTTTAGACTCTCAAACACAGAGGCAGTGGTGGCTCCAAGACGCACAATAAGATCATCTTCAGCATACATGCCAGCATTGACATTCAGATTAATGATGGCAGACTTGAAAGACAGTTCTGTAATCAGGTTGCCAGAGGGAATCTGGACAAGACCCATCATATCAACAAATGGGGCAGAACGACTTTTCTTGTAAACAATCTTGGCATCTACATCAACAGTCTGCTCAGTGGTAGTCAAAATGTTCTCCAGTCCAATCTGCTCATACAAGTTCAGATCACTGATAGCTGGAGTATGGAAGTCAACAAAAGGCAGGTCAATCTCAGGAATGCTGATCGGGTATTTCAGGAAGTCCAGATTTGCTTCACCATCCATGGCGACAAAGATGCCAGCTTCATTTACATTATTGTCAAGAGTGAAGTTGCACAACATTTTGTACTGGTTTAGGCGGGCCAGGGCGACTGTGTTTATCTGTTGGCTTTGAGGATTGAAGTTGGCTGAGTAATCATTCTGCAGATCAACCTTAGCAGTCAGGGATTCAAAAATGTTGACCTTGGCACTTGCTTTGTTTTGGAATTCAGAGACAAACTCAGTAGAGCAGACTGTGATGACGATTGCATTGGACAGGACTCCACTGACTGCACCATGCATTTCTGTGCCATGGTTTGCTTTTAGTTCAACCTTCATTTCAGGAAGGCTGACAACTCCATTTGCCACAAGCAAACTTTTCTTGATTATGGGTGCTTCTGCCTCACTGTGGACACTGAACCTGAAGTAGGTAAAGGTGCCAAGTTCAGCAGAAATACGCTGTTTCATCTTCAGGATGCTAGAGTCTGTGTCACCAGAGAAAGTTAGGGTGGAAATGCTGGGGGTGAATGACAACTCCAGCTTGCTGTTGTGATTGCCATTATAGTCATTAATCTTTCCATTGCCTACATTGTCAGCTGTTAGAGTGAGAGTGTTGCCATCTTGGCGAGCAACTGATTTCTGGGTAAAAGTAGCCTCACTTTTGAAATTGGTAAATGGAAGGTCTACGGCATGATCGTAAGTTGTTTCAAGAGAGGCAGACATTCCTCCTGCCATACCAATATAGGCTGTGTTCATGAAGTTAGCAGTGTAAGGTGCAGTTGTAACCTTAACTGTAGTCTTGGCTTGGGCTTGAGCTGACAGGCCATAGATTGTTACAGATCCCTGATGTTCACCTCCAACAGCTTGATGGGTGAACTTCATAGTTTCTGCAAGAACAATACGACTCATTTTTGGGACTGCAATGCGACCAGTGCACTCAAGTTTGTAACTGAGAATTTCATAACTTGGAGATGTGCCCTGGGAGGAGAAGAAACCAGTGAACTGAGGTGTTGTTTCTTTTTCCGTGGAGTTCTGAAACTCTGCAGTTGTCTTCAGGGTGTAGATGGGAGTGTGGAATCTCATCTCGCCATAGAGTTTTCCAAAGGATGGGACCATAAACTCACTTGGAATGCTTGGCAGTTTGATCTCAGGAACCTGAAGAGACTTTACAAGCTTTTCTACAGGAACCTGTGGAATGGTAGGGAATGAGATCTCAGGAACAGTGATCTCGGGGATGGTTATTTCAGGCATGGAAGGAAGGTAGTCCAAAGTCAGTTCTCCAAAGAAGGCATCCACATCATACATATTGATCTCAAAGTTTACAATAAAATCAATAAGCTCAATAATTCTCTGTTTGATGTCATCAAAGGAAACTGTGGTAGCTTTCGCAGTGTAGCCCAGGATGGAGAACTCAGGGATATCAAACTGTGTTGGGATTTCAAACTCTTGCAGCTTATTCATGGTGAACTTCATAGAAGGCACAACAAGGTCCGTAAAAGGAATGGTGAAGGAAGGCATGTTGATTTCAGCTCTCCTAAGTTCAGTAAGGAGCCCTGTGATGATCTGCTCAATCTCAGTGGTGATTTTTTGGTCAGGTACCACACTCGTTATGATGTCAACAAAAATACTGGCTATCCCACTGAAGAATGACATTGCCCTTCTGTAGTATTTTGACACACATCCCAGATAGGAGGAAATTTCAGCTTTGATATCCAAATTTGTAATTTTCTCTTTTAGGAATTGACCAAATGCCTTAAGGTTATCAAACACAACCTGGCTGCTGATGTCCTGTACAGATTTAATAATTTCTGCAACTTTGATTTCTCTCAGGCGTTCCATAAAGCTGCGAACAGACGACAAAATCAGGTTGACAAAATCTCCTGTTGCCTGAAGCTTCTGGGGAATTTCAAGCGTCCTGATCATCTCATTCACGTAAGTTGTATGCTCGGCAATAGCTTGATTGGTATAATCCACAAAGTCATTATACTCCAGTGACTTTAGTTTTTGCACAGTAGTTTCAATATACATGTTCAGATGTTGAATTATATCCTTAACCTCAGTTGTTTTCAAGTAGTTGATAGCATCCTGGAAGACTTGCATAAGTTTGGAAGGAATGTCTGCATTTTTCACCATTTCGACTCCAGCACTGATGGTTTCCTCAATCCTGTACTGTTTAATGAGCTCCACAGCCTTCTCCAAGAGAGCCTGAACCTTTTTGTCAACCTCAAACTTTACAATCAACTCTCTCATCTTGGCATAGAATGCGTTGATGTTACCATCAATGTTGAGGTCCTGAATGATTTCCAGAGTACTGTCTATTACAGCGCTGAGAATCTTTGAGGGAACCCGATTAGAAAATTGATCAATGCAAAACTTCAGTACATCTGAAATGAACCTTGTCCACTCAGCAGCAAATTCCGCCAAGTCAAACCTCTCAATTGTCTGTCTAATATCCCTCATACCTTCCTCTAGATTATCCTTGATTCCATACTTGGCATCAATATCATACAGGAATGCAATACTGCTGCCCTTTAGTTTGTCCAGGTCAATGTCATGGATCATCTCTCTTATGGTATCGATCACATACACAAGCATGCCCTTGATGTCAAACTCCTCATTAATGTCTTTCAGCAGGTCCTGGATCTGCTGAGCAAAGCCATCTGGGAAGTTGCCACTAAGAATCATCTCCCTCATCATACTGACAACGTTCTGGAGGTAAACGCTGAAATCAGCCAGAAGTTTCTCAACAGTAATCATCAGGTTTCTCAAAGAGGCTTTCACATCTTCAATGGAGAAGACATAGTTTTGGGTAAAATCACTTAAATACTGCTTCAGTTGAATTGCCTTGTCTTCGATATTCATTTGAGCAACAAAGTCACTAATCTGCTCAGGAAGAGCCTCAAGTTTAGCCCTGAACTCGTCATTGTTGATGAAGTCTTGAAGTGTCTCTGCTAAACGCACAACAAATCCTTTGATGTTTTCTAAGAAGACAGGCAGATTTTCAATCAGAGGGAGCTGAATTATGTGGCAGTCTGTGTTCTTGTCATACTTCAGGAAGCCAGAGATGGTGAACTCCTGGTTGTCTGCAGAGACTGAGTTGATAATGTTTGTAAGGATGGTGCCAGAAGCCTCAATTCCAGTTCTCTCAGCAGTGTTGTAAATACTTATGTCTTGATTAAAGGCATGCTCATTCAATTTAGACTTCATTCTAAAACTGGTCTTCTGCTCTTGGAGCGACAAAGCAGTATCCATCTTGTTGTCAACTGTGGTCTCAAGGGACAAGCCATTATTCAGCTGCTGGTTTACTGATGCTCTGCATTCATGTGAGCTGGCAAAAGCCAGAGGTTGTGCTTTCACAAGGAACTTGCCATAGAGCTGGGCACTGTGCTTTCCATACATGGTCATGTCTCCATCAGCATTGAAGATGGCGTCAAGGTTAAAATCGAAAGGAACAATGCTGCAACGGATGGTGTGGTCAAAGCGTAATGGCTGTGAGTTGAAGCGGGCGTCATTGCTGATCCTGGCCGCCAGACCGATAACTTCAAGTTCAGTGTTGTGACTCATATGAGTTCCAAAGAGTTTTCCAGTGGTGCTGCACTTTGCATTGGCGCTCATATCAGCATAATTGACCTGATAGGTGTGCTTGATCTCTTCGTCACCGTAGATGGCCTTCAGGCTTCCAGTCAGGTCCATCTTATAAAGCTCTGCCTGCAGTTGTGCCTCATTAATGAAGTTGGCACCCAGAAGTTTGAGGTTATTGTTTACATTTGCAGAGGCACTGTAGGGTTTCAGGTTGAAGGTGACATCATGAGTGTAAGAGGCATACTCACTTGCAGTGGCTTCAGCCTTTGAGTTAAAGTCAAGGCTAGAAAGAGTAATGATCAGAGTGTTGGCATTATCAACCTTCATATCACCCACTGCTGCCTTGTTGTTAATGGACAGAGAAGCCCTTGTAGAATCAAGCCCAGCATCAAAGGTGTTTTCAAAGGACAGGGGGCTCTGGAAGGTAGTTTTTCCGCTTGTGGTCAGACCATCCTTGTTCATCTTCAGAGAAGCCTTGTGAATAGCCTCATTCTCAAGAAGCTTGACATTGGCATTGCTGTTGACAGCCAGACCATTGACATCAAGAGAAGCAGTCAGCAGAGAGTAAACACGGTTGTCAGAGTGGTCTGCATTTGTTTCCATCTTCATTGCCATTTCACTGGCACCAGCAGATGCTTCCGCCTGGTTGCGGATCTTCATACCAAAAGCAAAGGCATTTGCATCACATTTCACTGACAGCTTGCTGTCTTTGAAGGAAAGTTCAGCAACATGAGTGAAGGTGTCTTCAAAGGCATTAGTGTTAGACACAGCTGAGAATTCACCACTGAGAAGTGTTGCCGCAATTGTGTTCTGGGCCTTAACAAAGGTGGAATCTAACTGAACAACAGAATCAATCTTTGCTTCTGGCCTGAATGGGAAGATGTTGAATGACTGGGTTGATGTGGTCTTGCCATAGATGGGTCCAGCTTCAAACTTCCCCTCAAAGTTGTTGTCAGCAGACATTTCTTCAGTGTTGATTCCAACCATGCCATTGTGCTCTAGGACAACACTGAGACCAAATGGGCTTGTGGCTTCTATCTTGCTGCTTGATTTCAAATTGATTTTATCTGTGATGGTTGCATCCTCAACAATACTAAAACTGGCTTCAATAAATTTATGGGCCAAAGAGCTTTTCAGCTGTGCTCTGATGGAATCAGTGGTAGCCAACATCCCAGAGCCTAAATATGAAAAAGAAAGGGAAAAACAACATTTATGACCAATAACTTTATAGTGTGACTCTTTTACAGCAAACATTTGTGATTGATTTGCTCTTGCACTGTATACCTACATACAAGAGAAATAGACCAATAATTCTGTATAGTTTAGGATTAGAAATTACCTTAACATTGTAACTAAAATTAAGTCACATTGTTTCACATGAGTGATAATAGAAAACTGTGACTGAAAACTGCACCACCAGGAGAGAACAACACATGGTGTTAACTGTGTGTTAAGGATTACGACATTACAAAAAATAAGCTTATCACTGTGAATTACCTTCCATCTTGATGGAGAGGATCTCAATTGGGGAGGTTCCTGTCACATCGAACTTAGCTGAGTAGCTGGGTGTTTCCACAACATCTTTGCCAGCAGCCATCGAGGCCTCCATGTCATATAGATTGCTTTTCATCATGGTTGAAATCTCAGCTTTTCCAAAGAGAGGAATGGACAGAGTGAAGCTCTCGGGAACAATAAACTCTGGAATGGGAATTTCCATGGAGACGATTTCCAGTCCGAACTGGGGTAGAGACACACTGGGAGTGGTCAAAGCTGGTGGGAATTTAAGATCTTCTGTTGACTTTCCTCCAAGTGGAAGAGGGATAGGAATTGTGATGCGGTTATCATTGAAGTAGTAGACACCTTTGGCCTCACTGTGAAAAAGACAAAAGTATGTACATACATCATTTGGGTGAAAGTTAAGATAATTTTGACATTTACCATGGAAATCTTCACACTTACGCATTCAGAAACAACGTCTCTGGCAGGGAAATCTCAGGCATGTCAGGCACTCTGAAGTTCTGAATGTAAGGATAATCAGCACCATACTTCTCCATGTAATTGTTTGCTGCCTAAAAACAGAAAAGTAATGTAGTAATTATGCAAAGTTGACATTTTTATTACCAAAGGAAATCTCAAAAACGGAGCAAAGATTTATACCTCCACAGTTTTCATGAAAATATGACGGACTTTCATGTCTGTCTGACCCACTTGCATTTCAAGGAAATCGTTGCCGTACTTCTCAACAAAATCAGTGTAAGGCAAGTTGGTGGTTTTAGTGTTCATGTCAGACTTGACCTCAACCTCAATCTTGCTGCCATCTGAAACAATAGAGGACAGTAAAGTGAATGCAAAGACTTGAGGAAATATTTCTCCTTTACTCAGGTTCGAGAGTAAATTTATTCCACACAGAATTAAATTTAGCATTTTCTGTCAGACAACATAGCAGGTTTCATTGCTGCATCATATCCTGCACATGGCTAGCAGCACTAATCAGCATTTTTATTCCGTCTCGCTAACTGTCCCATCAGACTGAATTGATATTAAATGGTCAACAATGTCATGTTATTGATCCTCATAGTTTTGGGCACCAAACGTAAATCAAAATTTTTGCAATTACACGGTATGTTTCTGTATGTAGCATATAGCTGAAATTTATAGGGGCCTGTATATAAAATGAGTAACAATTAAATGAAATGTTATGAAAAATTTTGGAAAAGTGGAAAAAGACATTACCATATTTCATGTCAATTTTCTGCTCAGAGGTGGCATCCATGAACTTGATTTCACTCTTAAGCTCCAGTTCCAACTCTTGATCACGTTTCATGTTAGCGGTGACAGTGGCATCAGCGTTGATGGATGGGACCAGAAGCTGGACTTGCAGCATACCTTCCTTCATTGCCTTCAGACTGAAAGATGAACCAGTTAGTCAGCCCACTGTGTGTGCTCAAAAAGGCAAGAATAGTGTTATTTAAGGAGGATTTTAGTTCCTTTCTTACTTGGCACGGCCAACCAGGGAGAGCTGAGGGATGTTCTTGTTGATGAAGTCGAGAGAGATGGAGTGAGTTCCTTTGCCCTTGGTGTTTCCATCAACAACACCCAACCTAAGGCCAGCCTCCACATCGTAGTCAGGGATCTGGATGTCGGCTGTGATGATGTTCTTCCTTCTGTTGTATTTCATGACCGCTCTGGCTTCAGTGGGATCTGCACCTGTTGTTGACCAACCAAAAGGGTAACGTTAAACAGCTCCTATCAAACGTCTTGAAATTGAGGCTGAGGTTTTATGCAAAAAAAAAATGTCAGTGTTGGACATTACCCTCAGCCCTCAGAATGAAGTTCACAGAGTCAACCTTCTGCCGGCCATCCGCTCCCTCCATGAGGAGCTCGTAGGCAACAGTGGCTGTGTACTCAGTGACTTCTCCAGTAGGATGGAGCTCCACAGCAAATCTATTAAGTTAATTTGATTGCATTAATGAGGTAAATAATTCCATTTCATGGACAATTATTGGCTGGTGGTTCAGAGAGTCTTGCTCACTTGCTGTCTCCGGTGAAGGGGAAGTACGGGGCTGTCTCCTGAGAGAAAGCATCGGTGTACTGTAGCTCTGAGCAGTATTTCATTCCAGCGAAGACTGGAGTGCACTCACGAACATCAACCTTGTCCATCACCATAGGAGGGATGGTCTTCACTTCTGATCCGGTCACTGCCACAAGGTTGTTTCTATATTGTAAATGTAGCAAAGTAAAAATGTAGCTTCAGCCATTTTTTAAAAAGAACAAAACAGTTTAACTGAGAAAAAATGTATTTAAGCTACACACGAACCTGTACTAGCTTTCTTTACTATTCCCTTCTCATACTTCAAGCTAAGGTAATGATTGCATTACAACCAATGGTGCAAAACAGCGTCTGTCAGTTTCTTTCTTTATATTTTAATTTTGAGACAGTTACGTAAGGTCTTACGGGTATACTTTGGCTTACGTCATTTTGATGAGCTTGGTTGGGCCATTTGGAGCAGGGATGGTCAGTTTAAAACTGCCACTTCCCATGGAGATCTTGGCATTGAGGCCACTCTCATGGAAAAAGCTGGTGTGCATCTCTAATCCACTGTTGGCATATTCAGGGAAGTGGGAGCCAACCTGAGTCACAAACTCAATGGCAGCAGAGGGCATGAAGGTCACTTCGCTCTGCAAGGGAACACAGGAGAAAGGTAGACAGTTATGTTGATGCATTGATAAAAAAAAAACATTACAGGGGCCATTTATACACATTTATGAATAATTACCATGTCACGAGCAATCTTAAGTCCACCCTTGATACCAGGGGCGAAAGTACCAGACAGTGCAACCCTCAGAGGCACACCAGTGATAGTAGGCAAGAAGAATTCATTGTCCATGAAGATGTAGTGGGCAAAGAATGTGTTGTCAGCCTTAGTTAGCAGTGCCTTCATCATCTGTCAAAGAAATGACACAGATGTAATCAAAATAATAATAATGAACAATTATTAACAACAACAATTTGACAAATTTGTCAAACATATATATGACAAGAAGAATATTTCCTTACATCAGCTGGGAACATCTTAAGCATGCTGTCGATCATCATGGCAGCAGAATAGGCCATCTCCTCCATTTCATTGGTCCTCAGATAACCCAGCTCATTTCCCAAAAGTCTCAGATAAACCATTGCCTCTGGAGACTCTGAAGACTTCAGTTCCCTCACCAGTTTGTTAAAGTTGCGTCCAATCTCTCTCATCAGGTTCTGGGAGGCCTAAATGTAGATGTGCATAATCAATTTCAAATTTTTTCCTCACAGAAAAATGAATCTTCATATAGTTAAATACATTTGCTCTTCGTCATATTTATGTGTTTAAGCAGATTAATCTTAATACCTGTTTTTTCCTAAGAGCAGGTATCAGGTCTCTCAGGATCTCATTGATTTTCTGGGGCATGTTGTCAGAGACGAAGTACATCGTCTTCAGGGCGGTGTCAGGGAAGAATCCGTTCTCTCCAAACAGAGCATCAACTGTTGGCTCAAATCCTTTGCCCTCCATGCCGATCTGCAAAGGTAATAATTTTTTTTTTTACCTTTAGCTTACTAAAAAAAATTGTCTCACTGTAGAGTTTATGGTAAATGACTCAAAAATGTTTACCTCCATCATGTCGATGTCAAAGCCAAATGCCTTCAGAGTCATTTCAAGCATGACCTCCTTGGGCAGGTAGCTGGTGTCCTCAAAGATCATGTTGCCCTCCAAAGATCCGATCTTGTAGTTGCGAGAGAACTTGGTTGGGTCCATAATGGTTCCGATCTCATTACCCTGCAGGGCATCACGAATCTTCTGTCTCAGTCTGTAGGAAAGAAGAAAACACATCTAAACCACTGTGGAAATTAAATCGGGACACATGTGCACCATTTAGCAGCACTGCTTTGCACTCACTCCTGGGTCTCAGGCTCGCTTGAGGACAAAATGTTGGTGATGTGGGAGATGACAAAGCTCTTGACTTGTTGGTCCTGCTCATTGGGCAAGGCATTAGCCAGCTGGGTCAGTTCACTTGGCCGGGCGTCCTTCATGAGTACCAGATATGCAGCAATACGCTTTTGCACAGGGCTTGTGCTGTCCAAAAGAGCCTGCATAAACACGTCCCTCACCTGTAATCAGAAGAAATCACTGGCATTAAAGGACCGTAGAAGTAGTGATTTCAATAGGCTCTTAAAGAAATTAAACTATTTGACTTGCCTCCTCAGGGACGGGGGTCAGCCTGAACACTTGGATGGCGGCCTGCTGCACAGCTGGAGCAGCTGCAGGTTGGTTCACACACTGCATCACAGCGCCTCTGAGTGCAGGACCAGCAGGAATCACAGCTGGAGCCATGTTTCCAATAACCTAAGATAAAAAGAAAGGGCATCATCCTCCTCATTCAGCAGAATCTAAACTCAGACATACTTTGGGTGGTCATCAGGTGAGATCAACTTTCACTTTGTGACTACACAAATTTACTTTGAACGTTCCATCCTTCAAATATATATATTACCTTTAGTCATTTTTAATATAATATCTGGTATATGTTCCTTTAGATTGTACTTCAGGACTCAGCACAATTAAACCACCATTTATGTGAATTTGTAAAATAAACAAATGCAAAAAAAATAAATGCAACCTTACTTTGCTAAATTTAAGCTAAATAACCGCCAAATATTGGATTACAATCACAAGCCAGCACCAGTTCTGGGTATTAACAGTCTTTGCAGGGCTGAAGTGTTGGACAACTTCAATATTTATGCTGAGCACAAAATTTAAGACAATACAGGACAGGCTTTTACTATTCCATCAGTGCGCAAATTTGCAGTGTTACTGCAGCAAAAGGGGGTAGTGTGAAATATGTCGGGAAATCAGTAGAAAAATAAAAAAAAATTAACCAGAAATAAACATAAGTACTGTTGATATGGTACAGATTATTCCTTATGTAGAACTGAGATTTTTCACAGATTCTTCTGAATGTGTAAAATCATGATATTGCACAGGGTTGTCCTATATGTAGAAAAACACTGATATTACATGGATTCTTCCATGAATAAAAAGGACAAAATGACATTAAAAACACTGATATAGCACAGATTCCTACATGAGTAGAAAATACAGATCTTAAAAATACGGATCCAGCACAGATTCTTCTATGAGCAGAGAATCCGGATAGATCTAGATCATAGAACAAAAATTCTCTGGTTTTACTTCTTTAACTGTCCTGTCACTTCCATTTTGAGCTATCGGTTGAGATGCCTACCCTGAGCATCATGAAAGTGTTGTCCTTGTCTCCAGTGCAGTCACCCAACTGGGCAGCCATGAACTCAGCAACAGAGTAGATCTCAGGAATCAGTTTTCCTTCCAGTTTGTAAAATCTGTTAGAGAGAAGAAAAGCTTAAAAATGAAGTCTGTTATTTCAAACTAACTGGAAAAAACTCCAAGCTAAAATATCATTGAGAAATTCTGTGAAGAATGAAGTTTGGTTAACTTACCTTTTGACAACATTGCTCAGGGCATACATGATGGGCTTGCTGGTCTTGTATTTGGCCATCTCAAGCAAGTCATTGATCAGGAGGTCAGAGGGATTAGACATGATTCCCATAGCAAAAACTGCAGCATCAACTTCGAGGGAGGCGCTGTCGAAGGTCCTCAGGATCTGCATGATGGCGCTGCTGCACTCAGGGGTTCCACACTGAGCCAGAACCTGGTAGGTCAGGACACGGGACACTTGGAGAGCCTCAGGAATGGCAGGAGTCAGGGTCTCGGTCTTCATTCCACGGACCATGGAGACAAGCTTTTGGAAGATTTGGGCCCTCCTGTCACCGTCGGTCTCAGGCAGAGTGGCCAGTTCTCTCAGGAGATTCAGAGCTGCATCTTTATCCTGGACAACACTCCTGTCCTCAACGGCGTCCATGTGAAGCTCCTTCATGATAGCACCTTTAATACACAAGCAACAAGGTTGTTATAAGTGAGTGATAACTTTATTTAGAAACTCAAAGACATGCACTTCAAACAAAGGGCTTACTGCGGTCGAAGACTCTGTCATTGTGGGGAACAACCTGAACCAGAGTCAGCTCTTGCTTTCCAACGTTTGTAACTCCGTACTGTCCCCTGTAGGAGGAAAAAGCACAGGTTTCAAATCCTCTAGATCCATTGGGTAAAACATCAGTACATACACTTACATAACAGAGCCTTTTATAGAGCCTAAGAGAAGGTTTGACATACTTGTGTGAGAAGGGGATGAGGATGTGGTTCTCAGTGCAGGAGCCAGAGGTCATGTGTTTCTTCTCATTGTCAAACTTGTAGTTGCAGGTTTGGGAGCTTCTGACCAGCTGAGCAAGAGGGTAGTGCTGAAAAGAGAAGATGATCATGTTAGCATGGGGGATTATTGTAAATTCTTTAGGTAAAGCTTTTTCTGTAGTTGTTCCCTTTTGTCCGCATTTTCAATGCTGCTTCCCCCACTAGATGTTGATTTTGTTCTGTAAGCATTTTGGGAAAGTTTTGCTACCAGAAAGTTCTTATTAAGAGGAAGAATAAAGTTCTATGAAGACACCCTAAAAATGTTAGGTTGCTTTAAAGATTTACCAGATGTTGCTTTGAGAACATCTTTTGGTAGCATCTAACAAAGGATGTTCTTGAGATCTTCTCAACATACCGTTTCTAGAATTTTTTGTTATCAAGTAACATAATCTGACAACTTCGACAACGTCCTCCAAACATCTCTGAATGTTCCAATTGAAATATTTTGTCTTAACTTTTAATTCAACAGGAACTTTATTTGAAATAAGAAATATCCTTAAAATGCCTCTTGAATAGAAGATTAAAACCTTGTGAGAACTTGTACACAACATTAGCCAATGTTGTGGGAACATTCCCGACTTGCTGGGGCTATTAAAGCTAAAAGTTATCCAGCAGGTTCTTTGTAACTGTAGCTTCAATTTGGTTATCTTGCAAACATTAAATGTTACAGTACATGACACAGCAGGGGTAGATAATGTTAAAACCCCCATGAAGAGGGTTCTAAATAAACTCTGGTGATTTGTCCTAAACTTCCGTGTCTTTGGAGTCTCTTACCATGCCAGAGATAAGTGCCAGAGGGCTGGTGTGATCTCTTATGGGGTTAAACTTATCACATCTGGACAGATCCCTCTCCAGGCTGATGTCGGTTGCAATGTCCTCTCTGGCGTTGATGGTGTAGTAGGTCTTGCACTTGCCATGGATAGTGGGCTGAAAGGAAGATTTTAAAACTGATTAGTGGAAATAAATACATATTTGTGATGTATTTTATAAAAAAAAATTCAAACTTTTTTTCGTATCATAAAGTATGATTGGAGGGTAGTATTAAGTAAACCTATGCACCATTCTCTTGTTCTTGTCTTCTTCCAGCAGAGGCACAGCCAGGGCGGAGACGATACCCCTCTTAAAGTTCAGGACAGTAGTTGTCTCACCATCCTCGGGGTACAGTTTCACATCGTACACACCCTCAACCACGACCTTCAGAGGATACCTAAAAGAAAATGTGTATTTTAATTTCAGTGCACACACACACCATCAATATTCATTTTTTTTAATATCACTGATTCTGATGGAGCAACATACCTCTCCATTTCAGCAGCAAAAGCATCAGAGCTGGGTGCAGGACCAAACACAGGGTTACCCTGTGCGTCCACGTCCACCACCTCGTTCAACTGGCAGCCAGTGGTGCGGATGATGAAACTACACGTCTGAGGCACTTCGATTTCAACCTGTGAGGTAAATGTTTTTTTCTTTCTTTTACTCACTTAGATACATGAGATGCAAAGAGAAAATCTCATGATCACTGTGAAATATGAGCATCACAGTTTTTTTTCTTCGAAATATGGTTTCTCATACCTTGCAAGAAGCCTTGGGTCCGTTCTTGAGCGGTGAGGCTCCATTGATAGCATTCAGAGATTCAGCTTCGTATTGGTATTCATACTTGTGCAGGGTCTTGTACCTTTGGGCCACTACAAGAGGGAGATGAGAGGACATTTTCATCTAATCAGTCCCATAAAATTACTGTAAATATGTAGACTGGATGTGAACTCTAAAATTAAACTTTTTTAAGATGAGAATGAGCACAGAAAGTAGTAACTTACGTAGGCAGGTCGGATCATCATCTTGGGCAACTGTTCAGAAAAAAATTTGATTGTTTACTTTTTACTAAATACAATGCAAGTGAAAAAATCTTGTAAATAAAATGCACTTATCCTTAGGTGCAAGGTGCAAGGTGATAATCATCATCATAGCTTGTAAATTCACACATGCTTTAAGCAGTGGTGGGTAGTAACTCGTTACATTTACTCCTTTACATGTACTTGAGTATTTCTTGCACTTTTAAGAGTAGTTATTTTGCAGAATATTTTTACTCTAACTCGAGTAAATTTGTGAGAAAATATATGTACAAATATATGTACTTTTACTCCGTTACTTTGGGCTACATGCTTGTCGTTACATTAATTTATCGATAAATAAATTCAGACAAGCTCAGACGCAGAACTGCAGCGCTGCGGCCCTCGGCTGACAGAGACATCATTAACCAATCACAGCACAGCACCGCAGGTGGACGTAGGTGTGGCCCCGCCCCTCCAAGGCCCTCATTCACCTCACTGTAGTTCAAGAACATGGCGAAAGATGAAACGTCTCCCTCAGAAAATGTGCAGGCACATCCGTGGCCCCACGTTCACACCCTGTCTGCCTTTCAAACAGTTATATTATGCGCTGCCTACTTTGTCAACGCAAAACAGTGTAAACCTCGACTTTCAAGACTTCCACATTAAATCTGAGAAAACATGTGATGGTAAGTAGGCTGACATGTTACTCATGATAGCAAGTAACTAATGTGGAGTGAGTTAACCTATACACGAAGCAAGTTAACACAATGAAGAAGGGCTCTTCTACTGCACAAACCACCTCTGTTGGTAGCTGATCTGCTTGTCGCTGGGTTAACTGTATAACACCTTTTCGAGGGGTGTAGTGTGTCCATTGTTAATGCAACGTACAGGGGATACATATATCATATGAAACTAGAGACCCTAAAGCAGGGTTGTCCAACCCTGGTCCTCAAGGGCCAGTATCCTGCATGTTTTAGCTGTTTCCCTCTTCCAACACACCTGATTCAAATAATCAGATTGTTATCAGGCTTCTGCAGAGCTTGATGATGAGCTGATCATTTGAATCAATTGTGCTGGAAGAAGGAAACATCTAAAACATGCAGGATAGATGCCCTCGAGGACCAGGATTGGACACCCCTCACCTAAAGAAAAAACAAATACAAAGCATATCACGCTAGCTTACCAGCAAGGGCATGAAATAATGCTCCAAAGTTGGGCTAAATTTTATAAAACTGTTCCTCCGACCGTTCTGGAACAGTGACTGTGTTTTGATGTTAGTGAGGATATTTCAGAACAAGTGGATTTAAGCAAAATATACAGGCTGGGAAGGTTCAGCTATCTGAACACGAGGCTTGCCTTTATTATGATGATTACTAAGACTACTTTTGTATGTATTTTGTAATTGAAAAATAGAAAGAAACTTTTTTTACAGTCTGTGCAATTTCTGCATTCAACTACTAGCAATATGCAGTACAGGCCTTTAAAGAAATTTAGCACAATTTACAAACTTTGTATGAAACAGTGGGCTAGCTGTGGTGAAGCTAGAAGATAGACAGACAATTCCATTTATTAAATAGAGAGGAAATCTTTGTAAAATAAATTTGCGAATGTATTTTAACAGTTTTTATCTAAAAATAGAATAAAATCTAATTTTCCTTTAAACAAATGGAAATTTGAGGTTATTTTCAGTTACAGGTTTTTATTGTTATTCTACATTCGACATGGTCTCAGACTACTGTTGTAATTTTATTGATATTTTTGTGTCATTCAAAAACACACGCACACAAAATTAATTTAAAAAGAAAAAAAATTCCCTTCCAGATTATTTTTTACAGTGTGTAATTCAGACATTTAACTGCAGTACAGGCCTTTAAAGAAATTCAGTACAATTTACTAAAATTACAGTTAAACAGTGGACTGCCTCTGATGAAGGAAAAAAAGACAATTTAAACTATTAGACAGAGAGGAAATATCTGTAAAATGACAATAAATTTATTAAAGAATTCAAACTGTTTCTTTTGTCAGAAATTGTAATTTTCTTTTTTAAAAAATTGAAATTTTAGGGTTATTTGCAGTTCCAGGTATTTGATGTCATTTTACATTTGACGTGGTCACAGACTATTTTTGTAGTTTTCTTTATGTTTTTGTATAATTCAAAAATACAAAAAAAAATTAATTGTTTTACAAAGTCTGCAGTTTGGGCACTTAGCTCGTAGCAATATGCAGTACAGGCCTTTACTTTAGTACAATTTGCTAAACATGCAGTGAAACAGTGGGCTGAAGTTAGTCAAATAGTAACAGCGTTAAAAGAAGATTCTTAATGACAAGGATTTTCAGGACTACTCACAAGTCAAGGCGGATGTGCTGAGGAGCAGCAAAAGGCAGAGCTTTGAGTCCCCCATGGTGGGTTCGTTGAAGCTCTCTCCCTTGTGGTTGGCGAGTACTCGGATGAGACTGATTTTGCAGCCTCAGCTTGAGGCTTTTATATCCTCAGCTGGGCTCCGGTGGAGGACTGGGAGGCACAGACAGAGCTTTGAACGCTCAAAGTCCACCCCACCCTCCTGTGTGGAGGGACAAAGGCAAAAGGTTTGCATAGATACTTAAAGATCAGGGACCAGACTTACAAAACTGATAAACTGTGTCAAAAAATTCTTCTTTTACCTGCATTAAAGGTGCATTTTATGGGAATTATTGTAGGATTATGGAAAAGATATGCTGACTGATTAACGAACATCTTATCACATTATCTGGTTTTATAATACTTCCCTGCTTCTGATTTAAGTCATTACTCTTTGCAGCCACATCTAGGCCGATTCCTTGTGTAATTCTTTACATAACCGGTTAATAAGCCATTTATTTACAAATAATAACCATATTTTTTGCAATTTACAGTTATCCATTGTGAATATTTATGCAACAAAGGCTTGGATCAGGATAAAATATTTCACTGGATCCACAGATGGCGCTAAAAAGATGTTACACAGATGAAATTTAAAGCAAACGTTAATATTCTTGAACTTCTGCTGGTAAAATGTGAAGCCAGTCAGCTCCAGTCTGAATTAGGTCACAGAGAGACGTTCTTTAGCGAACACTGAGTGATCAAAGCATGCTCCCAACACAAAGTCCCTCCAGATGTGAAAAAAGACGATAAACTTATCAGCTACTTTATCTGCTGATGATATTGACCAAGAAACAAACCAACTCCTTACAGTAACGTTTCCTCTGTTATGTAAAAACTCGGATTAGTCCTTTAGTCTTGGTTTAGTCTTGTTTTTCACAGGCTGTCTAGGTATGATGAGTTTTACAGACATTTAAAGTACATTTGTTGAACCCAACACTGCACACACTTGGACCGTACTCATTGTTTTAAATGAGATTGTTGCTTTTTTTTTTTTTTTACAAAAAGTAAAAGTTTTAGTACTTACAATGCAGTAGCTTGAAAAAGAGCTAGATGGTTGTTGTTGTGCTTCCACGGCCCCAAATGACAACACAGAAAACACGAGCCAAATTTTGATTTAGGTTAAATAATGAACTTTGTTCTCCAAACATTCAAGGGTCGTGCAGAGCTTGAGTTGCTGTTTGAGTTGGAACTGCAGTTTAGTGTGTGACAGGTAGAGCGCATGCAATGGATAAATAAAAGAGAGATAACCTTGGATTAGCTTTTGTTAGATTTAAGTTTTATTAACAGCATGTAAAGTTTGAGAGAACATGCAGTTTCTTTTACTTTTCTTTGTTCCTCTGCGCATTGATCACATAACCACATCTGAGCGTTGTGTAATGGCCTGTTGCAATATATCCCAGTCAGTACTTTTTAAAAGTTTGTTAGATACTGACAGTGTTTGCACTGACAGACATGTACACAGATAGAGTCCAAAGGGGGCTTCAGCCTCGGAGCACTTTGTATTTCTTTAGACATTTTGCTGACAACATCGAAGCGTGGATATTTGAATAAACATAGACGATTTGTTTCTAAAGCATCCGTACCTATTCTACTTAACATGTTCCTCATGGTAATTAAAATGCTGATGCATGCTTTCTGTTCTGAGTCCTTATTACTGAGCTTTAGCCTTCAGACCTCCCCACTGTTGCGCAGCATTCAGATCAATGTATTTGCATGTTCTCAGTGATCTTTGACAATCAAGGAAGCGATGATACCGTTAGGCAACACAAAAACACACTTGATACATGCGGTGTCTGCCACATGACAAATAAAAGTTATTTAAGATTATTTATTCAGCAGGTCAGCAAGGATAGAAATGTGAATCCACAGAAGATCCACGCCAAGTCTCCTCAGTCACTTTATTACTATTAAAGTAGATAACTTAATACAGTATGGTAGATTTATTTCCAAAGCAGACAATTGTGATATAGTGTCACTCCTATATTTCATTTAGATGAATGTAAAAAAAGTGAAAAAAGACAGTCAAATGACAAAACAACAACTGTAAAATTAGGGTAAATTATAAATATTAAAAATAATGTGCAAAAACAGTCAATTTACTGACATTTCCATTGTAAGTCTTGCAGAGAAACATAGTTATTTTACAGATTTTCCTCAATTCTTATGATCAAACACCTTCAATTAACTGATAGACCTAAAGGCTTTGCAGCAAAACCATTTTATAGTGATGGATTTGACTTAAATGATTATGACATAAGCTCAAAATTTTTAAATAACAGTCTTATATCGGAAGACAAGTGAACTCCAGCACTATTCCTTCAAAAACAATATGCCTAAGTTATTCGGATGGAAATTTACAATATCAACTAATGATTCACAAATAATTCTGCAGAGACCTAGGAGGATTTGAAAATCTAAAAATGGCTTTTTTCTGTTACGACCTGAGGGCTGCAACATAAACTACAGACCAACACCAAAGTTTACGAAAATAAGAGCTTCATGGTTGTAAAGAAATACCTTAGCTCAACATCCAGGGGGCAAAGTGCTAAAACATAAGCAGCCATGAGAGCAGGATGAGTCCAGCAGCAGAGTGTGGTGACAATACAAGACTCCCCAGTCAGGCCTTTTATTCAACTCCTCGGTTAGGACAGTTAAGCACCAAAAACTCAGTGGAGGTACAGAGGGGAGCACCATGCCTGAAGGATGCAAGAGCAGTGCATACAGTGCAATACTTTATATGTAACGAAAAAAGTTTGCTTAATTAGTATCTAAAAATTAGCGCGCTTGAATGTAAAAGTAGCTACAAATAGAAAAAAAATAAAGATTTACTTAAAATTAATTGGGATAGATGTAAAATTAATAGTATGGGCAGAAAAACCTTTCTATATAAAGCTGCACATTAAATTACAGTTCAATGACAGTTAATTGTTAATTGTCATTTTATGTTTTACAGAAAGCAGAAAAATATTGGATGCATAATATGTTAGATTGTCTTTTTAAAACAAATTGACATGATTGGCATAATAATACCTACTAGATTGTTACAGTTTTTCTCCATTGGTTTGGCTCATTTCTTGAAACTGAAATTACATTCTCAAAACAACATGGACAAACCTCTCAACCACTTGGCAATTGTTCACAACAGAACTGAATTTCTCCTTCAGTTCATCAAATTGCAAATGTCTTAGTACATGTCTCAGTGTCTCAGTAGATCTCTGCAAATGATTAGGTACAGGTAGCCTGCCTTTAGCACTATTTCCAAGTTAATAGATCTTGTTGATCTAAACTGATTGTTGACTTCTCAGTCTAATGGTCGTTCACTCCAAAACATGTCAGCATCATTTCATTGTATAAGTCATCACATGCACAATAGTCTGTTCAATTTTCAAAGTTAGTCAAGAACATACTGTGGCCAGGAGAGGGAGGGTGAGGACAGGACCTTGATTTATGTTTATGTGTTTATATTACAGTATGTCACGCTGTATGCATTTTCTTTTTACTCTGATGTATGGAAGTTACTTTATGTGTGTGAATAAAAAGTTACAATTTCCTTGCCACTCTGAGTGCAATGTGTGATGTCAAAGCTTGGAGGCTACTCCTACCATCAGATCCTATTTTTTCAGTTTTATACACAATTGTATTCTGTTAGCTAGACAAAAAAAACTAGCACAGTAACCACTGTCAATGAAGGACTGGGCTCAGACTGAGAGGTGGACATGAGGGGTATTTCAGTGGTCATCTGCCATAGTGACGAAACATCTAGACATTTTTGACTTGCAATGCTCACACAATGCCAAAGGGACGATGCATTTTGGAGGCACTGACTGTTCATATGAGAATAGAATTTAGTTTTGATCAATCATGTGAACTGTTTTTGGAGAGATATGAGCTTTTGCAAGTGAGCTATGGTGTTGTGCTGAACTGTAAGACTGTTTTGCCAAATGATCTTAGAGTTCTGAGAATGTCATTTCTGTTTCGAGAATGAGCCAAACCAATGGAGAAACACTGTAATTTACAGATAATGCATGCAGACAGGTAATATTTTGGATCTGGGGCACGAACAAAAACACTGGAAACACTGGAAAATACTGGAAAATGACAGTCTCATAAAAATACAGCAGTTTTCTCAAATTAAAATGCATTTTCTGGCCTTAACTTTGTATGAGATCATGTGTATTTTTTGGCTTTTTAATGTTTAATGAAGGATATTTACATGTGTGAAAACAATATAAATACCTATAATATATAATAATAATGTGGATAGATAGATAGATAGATAGATAGATAGATAGATAGATAGATAGATAGATAGATAGATAGATAGATAGATAGATAGATAGATAGATAGATAACAAAATATCTTAATAGGTTTTTGTATCAAAAAATAGAAGTTTTGCAGTTCTAGGTTGTTACTGGTTTTTTTACATAAGAGATGGTACGTCCTATTTTGTAATTTTATATATATTTTTGTGTATTTTAAAAAATAAAAAAAATCTGTGAATTAAAAATATTTTAAAAATCCATTTCAGATCTTAGTTTTTACAGTGTGCAGCATGCAGTACTATCTGTTCTCTCTCCAGGAATGGCATCGTTCACTAGCACATTGCATTAACAACTTCATTCAATGATATCAATAGTTAATGTCCAGCAGTATGACCCAAACACCTCCCTCTTTCCCTGTAGTTACCTCTATATTTACAGCACGCCCTTTCCCCCCGGAGTCTATTCGTTGCTTTAATGTCGTGGGCCGCAGCTAACCGTTCTGTAGTTCTTCACCAGGGACTTTATAAATAGCCGTTCTATTTGTTCTCCTCTTTTTCAATCAGCTGGTAAAGTCTGTGCAAAGAGTGCAGATGAAAAGTATAATCAGAAGAATAAGGAGAAAGGCACTGAGATGGAGAATGCAGGGAAGAAAAAAAAAACAGGCCACAGTCTGCTGATGATGATCAGAACAATTTTGGTGTCATAATTACCAAAAAAAAAAAAGAATGACAGCCCAGGAAGTAAACTCAGTGACCCACACAGAGAAAGACGTGTGCAGAAACCCAGCGGAGCAGCTGGTGGGACTCTTACCAATCAATCGTATGCCGCAGAGGTCGACGATTTAATCCACTGAGTTCACTGGTGGCATTTGCTAAGTGCTATAATTATTTATTTCCCGTTGTTAGAACGTGGTCTCCTGATGGTGATTAAACTGTGTGATAACACGACCATTTCAAAAGAGATACAGGAGTTCAGATTTTATCAGCTGTGTGCATCTCTGTGTAATCAGTGACTCTCTGTAGACCTTTTAATCACATTTCCCAACTCTGCAGCAGCGACTGTTGTCGTAAGCAGCTTTCCAAATAGGCCCTGAATGCGGCTACTTTAAACTACATTGTCAGAAGTGATTCAATCGGAAAACAGTCACACATTGGCTGCTTTTTATAATTATTTTGGAAACGTTCAGCCTTTGTTTGACAGTTACAGTGAAGACAGCCAGGAATTGAACCGAGGTTTCACTGCATATGAGACCCTTCTAGTCTGAGCCCTAAACACATGCTTATTGCTTTTGGTATATTAAATGCTTATTATTATAAACAAATAATTATGTACACATCCAAATCATTGAATAAATATTGAAAAAAAATTATCTCTCAAAATACCCCCATAAGATGTGAGGTAATTCTGTGGCTCTTTTGTTTGGTCAAATACAACTTCAGTATTATACCTAGAAAACATGATGACCAGGCTTGCAATGTGTTCAGGAAAAAGAGCATTTCAGCCTTAAGAGTAACTTTTGTTTTTGGTGGAATAATTGTCAATGTTGCACATTTTACTGCTAAAAGCAGCCTGTCAGCTTGTTGTGGTGGGCAGAACACCGGTTTGTGAGAGGGGTAAGAGCAGCTATCAATATGTAATCTGTGGGGTTATGGATTCTGCGTAGCCCTACCCTGTTTCCAGGTTTGCTATGTTTATCCATTCATATGTGTCCCTGCACACTGTGTACCAGGCAGTGAAATTGCCCTTTGTGCCTGAAAAAGGTTCCCAGATGTATCTGTTTAAATGCAAAATGAGCAAAACATCCCAGCCAGGTCATGTCATCCCACTGTTTGTCTCATATTTGTTTATTTTTGCTATCAGAACAGGCTGTAATTTAAAGGAGGATAACACAAAATAGGAAAAATCTTTGTAAGAATGTTGTTTTTAGGAATATAAATGAAGCAAAATTTACTCGTTAGCCTTGAAGGCACAATGCATGGTCACAACAGTGTGTATTTTATTTTTATATAGCTATCCTGCAATCTGGTGACACTGAAATTTTATAATAGAATTTTTATGTTTTTTTTAAGTGTCTCAACCTTGAATGAGTTAATTGCTTTATTCTATTGGTTTCCCACATGCAGAAAGTGAACAGTTTCCTCAGTTTTCTTCCATAAGAATTTCCTGCAGAGTACCAGAGGGCTCTGTTTATACAATATTCTATTCTATTTTAATAATCGTAACAACTTTGATCAGATTTACTGATCTGTAGAATGTTTTTTGTGCATTTTCTATTCATTTTTGGGGTTTTTTTGTGAGAAAGGAAAACAATAGTGATTTGCTGTTTGATATTCTTCATCATTTTCCTAAAGATAGCTGTCTTGGTGTAGCCATATTTACATTAAGTATTACAGTATTAGGGCTGCATGTAGCCTCGGTGGTTAGCACCGTCGCCTCACAGCTAGAAGATCCCTGTTTTGCTTCCCGGTTAGGACACCGGTAATCTTTCTGTATGGAGTTTGCATGTTCCCCCTGTGCAGCGTGTGTTTTCACCAGGTTCGCCGGCTTCCTCCCACAGTCTCAAAACATGCTGAGGTTAATTAATGATTCCAAATTGTCCAGGTGTGAGTGTGCTTGGTTGTTTGTCTCTATGTGTAGCCCTGTCATAGGCTGGCGACCTGTCCAGGGTGTCTCCTGCCTTCACCCGAGTCGGCTGGGATAGGCTTCAACCGCCCCGTGACCCTATGGAGGATTAAGCGGTGTATAGATAATGGATGGATGCATTACAGTATTGCACAAACTTATCAAGGATGCATTCGTATTTTAAAGAGCCCTTCCGGAGAAGTCAAGTGTTTCATATGCCTGGAGACACATCATGTGTGCAATAAGCCGTCAACACCATGGCTGAGCATTTTTTCTCTTGAGACTGCAGTGGACCGATGACAGTCTCAAAAACTGGGATTCAGACTTCCAGGGTTTCGCTTGTAACAAACCTAAAGAACCAATCCTGCCGTCTTGTGGCGTGTAATTTCCTGCATGATTCTTCTAAAGAATTGGTTTCCGGTTCAAACATTTATGGTTGAATTTCTTTGATATTGCAAATTCCTATTGTGATGCATAAAGAAGCAGAGGGGCAGGTGGAGAAAGAGGTAAGGACTTCACAATTCTGCAAATTCTAAATGAGGTTTACAGTTACACTTAAGCTGTTTTAAGGCAAGAAGTGATTCTTTTTATTGTTAAAAACATCTAAATATGTAATTTGGATACATTTGAATGAGTTTTTAGGAATTTTACTAACAATAATGCAAATTAAATGGCCAAAAGTCTGTGTGTATGAGTGTGGTACACTTGAAATTTGGCATATATTATTGTACAAAACCATGATTTAATCCCTGCTACATTTAGATATTCTCCTGGTCTACAATGTGTGTCGTATCAAGCGTATCTTGAATATGCACTGGTCATCATGATTAACATGCCATTCTGTATTTCAAACTCAGAAAACGTAAAGTGGATCTAAAACAACCAAGCAAAGCCAAAAAAAAAAAAAAATTAACCTGCAGCCGAGTTAGCTGCACTTAACAGTGTGCAAGACATTCTCCTGCAGTTTAGTGACCTATTAGTCAATCTGGTTGAGCAAACACTGGCTGAAAGTCCAGACATAATGAAGTCATGTACAGGGTATCGCTGTGCTGTAAATCAGCATTTTTACTCAAAGTCATATTGTTCCACATCTTTATCAGGATCTGACAGATAACAATTCAGACCAGATCTACATTCACTGATAGAACCATTCTAAGAAGATGGATCAAAGTTTATTATGTAGAGCACAATAGAACAGCACAGAGACTAGATAAAAAGATAAAACGTGCACGTGTGCATGAATCGTCAAAATTCTGCAAGAGAATTTCACATTTTGCACAAATGCAATGACCACAGCTGAGGACCAAAACTGATACAGTGCTTTTTATTTAGTATGACTGAGCATAAAACAGCTCATTCTAATCTCTTTATTAGTTTTTTTATTCATCATAGACAAGTAAACAGATTAGGGGTTGAGAATTAGGTTCAAATGAGCAAATATTTATGTAATAAATTAATAATTGAATAGGTGAAACTTGCTGACCACTTTGTTAATAAAGTTGTGTTCATTTTTGATACACAAATGGCAAAAATACATTTTGCATTTATCAAAAGACAACTTCAGTGAATAGGGTTTTCCTGTTTCAGAAGAGCTTACAAAGTCTGTTGAAATTATGTAATCTGAGCAAACACACACACATTCAGGTTTTTTGAACCACTCTCCCAGTTGAACGTACATTTTCTAACTCCTTTATTACGTCCTTGCAAGTTGACAGCAGGACAAACACACTGTGCCTTTACAGGATGTGCAGTATACTGTATCTGTGCATCATATAAACTACACATTTGGCCTCATTCCAGCATATGCAGAAAGGCGTTTACTATTTAAGTTAACTATGGTTGTCTGCCCAGCAGTTGTTGAAGGTGGCAATAATTAATACACGTCACCTCTTATCTCATTTACAATACTTGTGTCACACATTTATCTTTAGCTCACCACAGAAAGGTGTGTTAATGTAAATGCATCACCTGAATATGGTTTAAAAACAATAGTAACAGATACTTGAATCTGCAAATTTACTACATACATAATCAGCTGCAATGATCTCAGGCTCTTATAAGAATGACAGAGTTTGATAAGAAGTCTGGAATCAGAGCAGCACTGAGTTGAAAGGAGAATGGAGGTCTGCCATAAGGGTGAATACATTTGTATGTTTCACTTATTTTAAGCATTAACATGTGTGTTGTTTTATATGCTATATAGGATATACAATATATGATTCATATGACTGTCAGATTAGTTACATTTAATGCAAGAAAAGCTCATGAACGTTTTATGAAATTTAAGAGGACATGAAATGAACAATTTAAAATGTTACTGTTGTTTATCATTGTGGCACTGATGGATGATTATTATGTAAAAACAACAACAAAAAAAGGTCAACTCAGAGTTGCACGTTCTGTTCATTCCAGCTGATAATGACAGTCAGTGCCAAACTGTAATCAGCTGAAAAGGATTTGCTGGTTTGTGTTGATTTTCTAAGAATCTACAATATGTTAGTGATAACACAAAGCACATTTACCGCTATGATGTCAGGGCATTTCAATCAGAAACTCATCTAGAGACTTCTAGGAAAGTCCACTCAGCATTGCCACTATCAACACAACATAAAAAGTAGTGCGAATATGATAAGATAGCTGCAGGTTTTACAGCACATGCAGCTTATCGGTCTGCTACCTTATCACGGCCTTTCACTTGCAGCATGTCCCATAAACCTGTGCATGTTTAAAAAAAATGTTAAAATCTAATCAAATTAGTCATAAAAACACAAGAATATCAGTAATTCCACTGGGAACATCTAGCAGTTTCTAAATTTAAATGTACTGACACTCATGTGAGAAATCTGGTGGACTGGCTTGGGCACTCTTTCTCCACAAACAGGATAATAAACAAGCAATATTCTCACTAAACACTTCAGAATCAGAGGATGAGGCTAAAAGCAGAGGCAGAAATACTTCCCTGTAATTTCTGACCAACTGTTTATGACGTGCAACAACAAACTTGAAATTCTATTTATGCTGGATTTCTTGTTACAGCTAAAAATATATGTGTTCACACGACATCTACAGCTGTAGTTCCAATCACATTATCAGATGGTAGAGACATTTTTCAATTCATGACAGATGTGACTACAGTGTTTGCCAAAAGTGAAGCTTATTTATGTCTTTCCTTTGTCCTGTTGACAACTAAATACTGCCCTATATTCACTTTTTGAATTGATAACGTTGCTGAAATTTTAATAATTGCACATCCAACAGATAAAGAGCAGCCACAGTGTTTTTATGCCTCTGCCCTGGCGACGGCTGTGAGCAGACGCATTATTTTTTCAGGTTGTATATCTGTCCCAGTCTCATCATTTTAACACCTAGAGGGAAATGATTCAATGGATGAACTGACTAGATTTTGTTGGCCAACTGTCCCTGTGATCTCACAAAACATGTTTCTGGCCACACCTTAAGAAACGATATGTTTATTTAATGTATGAATATATTATTTATTATTACAAAACTTTATACAAATGTCTAACAGGTTAAAATGATAGAGTGATGACATTTTATATCAAAAGGTCAAAGGTCAGCTTCAACGTGACATCATAATATTTTATAAAACCACTTGTCTTAGCCTTATTCAACACCATAGCTCAGGAACAGAAGGAGAGACTGTAATCAAGTTTGGCCAGACGCTGAATTAATGACACTAAGCTTCAGTGCCCACCTTAAAGCTGTGGTGACTGTATAGATCTTCTGTGCTGTCAGGTTGAAGATGTCTGTGCTCCATCCATGTTTCCAAATTTGTAGCCTCCATAGTTGAAGTAACGTCCACTGTCAAGGCTGCAACTTCAGTTTCCATCAGAATCAGCTTTTTTGGCCAACTATGTGAACACATACAAAGAAACATGGAGTTGCCATAAACTGCAGCTTGACTGGTTTGGTTATGGAAGCCATCCACAAGGTGGCAATTCTAGTTCTAAGTCATGTTTCTGGACATCTAGCAAATTCACTCTATTTAGTTGCTTTACTTAGTCCTCACCATCTCCTGGGGAAAATATCCAGCTCTTTAGCAGCAAAATGCTATATTCACCTAATTTAATCTCCATTTAATTTGGTGCCAGGCAGGCAGTGCGCAGTAAATTTAACCGAGAGCAGTGGGAGAAAACCATAAAGGTTACCATGTGGATTGTAAAACCAAAGTAATGAGCTGAAACGCTCCATCGAGCTGAAAAGATCTCCCGAGTCAGGAAGTAATGCTGTTTATTACTCACTGACACCTTTTACCTACAGATGGTATGTAAGTCATTACTGATATAAAAACCCTGATTGTAGTCGCTTCCATAATTACTAAATGGCATATACAGTAGAAGTCACCATCAGTGTCTACTTATATCCATACTAACCCTCTGAAATACCATTCGTACAAAAGCAGAGCAATGTCAGATAACACTGTTGATGCAAAACGTGTTTATTCCAAGTTTTTTTCAGGGTCTGAAAAGGTTAGTCAACAAAAACAAAGGAATATGCTTTACAACAGGAAACAAAAATGTTTATAAGAAATAGGAAAGTCCAAAAGCAACAACCTTCACCAGTAGCTCTGGTGTTAAAGACCATCTCTGGTAAAAATCCTTTCTTTTTTTTTTTTTTTTTTTACCTTGTTAACGTTTCCATGTGGTGAGTTTTATAAGCTGGAAGACACACTATAAGCAAAATAGGCAGCCAAAGTCATAGGTGAGCATTTCCACCTTGAAGCTGCAGGTATCACTTACAGTTTCAAAAACATGGTTTCAGACTTACAGTGTTTATATGTAACAAAACCTAAGAAATCAATCCCAGCCACTTGCAGGGGGGGGGGACTTTCTGTATATTATTCTTAAAAACCGGTTATCCGGTTTTGTTGTCTGCAAGAGACCACTTGGAAGACTCCGTTGCAGACATGTGCAGTAGGTTATATCTGCGCACTGAATGAATGCACAATACTGCTGAGCATGCACTCAGTTGCCCTACACAGACTGCCTGTGCATACACAACTTTTGGGCTGCACTTGTAAGTATGCAAAGAGATCTGTGCGGCCTCTCAGCAAGATGGTGGCATTGGTATCATGCATCCCTTGCATGCTTAAGGAAAGTGTAATACCAGCTTTGCAATGTTCAAGCAGAGTAGTAGGTAAGCAGGTGTGCTCAGGCTGCAGCGATTGGCAGAGAAGTGGTTGAAGAAAGAGGTGGGACTTCATAGATCTACATGTTCTAGAACAGGGGTGTCAAACTCCAGTCCTCGAGGGCCACTATCCTGCATGGTTTAGATGTTTCCCTCACCCGATTCAAATGATCAGGATCGTTATCAGGCTTCTGCAGAGCTTGATGATGAGCTGATCATTTGAATCAGGTGTGTTGGAAGAGGGAAACATCTAAAACATGCAGGATAGTGGCCCTCGAGGACCGGAGTTTGACACCTGTGTTCTAGAGGAAGCAACAGTGTAGAGGTATTTCTAAGGATTTTCAATGCAAGATTATTATTTTCAGGGAAAAACTTCTACATATGTATGAAATTAGTTTTCAGATATTTAATTAGTGAACAGAGAGGGATCTTAAATTCAAGTTAAGGATCATTTTTACCAAGAAAATCTTTAAATTATAATTGAATCGAAATAATTCAGTGCCACTACCTGGAATCAGTTAAACATTCTAGTATTCAAGTGTGGAAAACATTACAGGTGGATAGACAAGGCCGCTTAAATTGAGACAGTTGCATCTTTAAATGCTTTAATGTCTGTGTCTTACGCTGTTTTGATGGAATCTTTGAACTCTGAGGAAAGTAGTAGAAGGTAATGTGTGATTTACCCTGAAATAAATTGAAAAGAATGAAACTGGATGTAAATACCATGTGTATGCCACTCTTTTTCACCACGTAAAGGCCTGCTAGTGTACCCCAATCACATTAAACCTTGATTTCAGTTGCATGTGTTCCCTAAATATTTGCAGAGGACTATAGAGGGGAGCAATGCCCCTCACTCTGTTTAATGTAAAGACAGACAGATCAATATTTGAGGTCTCTACCAGCCGCTTGTCACAAATCATGTGAAAGGTAAAATGTGTAGTACATGTGTGCCATACAGGGAACACAGAGGGGCGAATTTATGAATAAATTCCACATGTGTTTTGCAGCATGCATCAGCTTGAACTTGTGATCCTTTCACATGAGAACAGTGTGATACCCCACTGTATGCTATGTAGTCTGATAACCAGACAGTAGCGCAGAAATAAAGGAGGTGTTTCTGAAATTATTGTATATCTCTGACTCAGTGTAGATAGAGCTGCTAATCAGTTCAAAGTAAGATAAATTTGATAAGCTTGGAAGGAGCTGCTTAGGCTTGCAGTGAGGAAATGGTGTGTTTTCTGGATTGTTTCACACATTTATAAAGTAAATGTTGAATCCAAGCAAGGCTTTCTTACAAATTATTGGAAATAAAGTTTGATACTTTTTGCTTTATCTGCTAACTAAAGTAATAATAATATCACCAGGTAAACAAAAGTGTGTCTTTGTGTGTGTGTGTATGTGTGTGTGTGTGTTTGTGGTTGAATTTATCTTTATGTCTTTCTGTATGCTGAACAATATCTGTGTGTTTTGAAGAATGACATGTATTTTTGTAGCAACAATTCATTGTAGTGTACCGCAGAAACAAGCAGTAAGGAGAAGTGGCGTTACATGGCACCACTATATCCAAATACAGAATACTCTTCGGTAATTGGCTGGAAGGGGACTGTGCCCATAAACACCCCTGCTGGAAGTAAACAGTCCTGTCTCATCCCATAAACCCACCCATCAGCTAAGTCCAGGCATCAGGAGGGAGCACCAGCAGATTGGAGGATGGTTAGTGGCCTCTAGTGGACCACTGCATTTCTGCAGGGGAACACGTCTATTTAGTATTCCTGCACAGTGGCTGCAATACCTTTAAACCTCTGGCTAACTATATACAGCAAAATGTGAAAAATATTTGCATAAGATGATGTTTGATTGAACATTGTTTAATTTAATAGCTCCACTCTTCATATTTAATGTCAGCATTTGAAATCTTTAAATTTAACCATACCCATGACATTACAAGATTTCAAGCTCAATATTTCATCCCAGCACAAACACTGGTTTCATTTGAACACTGAGAGGGCATAAATGACAAGTTATGGGGGTAGAAATGTTTAATTCCTGCATTCTGATAAATTTTACACACCACTTAATAACTTTTCTGGATCACATTGTGATGGAAATGTCTTTGTTTGTGAAGGAAAGCACAACATTCACAGCTAAAATGAAATATTCAGTGGTTGCATGAGTTCATAATTCAGTTTTTGAGAGTAAAAAAGACCTGTTGCTGTTGAGAAAACACCCGTTGCTGTCTAAGGCCACCAAGACACCTATGAATTCTCTGAAGGACTTAGAAGCTTTAGCAGCTAAGGTGGGAGATACTGTGTATACTGCAACTGTTGCCTGTTTTTTGCGTTGTAGTGGCTGTAGTGCTTGTTTCATGTTTTACTGGGGAGGAGAAGTCCACATGTTGTAAAGACTGAAGGTGACGTATCCCTGCATCCACCCAAAATACAGCGATCAGGCATAACATTATGACCACCTGCCTAATATTGTGTTGGTCCCCTTATGTGCTCAAAAATGCTCTGAACCATTGGACATGGACAAGAGGACCTCTCAGGGGGTCCTATGGGGTCTGGATCCAGGACGTTGGCAGTGGATCCTTTGGGTACTCTGGCTTGTGCAGTGGGGCCTCTGTCAATCAAACTTGTTCCACTGCATCCTGTTGATGCTTGATCAGAATGGGGTGCAGGAAGTTTGGAGGTCAAATCAACATGTTGGGCCATTGTCATGTTCCTCAACATGTTCCTGATTGTTTGATGTTTTTTCCATGTGGTGGGGTTCATTTTCCTGCAGGGGTAGGCCAGTGACATTTGGGATTTCCATTTGCATGAGGGAGTGTGCTTGTTGTGGGAAAATGTTTATTTGGGTGTCTAAGTCTCATCAACACGGATGTTAAAATTCAAGGTTTTCCAGCAGAACACCACATAGTACTAATATAATCAATGTTATTCACTTCACCTGTCAGTGGTCATGATGTTGTGGCTGATCAGTATATATACCCCTATGCATCCCATTGGGCGTGAAAAAAGTTACAAGTCGATTTAGCAGCTTGATCTTGAGATCTGAACTGAATGTCACGGTACTCATCTGAGTTTTGCTTGTTTTCCTTGCCAACCTTGCTCCCCCCAAGCTCCAATTTGAAAAGAAATGTGACAAATTAGCATTTTCCCATGACTTGTGTGGTTACTACAAAATGCATACTTTTGAACTTTAAAACATCCAATCAATGCTTTTAAAAAAATACAATATATAAAACTACGTATTCAGCCACCTGAAGTCATTCACTAAGCTAAAGTCTAGCTTGCTGTATGACGTTTGGAATGATTGCAGTCGCAGCAATCAGGATAAACTTATCTTATTTTAAAGACTTCTCAAAGGAAACATGCAATTTGTTTTTTTGTCTTTTGCGCCAGCGTTACAACAACAACAACAACAACAGGCCTGTGACAGTGTTAAGTTGCAAATTGGCACCGGCAACAAAAGCAACCTCAGACTACTTTATCACTGCCTCAAATCCCCCCCTCTGACTTCATTGTACTCACTCTAAGGTCGAGATAAACACTCCATGTGCTTATAGAAACAGGTGTCAGGCTTCAGGAAGACACACACACACACACACACACACACACACGGATACGCATGCAGTTAATTATTTATCCACTCACTGAAATGCTGACATACACACCATCCTGCCTGCAGTGTCACTTTAGCCTGCACGAGAGAACTTAGACTACTGTCATAGGTGCTGATGGACGAGGCATTCATCTTCAGTGACAAAGAGGGCAGAGGGGGAATATGGGAAAAAGGTCATAACTAGATTATCAGTGCTTGATTATGCAATATGGCACCATAACATTAGAGGTGATGGATTAAACACACTTGCTGTCATGATGCTAGTGTGTGTAGGCTGTAATTACAAGGAATGTCCAACGAGCAGGTATGGTACTTGTGTAAGAAAAACCACTCAGTGTATATTTCCCTGAGGATTCACCACATAATATATGCTGCACTGGCTACCTGTTGAATGCAGAACTGATTTAAAGGCTCTTTTATGTGTTTACAGAGCCATGGGTGCGTGGGTTGGTGCATTTTAGAACCTCGCTACTCTACCCTGAGGCCTGTTAAATTCTCAGAGCAGCTGCTTTTAAATGTTAAACACGGAGGCTGGTGTGTATCACAGCAGCTCCACAGCAAATATTCCTCCTTCATTGACATTTTAAAGAAAAATCTCAAGGCGTACATGACTTTAGCGGCCTGTGGTTACTCTTCATAATGCCAATATTTTAGTATTTTGTACTTACTTTATTTTCAGATTTGATCTTGGAAGCTGTTACCCTATTTTGTCTTGTTTATTAGTATTTTATGTGTATTTTCTTTTGTTTTGCAAATTGATTTTATTTTTTTTGCACACATTCTGCCTGTCTTATAACATGTGCAGCACTTTTTGGTCAGTTCAGGTTGTGTCTTAAAACCAGTTGTATAAATAAACTTGATTTCATTAGAAAAAACATATGTCTGTAAATCTCTGCCTATACTATGTCCTACTTATCTCAAGTATTGCTAAAATCTATTAAAGATTAGCTGCTTTTTAAAATGTGTTTCTGCACCATAAATGTCTGTATGAGGTGCACTTGGCCTGTTCTCGTCTAAGTCTCGAGTTTTTCCCCTCAAATGTGAACAGTTTATTTTAGATATTGCGCTAATAATAGTCTGCAGTGATAATTTTCCACAGGACGCTGCTGCGACTGTTTCTACGATGGAAGCAGCGAGTGTGGACGGATACATTCACTTTGCGGGGGGGGAGTTGACGCGCAACTCACGAACTACAAGTAAGAAAATCATAATTAAAATGCGTTTTAAAGAACAGCTACGTTAATTCAGGTGTTTACTTATATTTCTCTTTATAACAAACTGTGATCAGCACTTTGACAGTCAGACGGTGTTCGTGTAATTGTTTTCAGGGTAACGAGGAACCCCCTTCGGAGTGATTTGGTCGAGTCGGATGAAAACCGAGCTGTGTGCCACATCTTCCACTAAATGATAAAGCCGCTACACCGGGAACTGGAGGCAGCAATAAAAAACCAAGGCTAGACAACCACATTCACGGTATTCTGGTCACAGATTTTAATTTCTTTTTCTACTCAGAAAGTCTCAGACCCTGTCGAGCATCTTAAATTTAAATTTCAGTCCAGTTTCCAGAGCTGGAGGAGGTGTTGGGTTCAAGTTAACGGTTAAGTTAAGCTGCTGTTGACGCCATAAAAGTGGGGGGAAAGTGGGCTTTAAACAAAGTGGACTTTTTGTTTTTGGAGACTCACATTCAACTTCTTATTTAAAAAAAAGGTAAGTTCATTTGAGTTTGTGATAACGTTTCTTGTTACTGTGAAGTCCAGTGAGCGTCCAGTGGGTGTTTGTATTAGTTTCTCCAGTGTTAAAGGACTACACCCATAGACTCACCCACATTCACATCTCACCTACATCACACTGGAAAACACACTCTGACTGCCTCTAAATGTCTCCCAGCAGCCTTAAAACACACTTTGAGCCTCATGCAAGTTCTCCAAGTAGCTGGAAACATACTGTAAACAAATGTTGAAAGCATGCTATAAATATAACAATAATGTAAACATACTTAGGCTACATATAAGTAGTTGAAGATAAAGTAGGGCTGGGAAATACACTGAAAATAATGCTAAGATATTTATATGAGCATTCACTGGATTAGTAGGTTAAGTATATGGCAGATGTACACACAAAACAAATATTAAATTATAGCTAATCAATATAATAATGATGTAATAGTGTAGCTGTCTTTGTTTGAAGTGATTGTTTATTGGGAATGAATTTCTCTTGTGTGTTCTGCGTGTTGTTTGTTATCTCTTGCAAATGTGTGACGCTGACCTAAATAGAAACCTGGCATTTCTAAGTTTACAGCTTGCTTTAACATTTTGCTTACGGAAGCATGAGTTGGTTGAAAGGCAATATGATAAGTTCATGTGATCACCGTATGTTTCTGCTGCAAGCTAGTAAACAAAAAAATTAGGAAAAACTATTTGCTGTGAGGACCCAGTATTAATAAATGAAAAAACAAAAGTTTGCAGTGAATGTCACGTCAAGCTTGTTTACCTTTAATATATTGGTCGGCCGATGTTATTAGCCAATATTGACCTGTCACACATAGTCAGTATTGTTTTTTCTTTTACTGAACATGATATAGAAAAAGATGTGTTGGGTAATTTCGAAACAGTGCCGTCACAAAGTTTGTTCAGCAGAGAAACTGGGATTCTATTGTTTAGAATACTCTCAGCATTGTCTGCAGCACATGTAGCAGAGCTGAGAGTGGTGCGGAGTCAAGCCTTGTCTTCATGGTAAATTGCTGAAAAGCTAGTTTGTTAAATACACTGCTGAAAAGTTCATACACAATAACCCCATAATTTTTGATTATTAATATAAATCATCAACATATTTATAAATAACATTTGTCAATTATTGATATCAGAATTTCGTACGCTGTAAAATCGATACCAGGCTGTACTGTCCATCCCCCTAAACTATGTCTTACCACATATTACTTTGCTTTGCCATCCCACTCATCTCAACTACTATTTCACACAATTGTACCAGTTTTAAAAAAATCACAGTTTTTGTAACAAGACTGAAGCCAACATGCGACGCATCCAGAATTAAATGAACCCACTCAGCCGGTTTTCAGCCAGTACGTGGGCTTCTTCTTACAAACTCCATGATAAAATATAAATAATGATTTTGCAAATGTGAACTTTTGCTCACAACATAACTGCATTCACTATGTGCAGTATAACTGTACACTCAACAATTTCAAGCAATTAGTGTGATGCACAGGGAGAGACTGACGTTTCAGAATAAACAGTAAACCAAGAGCATCTATTTGAATGAAACATGCACATTAAAAAATGTTCTTGTTTCTGTTGAGTCTCAATATATCTCCTGCCCTCCGTGTGCCCCAGATTGATAGTTACACTGCCTTCCTCACTTAAGCTGTAGCTCTACTATCTTGTTGCCTTGACTACTGGTGTGTCAGGGGACTTCATCCTGATCCACAGCATGATTTTCTCTGACACGAGTTCAGAGAGACTACCACAACACAACGCTGAAAGTGAGAATAACTGGAGAGCTCATTTTCTCTTTTTCCTCCCTGTACCCTGAGCCACCTCTTCACCCACCTGATGCAGTCTTAGTTACCAGTAGTACACAGTACTTAAGGCTCCAGTGCTGCTCTGCTCATCCACTGCACAGCAGGCTGCATGCACTGCTAAGACGGGAAGTGTGCTTTCTCTCTGTGCATTCAACCATATCAGTTTGTTTGAATTTCATTCCATTTAAAAGAGGCACAACGCATGGAGCATGAAAAACGTTCTCGCCGCCATGTTTATGCAGAGTTAATGATGGGAGGCGTTCGATGTAACACCTCTGACATATAAAAAACTGGCAAGTGTGGGAAAAAATTGAAGACTGATTAATACACTCTGTTCTAGGGAAGAATTTTTCTCATATGGATTATTTGAAGATTTATTTATTTATATTTTGGGTAATAGACAAGTTCAAAACCTAACAATATTCACTGTACTGTCATTGAAGACACGTTTGTACTTGTTAATAGCCTCTACATTGTGAATATTAGGCTTTGTCCACATGTACACAGAGATTTTATCCCCCCCAAATAAATCTCCATCCACATGAAAACGCTTTCAAGAGCATGCCAGACCAATAAAAGAAAAGCCATCTTGGCCAATCAGAAGCCAGAAACAAAAGCCATTTACCAGTTCCAGTTGGCTACCAAGGCAGGAATCATCTGTGTGGACTGATTCTGATGCTTCTGTGCCTCAGTATAGTGAAAGAGTAACTGTACATTCATGTGTAAACATTCAGGAAGTCCTGTTAGCAAGGTTAGTGCCAGTACTATTTTGGTGGAAAATTGCCTCATGTAAAGAAAAGGGATAACAAAGCACACACTGCATGTCAACACAGCAAACAGACTTTCTGAATGTCCTCATCTTGGAAGAAGGTCCAAAACGTCAGTTTTCAGTGACCTAATACTTCGTCTAAAGGCCATAACACTTGGAAGAAGCTACGTTTTAAAAATAACTTGTGTGTATGTGGACAACACTTGAGAAAATGAGTCAAAATTCACAATTTAGAAGCTGGAAACAGTGATCTTTTTGCGTCAAACATTACTTTAAATGACGGTTAATTGATTCTGTACCTTGGACAAAGAAATATTTTTTTTGCATTTAGTTTGAAGTTATGATGGAGCATTTTTTTTTTTATAACTTTGGCACCATTTGTATTTAGTTCCATGTATTCACTAGCTGGTGCACCATCACAATGAGCTCCATCAGCTGTGTACCAATCTCCATGTGCTGGGATTGTGGCTGCCCAGCTCCCAACATGTGCACAAAAGTGTTGGCATTTATTTAAATATACTCACCATTCATTTCCCCCTTTTCCTTTAGAATTTGCTCTCTGCCGTGCGTAAAGTAATGAGCATCTGGGAAAAGAATGAAGTTTGTCTTTTTGTTGACAAAACATTGCACAGGAAATGAGGTGAGCCTGAGAACAGCAAACAGCAGTGAAACTGGTCAGAGGTTTACAGGGACCCCAGTGTAGCCTTGGGGAGGGCGATACTTGCGGCACCAGAGCTTGTGAGCAACAGTCTCATTAGGGAGGGAACTCACTGGAAAAAGTAGACTGTGCAAAACAGAGATGGCTATGGGGGTTGGGGACAAGGAGAGAGACTGTTGCTGTGTAATCGAGGGGAATTTCAAACACAGAATGTGGAATGGCCATCTCGAGGGGCTGTTGTGCATCAAGCAGTGTTCACAGGCTGTTTTCAGCTTACAAACTTTCTCTGCAACTCCAGCAGCGGAGGCAGGGAGAACGTGACTTTCTTTGCGAAATAAGTTTTGGGGAAGCAGCTATTTTTGACTGCATCGCAAAAAATATATTCCAGTCCAGCACGTAGCAATTTTAAAAAAGACACCAGAATTGCCTCAGCTGTGAAAACTTATAAAACATCCCGTGACGTCCCAGTTCAAACCTGTATGCGTAAATGGGAATTGTTTGCATTTTATAAGCACAAATGGAGCAGCACACAGCTAACTGCGTCATGTCCTGAGGCGATAAACAGTCCCTGCAGCGAGGACTTACAGCAATAAATTCAGCAGTTTATTTGCAACAATAGTCCACATGTGCTTGAAATATCAGTTGTAAGGCAACTGTTTATATTTCAGACTTGCAGAGAAATTTATTTGATATAATTCTTGAAGACCCAACTAATTTCTTTTATCCTAATAAGAAAGCCACAAAAAAAAAATAAGGAATTAATTGCAGTAGCTCAAGTTTTGTTTACGCTTTAAGGAGCATGTTTTAGAGGTCACCTAAATCTGTAAAACAGTTTTTTCAACCCTCTGCCTTATGCAAGTACGTTTGTATTACATTAACCACAGCATACACTGTTTTACTGTCTTTTGCTGAAGTGTTTCCTCTTGAAGGTAAACTTTTAATTCAACTTCAAAGCCTCTTCAGACCTCAGGACATCACTTTTGAATTTTTCCAGGGTGGAATCTGTTGGGTTTCATGTGGCTTTTTGTGTTTGGGGGAATAAATAGCAACGCCCATATTTATGTCTGCTCCAGCTCAGCCTGCACACTGAGCTGTCCTGGAAAAGTCCATGTGACCCAGAGCTGAGGAGGTGCTGCCGCTTCCTCATCCTGTTGTGTGTTAGAGCGGAAGGACGATGGTTGAGCCTGCAGGCCAGCGTGTGATTTATACTGTAGTCCAGTTAAAACACAGGCAGCAAACATGATACTATACTCTTAAAATATAGGTGGTCACTGCTTCTACTTAATGCACACTACCCTGCTGCAGAGTTGGATAAAACACCACAAAATCCTACTGTCTGGCAGCGTGTTATTATTTTAAAATGCATGGCTATGTACTAAACTGTTTATCTATACTACCAGTGTTGGTCTTTTGGTCACTCGGTTCACGTTTCAGTCACAATTATCAAATAGATTTGCATGATTTTTTTGTGAAATTTTGTACAACATCCACTTATTTCATGCCCAGAGGATGAATCCTGATGACTCTACTGATTCTGTGACTCTCTAGCACCACCAAGAGGTGGAGCACTGTGGTCTTGAGTGAAAAGTCTGGACAAAAATTCGATGGATGGGCACAAAAAATGGTTCACACGTTCATGTACTCCTCAGAATTAATAACTATTTACATTTCATCTAACACCATCATCAGGTCAAATTTTTAATGTCTAATAGTTTGGTTCATGACCAAGTACATGTAAAAAAGGGCTGCAACTACCAATCACTCGTGAGTAGTATGTTGATTATGTCTTGATTAGTTGCTTAGTCTATAAAATGCCAAAAAATGGTGAAAAATGTCAATTAGTGTTTCAGAAAGCCTAAGATGAAGCCTTGTTTTCTCCACAACCCAAAGATATTCAGTTTACTGTCACTGAAATAGCAATAATTGAAAATATTCACAATCATGTAGCTACAATGACAGAATTTCAACATTAACAAAAATGCTCAAACTGATTAATCATTTATAAAAGTATTTAGCAATTATTTAATTAGTTGCAGAATTATCATTGATTTACTTACTGCTGCAGCTCTACTGTAAAATGAGCAACTTTTTGATGAGCCTCAGTGTCGTTTAGTGTAGTTTTTGAAAACAAGTTTGGCCTCATTTGGCAACGGTGTGATTGGATTTTTGTTATTTTTTCAGAATGTTAGAACAAATCTGAA
This sequence comes from Dascyllus trimaculatus, assembly GCA_024666655.1. Taxonomy (NCBI): domain Eukaryota; kingdom Metazoa; phylum Chordata; class Actinopteri; family Pomacentridae; genus Dascyllus; species Dascyllus trimaculatus. The sequence continues at coordinate 15,277,742 of CM045455.1, read as the reverse complement.
CTAATGCATTTTGTAAATTAATTTGCACACAAACCATATAGTGTACGTTTTTAGTTTCCTGACACCATGCTACATGGTGTGTAGTGTGGTTTTACCGATTATCCATTTTCAGCGTTTTCTCAGTTATCTGTATCATTATTATTCTTAGCCTATTCCCTGAAAAATAAATTCATTTAAATGTTTTCTACTGCAGCTCTGATGCAGTGGCCTTTCGTTGTCTGTAGTCACTCAAGCAAAGTCGTGCCCACCACTCGATGTGATTGACAAGTCACAAGTAATAGCCTGTCACCCCAGCACACCTGCTTTACCTCTGTTATGCAGGACATTTGTTTGTGTTAAGACTTTCAACTCTATTGTTTCATGACTTTACTACTCTGTAGACACATTCATGTTAATGTGATAACCCAAGAGCATTCACAGAAACTTCATACCTATGCCACAGGTGCTCCAGATGTTTATGTGCCTTGCTGCACAAAAATTGCATATTAATAAGGGGAAACCAAATCTTTAAATTTTCTGTTGGTATTCTTGATGGCAAACTGTTGTTACTGGTGTTCTTGAGTCATGGGGAGTCTGATGAGACAATAAGGTGCCTCTTATTTAGTGACAGGACATGCAGTAGTGACAGCCTTAGCAGGGTTTTTCCAGGCTCAGAAGGGTTTGTTGGTAATTAACTCATGACTGTAAGCATAACTGGTCCACGCACAGTATAGGCAATGAGTTGTTGTCCCCTTATTCGACAGAAATCTATGCTTTGATGAACATTTGATGAGCAAAAAATATCACTTTGGCGCTTGTGATTTTCCTTTGAGAATGCCAAAAACCTCTTCCATACAAGAAAAAACCCTGCCTTAAAATATGATAGAATTTTTCTTAGCATTTCAAACGTTAATAGAATTGCTGTATCTGTTACTGAATTCTGGATTTTAAAATGAAAAATGTGTAAAGAAGAAAACTAGAGCAAGAAGTAAATTATACTGATGTGTTGCCCACCTTTATTTCTTTTCCATCCATAACCCTGAGCAGCATTGTGAAGAGTTTGCGTCACTGGCCATTTCTCCATCCAGTCAGCATCTCATGTTACTCTGTGACTCTGATTCATAAAACTGCAGGAAATTACACCTGTGTGACAATTACATGAGATGAGAGCAAAGTCTGCGCGTAGAAAAGACCTCATGCAAATTCCCACCGCTCTCGTTTGTTCTTGCACAGATAGGATAGTTCTGTTGCCCATTAAGACGGGAGCGGTGAGATCTCAGTAATTGAAAGAAAGAGGACATGGGGATAATACATCTCTCTCCCATAAATTCATTATAGGTAACACAGAGGAGTGGAGGTGTTATTCAGAAGGATTATTACATAATTGAACTGCTGGTATTAGCAAAGCGGTTCATGTAGCATAGCTGGAAATAGTTTTTCTTGTATGTGTCATACTTTTTCCATTCTTTCTTCCTCCCAACCCCCGCACCTCTCTCTTTTCTGTCCCTCCCACTCACACTTTACCAGATACATGAAAAAGATTAGCTCATTTTTTGGCCAGTTTTTTCCCCATTTTTCCAGAAGCGTAATAGTCATTTGCTTCGATCTGTTATTTAGTTTTTTACATGACGGCTTTTTTAATATACTTGCTCTGTGGCCGTTTCTTTCTCTTTCTGTCACACTAAAGATCTTGTGAAATACGAATTTTAGATGGCTAATGCTAAAAATATTTGAGGTTACTCAGAAGGATACACAGACAGATCTATTGTTTTGTCCTCTTGCAAACTGCCCATATATTAGTGTCTTCATAACACTTTTCCGTTTACACGAAACAGATGTTTTCTCTTTCTATTTAGTTTTAAGGTCTTGCACCACGACATCGTGTCAAACATAAAAATGCTTTTTCTCTCCAAGTGTCATAACCTTTTTGCTCACTAGCCCACACATGTTTGCATCTGCTTCATCAGCGAGGTGTCTCATCGAATAACAATATTATGCTGTTTATTATGGGTTTTATTCTGGATGTGTTGTGTTTATGCGCCCTCATATCCCCAGTCATGAATACCCCTGCATGCATGAATAAACAGATTTTGCAGAATATAACCATGGAAACAGAATTCAGACAAAACACAAAACCCAAAGGTGAATAGGCCCAGGTGTTCAAATGTGTTAGTTTCCTTGTTTGCATTGGTATGTTTTAGTCGTCATTGTGCTCGTCTTTAGTCTGTATATGAATACCAGCTGCTTGAAATCAATCAGAATATTAATTTGCCCATGAAGGTCGGAGATTAAAATCGAGGTGAATGTCTGGCCTTCTCAGTAACAAGAGTCAGTATCAGCCTGACCTTTTAGAAAGTGGCTTTATTGAGAATTACAATGCCCCAGGACACTTGTCCCTCTATCGTGCAGTGAAGGGTCGATATATTATCACCTTGCCTGAGGATTAATACTGTATCCACGGAGACCAGGCCGCCCCCCCACCACACACACACATATTCAGATACACATCCCATCCTAAGCGTCCTGATGACATCTCCCATTTTTTCCTGTGTATGACCACTGGCTCAACTCTCCAGATTTTCTCCCTCATCTTTGTTGCCTGAGAAGCATCTCCAGCGCATATTTAATGATAAACTGCTGCAGAAAACTGGGAGGAATTATTGAACGCATGAATCTTTAATGATATTCACACAAGGATATTAATGAGGGTTGTTGGTCCCCCGTAGGAGCAGAGGAAGCTGAGCAGCCGGCGTTGTGGAAAGTAGAAACACAGGGAGAGTGGAGGAGTAAAACGAAGAAGAAGGTAGAAGCACCAGCCTAGCTACCTGCCTGCCCGTGAGAGTGCCGTGATCATGGGGAAACAGAACAGCAAGCTCCGGCCCGAGGTCCTGAACGACCTGAGAGAAAACACAGAGTTCACCGACCATGAGCTTCAGGAGTGGTACCGCGGCTTCCTGAAGGACTGTCCCACCGGCCACCTCACCGTGGAGGAGTTCAAGAAGATCTACGCCAACTTCTTCCCCTACGGAGATGCCTCAAAGTTTGCTGAGCATGTCTTCCGCACGTTCGACACCAACGGCGACGCCACCATTGACTTCAGGGAGTTCATCATTGCCCTGAGTGTGACGTCTCGCGGCGGGCTGGAGCAGAAGCTGCGTTGGGCCTTCAGCATGTATGACCTGGACGGGAACGGGTACATCAGCCGGGCAGAGATGCTGGAGATAGTTCAGGTGAGGACGTATTATGAAATGTATGCCTCATACTTTCATGCATGTATTGGCTCTTTATGCGAGTCTCTTATCTAGTCTGAGTCAGGATGTGCATCATCACGGATATAAATGTGATCTGAAGAGGTTCCAGCCGTGCCTCTGCTTTTCATATAGACCTTGAAATGTGGCTGATGTTAGACAGTGATGTGTGAGGTGAGAAAGTGTGAGGAATGCAAATTTAAAACACTTTACTTGTTTTACTCCATCACAACTTTATTTGTACTAAAAATTTGAACTGCAAATGTTAGGTGAAAAGAAAGGAAAACTATGTTTGGGCTCCTTTGGTGGTTTTTTCAAATTCTAAATCTAGTTACATAGCAAAATAAGAATTATGACTAAATAAATCCCTAGTAGGACTGCAAGTAATCTCAATCCAATGTCTTAATTGGCTGTAAAATAGAAGAAAATAGTGGAAAATACCATTATGTTTTCATTAAAACTGAGCCAAGATTTCATGGTCACTCACTGTAATCTCAACGTCTTGCCACAGTTGGCTGTGCCTGCATTACCCAGAAACACCAAGAGCCTGTGATGTCCTCTAAAGTTTTGTCCTATCAATAATCTCAAAGATATTTACTTAACTGTCACATATGACAAACAAAATCAGAAAATCTCTCATATCTGAGCAGCTGAAACGTATCGTTTTGCTGTTTTTGCTTGATGTAAACGTAAAAATATCAATCATAGTTGATTTTCCTATTGAATACTCAATTCCTCATTCCATCTCCGAGTGTTCTGTATATTTTAGCTTTCTAGTAACGGCTGCTTTTAGGTTCAGTCATCATTCGTAGGTCTGAAATCATAAATTGAATTTCACCTCCCATCATGGATGCAGGCTGCCCTTTCTGTTTTCTTATCACTGCGGCTATATTTACTCTTCCAATATGGTGAGCTGAGCAGCCTGCAGGGCCATATCAATATTGGCTCAGTCACTTGTGTTTGTGGATACAAATGAATGTGCGAAAAAAACACTGAAGCATCTGTACTTTTGTTACTGTAAAATGCTCCTGTTTTTGTCTTTCTCTCATCAGAGCCAAACATCTTTACTTGATACACAATGTGTAGCTTTAAAATATACAGCTGTAAAATAGACACAGCGTAGCCATGCATTTGGAAAACCTGTTCGGAACAAATTACTGCGAGTGGAACAGCAGGATCTTTAGTTGTCAGAGCACCGTCATTATCAGGCAGCAGCAGAAAAGAGGTCGGAGCATTCAGACAATACATAAAAACTATGTCAGGTGGGAACAGTTATTTTTCATCTTCGCTACCTAAAAGCCTCACGCAGACAGCCAGCAGAATCAATATGCACATGGCAGCAATCATTATCACCCTCTTTTGTAGGCAATTTACAAGATGGTGTCATCAGTGATGAAGATGCCCGAGGATGAATCAACACCAGAGAAGAGGACAGATAAGATCTTCAGACAAATGGACATTGACAATGATGGTAAGAGTGGTGTATTGTGTAAATGTTCCTTGTGCATGTGTCCTTCTGTGAGATGATATCATAGCAGCCCATCACTATAAACAGTAAAAGCATGAGTGACGCTTTCATCAGACCTGCTTCTTGCTTTGGAATGAATAGGTGGGAGCCCAGAAGTACTTTTTGTGAGTGTAATGAGCATGATAGTCATTCATAAACACAAAGCTGCAATATAGCAGGGCTTAAAGGGAAATGTGAAAAATAAGTATACCAATGTAGCAGTGTTTCGGACAAGAGTTACATGGCTATAGATGGAGTTGGAAAAGAAACGGTCACATCAAAAAGAAAATATGAAAGATTAGTTATGTAATAGTCCTTTTAGAAAACCACAGAACACTTTGGAGGGCAACAATGAAGATGAGAGATGAAAAGAGAAACAGGATATCGTATAACAACATGACATCACATGAACACGACTCACTAAAACCATTACCGGCTTCTGTGGTTTGCATCTTAGCCTGCTGATTCCCTCCAATGCAGGTGGGTTGACATTTAGTGTTAAAAGGTGATGTTACACTCATGCGATGTATGCTAAGCACTTCCCAGGCCTTGCTGCTCTGAATGTATTCCACATGTGACAGCTCACTGAGATATTTAAGGATGTTCAGATGGCAGCTCGGTTTGTTTTGAAGCATACGGTTCTGAAAGTCTGAAGGTCAGACTGTGTCTCAGACTGAAGTTTTATAACATCACATGGTCCCAGAGGCCAGGCCTACAGCTGCTACAGCTGCAGCGAAGGGTAAATCCACCAAAACTCAATTTTGACAGAGTTGTGGTTGTTCTGAGCAAAGCAAAGTCATGTTTTACTGTTTGAATTTCAGAGTTGTGGTAGAATAATCAAAATTTAAATACAGTACTGTTTTGTTTTAAGCCTTGCACTGCTTACTAAAGTTCAGAGGCTTTAAAGTTATTGCACTGCTGCAGAATCTTAAAGTAAAATGTGAAATAATAGTGCAATCTTTTTAATAGCTTTTAATGCTGTAGCAAAATTTTAGGCAATAGAAAATGCACACTCTGATGTATTTTTGTCAAAACACTCCCAACTAAGAGTTTACATAAGAGAAAATATTAATATTAATATTATTATTTTACTGATATTTTTTATTTCATTTTATTAAGATACATGTCATCATGCAGGTGGTTTGTTGCAGTCTTGTACATGGTGTCTTTCAATTATTTTAAAAATGAATTTCAAAATTGATAACATTGCAATTACCTACTGAAATTTTTTTTTTTAAATATTTCTTAAAAAGCCGCTGTTTATTGAGTTTACAAAACAGAAAATATAAATATTATTATTTAATTGATATTTAATTTTATTCTGATAAGATAAATATAAGATATAAATAAATATAATTATAAATACATTTTGTCATACAGGTGGTTTGTGGCAATCGTTTAAATGGTATTTCTCAATTATTTTTAAATTAATTTTCAAATAAATAACATTGCAATTAGTTACTGAAATAAATAATTCTTTTCAAGTTCTGAAAATAATTGCATTTATGTGTAATTTGAAACAAATAGAACCGCCCATTCTTTTAAAAGCGCTAATCACTTCTCACAGTGAATTACTGGATTTATATGGAGGCAGCGCAACAACATCACCTGCTGGCTGATGTGTGTTGACAGCTATAAATGGCTCAACATTAACGTGAGTTCACTGTAATTTACTTAAAAAGACATGGTGTACTTTGTCTGCTCCGTTGTATCTGGGGCAGCGGTGATTATACTTGTCACATGAGCTCAAAAGGAACATCAGAAGCCTTTTTTTTGTTGATTCTCGTGGGTGGTTTCTGCGTGAGTCACTGTCACGTTTTACTGCTGCTGACTGGAGATTCTTTTTTTGGTCTCTGCTCTACAGGTAGACTGTCTTTGGAGGAGTTTATTAAAGGTGCCAAGAGCGACCCGTCCATTGTCAGACTGCTGCAGTCGGATCAGGGGGCCTCGCGTCAGTTCTGAGGACATATTGGACAATGACAGACACACATGCACACCCACATGCATCCAGCTTTATGCTGTTTTTCCGATAGAGGCTTGGTCGTCACCATCCCGTCTCACCAGAAACCTTTCATTTAACACTCCATGTCATTTTGTTTACATTAATGTATACTTCTCTCGTTAATGTGGCTCCGTCTCGGTGGACTATGAAGTGCTTTTAGCTAAGGTGTCCTGTGTTTGTGCTTTTCCAAAGCTCTCCTTGCATTGAAATGGTTTCTACCCATTGTTTTCCTTAAGTGAAGTGCCATATCATATTTATACTGACTGGATTATATGCTTTTAAGTATTATGACAACCCATCATGTTACACTAAGAGGAAACTAATTAAATCACTTAGCATAATTTGATTCAACTTAACTGTTGAAATGTGGCTTATTGTTGTTCAGGATATCAACTGTAGCTTAAAAAGGCACAAGTTGGTGTTTTGAGCAATCTCTATATGCATTTGGTATTGCATGCGCTCAGTGATTTTTCTGATATTGTAACAGTTTATGTGAACAAGAATCCCGTGATTGTTTTTATTCCTTTTTATTTTTGTAACAAAAACGTCATTTTGTTTTCACACAATTGAAATAAAGTCGTGTAAGAAAAATCTACACAAGAAGTCCCACAGTATCCCCTTGTCCTGGACCCACCACAATCCTCATTCATTGATTAAAAAAGAGAAAGAACATGTTAAGTCACATCAGGTTGGACATTGAAGTGTTACTTTGACAAGTCCACATCTTAAAATAGGTGCTCGAGGGCGGCTGAAGAGGGGAGAGGGAGCAATGTTTGAAAAAGACTTGAATGAACAGCTGAAGTGTGACATTCAGAACCTCCTCCCTCCTCTCCTCAGCTGGCGGCGGCTGTATAAATATGCAGCTTCATACGATCAGCAGGTACGTTAGAAAGAGTTCACTCCAGGGACACGACGCAGGCTCCCCTCCCTCCTGTCCCCGCATGACTGAAAGATGATGTGAGAAACTGCAGGTGTCTCTCATGTGTCTTTTCTGGAGTATTTCAGTAACTGGGCGACCGGGCCTCCCATTCGTCCACAGGAGAGGGGAGGCGGGTCGCGCAGGATTCGACCAGACCAGATTCAACTGAGCCAGCCTGGATTGGAGCCTGCCTGGACTCATAACTCAGTCTTCTCAAAGTCGTCATCCAGGTCCACGTCGCTGAGGTCGTAGTCCTCCTCCTCTGGAAGCTGAGGTGGACATGAAGGGTAAAATAAAGACAAGCTGTTAGCAACAATGCTGATAAGCTTTTCAAAGATTTCTAAATTCAGCCAAACAGGTGCATGTGGACTTTTACTGTGGAAAAAGAAACGTTATCTGGATTTTTTTTGAGAACGCTGCACCTGCAATATTACATAAGAGTGGAGATACAGTGCATACTTGCAGTACAGAGACGTTAGAAGCTGGTATAGGTTTCATTTATGATGCTGGACATACACCTCACCTAACTAATTTTAGAAGAATTTCTGCCACATTGTGCTGGTTTATGGCCCCCTGACAGAGAGCACTCCATAAGCATTGTCATTTTGGAGATTCACCAATCCATTCATCTGGTCATAACAGTTTGGCCCTCGTCAAATTCGCTCAATCAGTTCAATTTTTATGTTCGCTGTGAGCACATCATGATCCAGCTGATCTAACTGAACAGAGTGAGAGTAATAATTGTAGGTCCATGCTGGGCAGAAAGGTGAACTGAAACATGCAGTGTGAATCAAACAGTGTAGACCCCAAGCAGTTTATGTGCCTTTTTCCCCTTTTACACTTGATAATAATGCAACAAACATGCAAATTGTATGTGTCTTCGAGGACTAACAAATCTTCTAACCAACTGAACTCCAATCAGTTTCTGTGTGTCCCTTTTTTACTCACGTGGGCTCAGTTTTCACTGCAAAATAATTTCCTGCACGGAAACCGCACAACCAAGTAAAGAAAACTCAAAAATGCTTTCTAAGCAGTGTAACAAAGTTATAATGCCTTGGAGAAACACGTACAGTATTTTTCCAAATGCACCCAGGTGTTATCGGTACTGGGGAAACTCTACACACTAGATATTTTACCACTTGCATTTTTAAAATAGTTTCTGCACTTGCCTCATACCTACTCTGTGTCAACACAGCCTGCAGTTCAGCCAAAAAGTCTCAACTTTTTGTCACCTGACTGTCGTACAAACTGAGTAACTTATGGCTTCACACTTGTGTCAAGGGCCACAGGATTTGTTTTCTATGTTTTCAGTGCAAGTTTTTGTTTTTTTTTTTAAACAAAATTTGAAATGAGGCATGTACAATAAAGTGAATTTAATGAAATATCGCAATTTTAAGCTTAGATTTGGTTTAATTTTCCGACAGAGCAGTGCATTACAGATGAGTCGCTCAAGGACCATCAGAAAGTTGAAAATCTTATGATTCTTTCACTTTCCTTCTATGATAAGTGATGTAATGTTGCCTTTTAGGTAAAATTAACATGATTTTCAAACCTGCTTGTGGTTTCTGGGGTTCAGAGGGTTACAGCTGTTTGAGTGAAAGCCTCTAACCTGTGATTGTCCATACATATATTAGTAAACACTGTGACCATGACACCACTGTGACCCTCCCACTCACCTGTCCATCTTTGCCATCCCAGGCTTCAACAGCATGAATCTTGGGCATCGCACCACCTCCCAGTGTGGCAGTCGAGCCACGGCCCACAGAAAGCTCCCTGAAAAAAAGAAGAAATCAGCCATGTGAGTGCAACCGAGGTTCTGCTTTGATTCTTGTGGTGGTATAAAAATAAATCATCACAGAATTGTATGCTTTACCTGAGGAACTCATGAATGCCAGTGTCGCTGAAGGATCCCCTGAGCAGAGCAAACTTCATCTTGCGTGTGTTGATGGCAGCCATGGCAGGGTAGCCAAACCCACCGATACCCAGAGAGGCCTCCAGCTCCATCTGAGCCCCTGCCTCAGTCCACAGCCAGCTGACAGGAAGGAAAGAACACTATTAGTCTCAGTCACAACTAGGTATTTGAATAATAACCCATGGCTGGTTTCAGTTCCTTACCCCCACATCTTCTTCTTGTACTTCTCAGCCATCTTCATCATCACCTCCAGGTAGCCATTTCTACCAGCTGCGCCTGTTCAGATACAAGGACAGCAGATGATGGTGAGTGATTCAGGAATGGCAAAGAGTTAATGCCTCTAATATCACTGTCAAATCCTACGTTTTGTGTGTAATTTATCCTTAAAACTGAAAGGCGGAGCTTCTTATTACATGAGAAGTAAAATTTCCTGAGAATTCTAAGGGACAAATGCATTATAAGGCCCTACTGACTCCACATTGGTGTTCTTTAAGGCAAACTGTTTTTTAAATTAACATGTCATGTGTGTGTGATCCCACCTGTATCCAGGATGTGTGGCAGGACACCGATTATACACAGCTGACTGTCCTCACAGGTCTTCTTCAAGATGTCTTCACTGAGGATCTGAAAGACAAAAAATTTAATGTTTTATGTGAATTCACTATGTTTTTCCAAGTATACAAACATAATGTTAAAGCTCAGTGTGAGTTATAGTTTGATGCATGACATCCTGTTTTACCCCTTTAGGTCTAATTTTAGAGATTGTGCAGCACTTCAGAGAGGACTTTGTGACAGTGTTCTAATATTGTGTGGATTTAGTCTGAAGTTTTTTTTTTATTTGTCTGGTGTTGCAGCTTTTGCTCAAACAGACTTTTTTTTTTAAAGGAGTTGAACCACACGCAGTTGTAAATTATTCATTTAAAAAGGTGATTATGTTGTAGATTAGGGCTGTCACGATATACCAGTACTGATGACAACTCTAATATTTAAAAAAATAAATACTGAGATGATGTTATTAATGCATATATCATAATATTGAAAATACTCTAGTGCCATTAACTGGTTGACAGTTCAACATAGGAAGAACATATAGTAAAGTTATGGTTTCAGACTGTCTCTCCACCTCATACTTGTATTTTGAGGGCAATTCATTTGTTAAAAAAGAGAGACAAAAAATTAAAGAATCATTTGACTGACAGCATAATTATTTTTTTCAGTTTTTCCGTGGAACACATTAACAGAGTTCTTATAGCCACAATATTTGTGTGGTGAAAATCTGACATCACAACTTTTCTACAGTAGTTTGTGACTTAAATCATTATCTTCAAATGTGTGTCTAATACCAGCATGATAAGTATCCATAAATAACTGTAATATAAAAGCACACGTGTGTACTGACCTCCAGCAGTTCAGGAGGAGCGGCGTTGTCAGAGAACAGATCCAAAGCCCTCTCAATAATGTCTCCACGGGAGCGACCTCCTTGGTAGTCCTCGGGCTCCTCACCTTTCTTGAAAATCTTGATGGTGGGAAATCCGCGGATCTGGATGCATGAAAAAAATGAAAACATATTCCTTTGATTTTAGCTGAAGCAGGATGATGTGGTGCAAGAAATGCAAATTAAAAGAGAACTTGAGATATGCAGCTTTGACTTTGAAGCAGGATTCCCTCAGGCAAAGTCATCCTTGTTTAATTAGTACGGTCGGCCTGACCCGCTATATAGTGCAAACATAGTTTTAAAGCTTTGCTCGAATATTAACAGACATTTTTCTAAAAAGCAGCAGATGCTTTAACTCATTGTTCAACAGTAGTATGTCAAGATTTAACACAAATCACGGTCATGTCATGTTTGACACTTTCAAACTTTACAAGCAGGCGTGTTTTCAAGGTTAAAGTCTCTTATGCAAACTAATGCAAATCAGAGCTCAACAACTACTTTTGAATGTAGACTGACTGGAACCTTTACCGCCATTTTGCACTGAAAAATGCTTTCTGCGTTTAGAAATGAAGTAGTCTCTGTCAGTTCTTACTCACCCCGTAGCGGCTGGACACAACTTGGTGTACGGTAGCATCCACGGCTCCCAGGCGGACTTTACCCTTGGTCTGCTCCTTGACAGCTGTGGCTGCAGCTGCCCACTCAGGCTCGAGGCTGTTGACAAAGGGGGAGAAGGATAGTAAAGAAAAAAAAAATCTTCATCATATATTCAAGGAGTTTTTTCTGAAGTACAGAATTCACAATTGAAAATAAGAGACTTGTAGTTTCTTTTAATATGACTGACATTAAAAAGTGTCACTGAAATGACAAACTATTTGAAAATACAGTACTGCAAAAGTGAAAACATCTGTGCTTCTGAGATACTGACTTCAAATGTACAAATCTGACTATTTTGGGGAGTTTGAGATAAGAGCTCAGACCTCAATGAAAAGTTTTAATATGGATTTAATTCTACTGAGGTAATAGAAGTACTCTCAGTGACGTCTGTGGATTATCCAGACTTACTAGGTCATTGTTTCTAGCAAGAAACACTGCCATTAGTTTTTCAAATGCCAGTTTTCAGAGCTTTCAGGAGGACAAACAAAATCCCATTAACCTTTACTGAACAGGGGCGAAATCTAAGACATACACTATGTCTCATATTTGCAATTGCACCTCTTAAAAGAGTTGATAGAAAAGTGTCCATGGTTTGCTATAGTGAGAGGGTTTCACCGTTTCTTACAGCTGTGGATGAACTATGTCAGGCTCAAAACTCACTTCTTGCAGTGTCCACACCAGGGGGCGAAGAACTCCACCAGCCACACATCATCACCCTCCAGCACCATCTTGTCAAAGTTGTCATCAGTGAGTTCAACCACATCCTTCTTGCTGCCACCACTGCTGCCACCGCCGCTCTGCAAAAAGGCAGGTATGTGTTATTCAACCACAATCAAAAGCAGGTTTTTTTTTTTTTAATCTCACACAACTGCATAGGTTTATTACTTCCCCTACCTGTTTGCTGTAGCCGGAGCCACCGGACTTGCCACTCAGCCTGTCTTTCACTAGAGTGCGCAGAGCATTCATTGCTCCGTCCACGATGGCCTGACTACTGCGTCCTCCTGAGGGTGAAGGACATGCAGGTTTCCATCAGTGCAGTGTTAAGCAATACTGTAATAACATCTAATAGGAAAGTTTATTTCCTAGTAACTTCAGCGAAAGTTTCCAACAAGTCCTTCAGAGGAAAGTTGTGATTTTTAAAGAAAAGACGAAGTGCACTTGCGTCTTACCGACATGGCCTTTTCTTCTAAAGAGAAGAAAAGGCCATGTCTTCTGTGAGTAATTTTTGTATTTAGCTTAATCTGTCAGTAAAACTCCTGGTAGGACTTCAGGATTTAACTACAAAGAAAAATAAATTTACAAATTTCACTTACCTTGGTACTCGTCTGGCTTGTTCTTATTGGCTCCAAAGATCTTAATGGTGGGGAACCCTCTGACTCCATACTGGCCGCCCATTGACTTGTGCTGGTCGGCATCTACGGCACCAATCTTGACGATACCCTGAAGAACAGTCACAAAAAAAAAAAAACAGGTTGGGGTCTGCAGTCTCAAAGTTTAATTAAAAAATGATATATCAGTCTGAGTTTAGTATGCCAATGAACAACTGCCTGACATGCAGTCGTTACATTATCGTAAAAAATGTGGTTTAGATGAATGTTATCCGAGCTGATAACTACGATGAGGAAGCACAATCCACAAAATAAACTGTGAGTCTTGTTATTTTCTGGATCTGGTCCCAAGTTCGCCCACATTTTAACGCCCCAGCTGTAGGGCTGTCATGATTATGAAATTTTAATAGATGATTAACCATCATATAAATCACTACTATTAATGATTTGTCATTTTCTGTTCATTTATGCCTCTCTTAGTTTTACATCAGTGTTATTAGTGCCTTTGATCACCACCTTTGTGCTGCAAATCCAACGACTCGCCCCCTCCAAGTTACTGGGTTCTCCTTATTCATTTGGCTTAAAACCAAAATGTGCCCACAGAGCTGCTGTGGTGTTTGCAAGTAAATCAATGCAGTTAATGTTAATAAATATTCACTGAAATGCAGTAGGTTGAATATTTGACATTAAGCATTTCAAGATTAACAGTTGGCGCGTTTAAATTGAAGCAAAAGACGAGGGTGCGGAGGAAAAACATGAAAGTCGTGACTGAAATATAGCTTTTCAGTTAGTGCCATCCAGCTGTTTTGAAACAAGTGAACGTAAAAGACTTGAATATGGCAAAATGATCACAGTCAGCTCGGGAAAAAGCTCACTGTTTTTTTAAAAAAAAAAGTAAAACAAAACTGTGAACTGAATTCGGTAAAGGTGTTAAAGCTGAGTAAACAGTCAGTCAGTCTAAAGCGAAACCACTAACTGATGCCAAGATGGTTGAAGACGTTTTGTTTACCTTGAGGGCGGTGGCAGCCTTCTTCCACTCTGGAGCCAGACTCTGACAGTGTCCACACCTGTGGCGATCAGCAGAAGAGATGCAAGGAGTCAGTAATTAATCTGATTAATTTTGATGTTGAATTATAAAAGGTGAAAGCCTTTAATTGCTGGCAAAGTACTTCTATAATAGTCACAGACTTAATTTGAGTTAATAAGGAGTTCTTCAGTACAGTAGAGCTAAGTGAAAACAAAGAAATGCAGCAATGTGGGATTTCTCTGACACTTATTGCAATTAAATTTTGGATATAATTTTGTCTAAATTCAATATCCACTATGTAATCGATCTAAAACATGTGATGACGTTACCACGAGATACCGCTACAAGCATGACACAAGCAAAGACGACATTAATTTTCTAAAGTCACTCACATATCAGACAGATAAACGTTGAGCCAGAACATATATCCTAAATTGTAGCCTTTGTTAATTGCATTGTTTCGCATTGCAATTTTGATGTGAACTAGATTAATTGTTCTGCCATACAGTGCATGCCTTCAGAATGCATTCAAAACACATTACATGTATACGTCGTAATTGCGACCCTTATTATTACTTATTTCCCTCTCCATGTGTTCACATCACTATTGCATGTCATCAGCTTTGTGTCGTCTCTCTCCTGTGGTTTGTGTTTTGTCCTCAATGCAGGACATGTAATGCCTTAGTAAATAATGAGTCCTGAGATAACTTATGCTGACTTGCTGCAATATGAATAGAATTGAACTGAACATAATAGTCACAGACCCGGTGAATATGTAATAGCTTTCATGTACATAGGTTTTGATGTGCTTTGCTCCAGGTCTATAAAGCCTCTATGTGTGTGTGTGTATGCAGACTGATTTTATCTGTGCTAAAATATGTCTTCTACTGGCTTAATCTCTGTGTTCAGCACTTTCGAACCAGATTGCGCTCTGTGTAATAGAGAAGGAGCCACCAGCCTTGTTTACAAGCCCCCACAGCCTCTTCCGATCACAAGGTTAATGCTTCGGTGAAGAGGGGTAATTACAACTGAACCACAATTTCCATGTATTTAAACTATGATCACTGAGGTTGATCTGACCACAGGGTAATGGTCTCTACAGGTAGAAGGACTCACCAGGGAGCGTAAAACTCCACCAGCCACAGACTGTCACTCTGGATCACCTCCCTGTTGAAGTTGGAGGGGGTGAGTTCGACAACATCATCACTGGATGAGTACATAGCCTGGGCAGACAGGACCAGTGAGCAGCCCAGCACTCCTGAAACACAACACACAACAAGGTTTACTCTCACAAATGAGGGCTCAGTTACTGAAACAACAACATTAGCTAAAGTTAGCAGTGACAGGAAACTAATTCACCTACTTTAAATACAGTTTCTACTTATAGTTATGCAACAGCAAGTGAAATTGACGTTTATTAATTCATTGATTCAACGATAACGGAGGCCCTGCTCTGTTCTCTGCACCTACACTTAGCTACTCAAGCTAACCAACAACAGCGAAAACATGCCTCCATTGTTTACACGTTCGTAAAAATGACAGTTTATATGAGTTTAAAAAGCTGCCGGTGTTGTTACTCACCGAGTAAAAGCGGACTCATGGTTTTAGCGGCTCTCTGCTCGTCTCCTCGCTCCGTTAAATCAACCACAACCAGCCTGCTGCCGCTGCGGCTCCCACAAAAGTAGATCGAAAAATCTCACCGTGGCCCACGCTGATTGGTCGAGAGGAGGAGACGGCGCGCCTCAGCCAATCAGCGGCCGCCGTGTAGTTGAATGGAACCGGTGCGCTGGAGGAGGAGGAGGAGGAGGAGGAAGCAACACATGGAGCTGCACCAGGAGGAGATGTAGGATGTGACTGACTCAGTGTAGCAGGATAATGTCTTTGTGCATCTGTATTACATGTTGCATCATATGTGTATGATAGTGTAAAAGTACCCTAAAAGAGGAGTTACTATACTGGGTGGAATGGTGGAAGAGGTAGAAACCCCCTTACCTCACTGTGACAGTGATACTGCTTAGTTAGGCAGGTAGGCAAATTACACAACAGAGACACATAAACACAGGAAACAATATTATTTCTAAAGGAAAATATAGTGTGAGATAAGCCATTTTACATGAATCACACTCACAAACTGAAAACCAAACAGGTATCTAATGCCTACACTGGGAAAAAGTGTACATGTGAAAAAAGTTTTAAAGTTTTTAATTTAAATAGTAATTATTTGAACACTTTACTATCATTTTGTCCTGCTTTAACCCTGTTTTGATAAATTACAGAAAATAACCAGTAAAATCACAAAAAAATACTAGTGATATACATATATTAATATAATATATGAACATATGTTAATATATTTACAATGCAGGATACTTTTAAGATAACACAGAACTTAAGCAATCTAAAAGGAATGGTGACCATCATGCATGAACAAATGCAGCGCCCAACAGTGCCTAATAGAATAACAAATGTATGATAGATTAGTCAAAATAAAAATAACTAACCTTAATAAAACTAGAATAAAAAATAAGAAGTAATCCTGGCAACGATAAAATAATAAATACTTCATGTTTCAGCTGTTGTTTCTGCAGAAGTGGATGATTTATATAGTTTTACTGACAGCGTTAGCATGTGTAGTCAAATGTGTTTAGTCTCTGTCTCTTAACACTGACACTCCATGGATCAGGCTAACCTCACCAACATTTTGTCCAGTATTTTTCAATTCAGAAACTATAATACTTGTCGAACAACTTAGGTAGTACCACACTGGTTTCCACACTCAGTGAAGTTCTTATACAGAGAATTTAGGCTGCATTTGTGTTCTTGTTGATGCAATGTACAGATAAACAACAACACTGACATGAATATAAACATGTGAATTAGTACAGTTTAAAAGTCATTTAATATTCAGTAACTAAAATAGAATGAAAGGTGAGAATATAGACTAAAAGCAGATGTATGTCGACTGTGAACCAAAATTTAAGTACAAAACTTGAAAAAAACTGACATTATTTTACAGGCTTAGAGGAAATGTTTTTTTTTAGTCTGACAATGTACATATGATTCCAAGTTAACACACTGTTGTAATTCTAGATCTGTTTACAGCCTTTTTTTCCTTTGGATCCTCCTGTCACAGCTCCAACTTGTTTTTTCCACCACAGTCAAAGGCCAAAGTCTGACTTGTCTCTGCTGCATTTCAGGTTTTACTGTAGATGTTGCTGTTTTTTTGTTTTGCTTTAAAAATCGACACTGTACTGAATCGTATGAACCACATTGTTTTCCTAATCACATATTAATATTCTGTTCTCTGTGGGTTTCACCATGAGCTCCAGACACATGAAACCCTCAGGCTGCTGCTGTAGTGTGAAGATTGTGCCACTAGGTGGAGACAAACAATAAGACATGATGCAGCTGAAGGCCAGTCTGGGTGTTTACCAGTTTGTGTTGGCTACTGCAGAACTGCTTACATGTACCTAAAGAGCAAGTTGTAGGAAATCTTACCCTAAAAATATAGATTTTGCAAAATTATGCAATATATAAATTGTGTTATAATTTAATAAAAACCCAGAAAATTACCATATTTCTACTGAGTGTAATTCCCAATCACTAGAGCCAAAAAACAAGTTTTTACAAAAGTCGATCAATTATAGAGTCTGTATTCAACCTCAGATTAAGTGATTATTAATTAGAATGGATATGTGTCGTCGGAGTTACATGATGGATTCAAAATGGATGATGGATAATGCATTTGGGCTGCTGGAAGAAGAACCTGTTGTAAAGGGAAGACTCGGGTTAATGATGTGTTTCTACCTGCAGATAATCCATACATGAAACCAGCTGCTGCTCTTCCAGCTACAACGGAAACCCTGCGGACGAGACTATCCCCGATTTACCCGTTTGCTACTTTTCCATTCATCTCGTGCCGTTGGGATTTATGATGTGCTGCGCCTGGCCGCACTGCGCCGCGTCAAGACCCGCACAGGCGCACACAGCACGACTGGAAGGCTCTAAAAAATAAAAGCACGCACTGACGAAATTAGAGCGCCACTTGGGGTCACTCAGAGTTTATTGGATGAATAATAAGAGAAATGGCAGCTTTACGCTTCATACAGTACTTAATTATGGATTAATTTATTCACAGTTACACTTTTTTTGTATTTGCATTTGCTGCTATCCCATTATTTATATACAGTATAGGCCTACTGGTTAAGAAACAAAGAAAGGTAAGTTTGAACAGAGGAACAAACAATTAGACCACATTTGACCTAAAACTTTAAGGATAACTGAAACTAATTAATGGCGGTATGTTTTGTTTTAATCCCCCATATGATGGATGTAAACTGTAAAATAATACACACAAACAAGCAACAAAACATCTGCTGCAATGTTACACTAGCATGATTGAATTAAAGCAAGAATACACATCAGGAAAATGGTATTGTTTAATGTGTAGAATAAAAGTGTCAAGGGACAAGTGGTGAGGAAAAATGAGAGTTCTCACACACATTGTCACAAACATGAACACAGCTTTTATTTTGGTTGTACAAAGTTGTATCATTAAGTAGCCAATTAAGTATCATGTACTTCCATGTCATGCTTCTTTCCACTTTAATTGCACTTTAAAGCGTCACTGCACGTGCACATCAATTATCTCCATTATCATCCTGTAAGGATTTTATTTTGAAATGCATTCCCGGAAGTCGTGGTTTGTTTGTGGCTCTCTTGACATTACGCGCACTTCAATGCCAACTTTCTCAGAGCGCACAGGCGCACTGTTCACTGCCAGACGCGGCGGTGTGGAAGTGGGAAGACTTCACGCTGCAGTCACTTCTGAGCAAACACATTTATTTTTCCTGCTAAAACACGGAGTTTAGAAGATTCGGGAGCTTTTACGCACAGCGCCAGAGCTTCTGGTGACTTGTGTTCACTTTGTTCTTTGGAAATCTTGATTAGTTGGGCTGTTTTTTTTTCTGTCAACACGATGTGGGGAATCCAGAAGACGCGGTATGCGGACTGTAACGGCTCTGAAGCCAGCGAGGAGACGGAGATCGTGGTGAACATCGGCGGAGTGAAACAGGTGTTGTATGGAGACGTGTTGAATCGCTACCCAGACACTCGGCTCGCAGAACTGGTGGATTGTTCACTCAAGTCTGCTGAAGAAATATCTGCCCTATGTGACGACTACGACCCCGACACAGAAGAATTTTATTTTGACAGAGACCCCGAAGCGTTCAAATGCATCATTGAGTTGTATTATTACGGAGAGATACACATGAAACGTGGCATCTGTCCGATTTGTTTCATGAAGGAGATGGAGTTCTGGAAAATCGACTCGGATTTTTTGGATGAATGCTGTAAATGCCACCTGAAAGAGGTGGAGGACGAACTTGCGGAGATTGCGGAGAAAGTGAGAACTATCCTGGTGGACCGGGAGGGAGATCCGTCTGCGGGAGGCTGGCAGCGCTTCCAGATGTGCCTCTGGAGGCTGATGGAGAAGCCGGAGTCCTCGCTGCCTGCGCACATCATCGCCATAGTTTCCTTCATCTTCATCCTCGTCTCCTCCGTGGTGATGTGCGTCGGGACCATCCCCGACCTGCAGGTGGAGGACTCAGAGGGCAACCTGACGGAGCACCCAACTCTGGAGGTCATCGAGACGATCTGCATCGGCTGGTTCACCATTGAATACCTCCTGCGTCTGATCTCCTCCCCGAATAAAATTAAATTCGTGCTCGCCTTCATGAACATCATCGACTTCATGGCGATCATGCCCTTCTTCGTGGTGCTCATTCTGACCTCCTTCGGCGCAGGAGTGATGGAGCTGGCTAACGTGCAGCAGGCGGTGCAGGCTTTACGCATAATGCGCATTGCGCGCATTTTCAAGCTGGCACGCCATTCCTCCGGACTCCAGACCCTCACATCTGCCCTGAAGAGCAGCTTCAAAGAACTCGGGCTGCTCCTCATGTACATGGGCGTCGGGGTGTTTCTTTTCTCCGCACTGGGCTACACCATGGAGCAGAACCACCCGGACACACTGTTTACCAGCATCCCACAGTCGTTCTGGTGGGCTGTGATCACCATGACCACAGTGGGCTATGGAGACGTGTACCCCAAAACCACTTTGGGTCGGTGTAACGCAGCCATCAGCTTCCTGTGCGGGGTCATCGCCATCGCCCTGCCCATACACCCCATCATAAACAATTTTGTCCTGTTCTACAACAAGCAACAGGTGCTGGAGACTGCGGCCAAGCATGAGATCGAGCTGATGGCGTTGCGCACCGGCGACGGCGAGCTGAAGTCAGCACCCAGCGCCCATAAACACGTTTGCGGCACGGGCGTGTGGGACAACGCCATGCGCTCCTGTCACAGCGACACTTATATTCCTCTCCTGAAGGATCCCAGGGGAGCGGCGGGCATCCAGACCCCCAGCATGGACACGAGCTTTGAGAGCACAGCCGAGGCCACTGAATATTACATCTCCTGAAAAGACTTTTTATTTTTGCATCATTTGGAGACGGAAAAAAAATCTGCCAGAAAATAGAAGATAAACAACATCAAATTAATTATTCATTTTCTGAATTATTCAAACTCCTGTCAGATCTGGGTTAATGACACCACCACGACTTGTAAATAGCCTCGTAGAAAACAATAAGACGGCAGTACTGCTCTCCAAGGACCCTTTTTTGAGGAATCGCGCCTATTAAAGGGACATATATGTGTGAGATATTGACTTGATGAGCTGTGCCTTTGCGCAGTGAGTCCCTGTAGGCTGAGGGTTTCTGTTTGAACAGCCAGTACACTGATTTCCCCCCATGTAAGCATCTTATATAACACCCCCCATCATCAGTTCTCACACTTATACTGTAGACTCACTGTAGCTCACTCCCCTGTACAGAACATATACCACAATGTATGTTTTTTTTTTAAATAATGAAGACAGACAGCTCCTCCAGGAGACAAAACAAGCATAATTGGGTTTATTGTAATGTACAGACATCACAGCAAAACTGAGATCAGTGTTGCAGCCACAGACACTTTAGATGCACTTGTGGTAGGCTATCTGGCAGGGGATATAAAAGCGACATATCATGAGGCCTGTCTTCTTGTTTCTGCTTGTGATCTTCATGGCATCATTGTACTTTTTTTGTAGCTGACACTGTTTGATCTTGAGCTATTACACATACAAAACATACTTCTGTGTAGAGACTTTCAAAAGCAGTGACTGTGTCATCAGCCTGAGTTTCTTGTCAAGCTCATGCTGCCGAAATCGGGACCTCAGAACCTTCCTTTTTGGCTGCAGGACATGTTCCTGTAATGAGTTTAAATTTTACAGCACCTACCACCACTCTCCGGAGGTGCAGGGGGAATAAACTTGACCACTATTATGGATGAGGAGGAAGAAGCAGTAGGCAGGAGGTTAAATGAGAGAAAAAAAAACATATTTATTGAGTTAAAATAGTTTTTTGGGTTCAAGTGGTGAAACAGGTATAAGGAAAAGGTGCAAAAATGAACAAGGCTCTGCGGAAACCATGTGTCCTGATGCATTACTGCTGTTATGTTGATGAAACTTGAAAGCACGGTGCGTTTTCACACTGTGTCCTGTGTTTAAAAAGACCTCTAAATTGCCTTAATGGGTGCTATATATAAAGGTTAAATTTTCACCGTTTGAAAGGTCTCAACTCCTACGCCGTTAGTCTGAGTGACACAAAACCTGCCGCACAAATAGAACAGTCCTCACGAAAAAATTGGTCGCCGCCGTAGGGGAGCTATAATTGAAACATGTTTAATACGAATGTCATTTCTGCGGTGGCCACCTGCGGGATGATGTGTGTCAAGATTGTGTTGCTTTGCCCCCCGTGTTTGGTGAATGTTTATGAGCATATCTTGAATGTAAATACACACGGAAAGAGTGACGAGGTGAAGACAAAGAAGGGATTAATTAGCATCAAGTAGCCTCTGTGAACTGATGGAAGTGTTTTTTAGTTTGGCTGGTTGATGTGTGAATATATCTGTGGCGACAATTTTCAGCTTCACTGTGGGTTAAATTTTCATTTTTAACCTCAGATTTTTGTCGTGATTAAGGCCTTTTTCCTCACTTTATCCAAACTGTAAAGCAGTTTTTGTCTTTTATTCCCCCCAGTGTCCTGTTAAATGGATTTCCCCCCTCAACACTTGTCATTTTCCAGATGTGTTGTCTGAAGTGATTTTGAAGTGAATGTTATTAAATGCAATTAACTGTGCAGATGTTGATATTATCACAGTGTTTTTTATGCGATTGATCTGTCACTGTTTGAGGGTTTGTGATTGCTTTAGTTGACCCTCCTAAGTAACAGATGCAGTAACAGATATAAGTGCATCCGAGTGCACACAACACCCAACACACGGCTTCATTTCACACCACCTTAAGTCCTGAGTTTAAGAGATTCCCCAACAGAAGGATGAAAGAGTCTTTATACATATTTAGGTGGTATCTTTTCCCGTATTTAATTGGAACCCTACAGCAGCCACCTGATGGGAGCAGTTCACTCTGAATGCAGGACACGGGAGGAGTCGGCAGTAAATTCACCAGCCTGTTTAACTCTCAAAGAGCATCTGGAGGGAGGGATGCTCCCTCACCCTCATCACTTTTATTACTTTGTGGAACGGTCTGTTTATATGTGGTTTTAATTTAATGTTCAGCAAACCAAGAGGAGGTTCCATAATGTAATACGCCTTACATCACAGCATAAAATAGCACTAATACTCTCTGTACAGCCCCAAAAAATCTTAATCTTGGCAAGAAGTGAAGTTGCTGTTGGATCCTGTTGCATAGAGAGTGCATTCCTAGAAGGTTTGCAGTTAATACGTAGAAGTACTTGTAGGAGTGATACTAATTTTGCAAACTAGAAGCAGAGAATGTTCTTCGTTCTGTTTTTGCAGTGTTAACAATCGCACAAATGCTTTAACCTCCAAACTACTCAGAAATGTATCTTTATCCTTTGTCCGAAGATGGCAGTTCCAGCAGAAGAAATACCAACTTTCCAATTAAAGTGTTGGAAGGACTGGAAGGACAACCATTTGTATAGAATGTGAGCAGTGTAGAGGAACTCACTCATCCATGGAAACACTTGTGTTGATGACTATAATGTCTGGTTCACTTGGATCTATTGAGTCATGTTGGTCAAAAATTTGACTACCATGATACATTATATACCGATCAGGCCTAACATTATGGCCACCTGCCTAATATTGTGTTGGTCCCCCTTATGTGCTCAAAAAATGCTCTGAATCATTGGGCATGAACAAGAGGACCTCTCAGGGTGTCCTATGGGGTCTGGAACCAGGACGTTGGCACTGGATCCTTTGGGTACTCTGGCTTGTGCAGTGGGGCCTCTGTCTATCAAACTTGTTCCACTGCATCCTGTTGATTCTTGATCACAATGGGGTGTAGGAAGTTTGGAGGTCAAATCAACATGTTGGGCCATTGTCATGTTCCTCAACATGTTCCTGATTGTCTGATGTTTTTTTCCATGTGGTGGGGTGCATTTTCCTGCAGGGGTAGGCCAGTGACATTTGGGATTTCCATTTGCATGAGGGAGTGTGCTTGTTGTGGGACAATGTTTATTTGTTTGTCTAAGTCTCATTAAGACAGATGGCAAAACCTGAGGTGTTCCAGCAGAACACCACATATATGATCAGTGTTATTCACTTCACCTGTCAGCAGTCATAATGTTGTGGCTAATCGGTATATGGGTTAACAAGCATTTATCTGAGTTTAGAGAGAAGGATGTGTAACTGCAGTGTATTAAAATTAGAGCTAAAGCCTAAAAACATCAGTCAGGTGTAGACAATGGTGTTTCCACGGTGTTACAAAACAACCTGTATTCTGATTAGTACCGTATCAACAGTGCCATGTCATCTGCATAGTAAAACAGATAAGAAAATGTTCACTTATGTGTGACTTCAGCTTCCACACCATCAACTTCTCCAGACATGTCATTATAATAGCGGTCAGGGCTGCTGGTCTAACAGTATATTTTAATGATTGCCGTTTCCCCACAGAGATCCAACTGTATATGAATCAACAGAGCTTTGAAAGACAGAGGTTAAGCTGCTGTAAGTTCCTCTGTGTACGTCTACAAAAGCACAGCTGAGACACGAGCAGCTCCGGTTTCCTTATTCATGTTCAGCCTTTTAAAAATGTCTGTCCTTGGAACACACTCATCAGTTATTATGGCGTTAATGACACCGTCACGTTCAAAAGAGAAGTCGTGTGAATCAAACCTAATGGAGGAATTGTTCAAGTCATTTGCTATTGTGTTGTCATCTGTTGTGTGCAGTGCTTTCCAAGTGGGAGTCATATCTGTAATAGATTTCATAGTGGCTCACAGCTTCTACTCATTATTTGCACAGAAATCGTTCTCCATAGATTTCTAGTATCGTCTTTGAGCTGAGATTCAGGTTCAGCTCCCTCAGTGATGCACTTGGTCCTTATTCCTGCAAGCAAGCCTGTTACATTTAATAAAATCATTGATGTCCTTTAGTCATGCAGGACTTGTTGCTGGGACACAGTTTTGTTGTCTTTTTGGGTGCCACAGCATCCAAACCCCAGTTAATTGAAGACATGATGACATGTGGTTTAGGTTGGTCTGGTCAAGTTTGCATTCACATGCTGCTACACCTGAAGTGAGCAAGAGCTGGAAGTTTCAAGCATTTATCTGTTACTATTAGTCAGTTATTTAAACTGATTGTCTTTTAGCATTTCCAGTTGTATATCAGTTACTTTTAGGCAACTATTTCAACCATTTAGTCTTTCCTTTATCCAGCCGTTTTAACTGTATTTGCATAAATAGAGAAATGGGAGAAATGTAGACTTACAGCAAAGAGTAATAAGTTTTTAAAAGTAATATGTTTAGTTAAAACTTTTAAACATTTTGACCATTTATTACCCTACTTCCCTTCTTGCATGCATACTAGTTTTAAGATACGGTCAGTTGCAACAGTGTTCAGATGTCCTCAACATGTAGATTTCCAAAAAAAGAATCAAATCATGGATTCAAATCTTTTTAAAAATAAAAATATAAATGTCAAATGCAATATTTGATTAAATTCTATCTTTTCTGTGGGTTTAAGTATTTGTTGCTCCAACAAACAGCATCTCTAGAACATAATGGAAGTCATGAAACAACCAAGTAAGCATTGTATTGGAAATGATAATTGGCAGATCGAAAAGCAAGGTCATGGACCAGGAACCACAAGTCAGCAATAAGTCACATAGACAGTTATTGAGGTTGTTGGTACTTGTGTGTTGTTGTTCTGCTCTTCCTGAAGGACTTGGTGAAGTTGATGGACATTTTGGGAGACAGGATTATGATGTCAGATACACAAATCCAGAGCTGTCTGAATCATCACTGACTTGTGCAGTGGGGCTTCTGCCAATCCAACTTGTTCCACTGCATCCTGTTGATGCTTGATCACAATGGGGTGTAGGAAGTTTGGAGGTCAGATCAACATGTTGGGTCATTGTCATGTTCCTCAACATGTTCCTGATTGTTTGATGTTTTTCCATCATGTTCCATGTTAAAATGAAAGTATTGTGATTGCTACGTTACCTTGCACACGAATAAGGGTGACACCTTTTACTGCTACTTGCCCAACAACATATCTGCAACAATTCCTGGTACAAGATGTCAATGTGTTTGATTAGCAGGAAGCCACTCATTCAATACAGCTTCCTCTTCAGTCATGTCCCCTACTGAGCAAGTTATGCAGCCTGAAAGACAAATCATGCAAGAGGTCAGGGAGGACTCTGCAGGCTGTCCACCCACATACGTCCTGTACAGACTTGCTATCTCTGCTGGCCAGCAGCAGATTCACACATGTCAAAGCCTGAGAGAAAGGCCTTTGTTCACTCTGACAGGTGGAGCTGGAATGTCAAAGGCGTGCATTGTGTAACAGAACAATGTTCCTCCAGCAGACGTGCATGCAAATACACATACACCTTCACGTTCAGATTTAGATTTTACAAGCGCACACATACACTGGCATGTACAAACAGCACCCCTCCTCTCCATCCGCCCACCTACAAGTGCACACAAATAATTGCGCTCGCACACATATACACACTCCTTCAGCCATATACTCACAGTCATGTGTGATCTACTCTGCAGTGACCCGCTGCGATTCGCTGGATAATTACCAGTTTTCACACCCACATGTTGGTCATCTGTTGCGTTCAGTGGGTGTTTAAGATTAGCATTTACACAAAATTGTGCTCATTATCGCTGCACACCGAGAGAGCGGCAATTTTTATCCAGCACATGTTGGTTACAACTAAATCAATAGGAGTATTTTTTTCCAAGACATGAAATCCCAGGAACAGCAAGTGAAGATGGACGCATTTTTAAAAAAGTGAGGCATGATCATCTGTGCAAATTTTTCTAAACAGCTTAAAAGGTTCGCACACAGTGCAGGAGGAAAAGTTCTTCAGATCGTGCAGCTGGTCTTAGTTTTAATTCTAATAGTGTTTACAGTATCTTGCTGACACTTCGTTCCACAGCTACGCCAACATGCAAAGAGGGTGGAGAGGAGAAATCAGCAATGCAAAGTCTGTCTCATGTTATGTTTATTTCAGTTTTGTACTCCTGTTTGTGTGCTTGAATATTTCATTAAATCCAAGCATTGAACCATGCACTGTGCTTGTAGGAAGCTGTAAATAAACTTCTCAGATACTTGCAGCTGCACAGCAAGTAAGCAGTGATTTCATGGCAGAAAGATGAGCGTCGACGGTAGAGTTAGCAGGGAATCAAAGTGGTTCCTGAAGCTCACATGTCCCCATCCAGCTGACTCCCAGCTCTCATTGTTAACTGGTGACGTATTGGGATGCTGGTTTTGAGTTACACCCAAACATTTCAATGACAGCATGGACACTTAGATGCCTCTCCTGTTTTTCCTCCCTCTCTCCCTCGACCTTTAGAATAGGGATCATCTATGCACATACCCTGTCTAAAAATAGGGAAATCACTGTAGGTATCTTGTATTCAAATGGTGCAGACAAACAAAAGTTCAGAACAAACTTTGGCTAAATATGCTCCACATTTATGTCCACAGGAAGTTTTTCCAGCTCAAAATGTTATAAAATCTTGGAGTCTGTCACAAAGAACCAAAGTTTTAATCTGATACAGTGGAAAAGGATAAAAAATCACAACTGAGATATGTTAGAAAAGAAAGGAAACAAAAAAGGTAGTAATACTCCCACATAATATCTAATAATGAAATGGTATAAATGGGTTATTTCAGTGGGTTTATATCCTCCAGAAAATGGTCAAACACTATTTGAATAAGAATGTGTGCGCATAATGCTATGGCTTAAGAGCCCATCCCTGTGAGCGCTATCTCTGTCTGAGAGATATTTTCAGCTCCAGGAGAGGGAAAAGGTAATCTCCCTGATGTCAGATTCAGAAGAAGAGGGGAAAAAAACATCTTCTAAAGGCGTTATTGTGCGCTGAATGAGGTTTTTTTTTGATGGGGATGTTTAAAACGCTGCGTAGGTGCGCCCAGGAGCACTTTCAATTCAGGTGGAGAGCTGAATAAAATTGCATGACAATAATTACATAGATTAAATATGACCTTTAGCAAAATAGCAGAATGGGAAGATGCACTGAACGCACTCGACCTGCCTGCAGAAATGATTTCAATATCTTCTTTCTCCTTGGGATTTTTGCCACTTTCATGTTGCTGAAAAGTGCTTTCAAAACATCTGCATGTCTGCTCTTGTGAAAGCAGATCAGAACTGTATAGAACCTGCAGAATATAGGAGGACTTCTCTAAATGCCTTTGCAGCTGAATGTGACCGCACCTCTCAAGATGTCAAGCGTCTAAGTGAATTCATCGATACATCTGGGTTTCTGCAACCTAAACACTGAGTAGTGAAGATGAAGTGCAGCCTTTCTGCAGTTTACTGGTGCATTACCCTGTGTTAATAAAAATGGAATGGGAAAACTGCAACCGCAATATGAGAAAAATGATTCGCTGTGGAGTAGCCCTCAGTAGTGAGTCTCCGTTTCATTCACAGGACTAATGGAGACGTGGCCTGTTGCAAAGCTTTTACTCCTGCAGAGAGTCAAACGAGGGTTTTGCAAACACAAAGATTCTGCTTGAATGCTCCTGCAAGAGAATACTGGTAGTTTTAAGCGCATTAACACTGAAGTGCGTTTAGTATCATCGAAAAAGAATCCAGCAATGACTCTCCCTAATGGATCATAGTAGTAGTTTATTACCTTTTTATCTCCTCTTTTAATGAAAATACAGATTCATGCTCGGGAAACTCCTGAGCGGAAAATGAAACAGTGATGAATGTTCTTGAAGTATGGTCTAGGTGCGCATAATAAACCTGTGAATCTACACAGTTTCCAACAAAACGGTTCGTCTGAAAAGCACACGGAAAGAAGGAGTCAAGAGTTCAACGCTGCCTCTAGTCCCGGCGTAAGCTCAGTGTCTTGAGATTTGGTAGGTAAGTGATGCCCTCAATCTTTCAGGTTCTTAACTGAGGGGCTTTTTATAGTGCCTTTTTATGTGAAGGAGCGACTGGATATCGTGGTGTAACGCTGACTCTGAAGGAGCGGATGTAGCCTTACCGCGCTGAAAAACATCTGTGGCAGCTCGTACTCGGCATGCTTAATGACAAACCTGACCTCAGCGAGTCCTCTTCCGCGAAGAACAAGAGCAGGCTCAGGAGAGTTACATCCCATCTTATCTTCTTGGAAACTATCTGTCTGATCATATTTATACTGCATACGTTAAGCCGAGAGGAGCAATAAAATGTTTATGAGCCCATTATGTGAGCTTAATCTGCTGTGTCCTCTCATAATACTATATTAGTTTTGTTAATTATTGTTCTGGAGGCCTAATATGGACGCATTGATTAGCCTGCCTTAATGCAACAAGCAATTTAAATGCTTACTGCTCATCGCTTGTGAATATCTTTGCGGGGTTTTGTTAATTACATGACTTTGGAACTGAGTTTTATCACATTAGAGTTGGTGTAACAAGTAATCACCCCCACAGGAGGTAAATAAAGAAGTCTTAATGTGACTTTTTGACTGATAAACAAAGTTAGGTCCCTAAATGCTAATGATACTGCACCATCACATTAACTGAATATGCTGTATATGGAAAGTCACGTTTTTATGTTTTTTTGCTTTCAATTTGCTGCACTGATGATTTAAGCAGAATACAAAGATGCCAAATAAGGGGTCTCTGTGTCAGCGATTAAACGATTCTGTGTTCCCCGTCAATTTTCACCAAATGCAAACATGTCATTAAGTCGTATCCTCACTAGTGTTGGCCTTTCGGAGTATTTTTCTTGTCTTTGAAATCCCCCCAATAGCAGATCAAACGGTTGGTGCAAGAAGACAGGGGGCAGTGATGGAGTTACCTATAGTATGCTTGTCATTTCTCAACATGGAACAAAGTTAACAGAGAAGAAGAGGAGTTGTGGGGCCTAATACAGAGAATACACATCTGGAGACAATTAGTGGATAAATGAGTTGCTCGGCCCACAAACTATCATCAGCATCACTCACTCAAGTTCACTCGAGGCGACACAAGTCAAGCAGCACCTGGCATTCGAGTTGAGGTGCGACATTTACGACGGTAACGCACAGTAAGTGCCTCAAAGCTCCTAATTATTCCAATTTGCAATGTCTAATGCATTCACAGACTGCCCATCGATGAAGATTCTGTCTGGCTGAGGTAATTTTTGTCTATTATTGAGTCTTAAGCAGCTCTTAAGAGAGTCCTATTAAAAGGGGTGACTGTACACTCATAAGGTCATTTCTAAGCACCAAAGTTTGGATTTTATAGTCAAGTTATAGTCATTTCCATGTGGGGTGCATTTTCCTGTGGGGGTAGGCCAGTGACATTTGGGATTTCCATTTGCATGAGGGAGTGTGCTTGTTGTGGGACAATGTTTATTCTGGTGTCTAAGTCTCATCAACACAGATGTCAAAATCCAAGGTTTTTTCATCAGAACACCACATAGTAGCAATATGATCAATGTTATTCACTTCACCTGTCAGTGGTCATAATGTTGTGGCTGATCGGTGTAGTTTGTTTGACAATAAGCTAAGTTTTGAGTAGTACAATCATGTTTATATCATCTCAGAAATATTCCAAAATATGATCTATCTTAACTTCTAAAAACACCGATCTCACAGACTTTATCTCATCACACTTGGATTATTGCAACTCCCTTTTCACCTGCCTCAAAGAAAAACCTATTGATTGACCTCAGACTCTGCAAAACTCCGCTGCCAGGCTTTTAACCAGAAACAAGAAGTTAAGCCTCGATATACTGACTCCCGGTACGTTTTAGGATAGTTTTTATGATTTTATTGATTACCTTCAAGGCCTTTCACCGCCTCTAAATCTCTGACCTCACACTGGTACACAGTTTGAGATCCTCAGTCAGAAGTATTTTGTATGAAAACTAAAGGTAGCAAAGTGTTTGCAGTCGAAGCCCCGAGACTCTGAAATAGTCTGCCTTAAGAAATCAGGTCAGCCGAGTCAGTGACCCTTTTTAAGTCTCTTTAAATCATACTTTCCTAGTTTTTACTTGAGTTTGAATTTTCTATAAACTGCCTTTTAGTTCTTTGAGTAATGTTTGTACCTTTTCCAACACTGTATTGGTTTTTATACACTACATAGTGCTATTATGGCTCTTTTAAAATCAGATCTGGTGAGTTTATGACTTGTCTGGTATGTTTTGCTGCCTTGTGAAGCACTTACTGTAAACAGGGTTCTATAAATAAAAAAGAAATTATTATTATTAGTATTATTCTGAACTAGGCTAATTACTGCAAAGGTCTAGTGCTCACTATACAATAAGACTTCATTTTCCTTCACTTACCTCGCAGCAAACTGTCCTTTAAAAGTGAAATTTAAAGCATTAATAAGGAAAATGTATAGTTTCAGCTAGTGAAGGCTTTATTTAAACCACTGAAGGCAGAAACATTTTGTCTAATCTTGTCTCTCCGAGCATAAAATGAAGTCATTCAGCAAATAAGAATATGCAAATCAAAAGACTCTTATTCACTCATATAGCTACCCATTTGTTATGTATTGTATAGTTTTGTTGAACTTTTCATTCAGCGGCGGTGCTCTGTGCTGCTTTATGAATTACTATTGTGCCAACTGCTTTGATCAGGCCTCGTGTGAAAGAACAGCCTTTGCATTTTTGCCGAACACAGTTTCCTCATGAACTTGGGCTTTGAAAGCTCCGTCCTCGGACAACTTCAAATAACTTGTTCAAAGCCGAAGCTTGTTAAGGCCGCCTCGGTTTATTTAAAAATCAATCCATCCGCTGCATGGGTTTTTTTTAAGCAAATTAATTTAATTAGAACGTTATAAACAGCAACCCATAAAAGAAAAAAAGGGGGGCTCTCCTGTGTACCACAGACTGCATTATAAAGAGCCTCTGCTTGTTTTCTGTCTGGCACAAGTTGTTCTGTCTTTACTCGAAGTCACTCAGTTCATGCCCTTCACTGATGGTCACCACTTTAAAAATGGCTTACAAAGGGCACTTTCCAATGAAACAGCCATGTAGTAGTGGCCCTGCGTCACTTTTGCTGATAAATGTATGGACATCTAATTAAGGAAATTGGCCTTGAGAGACCAAAACTGAAGTGATGGATCTTATCTGCACACAAATGCACTTGCCACTGCTGATTATCTCATCCCGAGACAATGAGGTTTTATGGAGTGGAACATCCTCGTCCGTCGCGGATTGCTACAATCGTTACAATTCATTTAGGCTGGCAGGTCATAAAAACAATATTTAGTGATGCTGTCAGCAGATTTCTGCCTCCGCTAGGATGTGAGATTTATCTCTGTTGCAAAACAACTCAAACTTGCATTTGCCATATGTCAAAATGTGACAGCTTTACATTATTGTGATGCGCTGCTTTGGACTTCTTCCCCTGCAGCCTAATGTGAAGACATTAAGTGAAGTTTGACACAAAAGTGGAACATCCATCTTATGAAAAATGTAGCAGCCACGCCCCAAAAACTCACTTTTGAGTACTGCTTAAATCTGCAAATGGGAGGTTGATTATGTGTGCAAAAAGAGTTATTATAAAATTAAACCATTTGCAAGAGAGCTACTGGAGAAATACCATGTCATGAATAAATGCTGAAACAGATATTTGCAGAAAACTTGTCAGATGCATGTTTTGAAGAAATTACTTTCTTGCTGAGAGTGGTATGAGACGGGCGGTCTCGTGTATCTGTGTTAATTAGTTTGACATTTATAGAAGAACACTTGATTTGTTGTTGAGAGTTGATTAGAAGATTGATCCCATTCATATTGGTTCATTAGGCTGCAGATATAACATATAGTAACATATATTACACTGCACTTACAAAAAAGTTTTTTGCGAAAATCAGGCAGCAAAGGTGCAATAAAAAAAAAACAGTACATTAAACACTGTTAAAAAACATGTTTTTAATCTCGGACACGGTACAGTGCTGTTTTTTAGCAGCTCTTCCCTACCAAGATATTGTAATGAAATATAATTTATACACAGACAGGCATATAATGGAGGCTTACAGATGATCACCTAAAGAACACCAGAAAAATACCACCAATATATTAGAATTTGTATTAAAACTAGAACACAAATCTGCAATTTAACAAAATGAAATAACTTAAGTGCAGAAATTCTAGTAAAGTTACTGTGAAATACCTGTAAAAACTTGTAAAAACAAAAAGAAAAAAAGTTTTTATGGCTAACATGTAAATAAATGCATATTTAATGGTGTTTCAACGTAATCCCCTAGAAAAACTGGGGAAATATCCATAATGTTTAAAGTTATCTGCTTGCAAATTTAAAAGTGTCCAGTGAGGAGTCACCATTCCGGACAACAAATAGTCCAACACTTACGACCTTGTAAAATGACTAATCACAATTTTTACACTTTAAATTTTGTCTCCCCCTTTTGGCAGTGAGAGTAGTCTCACAAATGCCATCTATTTTTAGACCAAACCTTTGTCTGAAGGCCAAATTTCTTCTTTATGTGGAGCTTTCGGAATTTTTCTTGGACTTTTTCTGCATGGGCTCAACTTCGCTGTTGATTGCAGCAAATGCCACCACAGATGCCACATTTAAAACTCCATTAACCTACGAAAGAGAGAGTTACCTGGTGCTGATTGGCTTCATCAACCCTGTGTGAACTGGTTTGACACCAGCTTGAATATAACTGAAGTTCATTTACATGTAAAAGTCAAGGTCAAAGTAAGACACGGATCTAGGTCTAATTAATGAGGTTTTGAGCGCTGTTTCCCCTTGTCTTTGCACTACTAACTAGCTGCTGGCTTTATGGACAAGGATGAGTGTGTTGTCAGTCTTCTCATATAACTCTGTGAGCATGTTCCCAAAATGGAAAACTAATCTTTTAAATAAGAAGTAAGATCGAGGAGCAGGTTGGTTTCAGCATAAAGAGTGCAGCTCCTGGCTTCTATTCAAGACATTCCTGAGAAACTGATCACTAAAACTGAAATCTTTTACAAACAGCTCATCAAATCCTTGATTCTATAAGCTGTAAATAAATGTCTGAGCTCATGACATGTTTTTTTTAGCTACTCTGAGTCCCTCCCCATGAAACAGTTGGCCTGACCTCCCCCCAGTCAGCGGCCGTGATTTTGTTTCTTCATGCTGTGAACAAGTTTCAGTGGCTGCAGGCTTCCATCACTGCAACAATAGGTGAAAGGTCTGTTATAGGCCCTGCACAAAGCCCCCCAGGACAAATGCAGCCGGAATGACAATCCAGATGAGTTCAGCGTGTCAGAACATCAGCAGGTCGATACGAAAACTTCTGGCGAAGTGTGCGAGGCGTCATTGGGGAGATT
Source organism: Dascyllus trimaculatus (assembly GCA_024666655.1). Classification (NCBI taxonomy): domain Eukaryota; kingdom Metazoa; phylum Chordata; class Actinopteri; family Pomacentridae; genus Dascyllus; species Dascyllus trimaculatus. The sequence continues at coordinate 15,243,852 of CM045455.1, read as the reverse complement.
TAGACACCAAACTGTGATGAAATGCTGCGTCCTTGTCTTTGTGACTGGAGGTAATTAAACTCCCTGCGTGGGTCACTGTGGTTGATTACAGATGGACGGCGATGCAGCAATCAATCTGCCATCCACGGCCAAGAAAAATCACAGAAAAGAAATAGTGGCGACGTGAATACCTAGCAGAGAGATATTTCCTCTTGCAGCAGCCTCAGATCAAAGCTGCAGGGATCATCACACCGCTGCAGAGGAATATTTACATACTCATTACAGAGAGTGGATGTGAGCAGTCTGACGGGGATGACAGAAGTTGGGGGAGGAGGAAAAGATCTGGCAATTTTATCAGTGGGAGATCAGAGCTCGTGATCTGTCTTAGAGTGAGCTAATGAAAAAATATGTACGTGGAATCATGTATGTGGGTCTTTACAGGTGAGAGTTAAAGTGAGACTATAAAAGAGGTCAACCAGACTTCAATTTACAAGAGAATTAACCAGCAATAAAATATAATAATCAATATTCTGAGGTGTTCTTTTCTGCTTCACCTGGTTTGGTCTGATCAATAGTTTATTTTAGCTAGAAAAGCCCACCAGAATCGGAAATTCCATGCCTCCTCCTTCAACTTTATTGTGAACTTAACTAGTAACAATGTCCAATATACACTGATCAGCCACAACATTATGATCACTGACAGGTGAAGTGAATAACATTGATCATATTGCTACTATGTGCTGTTCTGCTGGAAAACCTTGGATTTTGACATCCGTGTTGATGAGACTTAGTCACAAAATAAACATTGTCCCATAACAAACACACTCCCTCATACAAATGGAAATCCCAAATATCACTGGCCTACCCCCACAGGAAAATGCCCCCCACCACATGGAAAAAACATCAAACAATCAGGACCATGTTGAGGAACATGAGAGTGGCCCAACATGTTGATTTGACCTCCAAACTTCCTACACCCCATTCTGATCAAGCATCAACAGGATGCAGTGGAGCAAGTTTGATTGACAGAGGCCCCACTGCAAAAGTCAGAGTACCCAAAGGATCCACTGCAAATGTCGTGGTTCCAGACCCCATAGGACACCCTGAGAGGTCCTCTTGTCCATGTCCAATGGTTCAGAGCATTTTTGAGCACATGAGGGGGACCAACCCAATATTAGGCAGGTGGTCTCAATGTTATGCCTGATCAGTTAGCAAGCTTAGATGGTAAATCTGCCCTCACAACCATTGCAACACACAACAAAATGAAGTTAGCAGCTTATTTGTCCAGGAGAACAACAGCCAAATCAGTATATAGTAGTAGAGACGCTCTAAGGGAGGGACTTAAAATCCTGAATAGAAACATAAGGGAGAGTTCCACCAATAACGCCAATTTTAAAGCACAGAATAACACTAAAATAAAAGCCAATCATTTGCTTTGTAACATCTGAATAGGCCAATCAAGTTGTTGCAAAGACACAAGTAGTGAAACTGTGTGCATATGTAGTAAAGTATACATTTTTAAAATTTAGATCTCCTTTTAGGGCAATGTCATCGCATTTTTAAAAAGCTTTTCATCAGATTTGTCTGCATATTCTATATATGCGTTTTTTCTGTCCATTTCATGATCACTGAAATTGCAGTTCAGGCGCTGGTCTTCTTATCCTAAAATAACTGCACAGGGATGTTAACAACATGGCTGCCAAGTGGCAAAACTTGCCTATAAGAACTTTAACTGTATTTACTAAATGTTACTCCAATTCTATGACTATACTTTGCCAGCATTGACACATGTTTTTATGTTTTTATTGTCAGTCTTTCAGTGTCTTTTTTTCATGACTCCATCTTCCTTGTTTTGGGTTGTTTTGCTGTACATGCAGTTGTTCCCAGTGCTGCAGTAGCAACTTTTCCTGCAGGATGTCCACCATCTAAAGGGACATGCATCCCGCAATTTAACAGACAATACAAACTGCACTGTCTCTCCAGTTAGAACAGTGACTGGCCAAAATCTCTAGCCAAGAGGAGAAGTCTATTTTCCACTCAGACCACTTCAATTTCAGTATGCTGAAGTATTATTCTGGAGTGCATGCCCCAGCTTTAAACTAGGATGGATTTTAATGTCATATAGTATAACTCAGTTCACTCCAACTGAAAATACTCACATTCACTTGCCTCTTGTGGTATTAATCCACACAAGCAGTTTTGATTTGGTTAGGACCGGTTAGGGAATCTCTTTCTTGCCTCTAGTCCAAAATAATGGATTTTTATTTCTGGTGCAACACTGAAAATCAAAAAGATGAAATTGAAAATACTCAGCAGCATTTTCTCCTTCCAGAAGGAGCTTCGGCGTTACACTTGATATTACACAGAGCAGTGACTCACCCATTTTGGACCATTTCTTCAACAGAAGGTAGTTACAGATATTGACAGTGTTTCAGCGGACTGTACAATCCTTACCTCGATATATAACAGCTCCACCAGGCCCCCTGTTGTATTTTCTTTCAGGAGTGGTCAGACAAATTCAATTTAAGTACACACCAGCCTTTATTTTTGAAAGATATTGATTTTTCTACATGTAATTTACCTCCATTTTCAAGGTAGAAATCTTAAAATGACCACACACCGAAATAAATAAAAAGCAGACTTGCAGTGTGTCTTGATACCAGTAGAGATACAGCGAGCGTTTTTTTTTATTTTGGGGAACCAACCCCACTGATCTGTCCTCTCTTCTCATGTTTACACATTAAACTGATGCTGCACCTTCTGTCTCTGCAGCCTCCATCACTGCTGATTTATGTCCTTCATTCATTTCATTGCTGTTAAGTTGCTGTCATTTTAATGATTCGATTATATTTTCATTCCTCTGGTGTGGAGTTGTTGTTTTTTTCAAGGACAATATTGCACCTTCGCAGTTTCTTACACCTTTGACTGCATTTTTATGTGTGAACAGAGATTTTGATGGCTGAACAGATGCTATTTATTTGAATTTCCATGCCTCGGGATACTGAGGCAGCCTGTAAAAAAAAAAACCTTTATTCCCACAATAAAACACCCTCGATTTGTGGCAGAGTGTTAAACACGTCCATCTAGGAAGCGCTTCCTAATAGCCCATTTCCCTGGAGAGCATAGGAGGCCATTTACAATAACCAATCATACAGTAGAGGAAGGCGACCTCAGTCCTTTTTGCCAATAATGAGATAATGCACAAAGGCAACCGCACATTTCTTTCCCTGTGTTTACGTTGTCAACTAGAGCGATGATTTATGAGCAGCGGAATGAGATGAATAAAATCCATGTAGGATTATGATAAATGAGGATGCAGGTTAATGCACAGGATCACGCTCCACACTCTCACCTGCCTATGGAAAAATTCATTAAACGTGCTGCAGGAACACAAGCCGACATGCATGCTGGTCCTGACCACGCTAAACAAAATACTGTCAATCGTGAGTAAAAGAGCGTGGGAAGGGTTGATAAAGGGCTCAGTGGGAGTGTTTTACTGTTGTTAAGTGCTTGCATGGTAATGGCCTCCAGCTCCTGAAGGCAGCTACAATGTGACTTCGCTCACCCACCTTGAGGTAAGCTTTTAATGAGTTTAACAACCTCTTTTCTTATTTCTGCCTGAGTGCAAATGCACATGGCATGAAAAGGTGACTGTGCCTGGTGAAATATCAAGGTTGAAGACTAAAGGTGCACAGCTGCAGTGCAGGTAATGAACAGATGCTTCCAGCAATGAATGCGAATCTTGGGATTTACTTTCTTTGTGATTAATTGCGCTACAGCCGACAATCTTTGTTTCAGTAATCTGGTAACGTATTATTCAAAAAACCTGACATGTTTTTGGGTGGTAGTGGATTAAGAAATGAAGCCTATTGTAAAACATGACAAGGCTGCTGGGTTAGAACTTGCTTTATGTCATGGATGAAGTATTCAGATAAGTCTCACATAGAATTATCACCGAATTTCACTTTTTCCCACTGCTTGACTCATATGGTGCCATTCATCTCAGTGGTTTGGTTTCTTTCACCGACCTTGTTGTTTTTGGGCTACAGCATGCAGCTTCTTTCAGAAAAATGAAAATGCTCTAAAAAGCCCATTGCATATTGCCTGCTCTGCACCAGACAGTATATCAGTAACAACTAACTGATGAATATAATGCACTGTTTAGCAGCTAATGAGCCACACATTTTCTTTATGAGATGGTGGAGACCAAAACAGTGTAGAAGAGTGAATATTAGATTTATATTACTAAACACAGCACTGAATGAATGATAATGTTGTTCTGCGTCTGCTTGAACTGTAAATGAACTGCTGCTTGCTAACATGCTCGACATATCACCTTAAAAAATCATCATGAACACTGAAATAGCCAAACATAAGTCAGAGAAGCACTGCTACTTGCTTCTTGCTTTTAAAATCTTTCTTGTGAAGCTGTATGAGAAAATTGTACCAAAGTAATGGTAGACTACTGATTATACTAAATTGCTCCCGTTATGTTGTTATGCATTCAGTACATATGGAGATTACATCATTATTATATAAGCGCAGCTCGGTCACATGCATGCAACAGGTGCAAGCAGCACCTGTCATGAGTCAGAATTCGTCATGCGTCAGTATTAGTACTGTGACCTGCGTTGTTGTTGCCACTGGCAGGGGTACATTTCCGATTTCACCCTGGATCTCAAACTGGAGCACAGAGCAAACATCACATTCTGTCTGTGACAGCCAAGGCGGTGGCCTTTGATTGGTGGGCTGGATTTCTCCTTGTTCCTGTTTGCAGGAAGCTGGGCGGTTCCCAAAAGAAGGTCTCATCATTTAGGCAACCAGGTCCACCTGTGGCTCTTTAAAAGGGCTTGATTGCTGCCTCCTCACTATCTGCTCCACTCCTGCCCTGGCCACCATGCTGACTCCTCTTTAGTTTGGTTTGCTTACTCTACACATGCACACACCACCTGCACTTCCAACACAATTGCACACACACTGACTTACACTTACACGTTATCTTTATTTAATAAATATTGTTAAACCGTTGCTTTTGGTCTCTGTCTTTGTTGCTACTTTTTGAGCCAGAGTAGTAACATGTGTCAGGCTGGGATGAGTCGGCTTTCATGGTGAGGACAATCACCAGTGATAAGTTGGGTCTACAGATGTGACCCAAAGCTCAAACATCAGTCTTCACAGTGGAAGAGCCCATAGTCTCCAAGACTGGAGAAGGCCGAGAGGAGGCTCATTGTTTTCTTCAACATTTACGAGATTTTGCCCCGTGAATTTGTCTTTCAGGCTCTAATTGTCAATGCCAAGTTCTACTGTAACATCCTGAGACATCTGAGGGAGAACATTTGGCACAAACCACCTAAACTGATGACATCTGAGTGCTGCAACTGTGCTGCATGTTGATGATGCACTAGGTTCTGCCCACAATAACACAATCATTGCTCGCCACCTGCCCAACTTACTAGATATGGCTCTCTGTGACTATCCACTTTCCACTTCAACAAAATATAATTTAAGTTGAAAGGTTTCTGTTTTGAAGCATTTCAGGAGATCCAGCCCAAAGTGCAGATGATAAACGACATGTCTACAGGACAGATCTTCCTGGGAGGTAGCAGGAGCACTTGGAGCAGAGTATCACTGTACATGGTGATTTTGGTCAAATTTAAATCCGATTCAGTTTTTGCTTTTAAAAAATAGAGATGTGTAACTTTTTGATCACACATGATAGGATGGTTGAGGTGAAGCTATTAGTACCAATATGCTGTATATACTGATCAGCCACAACATTCCAACCACTGACAGATGAAGTGAATAACATTGATCATATTGGTACTATGTGGTGTTCTGCTAGAAAACATTGGATTTTAACATCCATGTTGACGAGACTTAGACACCCAAATCAACATTGTCCCACAGCAAACACACTCCTTCATGCAAATGGAAATCCCAAATATCACTGACCTACCCCTGCAGGAAAATGCACCCAACCACATGGAAAAACATCAAACAATCAGGGACATATTGAGGAACATGACAATGGCCCAACATGTTGATTTGACCTCCAAACTTCCTACACCCCATTGTGATCAAGCATCAACAGGATGCAGTGAAACAAGTGTGATTGACAGAGGCCCCACTGCACAAGCCAGAGTACCCAAAGGATCCAGTGCCAACGTCCTGGTTCCAGACCCCATAGGACACCCTGAGAGGTCCACTTGTCCATGTCCAGTGGTTCAGAGCATTTCTGACCACATTAGGGGACAAACACGACATTAGGCAGATGGTCACAATGTTATGCCTGATCAATATTTATTAATTTAAACACAAGACACTATACTAAAGAATGCAAAGGTCACAATTTACCAATCAGTCAGTGTCCCAATTCTCACCTATGCTCAAAAGGTCTGGATAGTGACTGAAAGAATGAGATTGCAGATACAAGCGGTCAAAATGACTTTTCTCTGTAGGGTGTCTGGGCTTCAACTTTGGGACAGAGGGGAAGAGGTCAGATATCTGGAGGGAGCTTGGAGTTTACTTGCTGCTAATTCACATCTAGAGGAACCAGCTGAGGTGGTTTGGGCATCTGATTAGAAAGCCTTCTGGGTGCCTTCATATGGAACTTTTGTGGGCATGTCCAGCTGAAAGGGGAGACCCAGAACTCTCACTGCATATCACATCTGACCTGAGAACTCCTCGAGATCCACCACGTTGCTTGGGAGGGGGGATGTCAGGAATGACCTGCTTAGCTACTACCATGACCTGATAAGAAAATGAAAAGGATGGACAGATATACATTGTTAAGCAGTTTGTCCTACAACATACAACCATCAGAACTGTATCTGTAGAACCCTGATCTGTCATGTAAATAGTGTATACCTGTGAAAAAGCACATGTACTTTGTTGCTGTCCACCTTTGCTCAGTTTGCATTAAAATGTGAACTGCAAACAAGCTGTTTCAGCTGCTGATGAATACCACAGAAAACATTTTTAAGATTCATACTGTTGCAGAGAGAGAGAGAGAAAACAACAGAGTTCACTAAGTACCTCAAATGAAACATAAAACAAAAATAATAGAAGGCAAAGACTTTGCTGAGCTTAATGTCAAGTATAAGTGCTCGATTATGTGCTAATGAGCAGCTATCAAGGAAGATCATGTCTCCATTATTACAACACCAAGTCGGGAAGGCCACAGTAATTTACAAGAGCATGAAAGCTTCGTCTGTCACCTTTAAGATTTCGGTGTCAGTCAGTCATCATTAACAAACAGTCAGGCAGTGTGCCAGAGAGGAGACTCCATTCCTCCATACTGATCATGGGAGGACTCATCATTTATCTAAAGGAGCATAATGTCCAAACCTCAGTCTGGTTTTTTTGCAGGAGCAGATGGAGATTAAAAGTCCTGCCCAAGGATAGCAATGAAGGTAGAGGAGAGTGTTCACTTTTCAGACAGATGTTCACATCCAGAGGGAATTCTCAGAAATGGGAATAATTATTCGAAACCCACAAGTCTTTCTTCTTCAACCTTTAACCTTCAGGATACAATTCAGAGGAGAAGTGCATTAAGACACATACATCAACCTCTCAAGTTTTCCATCCGCTCTTTGGGGGAATATTTACGAACAAGGTTTAATTTTCATAAGTAACAGCCTCTAGAGTGGGTAATGTTTTATATTTGATAAGAGTGATAAATTACAGTCTGGTGCACTCACTGCGATCAGAGGAAAAGGGCGTGTGTGTGTGCAAGAAGCACGAAGATGTATTCACACGCAGTATGAACGCGAAGGAGAAAAACTAAAGAAAGAGAAAAAGGAGATATTTAAACACATCCAGGAGAGGTCAGCTGCAAGACTGAGCCATTGCACCGCCCACGCACTCCCACATGCTCAACATCATTAAAAACAAAAGGGCACGACTGAAACAATTCTGCAATCTGTGATGCAACCAACAACAAGTGAGACAGATCTGTTGGCGTAAGGATGCGCCGTAAGAATCTAAAAAGAAAGCTTTATTTTCCTGCGACTCTCTGCCGCCATGGATGTCCTTTTTATTCTTGAACTGTCACTCGTTCATAAAAATATCATCTATGATTTGCAATATTATAATATAAAATGAAAAGCTTTCAACTGTATTCATTGACTATGAGATTATGAGGCTACCAGAAAGTTTGTTTTGTCTGTAGAAATCAGTATAATCAGGATTATTAGTAACAGCGTTTGCTTGAACACATTTTTGGCTGGGAGACACCGAGTAAATTGGTTCTTAACTGAGCTGCACTCTCTGTTCATCTAGCTGGTTTGGAAATTTATTGAGCATCTTACGCCACCCGGTGGGCTGGACAATATCCAAACAACACAGAAATCAAGCAGAGATAACAAGAAAGCAGCGGGAACACAGTGGGATACTTGTGCATGATTGTTTAATTCGACACAGGGAATGCAGACAGCAAAAGCAAAACATTCTTTTATCAAATCTTCATCATTAGTTGGGGATGTTCGATTGTATTTTTGTAAGACCAAGCTGACTTTCAGTTAAAGACACCACTTGTTGATCTTTTAGAGCTCCAGGTCCATTACAAGTCACCTCCTCCAGAAAGAAAACATTTTGAAGATGGTCATTGATCCACTTCCACAGATACTCTATCTTCCCATCACACTCCCAGGGGTTCAATGTTAAGATCACCCCAAAAGAGGATTTTGTCTCATCCAGCAGACCAGGAGGGAGAAACCGTAGCTGATTCTTAAAGAGCAGCAAGAGCTGAAGGTGTTGCAGACCCTTGAAGAGGTTCGCTGGCAACTCTTGGAGCTGATTCTCATTCAGACTCAGTTGGGATAGTTTAGGGTTGTGAGCGAAGGTTGCTGGTTTCAGTGTGATTAATTTGTTCCCCCCGAGGTTTAGTGTCTCCAGGTGGTGCAGGTTCTTCAGTGCGTCTTCTTGTAGCTCCTGCAGGTTGTTATCATTCAGGTCTAGAACCTCCAGATGGGGCAGTTTGTGAAGCAGAGCAGCTGGGATGCTGGTTAAACGGTTCCAAGACAGGTCCAGCAAGGTGAGGCTGCTGTTGTCAGGAAACCAGTCCGCATCTGCTTTTTCTAACAGATTGCTCCTCAGCATCAGCCTGTAGAGTGAGGCGTGGCTGAAGACGTTTGGCGGAAGATGAACCAGCTGATTACCTGAGAGATCCAACTCGTTCAGGTGAGGAACGACAACCGGCAGCTCCGGAGGAAGGCTCGTCAGATTGTTGTAATACAGCCGGAGATAGGTTAACAAGGGCACAGCACTCAGGTGGCTGGCTGTGATGTTGCTCAGTTGGGTGCCCTGAAAGGACAAATGTGTGGTCTTGGCAGGTAAATCGCGTTCAGGAAAGTACATGAGGGAGCTTTGGTTGCACAACACATTTGCACCTGAAGCTGTCAAAGAGCAGGAGCACAGATCTGGACATGAGCGTCCTGTTTGGAAACTGGACTCAGCCAGTGCAGCAAAAGTCAGGAGCAGCCACACGATCATCTTCAAAACACTGCAGTGAGAAGAAAAGAAGTTCAAATGATTGACGGGTAATATCACTAAATAGTAAAAATCATGATAATGAATGCATCCCTACCTGAATAGCAAAAGCAGGATTCCTTCTGTTTCTGATTTTGGACTCGGTTTTACAGAATGCTGGGTGTATTTGTGCCCAGCAGTGAGTCAGGACAAAATGTTGCAAGAGGCAAACAAATCCAAGCAAACAAACCAGCTCATCAGCTGGTGAGTGGTTGCTGTTTTTTTGTACTTTCTAAAAGTAAAGATGTTACCACGCATGAATCAATATTTTCCTTCTTTTTCATTCCTTCAAGAAAATTGTATACAAGTGGAAATGCTAGAAGTGATATGCAAATCAAAATCCAGTTTTCAAAAGTGTGGTTTTTCATTAACAGAACATGCAGTTTGTTAGAATAGTTGGACATATGCATATTAACGTTATTGCTAAGAGTTGAACAAATTCATGGTACTCTCATGTTTGTTGATTTAGCCAAGAGTTGATTAGCTTATCTCAGTACAAAGAACCAAAATAAAGGACAACTGCAAGCTTATCTCTGTCCAAAGATCTGCCAACCATGAGCACAGGTTTTGTTTGAACCCCAGTGGGGCTTTTACGCTGTGTCTCTATGCCAGTGCCGCCAACCAGTGTCTCTTGTTTATTTGAATCTTAAACAATGTCAAAATGTGGTCTTAGGAGGTCTCTCTTTTACCTTTGGTCAAAGCCACGCTAGCTGTCCCTCCTATTTCCAGTTATTATGCTAAGCTAAGCCAGTTGCCACCATACAAATCATGAGACTGGTATTAATCTTTTCATCTAAATTGCAACAAGAAAGCTACACATTTATTCCTGTAAATGTGAAAGTTCTCTTTACCCACCAGATTTTAAATGCACTTAAATAAAAGCAGAGGCACTTGATTGGTATCTTGTTTAATCATACATTCACTCACAGCAGAGGGCGTTTTAGTGATTGACATGTTAGACAGCCTTGACAGGCTGAACTGAAAACATTTCCAAATGAGATAATAACCAGTATGAGGGATGTTAAGACTGAAGCTTTAGTTCATTTTCTGTCAGCGACATCACTGAGCGTCCTGTTAGAGACTCAGGACCTGCACATGTGATGGTTTCTGGCAGGAAAACTTTCTTCTTGTTCTTCTGAAGCCATCTCCAGAGGTACTCCATCTTCCCATCGCACAGGAAGGGGTTGACGGTCAGGTCCAGCCCTTCTTCATCCAGCAAGTTCAGCGAGTCCAGCAGACCAGCAGGGATGTGACTCAGCTGGTTGTCATCCAGACTCAGGTGTCTGAGCTGAGTCAGCTCCTGGAAAAGGTTTTGAGGGAGTTTGCTGAGCTTGTTCCGAGTGAGGAACAAAGAGGTGAGGTTTCTTGTGTTCTGAAATACAGATGCATCCAGGGTGTGCAGCTTGTTGCTCTGCAGGTTTAGTCTCTCCAGTTTGCTCAGCGAGTCCAGAGAGTTTGCTGATATCTTCTCCAGCTGGTTGTTGGCCAAGTCGAGATTGTCCAGAAGGGGCATCTTCTGAAGCAAAGCAGTCGGGATCTTTGTTAATTGGTTTCCAGATAAGTCCAGCCAGGTGAGGTTACGGTTTTCATGAAGCCAATCGGCATCTGCTTTTTTAATCTGATTATTTTTCAGCACCAAGCTATGGAGCGGGGCATGGCTGAAGACATCTGCAGGCAGATCAGCCAGCTTGTTTCCTGTGAGATCCAAAGTGTTGAGATGAGGGACGCCCCTGAGCAGGTGAGAGGAGAGGCTCGTCAGGTGGTTGCTGTACAGGTGGAGGCCTTGCAGCAGCGGTGTGGCGTTCAGGTGCTGCTCTGAGATGGAGGTGATGTTTGTGAACTGGATTGTCAGCAGGGTTGTGTTCTTCAGGAGACCCTCGGTTGGGTACTCCGTCAGGGGAATCTCGTTACAGACCACCTCAGCTCTCCTGGTGTAGCATTTGCAAGAAGCTGGGCAGGAAAGAGTGCCATGACAGAAGCTTGTCAAGCAGAGGAATGCAAGAACACACCAGGACTTCATCACTGGAGAAGTAAAGGAGAACACAGAATTAAACATGACGAAGAGAGCGTTGCACCATTGCAAAACATCTAAAAACAAATAAAACCAGTAAAAAAATTTCCAGTTCATGGTTTTCAGTAAAATGAGTCAAACTTACTGCTGTTTTCTAGTTGAACGCCTTGTATCAGATCCAGCAGTGCTCATTTGCAAATTACTGTCATTAGGGGTGAAGAATCCCCTGATCTAATCATTACTTCTTGTGTAAACAAGGACTCATTACTGCACAGTCATTTGTCAAGGACATGCAGTTGCAACAGACTGAGTGATCTGAACTCAGAAACTTTCCTGGAAACTTGCTGGTTTGTTGAATAAAACAGTAGTTCTTCTTAAAACCGCTGATTCTGAAATAAGATGTTGACGTCTATTTCTTAATGTGAGGAAGGATATTCATGACTGACTAATGGGTTGCCTCTGACTAAGCTATAGATTTTATAAATATTAGAAAGGAGGAGGGGAGAGAGAGAGAGCTTGTGAAGTAAAGCTGCACAATCATAATCTTAAATTTGATTTATTTTATTTTTTGCAAGAAATCACTTTTATCATCAGAAACGCAAACTGCAAAAGTTCATAACCCAGAATGTTTACTCAGCAGGAGTGAAAATAAACCAATATTCTCTTGCAAACAGTTTAAAGTTGCGTAATATTAAACTAATACAGCACTAAGCTTCATCTGCTCAGTGATAAAAGTTTAGAACACATCTCCAGTGAAAGTTTATTTTAATTACCACAGCTTTTAAAGGATGCAGTATATTTCCTTTGTATAGCCTTTGTCTGCTGCATGGATTATATAACAGCAAACCAGAAATATACTGAGGCAATAACAATGAATTATTTGTGGAAGATCAATGAATGCATTTTATTTAGTAATAGTTGGTGTTCTATTGTGTAAAACAGTATCCAGTTCATTTTTTTTTATTCTAGTAAAAATAGAAAGTATTACCAGCAAATGTACTAAAAGTGGCCATTATGTTACATAACTTTGTTAATATTGCATATTATATAGTATACCAATGGATTATTGCTCATGCATTAATGTGCAGCATTTCACTGCTGCTCAAGTTGGAGCTAATTTGATCTACATCAGACAAATAGATGTAAGAATATCTCAATAAAAAGTTTTATAGTTTACTTTACTTTATAAATTAATCATATTTTAGGTGTAACATCTTGAAATAATGTTGTAGGTAAAAAAAATAAAAAATAAAAAATAAAAAAAAAAAACATAAAGAGGGGGAAAATCCACTTACCAGCCAGTTAAGCAATCCAGTCACATAAATAGAGAAGAGCAGGGGTGGTAAAACACAAAGTCAGGACAAAGTTTAAACTTCTGGGCAAATTTGTCCTGCCAGTGGGCTGGCCGTTACAGACTTGTGTGCAAACCTGGTTCAGACCCACAACAAAGTGGAAAAAACATGTAACTGTCGTGCAGATTTCTTCAAGTTTTGGATGCAAAATCTTAATCTGTAAAATAACAAGATACTGTCAAAAAGTTTAAAGAGAAATTTACAACAGCACTGATCATATTGGTACTATGTGGTGTTCTGATGGAAAACCTTGGATTTTGACATCCGTGTTGATGAGACTTAGACACCCAAATAAACATTTTCCCACAACAAACACACTCCCTCATGCAAATGGAAATCACAAATATCACTGGCCTACCCCTGCAGGAAAATGCATCCCACCACATAGAAAAAACATCAAACAATCAGGAACATGTTGAGGAACATGACAACGGCCCAACATGTTGATTTGACCTCCAAACTTCCTACACCCCATTGTGATCAAGCATCAACCGGATGCAGTGGAACAAGTTTGATTGACAGAGGCCCCACTGTACAAGCCAGAGTACCCAAAGGATCCAGTGGCAACGTCCTGGTTCCAGACCCCATAGGACACCCTGAGAGGTCCTCTGGTCCATGTCCAGTGGTTCAGAGCATTTTTGAGCACATAAGGGCGACCAACGCAATAGTAGGCAGGTAGAAATAAAGTTATGACTGATCAGTGTAGTTGAGTAGAAGAATAAAGTCTTATCAGATAGAAAGACTTCAGCTAAATGTGTGTTTAAGTACGAGCACTTATCTTTAAGAACACCACAGCTGGAAGAAAGACATACTTCCCTAAAACATAAATTAAAAGACTCCAGATGAAGTAATTGAATGCATTTTCACAAGAAGGACAAGAACCGCCAGGAGGAGGCTGCGTGCCACCTGAGAGCACAGCAGGCAGGTACAGCAGGTTTCATTCATTGGTAATTCAAGCAGAACTTACAGTCACACAGCTGATAGAGAGAATGGATTAGACCTGCAGCATGAAATACGATTTTAGCAGATGGGCAACACGATGAACCGCTACATTATGTATGATGAGTGCCAGTTGGCTTTAGGCTGTTCTGAAAGATTTATTTCAGTCAAGCCCACTCACTCCACATGCACTTCTGCGATAGAGACAGACCTATTCTGGTACAGTTCAAATAGTCTCTGAAAATACACAGTAGTCACATGTATTACCTCTGCAAGAAGGTTCACTATAGTATTATTATAACCTTTCTCTATTTAAAATATGTCTGTAATACTAAATAATGACTTTTTTGGTTCAGTAAAGTACTTTAGTAGTAGTACTATGCCATATTTATACACTTTTACATATACTTTTATATGAATTTAGCACTAATAAGTTAAACTTAGGAAGACGTAGATGTAGTTTTCAACCGTTTTTCCATCACAAAATTAATAAAAACTCAGCAAACTTGATTCTGTGATTATATTTCATGCATTACATCACTGCTGCTTTAGATGCACTCTGTACATTACCCTCAAAGTGGGGTCAGAAAGCTTTCAAATTAGACATCAGTGCACAAAATACAACATAAGAGTCACTAATTGATTGACTGAAATGCTGCAAGTTTTGCTTTTTCGCATTTTTTTTAATGCATCACCCTCAAATCCTACATGAGATCCTAAACACGACCGCAAAAAAAAATATAATAGTCACGAGTGGCAAGAAAAAAACACATTGTCTCTGTTCACTTCACATTATTCTGCCCTTAAGCTGTGATGGGATATACTTTGTGTAAAGAAAACAAGAAGTCAAGGCTTGTAAAGATGTAAAATCTTCCATTCGGGAGACAAAAAAACGGTATTCATACATGTACAGGGAAAGCATATATTGTATAATGTGCTGCTGAGTTATATCCATAAAAATAAAACAATACTATCAGCTACACTTTCTTTGTAACAATACACAGACAGGTCTCTTAATCCTATATACAAATGTTCACACACATGCTTAACATTTCACACACGTCAAAGTGAGTCTGACAGAAAAAGAAATGTCCATGTTTTTGTGCCGCTGGTGATTATAAAATAAGGCAGACTTAATCATCAAATGTCGAGCTAAGGTCGTATCTTTTCTCTGTGTGATTCTCCTCTTGTTAAAATGACAAAGACAATCCCAGTTCTCATGACGACAGCCAGTTTCTGTCCACGATCAGTGTTTCTTTTTTTTCCTCTTTTGTGACAGTCTTACTTCTCGGAACAAACAGCACACGCATCCTCTGCGTCCAGACCACCACCATTAATCCACGCGGATGAAAATACACGTCTCTGATTAGCCAGGGTTAACTGTGAAGAGAGAGGGAAATAAACAAGATGATGTGAAAAACCTGGGATGCGACCAACAGGATGGCTGGACTTCAAAGGCAACACCCACACAAAAATCCACACATATTAAACGAGGAAGCTACCCACTAAACACACAATGCAGAAAAAAGCAGACAGATACAGGAATAGTCTTGGTCTGCACGCTCGCAAGAAGCCAAAAATTAGAACAATAGCTTGACATTTATTCGCAGTTTGGTAGATTCTATATGAAGCTCAGCATGAGGAGAGGAAGCAGGGGAAAACAGCAAGACTGCCTCTTTCTGAAGGCAACTAAATCTGCCTGCCAGCACTTCTAAAGCTGACTAATTAACACGTAATATGCTGTTTGCCTCATATGCACAAAAACTGAAACAAGAAAAGACCAAGTTGAGGTTTTATAGCTGATTATCTGCAAGACTTATCTATTTGTAGCTTTTTCAACCACATAGATGTAAGAGTTGCAGCGATCTTCTCATCTAAATCAGCAAGCAAGCAAATAAGCTCATAAACAGTGTCAAACTACTACATGCAGACCAAGATTATTCCCAATCTGTCCAGTTTTTGTGCTTTTTTAACTCACATTTTCCAAAATATCTTCTAACTTGCAACAATGATGAAGTTCAACCAGTGAGTTTTTGATTTGCACTCATCTACTAATTAGAAATCACACAAAACCATGCTTCTGGCCACAAACTTCAAACCACACGTCTCATGCAGAGGTCCAGTTACCCTCTGACCCTCCCGTTTCACTTCCTTCAGAAGAACATATCATCATCATCATCATTATCGACATCATCCAACGACCAGCTCCAGTCTTTCAGGTCAAACTCAAGCAGCCTGAAACAGTAAGTGTGAGGTTCCAGGAGGGGTCAATTTTTTAAAAAAGCCTTTAAGGATTCGCAAATGTGTTGGGGCAGTACATGCCATGTTCACCAGGGGGCAGTACTGAGCTGAGAGTAGTTCACGGAGGTGTTATGATGTGGGGGTTAATAGGCAAACGTCAGCACGGCGATGCAGCGGGTGAAGAGGCTCACCGAACTCTGCTACTTACAACCTCCCAGCATGAGAGACGTTAGAAGGGTCAGAGGTGAAGAGATCAGTGGAGGATGATACGGAGCATTGGGCCAGTGCTGAGGGATGAAAGCAAGTTAAGGCTGAAAGTACAACCTACTGACAGATACAGTTAGTTACCTCTACAGTGCTTCGTAATCAGTTAGGTCGCTACTAACACTAAGTGAGACGCCATGTTGGAGCATTAATTCTGCATACAGCGTTATGCATATGCAAATGACTCAGGAAGCCTGTTTAAAGCAACACGTTCTGCCACAGAAGACCCTCCGGCTACACAGCATTGAGAATCACCAACAGACGCATTAAATTAGTGCAACTTGTTTTCACAGTGATTGAGTTCTCTATTTCTCTGTAAGATTGGCTCGGATTTCAAGATATTTGTCCCAAGAGGACGCTTACCGCTGCCGTTACAGTAAATAAAGTTCTGTTGCAATGATGTCAGTTAAATAAAAGGTGTAGGTAATTGGAAATGAAGAGGCAGGAAGAATAAAGGAAGAAATGGAAACACAAATGAGTGCTGGTAAGTACCAGATTAAATGAAATAGTTACTTTACAAATGGTATTTTCAAAATCCCAAATTCTGACTTTTGGTGTTTGTAGTATTTATTTTCTTAAAAATCTAAATCAAGATGGACACATTTCTTAATTCTATTTTTTAACCTTCTGAACCCCAAGAGGTTTGTGGGCGTTTTTGCTCCTGTCACATTTTTACTTACTGAAGGCTCACTGGAATATAAAATCCTTCACTTCTATGGAAACAGCAGAATCATGGCCAAAAGTACCCAGTATTCAAAAATGCAAAGTTGTAATGTCATAAATAAATTAATTTCTTTGATTTTTTATTTTCAATAAAAAATCAAATTAACTTGTACAACATTTTTCCAAATGTCAACTGGTGTATCAATACTGGAAAAAATGGACTCTACATACTTTTGGTATTTAATTACTTACATTTTTGATTTGTTTCCTTACTATCTGTACCGTGTAAAAAATGACTGCAGTTCAGCTGAAAGGTCTCTGAATTTCTGTCCTTTGTCTGGGCTGAATTTTTTTGTTTTTTGCAGAATCTTTGTTGTGCAAACTGTTTATTTTTTGGCAGGTTTTCAAATGAGACATGTAGAATAAAGTCATTTTGATGAAATATCACGATTTTGAGCTGAAAAATAGAAAATTTTTCTGAGAGAATGGCACGTCACAGATGACTAG
Organism: Dascyllus trimaculatus; assembly: GCA_024666655.1. Classification (NCBI taxonomy): domain Eukaryota; kingdom Metazoa; phylum Chordata; class Actinopteri; family Pomacentridae; genus Dascyllus; species Dascyllus trimaculatus. The sequence goes on along the minus strand of CM045455.1, from coordinate 15,226,368 downwards.
TTCATGAACTGTTAAAGACAAAAATCTGTCAATGTTTTTCCTGTTTCTACAGTGTGTGGCTTTTATGAATAGTGTTTTTTGGTTTTTTAACACATGCTTTTCAAATCCGCTGTCGGATTTTGGGGTTTAGAGGGTTCAACAGAAACTGTATTGAGCAAAAAAAAAAAAAAAAAACACTAAGTAGATGCTCTCACAGCTCTGATGTTAAGTTCATATCTTAAGCTGTCCTCAATAACTTGTTTGTTTCAGAGCGTCTATTAATGTGTACAGGTGGCTTTTTTGATAATTCGTCTGTCTTTTTGTCAACACTCTTCTATGGTTTTAGTAAAATCTTAAAGATGATGGTGAATGAGATGACCATACTGTGTGTGAACAGACAGTGAACCCAACAAGGGTGACAGCTTTTACAGGGTGAAAGTTTTCTGTATCATGTAAAATTTCCAAACTGCTTTTATTTTCCAGATTCCTCACCTTGGCTTCCCTGATGATTGCTGCTGTCTACTGGGCTGGATCTTGATGGCTCCACGGTGGGACATGTGAGGGGAGCCTCTGGGTGAAGGCCGTGGGGAGAGTTTTGGAGAGGAGCGCGATGTTGCTTCCAGGGAGTTGTTCTGTGCTGCAGATGGAGGACTCATTGTGGGATGTTTCCTCGGGATGCGTTTGAGAAGGTGACTAACCCAGCGCTGCTGCTCCTCCTGAGAGTTAGTCAGCAGCAGCAGATCTTTGGCAGTGGACATGTCATAGTTCACTGTTAAGGATGAAAAATAAAAAGATGAGAAACAGGGTGAAGATGAGAGATATTCACTTCCTCTGACTAACAGCAGTTATAAGGCTCTGTGGCTTTTTCTCAACATAATTAAATCCAAATATCTTCAAGAAATCAGCTGCTCATACACTGAAGATAAAATTATAATATCTGGTTGACATAATACAATAGAGCAGCCTCTGATATTCAGTTTTTACTTAAAACATTCAGTTTCTTTGTATGTAGAGGGGCAGTTTAATCAACAATGTGATGATAGTGTACTGGACTGCAGTATAATACAAAGTGTTTCAAATATTGTCCACCAAATAATAATAATAAAAAAAAATCCTAAAATTATTCAGTAAAATTAAAATGTTTGATTTATTGCACCTTAGTGGGTTGTAGCATTTTTTCTATTGTTTAAAAGATCAATATTAATCAATATAATCAATATATTTATAGATGAAGCGAGTATTTCCTTTAGTCGACCAAAAAAAGAATGACTGAAAAATTGACATTCAAATTTGTTTCATTCAATTTTTGAGCAAAATCAAACATTTGCTTACATTTCCAATATGAGCATTTTCTGCTTTTTTCTGTTTTGAATACAAGTTATGAATTGAATATATTTGTGTTTTTGACTGTTGTGTGGACAAACAAGCTATTTGAAATTGTCATCCTGAGTTCTTACAATCTAAAAACCAAACAATAATTAATTGATAACAAAAAAATTGGCCTCTTAGACTTATCAGTATTAATCTGTTTTCACACAAAGAAATCTAAACCAAGCCCAATGCTGGCACTATTCTTAACTTCTAGTATTACTACATTTGGTTTTCTGACGATATCGCTAAGCTTGTGTTTGCATTGTTTGCTAACAAAACATGCGCTAACAGATATATATACTTTATCATAGTGCTTTGGAACCTCTTGGATCCATAGCACAAGCTCTATGTGAAGTCTGAACTGATCATACTGACCCTTGCAAGGTACTATAACTTCCTCCTTTCTGTCCAGGTGGTCTTTGTGGACCTTGGTGTGGCAGCGGCGGCACTCAAGGGCCGGCGGGGGCTTGAAGACGTGCCACAGGGGCCGAGTGCAGGCCTCACAGCTGGAGGGGAAGTGGTACAGGGTGAGGATGAACTCGTGGCCTTTGTGGCTGATGTAGGAGGGGCGGTCGCTGTACGTCGGAGTCTCCACTACAACTTCCTGATCGCGTTTGCTCTCACCCTCATTGGCATAAAGGATCTGGAGAGACAAAGAAGTGGAGGTAGATGGATGAATTCAGAATAGCATGTCTGATTTATACTGACAGCGTGTGAAAGAAATGAGAAGGGACAAAGAGAGAGAGAAGAAGCGAGGATTGGAGCTCATTACCTGGAATATCCTTGGAATTTCTTTGGCATCTGCACGGTACACATCAGTGTGAGTGACAGGTCGGACATGGAACAGTTTACTGAAAAAGGGAGAGAGATGAAAAACTTTAGTCTATAAGTTCATCTTAATTTATTGTAACTACAGAAAATGACTCAAAAACGGTAAAACACATCAGTTACAGTAGTCTTTAATTATAATAAATAATACATTTTCGATGCTTTCTTGAATTACCCATCTACAATGTGCTGTTCCATTGGAAAACTTCACCAAATCCAATATATTTCATCAAAATCACACTATTCCACAGGTCTCATTTGAGAATTAATCAAAAATAAAGTACTTGCTCTCCGTGTCGCAGCTGTGAACTAAAATTCTGGGGCTTTTCGGCTGAACTGCAGGCTGTGTTTCCACAGAGCAGATAGGAGACGAGTTTAAAAACTAATTTAAAAAGTAGTAAAGTATCTTTAGTATGTAGATGTACCATTTTAGTACTGGTAACACCTGTTGGGAAAATGCTCTATATGTGGATTCCATTTTTTTAAAAACATTTTTGCAAATTGAGTAATCAAAGAAATGTAACTTCTGTTTTTTGTTTAATTTTTTATGATTTATGGCAGTATAACTTACACTGCACAGAAGAAAGCTTTGAGCTATCTTTACTTGTAGCTATTGTTTTGTAGTTTCCATAGAAGTGCAGGACTGTAGACTGCAGTGTAAAATAAACCTACAGTGAGAAAAAACTGTGACATGAGCGAAAAAGCACGCTGAAAAACAACTAGTTGGGGTTGAGAGGGTCAAACTGCTTGGCAAATCTTACTTTAGTCTTATTGCTAATGCTGGTTTCAGCTGCTCTCTATTCTACTCACTTCTACCAAATCATTGTTTTTACCTGCTGTCTTTTGTGTGTATATATTCTGTAATAATTTAATCTGGTTTCTATCCAGTGACAACATGTTCGAATTTGAATTTGTCCAATACTTTATTATTAAGCATCCGCTACCATTCCCTTCAGGCTCAGCTGTTACTCTTGTTAGGCAGTGGTATGTTCCATGTATAAATGACTCACTCGATGTCCAGGGTCATGAAAGGGTTGGCCTGCTCTCGGTCCACCTCGCTGTTATAGAACAGGATCTTCTTACTGCTCACCACCACATACTGCAAAGTGAATGGAAAAGAGGTTCAAGACAGTTAGAGTAAGGAGGTGACTCAGTGGTAATGGTGAATAGGAAAAAACACATCTGCAGATCGGAGAAATAGTGGTGGGGACATTACTTTTTTGTCCCAGCCAAACCGCTTCGTGTTCTTGGTGGGGAGTGAAATCCAGCCCTCCAGCCTGGAGTCTGGTAGGAGGAGAGAAAACAGGAAGAAGAAGCAGAACAACCTTTAATCGTGTGAATCATTTAAAAAGAACACTTTGACATTTTTAAGCTTTGGTGGCATTTTCCTCAAGCAGACACTTATCGCTCACAGAGGAAATGATTCCTCGCTAAAACCAAAGGGCAAGAGACGAGAACTCCCACTCCTTGTTTTAACACACAACAGCAGACCAGTCAGTGGGAACTACAAGAAGTACAAGGAATCATCAGCATGTAAAGAAAAATAAACTGGGAAGCTTTAATTAATAGTTCAGTATAAAAAAAAAGTTCCACACACAAAGCTGGACAGAATCAAGCTGTGAGCATTCACGTGTCCAGTGAACATTAAAAAGGATTAAAGCACAGCAGAGGCAGAGTCAACAGAGAGCAGGGATTAGCTACAAGTTTGCAGGGTTGAACCAGGGTTGGGGTTATTTCTTTGAAAACTGAGTGACTTTAGCAAAAAAACCACACTGAAAACATTTAAAATAGTCATGGCTAAATGCGATAAATTCAGGCTCTGTCTGAGGTCTGAACCGCCATGCAGGGTCACCTCCAGATTCAGGCTCAGAGGGCTGCTCATAGGTCAGAGCCAGTGGACGCCGGCCCTGCTCCTCGGGCTCATCACATTCTTCTTCTCCTTCCTCCTCAGAGTCGGAGTCAAAGAGAGTGCGAGCAGAGCGAAGGTTGGGCCGGGTGTCGATGCAGACGGATTTGTGCGTGCGCTGGTAGGTGAAGGACATTGATTCTGAGGTGTGTGAGTGAGTAATGCGCACTGCACCGGACCACGGAGGTAGAGGTTGAAGTGAAATGAAGGAGGAAAAGAAAAAAAGGAAGAGGCATAATGAGGAAAAAGAAGGAAAAGTAAAAAGAAAGAGGAATGCAGGAAATGTGTGCAGAAGGGCCTTGGAGTGTATAGCTGCCAGATCAATGTGACGATAAGTTGGAGATGAAGTGTCTACCTGGGTATCCGTCACCCATATCCAAGTCGTTGCCGCTGCTGATGCTGGTGGAGTCCAGAGAGTGAACGCTGAGGGAGGTGATCTGGCAACGGAGCTGTTCGATGTCGCTGTCTTTACTGTCCAACGCCATCTGAAGCTCCAGACGCACTTGGTTCTCTTCTGCTATCAGCTGAACAACCGACACAAAGAGGTTTTTAGCTTTAGCTTAGTTTTCTTATCAATCTGAGCAGGTTTTTAATTGAAAGCTTAGTGAACAAAAAGTGCTCCATTTTCTACCTCTGTGGCTCAACTAAGAGGATTTTTCCTCCTACACACCTGTGAGGCATCTTTAAATGTAAGCTAGTGTCCTGGAAAAATAATTTATGACTCTCTGGCTAAAACTATCGATTAAAAAACTTGTTAATTAAGCAAATACAGTGATTTAAAGCCCATATGTCTGCGTCTCCGCCCACATCCTGCTACATAGTTAAGATTTTAATTTGTAATAAACATTCAGCTTTCCTTGGTTTCTCACAGGAGCACAGATGTTTTCTGGTCGAACCCTTCATCAACATGCTTTTAGAATATTGTAATTCTTAGAATGTGGGTGTAGAGCTGCTGTCTCTTCAGCGTCTGCAGCTGCTCGTCTGTCAGCAGGTAAAAGAAAGCACGACCACATAACTCCAGTGCTGTTCTCTCTCTTAACAGGCTTCCTGCTGGTTTCTGGATTGATTTTTAAGATTTTATTGTTTGTTTTTAAGGGTTTTCGATGCATTGCTGCCACCATATATAGCACAACTCTTAAATGTTTACACCCTGAATGGATCCCTGAGGTCGACTAACCAGATGCTTTTGGATGTTCTGACATCCAGGCACAAAAATAGAAGTGATCGAGCCTTTACAGTGGAACAGTTTGTTTTCTTGTGAATCTGCTAAGACTCTAAGCTTTTAAGGTGCTGCTTAAGACCTTAAGATCTTGACACACTGATTTCATCTCCTATTGTGCTGCATCTTTTATTCTTATCTTCTTACTTATATTCAGATCTGTATTTTCATTACTGTGTTTTATGTCCTGTTATTTCAACTGTCCAGCACTTTGGCTCAACTCCAAATGTGCCTTATAAACAAGTTTGACTCTGACTTCTGTGTATATTCGGTGTACTTTTCGGCAGTGTGGGCGTACTGACCGCCTGCATCTCCGTCAGCTCCTTCTGGTACTTGATGATGGTGCTGTTGAGTTTCTCCTTCTCTGCTCTCAGCTCCAACTGCAGCTTCCGGTTCTCCTTCTCTTTTCTGTGCACCTCGGTGTCGATGCTCCGGTGGCCTCCCCGCACCGTCTCCCTCCTGTTCATCACCTCAGCCAGCTTGTTCACAGCCTGAGAGCAAAACAGCAGCGATGCAGCCTTACAAAGTTCTATTTATGATAAATGTGAACTCGGTAAATACACAGGGAAAGCCTGCAGGAATATCAGTGTTGCTGCGAGAAAAGATTTTTAAAACTTGTTTCAGATCTCAGCGATTTTGCCCAGAGTTCAACAGAAGCCTGTAGCAGAAAATTATTCTTATCAGCAACTGATGTGATATAACAAATGTCTGTGAAAAAAAATATAGAGGTATAAAGGTATAGAGGGTATTTCAGGCTTTCCAGACCTGTGTAGGCGCCCAGACACACACCTGAATTTTTAGTGTCCTTTCATTCTGCAGCTGCTTTTCAAAGGACAGCTTCACAGAGTTCATCTGCTTCTCCTCCTCCTTGGCTTTCTGGAACTCTGTAGAGAAAAGATAGCACAGATGAACATTAATCAGGGGTAATATTCATTTTTATTTACCATAAATTATATAGAAGCAATCCACAATTTACAATTCATGCTTAAAGACTGATATGCTGCGGTTCTAGACACACTATGACGAGGACATCATTTGCTGCTTTTCATGACATTTTTACAGCTTCCTCCTCATAAATCATCTACGCATGTAAGACAGCTTTATAACACATTTCCAGGAAACAGGGGGAAATGGAATTTGCATAGAAACCTGTTCTTGCTGGTGCTCATTAACTGGAAATGACACTCACGTTGCTGCAGTTCTTTCAGCTGGTTGTTGAGCTCTTCTTTCTCGCTGGCCAGGTTGGCGACGTCCACCGTCAGGGTGCGATTGGACTCTTCCAGCTGTGAGGGGTTGACAGGTTAGTGGGGAGCTGGTGTCATCCACAAATACAGCAGCAAGACAGCAAGAAAAAAAAATCACTTTTGTAACTTATTTTAGAGCAGAAGTTACTGTGTGCTTTACAGGAGGACGAAAAGGGAGGGATGTACTTCATGATGCACTGCTGCTAAAGAGTTTTAAGCCAACTGTCTAATGCAGGTTAATTTAATATCTCTGACACTTGGATTAATTGTTAATCAACTCAATAAAGGTACCTTGTGGAGTTATGGACCACTAGGGATGTTACAGAACAATGTGTGACTGATGAGGTTTCCAACTTGTTTGGATCTTTTCCTTTCTTGCCACCAATTTAAGGCTATTTTACTCGTGGAGCCAAAAAAATCTGTCAACGTGCCATCCACAATAAGGTAAAAAGAATGTTGACAATGGTTTTAAAATTTTTGATTTTGCATATGATTTATGATCACCGAAATTAATTTAACCCTCTGACCCCAAAACCTACATGTGGCTTTGAAAGGCAAGTTATTGATTTAAAAAACTGCCAACATAAAACCCATCTATTAGAGTCATAAACTGTGACATCAGAAAGATTTTCAACTTTCCAATGGTTCTTAAAGTGCTCATCCGTCATTGTTAGCAAAATGTTTGAAATATAAGCTTAAAATCCGAATATCCTAATACATATTTTATTAAAGAAATTATCAAAAATAATAAATTTACAGGAATCAGATTCTGTAAAAAACAAAAAATTCAGTGTTGCTTGGCGCAATTGTTAAGTCATTAGAGATTTAGCTGTGATTAATAGTCATGAGATAAAATTCAGGGATTTTTCAGCTGAACTGGGCTGAACTGCAGGCTGTGTTTACATAGAGCAGATAGGGGAGACACATTGAAACTAATTAAAAATTTAAATAGTCAAATATATTTTTTTTACAGTATTGGTAAACACTTGTTGGCAATTGGAAAAATGTTGCACATGTTGATTCCAGATTCTTCTATTTTTTTGGTAAAATAAATAAAGAAATTCAACTTTTCTTTTCTTATGATTTATGGCATCATAACACTGCCATACTGCACAAAAACATTTTTGAGTTCTCTCTACTTCCAGTCGTGGTTGTGCTGTTTCCATAGAGGTTCAGGAGCTCATATCACATTGAAAAATGAGCCCACAGTGAGTAAAAATATGACAGGCGCGACAATACAGAGAAACTGCTTGGGGTTCAAAGGGTCCATAGATTTTTTTTGACCTCATGCAATGTAATGTCTTTCTATGACTATAAACAGAAATTGTTTACAAACTCCAAAGCTGGACTCTATAGCTGGATCGAAAATATTCTCAAGTGTGTGACTGTTACATATAACAGGCTTAAGTCTGCACATTTGTTACATTTAGTGAAAATCAAAAACTGAATTTCAAACCAAACAAAACATTTCTTCATTAAGCAAAATTTACTTCTGGAATTGAATCAACTAACATCTGGTCTGATCTCACCGAGCTGATGGTGGCCTCCTTGTCGCTGAGCTCCTGTTTGTGTCTCGCCATCATGTCTTTGATCTCCAGCTCCTTCATGATCTTCTCCTTCTCCAGGTCCGAGTACTGCTCCTCAGCGATGGAGCGAGCCAGCTGCTCAGAGTCTGCTTTGGTCAAACTGGCTTCCAGCTGAGACGTCAGTGAATCCCTGTGGAGCCGAAGAGGGCATGAATTATAATCATCTTACTTAATTGGCCAGAACAGGATAAATCTCTGAACTACACAAAATCCCTGCTGTTATTATGTCACTAGCCAGAAACTGACTGCAGATAGTGTGACCGTGCATTAATATTTCAATGACCATTTTGTCTTTGCAGGGTTTTAAAGCGTTATCCAAGAGACAGTTGCACTGGATCAGTTTGACTACTTGTCTACAGTAATCACAGAGCTTCTGGGACTGCTGCTGGTCTGGTTCAACTTCATTCATTCCATTTTTTGGCTGCAAGATGAATTCACTGAGGGCAAAAAGGCACTAATCTGGGATGTCTGTTACATTCTAAAAAGTACAGATAATATGGACTTTGTAGTTTTGTGCAACATGTTTAACTGTAACTGACAATTTACAGATTTCAAAGATATGTGAGTGTGCACCTTGTTATTTTTCGTCTTTACATCCATGTTCCTAGTTAGATCAAATGCATATTTTTTTTAAATTTGATTTCTTCTATTCTTTCTGTTCAATCTTGTGCCGTTTTTCTTTTTCAGGATAAAGAGCCAGCTGGTGGTCAAATCATAGCAGTCAGTTACCTTTCCTCCTGGTACTCAACCAGTCGCTGCTGCACCTCTTTGTACAGCTTGTTCCTCTCATCACGCTCATCCTTGAGCTCACGGATCTGCGTCTTATAAAGGGTCTAGAATGAAAACAACATGTGGAATCAGTCAGCATCAAACCACATGTTAGAAGTTGATTGCACTTAGATAACAGATACATGTGAGAGGCTATGTTGTAAAAAAAGAAAGTCATTATTGAGGTTTGTGTTCCAACTCCAGACTGTAAATATATCACGTTTTTTGCTGGGCTTCCAATTTATGTTAGCTGTGCTGACTTTCAAATATTTGGCTGTCACTGTTTTTTTTTCTGCAGGCAGGACGCACAAAAAAGAAACACTCACTGTGAAATACTGCTCTGCCTCCAGTTGGTCCTTCAGTTCCTTCAACTGGCCGTCAGCCTCCTGCTTTTCCCTGAAACAACACCAATAATCTGTCAGTCAAACTGAACGCCACAGCCAAAGCACCATCCTCAAATCAGATGAAATAAATTAGAACTGCTACCAATATTACAACATTTACAAATGCTGCTGCTCTGCATGTGTGTTGTGCTCTTGATATGATATGAATATTGTGTAATGTGTGTCTGACCTGCGTAGCTCCTGGTTCTGTTTCTCCAGGATCTGCTTCAGGTCCAGCAGGTGGTTGAGCTCCTGTTTGAGCTGTTTCTCTGAGGATTGGAGCACAGACACCTGCTGGTTCTGCATCTTCAGATCGCTTTGACTCAAACTCCGCTTGTGGATCTCGTCCTCCAGACGGACGGTCAGATGCTTCAACTGCAGACACACAAGCAAACATGCCTTTTAATCAGACTGGTAGTAAGTTAGCTAGACATAAAGGGAACAGTTAAGCAACTTAGTAAAACTGTAACTAATGACTTTTCTTCAGAAATGACTAATCTGAAAAATCTAAAATAAAAAACACAGACCTGAAAATAAAGCCACATGGCCATCATAAGGTCATCTTAGATCAGTGGTGTGGAACAATTACAACAATTTAAAATCCTAACAATCTCCAACTATTTATTCCTAATTTCAGCTGGCCATTTCAACTGTTACTGCATTATGTTTAGCTAACAGTTTAATTTATGCATTCATAGCCATGTGTTAGCTAACAATTTGAAATAATAACCATACTTTTAGCTAACGATTTAATTTGTGTATCCATAGTCTATTATTAGCTCACTATTTAAGTAATAACCATACTTTTAGCTAACAGTTTGTGTATCCATAGCGTACTACTAGCTAACAATTTAGTTTTTGTATACATAGTCTATTGTTAGCTAACCATTTCAACGGCTAGCCATACTGTTAGCTAACAATTTAAAGTGCTAGTCATACATTTAGCTAACAATTTAATTTGTGCATCCTTAGCCTACTATTAGCTAAAAATTTCAACTGCTAACTCTACTGTTACTTACTGTTACTGTTAGCTAACGATTTAATTAGTGCATCCATAGCCTACTATTAGCTAACGATTTAGTTTTTGTATACATAGTCTATTGTTAGCTAACCATTTCAATGGCTAGCCATACTGTTAGCTAACAATTTTTATCCTAGCCATACATTTAGCTAACAATTTAATTTGTATATCTATAGCCTCCTATTAGCCTAAAATTTCAACTGCTAGCCCTACTTTTAGCTAACAATATCATTTGTTTATCCATAGCCTACTGTTAGCTAACAATTTTAACTGCTAACCACATGTATAGGAAGCCATTTCAACCATCGATTTACGTTTTCCAACATTACTTATCTATTTTATTAATTCATGCTTTCTTTTTAGCAGTACTTTATACTGCTTCTACATTATTTTTAGTTACCGTTTTCCCCAAATCAGCTCAGGTCCACTCAGTTCCTGAATTAAATTGTATTTTTCTGTTGTTTGTTTGAGTTGAGGTAACCTTTCCGCGTACCTCTTGGGATTCTTGTATTTCTGGCTGCACTGCTGTAGGTGTCACTTTTCACCTATTCATTTTGTCCTGATTGTTTCAGCGCCATGAAATGCAAATATAGACCTTGAAATTTATATAAATAACCTAGGGTGTGTCTATTGAGCTGTTACAGTCATGTGTTGGAAACTGTTTATAGGTGCAACAAGTTCAGTCAAGGTCTTGGCCAAATGCAGAACATGAGGTCACCTGCAGACAACCTTTTCTTTAAAGAGTAAAATGTACTATACTATACCTCTTCAGAAAGTTTCCCCTTCTGCGCCTGCAGCTGGTCCAGCTTGTGCAGCGCCTGCTTGTAGTCACAGTCCAGCATGGAGTGATCCTTCTCCAGCTGCAGCAGCTTCCCCTCCACCTGCAGCTTCTGGCTGTGCTCCTCCTGCAGGGTGGCCTCCATCCCTGGAGCAAGCCACAAGGAAAGCAGCTTTAGGAGGGTGATCTACACTGAACTCAATTCCACTGTATTGACAAAACCATTTCTGGCTGTCAATAAACCTGCTCTGAGCACCGGATAAATGACTGAGTGTGAGACGGACAGTCAGGAAACTATCTGAAGGCCAGTCTGTTATGGTTGTCTGTCAAATCTCTGGGCACAAACTAGAATTATCTGCTGTTTGTCCGAGGTCTGCTGCATCGATCAACCCTTCCCTTTCATTCTCCACTTTTTCCATTTTTCACTTTCATGACTGACATTTTGTTTTTGCTGCTTTGTATTATTCTGTGTCAGGTGAGGTGAGTTCAACATCATACAAACTACTGCTTTCATACTGTTCACTCCAGTCAACTTTCACTTTGTCATCCTCCCACTCGCTCACCTTTTAAGGCCTCAGACTTCGCCTCCTCGATGGACTCGTAGATCGTGTTTTTGTCGGCGAGTTTGGCTTTGGTGGCTTTGTGTTCGGCCTCCTCCTGCTCTAGACTCTGCTGCAGCGACTTCAGCTTGAACGTCAGGTCGATCTCTTGGTTGCTTTTTTCCTATGGAGGCAGAACAGATGTTGGTACTTTCTGCGGGAGTTCGCTGTAAATTAATAATCAGAAATGATAACCAACCTTCTCGAGGTCACTGAGCTTCTCCTGCAGCTCCTTCTTGTCAGTCTTGACCTTGGAGAGAGACGATTTCACCTCTTTTACCTCTTCTTCCAGGCCGGAGATACGTCCTGAGGCGGAGGAATGGGGAAAAGGAAATATCGACAAATTAATAATGAATTGCAAAATTTGTCCTGGTGACTGCAAGAGTTAGGCTGCATATGATGTGACGGTCTTGCGGTAAATTAAATAAATGCACCTGAACTGTTCAGTTTCAGACATTACATAATACCCCAGCCCCTTTTTAGCCTCAAATATGCAAAAAACACTTCATATTTGTTTTCCTTTTCCTTAACTCCACCTATAAAGACAACTTGACCACGAGGAAAATTGCATCACTGCGAACAGGTAACACTGTTCTTGCAGTCCCTCCCCGCTGACCTCAGTGCCTGGCCTCTCCGCACGGATCGAGCATGTTTAAGTTTCCAAACGGCCGCTCACAAGAGGTTCTGGCTCTGCTCTCACTTCGGCTTTTACAGCCTCTTGCTTCACTCGCAGCCTCTTTGAGCAGATGTTTCCACCTATGATCAGACATTTCCCAACGCCTGGTCCAAAAGAACGATTCACATCTAATACCCCGTTCAGCCTCCAGCTCCGAGTTGTGTAACGGCTTTTTCCCTGCTACTCGTAGGGATGTTTACCGCAGTAGTTCTGAAGATCAACTCGACTGTTTGCAGTTAAGGTTGCGAGTTATCTTTTTTAACTGGTGATTTTTTATATTTGTGAACCGTCTACTTGTTTAATAAATTCATTCACAAAAAGCTAATTATTGAAATGAAATTTAATAACCGCATCTGAACAACATTTTTCTACATCTTTGTGCCGGCTATGTACATAAAAACACTATCAAAGTTACAATCCTGCACAATAACTTTAGTATATTTACTGAAGCCATGCAAAGTTTTACCTTCATACTAGTAATGTTTTTAGAGTTACATGCCCTTTAAGTACAAGAAGGTGGGTTGAAAGTTTGCGCTTTATTTTTCCTAAATTAAACTCTTCCCATCTTGCTTGGCCTTGCTTTAAACCTGCTCAAGACCATCTATTCAGTGCGTTTTAATACCCATTAGCTGTAGTAGACATCCATGCCTCACCCTGCAGGTCGGTAATAGTTTCTGTCCCAAGGTTGCGACCTCTCTTCTCCTCCTCCAGCTCGGCCTGCAGCCCCCTGAGCTGCTTCTCCAGCTCCATCTTGCTGTTTTCCAGCTGGCTGCACTTTTCCTGCATCTCCCTGAGGCTGACCTCGAGGCCGTGGGCTTGTTTTTGCACCTCAGCCTGACCCTTCTTCAGCCGCGCTACTCCCTCCTGCTCAGCCTGAAGCATGGTATTGGCTTCCTCGAGCTACAGATAGAAAAAAAAAACAAAACACAAAGACGCTGAAACTTTTTTTCCCCTCGAAGCAAGTCTTGGTCGGTGCAGCAGCAGAATGAGTGATGTAACGAGGGAAAAGAAAGAAGAGTGATCAAAACACTGGTCAGAGCTTCTGGCAGGGATATGGATTACTAAATCACCGTGTTTGATTTGCCTAAGAAAAATTATCAATACAGGAAAGACAAGGCCATGCAAAGCTAAATTTTCTCCCTCCTCACTTGTTTTTGCAGCTGGATGTTCTTCTCATTGGAGATCTGTGAATTCTGGTTCCTCTTCCTCAGATCCTCCAGCTGGTCCCTCAGATTGTTCACTGATGAGTAAACACAGAGTCACGGAGTTAATTTAGTATTTGATGAAGCACAATCCATCCGAGGAGAGATTGCATTTACACACAGCGAGAAATGATTCTCCCTGGAGAAGAGTTTAATTAAGATTCGTTTAAAAAAAATGTAATTGCCAAACAGTTTCACAGGTAAAATAAACAGAAATGATATTGCCCCGCATAAATATGGTGTTCAGTTTAAGTTCTCTGAGTTTAATTAAATCACGTGACCAACTAATGAACCAGAAATGCCAGAACTGCACTTTTGGTAGCAGTAAGCCTAATATTTAGATAAGATTTTGCTCACATTCGTTCTCCAGGCTGCGTTTTCTGTCGGCTTCAATCTCAACCTTGCGCAGACTCTCAGCGCTCTGGTGCTGCAGCAGAGCTCGCTCTCTCTCCAGCTGCCTCAGCGAGGCCTCGACTCTCTGCCTGCTGTTCATCTGATGAGACAGTCGAACACAATGTGAGTGGAAACAAACTCTGACCTACTTTGTCGTATCAGATACATGAATGCAATGCTGAAAATTTTACCTCTTTATCCAGTTCTTTGACCAGCTTGTCTAAACGGTTGGTAGCGTTTCTGGGAAGGAAAAACAGTGATTATTTATAAAAAAAGATTCAAATTTACATATAATGCATGTGTTAAGGTCTTTCTACCTCTTCATTGAACCCAAAAATTCATCTCTGTGCACTAAAGTTACATATTTTGAAGCTTTTTTTCCATGAAAATAATCTCTTCCTGCTTTAAAATGGCTTAGATGTAACTTTACAACGTTTCTCTACACAGATTTCCTCATTCACTGCAGTGTGAGCACACCAGCTCACCCACGACTCAAACTGTGAAACTACTCTGACCCACACAATGGAAAGTTGTAGTAATGGAGCAGCAGCCATATGTGTTCAGACCCGAAATATATTTTCAAGAAAAATAATAATACAGAAAGCTCCACCCTGCAAGTTGACAGGATTGGTTTCTAAAGGTTGTTACCTGTGAAACACCCAAAGTCTGAATATACATTTTTTTAGATTGTCATCACCTCACTGCAGTTCTTTTGGTTTTTTGGGGGGTGGGGTGGGGTTGATTTTATTGGTAGAGACAAAGTGAAAGCAGGAGTAGACAGAGAAGAGTGGCATGCAGTAAATGGTCTAGAGCCGGACTCAAACTCATGACCACTGCTAAGTGACTGAGCCCATCTGGTATCACCTTAACTCAGTGAGCTAAACGATTTCCAACCACACTGTAGCTTTAAGGTGGAAATGCTCTGCTCTGACGTTGGCTGCTTGTTTTGTTTGTGATTTGTCTTCCAGCATATAAACGAAAACACAAAAATACATGTCAACAGGTGAGAAAAAATGATTTTTACCTGTGGGGTTCTTTAAAATTTCTTCTAAAACGTCTAAATTTCCAACAGTAGGGCTCGCTGAGTTAAGGCGTTACCACGTGGGCGCAGGCCACCAGCAGTGGTCGTGAGTTCGAGTCTGGCTCATGACCCTCTGCTGCGTCTCTCTCTCTCTCCTCTATACCCCCTTTCACCCTGTCTCCCCCTCTATCAATAACAATGGAAAAACAATCCCCCCCTAAAAATATTACATTTCCAATAGTAAACAAGTCTGAGCAGTATTTATGATGTACCAGATGGGCGCCAGAGAACAATCCACAACTATATTGTCTTAGTTTGCTGCTGTTGTTTAAAGTTTTGCCTGTATGCCATTATTATCATTGCCATTATCAGAATCTCTAAAAACTTCAGCTTTTGTTAAACAATCCTGTGCATTTCCTGACATATGTGACACACTAAATGAAATTCTCTTCAGTGGCTGAAAGAAACCAGCAATCTTTTCAGTGACGGTCTGTTTTGCTGTCTAAAATTGAACGTAGTAATGACGAATAGAAGCTGATGTTACATGCACCACTGTTAAAATGGACAGTAATGTCTCTATTTCGTTTTTAAGGTAGAAAGCCACTGAAAGTTTAGTCATTTATTGCTTGAATGTGAAGCTTTATTGTGAATGTACAGTAAACAGCATCATGTAGCTCTATGATGTTCTGCTTGTGTGTTCGTGTGTGTCCAGTCGTACTTGCACTTGTGCTCCAGCTCATCTTTGGCCTGCATCTCATGGTCGAGCTGCTCCTCCAGCTGATGAAGCTTTTTCTGCAGCTGCTCAGACACACAGAAATACAGGTGAGCAGAAAATAAAGCACTCTCCTCTAATCCATTTCCATCTTTTAATGTTCTGTCTTTAATCTCTCCACTGTTACCGTTAAATTAGGACCTCAAACGCAACAACACCTACCTCTTTCTTACTGTCTGAACAATTCTCCTTATCCTCCGAGTTTTCCTTGCAGTCCTCCGACTCCTCCACAGAGCAGCTGTTATTTCCCTTCAACAGTCTGAAACAGAGAGGAGCAGCCATGAAAGAGTTTACCTGAGGTAGATTTCCAACCCTAACAACATCCCACATTACACACGGCACCAGATTTCTACAACCAAGTGACGTAGCTTTGCCTCAACCAGATCAGCGATGCCAATCTGTTTGTTCATCCAAATACAAGTTACATGACTTTATAACCACCATTTAAAAAGCTTTTACACTCAGTACCCATAAGATCATGCACTGAGCACAAAACTGGAACTGTGTACTGTGGAAAAAAGCAATAAGGTCTGACGATCTTCCAGCCTTATACTTGCATCTGAATGGATTTACCTTTGGAGACAGCCAAAAAACCCACATAGGTTTGTGCCAACTGTCAACCATGTTGGCGGTTAACAGTTTTCTGGGATCTCTGGGAACCATTAAATGACTCGGCCAAAGAATTTGGCTGGACCAGTTTTGTCCTTTGAGGAAACAGTTTGCAATTTTAAAAAAATTAAATTTCTCATGCTTACTACCGAAAAACTAAAGATTATTTCAGAAAAGGTATATCCTAAAATTGTGGGTTATTATCAGTCAATGTCCATGTATTCTCAGGAAATTCAGCCCTGCATTGCCACATAATATTGTCAGATGAATGCGAAATAGCAATATCTTGTATACAAAGGCGTTTAATACAGAAGCTGAATCTTCATTTTTACAGATGCAAGCCCAAAAACTATCTTTAGGTAAACAACACCGTTGATTTAAGCTGTATACACGATTGTGAATCCAACACATGTGTGTTGTTTTCTCTGGGATTTTTTTTGCTAAATAAAAACAGACTTTAAAAACCAGGATTCATCGTAAGCAAAGAGGGCGAGTAAAGGGTCCACCAGAACAAGGCGGCAGTGTGGAACTCAAACAGGCAAACAGTGTCTGACCAGTGTTAGACTGTATTAAAGGTGCAGGAGTGACGCCTGTTTTCGTAGACTAGTGAACTTTGCGACATATTCGCACACTTTGAAAGTAAGATTTTCTATATAAAATCCCAGTTTCATTATTAAAAGTGGAAAAGCTCAGCAACCTTATGCATCAGGCTAACTTCTTGAATGCAACTTCAGAGAAAAGCAAAGAAAACATCAGATTCAAACACTCACTGGTCCTCCTTGAAGTAAGTAAAGCCAACAAATGGTAGCTGGTTGCCCACGAAGGCTCTGGGTGGAGGAAAGGTCTCAGCATCTCCTTTATCTTCCTCTATGTCATCGAAGTTGCTGGTGTCTATGTCGCTGTGCAGCTCTGGCACAACTGGGGCCACAGCTGGAAGACAGAAACAGAGAGAGGGAGTCATGAAATAAGAAAAGAGGGGAGAGGAGGAGGAGGAGGTGCATGCCAGGAGGGTTTGAGGAAATAAGGAGAGGAAAGTGCTGCTTTACATAAAATGAGATAGTCAGAGATTTAAATCTTGACCTGTAGGGATTTAAATTTAAAAGACATCTTCAAAACCCTTTTAAGCATTGAAGATTTATTTCTTCTGAGTAAACTCTGTGCCAACTTTGGCACTGCTTGTCGTAGGAGTAAGTTTTCTGCAGGTTGGCGTGAGCCCGACACCACTCCTTCTCCCGTACAGAGCTCGCTTTGTGCCCCACACACAGCTTCTTTCACAAACCGAGCCCGGCCACGCCAGGAGCAAAACGCTCCTTCTGCTCTCCTCTCACAGGAGCACTTTAAAAAGTCTGCACAATACGCAGACAAAAACATGTCAAAGGGGGCCAATCAGATATAACTAAGCTACCTCCGTTTAGCCTATAAATAGTTCCTAATTAAGACCAAAAAAGCTGACATTCCGGATCAAGTTCCTCAGACCAGTGAAGTTCTGGCACCGAGCAAAGGAGCTCATTACAGTTGGGTGAAGACACAACCTTCGGCGTGACAAATGTGACTCAAAGATGGTGGCAGAAAATACAGGGAGAGATCAAGCGCAAGAATGAAACAAACGACGAGGGGAAATAAAAAAGAAGAGACGACGACAAAAAAAAAAAATGTGGTGAGACAGAAAGAGACACAGGGCCGCTCCACGGAGGCCTCTGTGGTATGACTTCCCAGAATGCTCTCTGATAGCGGGCGACTAATGACAGGCAGCCGTGGCCACAGTGAGAGTGAGAGAGCCGGAGCAAACCCTCCAAACCGGGGCGCCCCTCTCATTAGACCGGTCCACACAGGCCGCGAAGCCTGCCCCGCCCGCCACTGAAGGGGGATGCTGCCTCCCGTCTCATCTATCCATACATCCATACATCCATCCCAGCGTTTAATAAACACGAAGACAACGGAGGAAGAAGATAAACACTCCAAAAAAAGCAACACACAGGAGCGAGGGCCGCGCACAGCAGGGAGTAATGTCACTCCTAACCACACTCGTATAGGTCTGGAGGTAACATGCAGCTCAGCAGGATGCCAGCACTGAAGCAGGGTCATATTTGGAGTGTGTGTTTGTGCTTGAGTGTGTGTGTGTGCGACAGGACATGCATGTGCAAACATGAAGGGAGCTGAGCAGCCCAGCGGTGGCACAGCGGTGGTTTCGTGTTCCAGACTGCCAGGCTCTGATCAGGAGTTCTGTCTGTTGTCCTAATCAGAGCCAGGTGAAGCAGAGAGAGGGAGAGGGAGAGGCAAAGGAAAAGAGTCTGAATGTAATTATATACAGACACAGAGGCCTGTTCATATTCCTAATATATCCCTTTTCCCTTCAGAGTAAATAATGACGTGGTGCAGCGGAGTGCAAATCGTGAAATTTGAAGGAACACAGTGAAGTATAAACTTGATAATGTTGTTAGTGATGTGTACTATAACAAAAAATCTGTCTTGAGGTAATGTGTTTTTGATTTTATTTGACCTAGAAAAGGGAATGTGTGTTTGGTTTAGCTGTCTTCCCTTTTTTTCATGAACCTGTGAGTAATTTGTTGACTTGACATACATAATCAGCATTTTTAACCCATCAGTTTATACCATATAGATGTGTGTTTATGTGTTTATTACTGATTTTTGCATTGATGCTTTGATGTTTTCTTATTCTTCTCCTTGTCAACCTGCAAATGTAAGTGAATAAAATAGTTTAATCGTGTAAATTAAGCTTGCATAATGTAACTGCATCACATTCTTGTATGTCAGATGCAACATGTTGTGTGTTTAGGCAAAAATAAGATACTGCAACATATCAAAGGCTGGTTCATGTAATAATCCACAAAACCAGTAGTTATTGTTGCACATTGGGCTCTGCTAAATGGAGATTCATACTATTTGGACACTGTCAGTCAGTGTGTTTCTTGCCTGTATGTGTGCTGCAGATCTACTACGTTTAAGGGTGTAGGGGTATCACAAATAAACTTCTCAGCCAGTTTACAGTGTCAAGCAAACCACCGTGTTATTTTATACAGTGTAAAATCAATAGTAAAAATGGTAACGTTTTATAGATTCTCCATTTTCCTCTAATTTATGCTTTTGGAGTGGCACCCATATGAAGCCACTTATCCTGCAGGTTTTTATGCATCATGTGCTCTCCAGCATTCCGTCCTATAACGCAGCATACGATTGGCGAGCGTATGGAGAGCAAGTGGCCCATACATGAAGGCTTAATGGCTCAGGAGCTGGAAATAAACTCTGAACTCCGGCTGAAGTGAAACAGATCTGCAGAGGAATGGGCTGGAGGTGATAAGGGAAGCAAAACAAGGAGAACGGTGACCAAGAGGGAGAAAAAAAGAGCAAAACTGACCAGAGATGGAAAAAAACGCCGGAGGGGAAATCTGCACCTGCATTGAAAAGTATGATTCAAAAGCATGCAGACACTTACTCTCGCGGATGCTGTCAAAGGTCCACTGGTCGTTCTTGAAGAAGGGGTGGCATTTGATCTCATCCACTCCGGTGCGGCCCAGACGAACCTTCCTGCACTCGGCAACAGGAGTAAAAAGTCAGACTGTGAGCAGAAGTCGCCTCAGCGTGAACACAAAACACACCCCCCGCTCCTCCCCTCCGCCCAGCACCACTACCAGCATGTCATCCCCAAACACTCAGTGGAGTGACCGCTCGGCGCCGACCACACTGACCAGCATGGAGAGCCACACGACCACTGGAGGACACTGGACACGCCTGAGAGCCTCCTCTAACCAGTCAAGACCAAAGACAATGCAGTTCCAGCAGGATCAACCAGCAACACCAACTGCTACACCTTCCCTCCTCACTCTTTTTCTCTCTCGCCTTGTCCCCCCCTTTTCTCCCTCCTCCACCTCTTGGGTACAGGGCTGGAGGGGTGCGGCACTTTTGGGCTTTGCCACGTGTGGGACATTCCAGACCCAGCCAAGAGGAAGGAGAGGGCAGGGGTGGGGAGGAAGAGAAGAGAAAAAGGAGAGGTTTTTTTTTAAACCCCTGCGTGAAAAAGAAGTGACATGCAAGCAAGTCGAGCCCGTGTCTCGGCGCCACAGAAAACTGCAAAGGAGAAAGTTACGGGGGAAAAATGGAAAGTGGCACCAAGAAGAAATTTACAAATGGAGGGTGATGAAAAACATGTGGAGAGGAAGGAAACATGAAACAAAAAAAAAAATCCAAAAGGAGAGGGTGGAGGTTACAGGAATGATTCAGCAGCATGGGGAGACAGTGACAGAGCATGTGGGTTAAGTGGTGAATGCAGTCATTGGTCAGCGGTGCAGATATGTGGGGGTGTATGTGCGCGGCTGGGTGGCCGAACACACATGCCAGATTCTGTCTGTGGTGAGAGAATAGCGAGTGTGAAGGTAAATAAACTGAGCGGGGGGAAAAATGAAAGGCTGCTCTGTGTTGAAGCAGAAAGGGGCCTGTGTGTGAGCTCTCCTGTGGGCGGGGCTACTAATGTAAACAGGAAGTGGTTTCTTCCAGGGGGATGGGCCACTATCCAGGACCCTCACACCCATTCATGCAAATATTACCTTTAATACTGAGGTTAATATAAAAATGGCACTGTTTGTTTTTTGTGACCAGCACTACGCAATAGTCTAATTTTGAATCACTGATATCATTCTGGGCAAGCTAACTAGGACAGAGTGCACAATTTATTAAAGGAAAAATCTGGTGGTACTTCCTCTGTTCATGCTGTCAATAAATCCCTGAAAAAGGCCAAAACTAACAATGAATTCCTCCAAGTAGCAATTATTATTAATACAAATTCTGTGTCTCAGAGCTTGGTCACATATTCCTTCATTATAATGGACATTGGGACTGTAGTTCATTTTGACTTCATCTCACATATTGTAAATACTCACTACTAATGTAAAAACTACAGTTTCCTCTGTTTATTTTTCATAATCCCAAGCAAACAGTTACTCTGCACCTTTTTGCTCCTGTTATATTTTAATTCACTGTGGGCTCTTTTTTCACTGCAATATAAAGTCCTGTACCTCTGTGGGAAGAGCACAGCCATGGCTAGAAGTTGACTGAAATTAAAAAGTTACATATATATGCCATAAATTACTTAAAAAGGAAAAAAGGAAAGTAGAATTTCTTTAAATATTTATTAAACAAAAAAATGGGAAAAAAGGAATCTACATGCATAAATATTTGACTACTTACATTTTTATTTGTTTACATACTAGTCTCCTGTCTGCTCTGTGTAAACACATCCTGCAGTTCAGCCTAGTTTTTTTTTCTCAAAAAGTCCCTGAATTTTTGTCAATTGACTGTAGATTGCAGTTCTTGGATGTGCTGAAATCTGCCAAATTTGTTTTTATAGACTCCGATTAGTGCAAAAAATTTATTTTTCGCATAGTTTTAAACAACAAGCAAACATGCAGAATAAAGTGATTTTGGCAAAATACTATAATTTTAAGCTTAGATTTGGTTAATTTTTCTAATGGAAAACCATGTCACTGATTAATAGTTCAAGGACAGTCAGAAAGTTGACAATCCGGTGACTCTTTTTGTCTTTACAGTTTCCTGCACGGTGGCTTGGTTGTTAGCACCATCGCCTTACAGCTAGAAGATCCCCGGTTCGCATCCCGGTTAGGACGCCTGGGATCTTTCTGTGTGGAGTTTGCATGTTCTCCCTCTGCATGCGTGGGTTTTCACCTCCAACAGTCCAAAAACATGCTGAGGTTAATTGATTATTCTAAATTGTCCATAGGTGTGAATGAGAGTGTGCTTGGTTGTCTGTCTATATGTGTAGCCCTGCAATAGACTGGCGACCTGTCCAGGGTGTCCCCTGCCTTCGCCCAAGTCGGCTGGGATAGGCTCCAGCCCCCTTGTGACCTTACAGAAGATTAAGCGGTGTATAGATAATGGATGGATGGATGGCATTCAAACCTCCCGGTATGTTTAGGGGTTTCGAGGCATTAAGGAAGGTGTTCAGTTTGTTTATAAAAATATTTTATTTCTTTTACTACATAAAACTATATTTTTTTGATAGGTTTGTGGATACGTACACGTTCAGTGGGAATCAATAAGACTGGGGCTGACAGCCACAGGCTGTGATAGTGGAAATGTATTTTAAGTGACATGTTTTGCTGGTATTGTTCTTTTCATGAGATTTGTTGACAATGAGAAATGTATTTACAACATTTCTGAGCAGGTGGTGACTTTACTGTAGTTCCAAAGAACAAAAAAATCCTAACTTTGTTAACCTTGTGCGCTTGTTTTTTGAAATTGAGGCAAGTACTCTCTGCTCTGCTCTCTGATCCAAACTATGTCACTTAACTGGGCCACAATCCAGCAATCAGGAGAACAGTTGAGTTAGGAAAAGAAAAGGCTGGGCGCGAGTCCAACTGTCTGCACATGCAATGCAGCCTGAAATAGCGAAACATTCCGACTTCTTATTTAAGTACAAAACACAAGGGGTTTTTAAAATGTATGCTTCCATGTGCAAACCTGTCAGTAAGAAAGGCACAGATGAGATCTTTGGCATCCCGAGACATTTCCACATCGTCTGGGAAGATGAGGGAGTTCTGGTGGTTCATGATCTTCCCATACGTTCCGACCAGCGACTCGGCATAGAAAGGAGTTTCACCTGTGAGAAGGGCGAGAGGTCAAACCGTCAAAACACTGATCCAAAGAGCTCACAATGATTAATCTAAGGTGAATTGTGTTTGATTTTAACCTTTATGCAGCAGGAAAAATGAGCATAATGCCTTTGCTGATTATGATTAGACCACTGATTCAGTGATTACGGCTCCACTCCAACATCCTGGACACACACAATAGGCACTTAATCATATTATGTTGCTGAAGCATAGCTTACCAACTAGCAGCTCGTAGATAAATACTCCTACAGACCACCAGTCACACTCTCGGCCGTAGTAACCGTCTCCACCCTGAGACTGAAGCACCTCAGGGGAGATGTAGTCTGGTGTCCCAACAGCTGTGTCACAGTGCACCATACCCGTCTGCAAACAAAAAATGATACACCAGAAAGGAAAAATAGAGTGACTTTTAAAAATATTTAATTTTAAGACAAGTTAAGAGAACAGATCATCATATTTGGGTACATAAATGTTGTATAAAGTCTATTTGGAGCTTTTTCTCTGGACTCTGATTGTTTGTGTTTGCGCAGGAGAAGAAATTACATGACACACTCTGGTAGATTTACAGGGAGCTCCGATGTGTGCAACCAGCTATTCTGAAATTGCTGTGGTCAAAACAAAAGGTTGAAAAACATTTCCTGGCCCAAAGCAGAGGCGGGACGGCTGCCGCACTCTAGATTGGCTGTTTAGCACAATAACTTCGGAGGCGTTTCAAAACAAGCCCGATGTAGGAGCTTCACTTCACCGTTTGAACACCTGGTGGTGCACTAAGGCCCTGCAAAAGGACATCTGGGCGAGCAACGCCAATCCACGCTCATTTTAACTGGATCAGGAGGTGCATTTTCTTTAATATGAAAGCACTAAAGTCAGCCTACCGAGTCCATCTTCATGCAGGTTCCGAAGTCGGCCAGTTTGAGGTGTCCATGTTGGTCCAGCAGCATGTTGTCAGGCTTTACGTCGCGGTGGATGAAACCCATGGAGTGGATGGCGTTCAGAGCCAGCACCACCTCAGCCGTGTAGAAGCGAGCCCACTTCTCAGGGATGTCATAATTCATGGTGAGCGTGACCAAGTCCCCTCCAGGCATGAACTCCATCACCATGTAGAGGTGGCGGTCGTCTTGGAAAGCACAGCAGAGCTAGGAGACAGCGAAAGGAGTCACTTAGTGTCATTTCAAGACATACTTAGCATGTCAAGTAATTAGTACGATAAAGATCTGACGAGAAACTGTGCATATGTCTGTTATGACTGAATGATTTGTGCTCTTTACAGAAGAGCAGACAGTAAACGTCATAGATTATTATCTCCAACTTGATACCAAGAATATGAGGCCATGATATTACCTGGGTAGTAGAGCCAAGAAAAAAATAAATATATAAACTATAAAAATATGTATTACTGTGTGACAAAACATTAACCCCCTAAGACCCTAAATCTGCTGAGGGGTTTGAAAAATTAAAACATTTATCAGAGCCAGGAACTGTGAAAGCAGTAGGAATTGTCAAATTTTCAACTTTCCAGAGGTCCCTGAATTACTCATCTGTGACACACTGTTTCATCCAGAAAACTTACCAAAAAATAAGTTTCATCTCGTGATATAAAGAATTACCATTTACAATAAACAGATTCTGTAAAGCAAACAATTCTGCACTCCATGGCACACCTATGAAGCCGTGAGTGACTCTGCTGCAACCGTCACCTGACCAAAATTAATCATACTTTTATTCTTTTAAACTGAACTGCAGGCTGTGTCTACTCTGCCCAAAGAGGAGACGAGCATGGAAACGGATTACAAATGTAAATGGTGAAATATCGCGAGCTTGTAGAGTCACAATTTATTTCCAGCATTGGTAACACCTGAGCTGTCCTAATATATGATGCAGTTACTGTAATGTAAGTTAAATGTTATATTTCCAGCTCTAACATCACTCATTCTTTTTCCCCAAGTGTTTTCTATATTACTTTATCACATTTAAAATATTACCAGCAGATTTATGGATTCGACTAAATATACTATGTACTGGTGCAGTCCATGCTGTAAATTTGTTAATATTACATTTGTTAATATCTTTCAATAATTGTTATCCCAACTGTTTTATTGGTCACATGCCTTTATATATCTATCTATCTATATATCTACTTATGCAGTAGTTCATGTTTTCATTGTCTGGTTAGATGTTTCATTGTTAGGGAACAGTATTCACTACATGCAGCAACAATACAATTTAAAGCATTGGGAGTGATCTACAAATTAAATGGATTAATTTTTATGCAGATGTATTTGTTTTGGAATGTCTTTAGATTGGAGTTTGTCAGTAGGTGTCATTACTAATTCCCATTTTCCCCTATAAAATATCCACATATTTAAATTTCCAGAAATGCATTACATGATGATTTATATCGCTATGAAACCCACAAAATATTGCAGTCATGTCCCTGATCCTAAAGCCATTTCTGTATACTGCATTCATTAAAAAAAGTCATGTGTTGAATGTCAGCTGAGGATGAAAAGCAGAAATAAAGTTTTACAGGAATGGTTATTAATGTATAAATATGTTTTTTACCTGGACTTATCAGTGTACTTACTCTGAATAACACAGTCTGCACAAGTGAATCAACACTATGAAGCGACATTTTAGTCAAGGAGAGTGGAAATGGACATGAAGATGACACACATATTAGATATGTGAAAGTCTGTATAATGTAATAATGTAATATTTTGTGTGTGTGTGTCCAAAGTGGCCAAACATTTAGCAACAACTTAGTCAGTCTGTAGTAGGGACCAGTTGGGTCTTGACCCAGATATATGTGTCTTGTATTTATGTTATTTTAATGACATTTTGTGACTGTTTGGTATAAAACAGATATACATGCACACCTGGACGACCCAGGGGCTGTTGGAAAAGGCCATGATGTGTCTCTCCTCCCAGAAGAAGGCCGAGTCCGACCTCTTGATCATCTCAAACTTGCTGAGCTGCTTCATGGCGTAAACCTTCTTCGAGGCCTTGTGACGGACCTGCGCCCAGAGTGGGAGACAGCGAAAGAGGACATGTCAGAATGTAAACAGTGATAACTCCACAAGGACAACCGGAACACGGCTGCAAGAATGTCACAGCGACCGAGATAGCACGATGAGACGCGGAGAAACACAGACGGAGACGGCAGGGCATAATTGTAGTACACACCCATAAAAAGACATGCTTACACAAGATTTCAGGCACAAACACACAAAGCCCCCACCCCCCCCTCCACACCCCCACACCAGACTTCACACTCATCTCCCACACACTGAGCCTGTCCAGACTCGTCTCCGCCACAAGACACTCAGATTCGAGCAGCACGAGAGGCAGACATCTGGAAAAAAACTGGGAGTTAGAGAGAGTAAAGAATCACTGCTTCCTCAAACCAACACTCTTTAGGGTTGGTCGTGATGTAAAAGAAAAAAAAGTTGCAGCTACATCTGGAATACAAAAAACAAGTTGTAAAGGTTGCATATTTGGTGTTTTTGCAGATTGTTGCTCCCTCTAGTGGCTCACAGATTTCTGGTATTTTGCTGCAAACTGCTGATTTTTGTTCACCGTTTATAATCACAGCACTGCTGCAAAACAGGCAAATAAAATGGACTTATTCACTGCACAGAAAAACACCTCACCAGCTGCACTTCTCCATAGGCTCCCCTCCCGATCAGCTTCACTTTATCGAAATCCTCCAGCTTCACCTGCAGCTCTCGCAGCTGACTCGCTGCTTTTTCATCTGCGGGGGACCACACAAACACGTTACCATGGCAACGCTAAAGGTCAAGTTG
This sequence comes from Dascyllus trimaculatus, assembly GCA_024666655.1. Lineage (NCBI taxonomy): Eukaryota > Metazoa > Chordata > Actinopteri > Pomacentridae > Dascyllus > Dascyllus trimaculatus. The sequence goes on along the minus strand of CM045455.1, from coordinate 15,199,566 downwards.
CAACAATGTGGGTTCAAATGCCTCTGGAGGGGGACGTCAAGGAAGAAACTTTTACATTCAAAGTTCTACTGGTACAAAATGCATTTACTAACGTGGACATGGTTGTTTAACAGAAGCCAGATTAGAAATAGCATGGGTTGGCAGAAATGATAAAATGCTTTTTATGAGACACGTTCAAAATTTTAGCCATAATAGCAACATTTCCAGCCTATTATGTGGGCGTGTTTGTGGCTCTGTCGTCTTATACTAGGACACTGTAGAAAGAAATTATGAGGGAACAAACTAAGACTGCACAAAAGTGACACATCTCTAATAACAGTTAGTAATGTTTTGGCTGTAAAATCTGTCATGGCCAAACAGCAGTTAATTTGAATCCCAAAAGCCCTCCAGTAATCACACTACAGACATGTTTATTCATGTTTCTTTTGTGACCTTCTACACAAACAACTAGTGCATGCAATGTATTGTCTCGTATATAAAACCTGTAGAAGAGGGGTGTTGCTGGGTGATTGGAAATTTACTCCAGTATCTGGAAAGTCATGCATTTCATCACCAAGACATAAAAACATATCTTTAAAAATAGGTATTAAAAGTTAAGCCCTGCCATTTTAACCACATACACACAAACGCCAAATACACTGGAGCTCTTACATCTGCTCAGAAATGCTTCTATGTTCTTGTTTTTCCGCAGGGCAGGATAGTTCAAGTCATGAGCCAATGCATTCATGGAATCCTGAAAGACAGAAAATTAAAAAAAACAAATCAGCTGCTGTTTAGAGGAAAATAAACCGAGACAAATAAAATACTGAACATTTAACTTCCAGGTTTATCTCCAGTGTTAAAAACCTCCTGAACACTCAAATTTGCTGTTGGGTTTGAAAGGCACAAAAAAAAAGAAGAAAGAGTAGTTGGATTTTCAACTTTCCCACCTATCCTTGAACTATCCATCTGTAAGGTGTCCTGATATGTCATTAAAATTGCTTTACTCTAAATGTTTCATTTAAAAATTAGCTAAAAATTAACCATTTGTAGGAACTAGATTCTGTAAAAACAAACAAAAAAAAATCCTGTGTTCCTCAACACAATTATGAAGCCATCAGTGACTCAGCTGTGATCAACAGTCATCTCGAAAAAAATCTGATCTTTCAGCTGAACTGCAGGCTGTGTTTTTACATAGAAGATTGGAGATATATGAAAACAAATAAGAAATGTAAGTAGTAAAATGTCTATAGTATGTTGAGGGACAGTTTATTTCTACGATTGGTAACACCTGTGGGAACTGAAGTGAAGAGAAGAATGCTACACATGTTGATTCCAGGTTTTTTCAATGCACCACAAGATTTTAATTACTTGCTTTACAATTTTTGTAAAACAAGTAATTAAAGATATGTAATTTTTGTTTTTTAATGATTTCTGGCAATATAACTTTGTTATACTGCATAAAAGAAATTTTTAAGTTCTCTACTTTTAGCCATGGTTGTGCTGTGCTCCATGGAAGTGAAAGACTTTATATTGCTAAGGAAGATGAGACCGCAGTGAGTAAAAATATGGCAGGAGCAAAAAATGCAGAGAAACCGGCTGGGGTTCAGATAGTTAAGAGGCCTTATTTAATACCATTATGTCTCCTAAAGCTAACTTACACAGTAAAAAAGTGGAAATATTCCTTTGGGTTTGGCCAGATTTTATATTGACAAATTAAGAAACATGAAAACAGGATCATGATTAATCTGTCAGGACAAATCTCCAAAGTTGGGCAACCCTGACTGATCGATGCCAAGAAAACTGAATGAATGAAGGAAGTAACGAGACCCGGAAGAAACTGTTGCATTTTTGTAAACTGAGTACACAGGAAAGGCAACACAAGTGGGAGAGAAAAGCCGACCGCTAATGCGCAGCAAAGCAAAACAAACACAAAAGGACAATGGCGGTTGGATATATAGACATAACAAGTCATGTAGCAACAGAAAAAAAAACAACTAGTCACATGATGTTGTTACAGCCGCCTGTCTAAACACACAGGCCATCAGCCGGACCAACAAACACCCACCGAGTCACACATATCCTCCCTATAGCCCAGTACAGACGGGTAGTGGCAGCATCAGACTGAAAGCTGGGGCCTCGGCGGTGTCATCGGTGCTTATATCAGCGGTGTTGGGTTTCATGTAGAACCGAAATGTCTCTGTGATCCAAATGCATGAGGCTGACAGGGCTGGTGGGGCAGGTGGGTGAGGGGGGGGTGAAGGTGTAGTATGACCCTCTGTTCCCCAAAAACAAGGGGTCAAGTGGAGTCACCCAGCACAGTGTATGTGTGTGTGTGTGTATTAGGAGTTAAAGCTGTTGGTGTGTTTGTTCGCGAACATGTGAGTGGGCCGACAGGGGGGGGGGCATGTGGAACAATTCTGCATCTTTAAATAGCAGCGGTGAGGAGAGAGATCTCCCCCACCGCAGACGGGTGGAAATAGACCGTAAGGCTCAGAAGCTATTGTGGGACAAACAGCTTATGGGTCTGGATTCAGGCGGAGTGCCGGAGGATCTGTGATCATTTTACACAGCATATGTGTGTGTCGGCTGCAGCAGAGTGAGCGTGAGTGATGGTGAACTCTGTAATATTTGAGTCACACTGTATGTAAATTCAGGCGTTTTCAGGTGTTTCCAATGAGACATCTGGAGTGTCTGTAGTCTGTGGGAATGTGTGACTAAATAATACATTTGTTTCAGGCTGCTGCTTGCTTCCTTCAATCTAATGCAGTTTTCTTAAATACCTGGTTAATCTTTCTATAATAAAGTAAACTGAAACAGACAACAACTGTGTGAGTTGATTACATACATCGATCAGGCATAACATTATGACCACCTGCCTAATATTGTGTTGGTCCCCCTTATGTGCTCAAAAATGCTCTGAACCATTGGACATGGACAAGAGGACCTCTCAGGGTGTCCTATGGGGTCTGGAACCAGGACGTTGGCACTGGATCTTTTGGGTGCTCTGGCTTGTGCAGTGGGGCCTCTGTCAATCAAACTTGTTCCACTGCATCCTGTTGATGCTTGATCAGAATAGGCTGTAGGAAGTTTGGAGGTCAAATCAACATGTTGGGCCATTGTCATGTTCTTTGATGTTTTTTTCCATGTAATGGGGTGAACTTTTTTTTTACAGGGGTAGTCCAGTGACATTTGGAATTTCCATTAGCATGAGGGAGTGTGCTTGTTGTGGGGCGATGTTTATTCAGGTGTCTAAGTCTCATTAACATTGATGTCAAAATCCAAAGGTTTTCACATAGTAGCAATATGATCAATGATATCCACTTCACCTGTCAGTGGTAATAATGTTGTGGCTGATCGGTGTATAAGACATTTGTCTGTTAACTCAGCTTGTCACTGCCTTGTTCGCAGTGAGCTTTATTTTATTCTTAAGTGACAAAGGATATAAATATCCTGTGTTTTTCAGACTTTGCATCAATAAACAAATACCCAATTTACAATTTACCCATTTACCTATAGTAAATGACTGCACTAATCTTTTGTAAGTTGCTTTTCACTAATAAAAAAGATTCATTCAGACATTTATTGATTGATGATCTTCAGAAATGTGGGTATGTAATCGAGGTAAAACCAGATGTCAAGGTGCCTTGTGCAATCTGATGTGACCCTGTTTATCGTAAATAATGTTGCTCCAGGTGAAAAAGACAGAAAGATAAAGTGAGTGTCACGTGGTTTTTATACATTCATGTGTGATTTATCTTCTTCATTCACTGTATTAATTGTTTTTCCCAGCAAACATTTGGAAAACATATTCAAGCGTCCTTCATGTGTAAACAATGGACCCTCAAACCTAAGCAGCTGAAGGAAATTTGGGCATTTTGATTTCATTATATACACATGTGCTTTTCCTACAAACTGTCTTTTGTCATTTAAGGGCTCACATTTTAAAAAGTGCAATACACTGACAGAAAAGATGCCTTTAGTCTTTATTCTTTCTCTTACTATTTACCAGATCCAGATCTAACAATGAAGACTACATCAAGACTGCTGTTCGATTCTTTTTGTAGTGTGAATGGTTTAACTCTCTGAACCCTAAGCAGTTTCTGGGCTCATTTTTCACTGCAACATAAATGATCAGCCATAGTTACAAGTAGAATGCTTTTTGTGTTTTAAAAAAAAGTTGACATAAATCAGAAAAAAGCAACATCAACAAAAAAACAACTGGAAAACCTGGAATTAACATGTTCATCATTTTTTCCATTGCTATTTCCATTTTTCATTTGTTTCCAGACCTGCCTCCTATTTGGTCTAAACACTGCCTGCAGTTCAGCTCGGCTCCCCCCAAAAGTCCCTGAATTTTTGTCACTTAGCTGTTGGTCACAGCTGAGTCGCTGATAGCTTCTCGGTTGTGCCGAGGAACTCAGAATGTTTTGTTTTTGACAGAATCTGGTTAGAGTAAACTCTTTACTTTTGACAAATGTTTAAATGAGACATGTAGAATAAAGTGACTTTGATAAAGTATGATTTTAAGCTTAGATTCTGTCTATTGAACTCTGCATCACACATAATTATTTCAAGGGCTATCAGAGAGGTGAAAATCTCAGGAGTCTTTCTGTTTTCAGATCTCAGAATCTGATAAATGGTGCAAATTTGGCAGTTTTTCAAACTCAACATGCCTCTCAAACCTGCCGGCTGAGAATCTGAGTGTTTAAGATTGAGATCTTGTGCCTCCTGACTGAGTCTCACGGCAGTCAAAGTGGAAGAGAAATGGATCAAATTTGTTTAATTTTCACTGAAGCAAATCTGAACATGATCGTGTGCTTCTGACTTGGTTGCGTCCTTGCTGGCTTTAGCACCACCTCCCACTGACTGCACTGTGGGCCCATACCGCCAAGGAGGAGGAAGTTACTGATTTCCTTATACAGCATCTGACCTGTGCAATTCTTAGGAAAAGAGCTTCCACACACTTCTTAACCCTGTAGGTCTAAAAAAGAAAAGGAAAGTAGCTTTCACTTGCACTAAACTAGTACCAACAGGCACATAGAGTGTATCTGTTATGAGTAATCACTAGATATGCTGATGGGGGAATCATCATTTCACTTATGTTTACATGGAATTCTACAGTACTATCACAGTTATGTGACTAAGCCTTGAATTAAATAACAATATTTTTCATTTTCAGTATTTTCACCAAGGACACAATAATTCTGCATCTGTTTTGTATTATTAGCACTGTGCTGTTAGTAATAATTGCATTTCCCTGTAGGATTCATTAGGTTTCATCATTCAGAACATTACTATGATTGTTGTAGTGCCTAAATAGTTTAGGTTTCTGGAGTTTACAGTGATGATTCTAACTGATTCATTTAATGACTTAATGGCGGATTATTTTTACATATAGGATGTCAAAAATTAGGACAAGCTCTCATGCCAAATAATTGGAGCTTAAATTGCTTAATTTGTCCGACCAAACATTACATTTTAGGAGCTGGACTGAGAAAATAACAAACTACATAATTATGTGACTGATTAATAATAATAATAGGTAATCGTTACGGCACCACGACAAACATGTAAAAGTTGGATTAGGCATCGCCCTTCATGACAACTCTCTGTGATTTACTTCCTCAATGGAAATTACAAGCAGAACTGCTACAATGACACGCAACTGAGTCAATAAGTAATATTAAATCAAAGATATTTTTTCTTTTTCGTTCTACAGAATTTAAGAACCATTTCATGCACCCACAACAAAAACGATTGTGGACAAACAGGAAGCGGTGATGTGAGCTTGTGGTAGGTTATCTCCATCTCAATTCCAGGATGTGACTTCAGCTTCCTGTCTGCAGCTCCCTGCATCAGGCAGCAGGGAGGCCATTGTTACGTCCACAGCAGAGCTGTTTTAAAACCAGCTGTGGTCAACCGCACTGATAAAAACTGACCGGTGGATGGTGGACATGGGCTGAAATAAACTCGTATCACTGTTGTCTGATTATGTCATTTAGTTGGAGCTGCTGGATTTTACTTGTGACTCATCAGAAGTGGGAAAAGACACGGCTCCCTCCTGCAGGAAACACTGAAGATAGGACTGTTGCTTTGTGTCGATGGCATCAAAGCTACTTTATCTGGGTTGTGCGTTTATCAGGTTGACTTTTTGAGCTTGAAAATGATCCAAAAGCATTGCAGTTTGGGTTTTTCTTTGCTCCAAACATCACCAAAAAAAAGGACGTTTTCCCACCTTTTACTAAGGAAAAGTACAACTGCAAACAGTGGTGCATATTTAAGCACATGCTAATCCAGTCTAGTCATTTTCCTAAAGCCAGCTCCTGGTTTGCTGAGAAGAAATCACATTCACCATCCTTTAAAACGGATTTCTATCAAAGCACAGCGATGCAAACTACAAAGAAAGCTTTTAGGCTTTGGCCTGATGTGAGATCCCGTCGAGGCGGTTACTCATTTGCTGTCGGTGGACGGAGCTGAGGGGGCTTAGCAGTGTCAGTATTTGGCTGAACACATTCTTAGGGCAGGTCAGAGGGAGGGCGCGTCAATTAGAGGCCATGGCCGGAGATTCAACAGGTAATCACAAACAGACAGTGATGGAGTGGGGAGGAAAGGGATGAATGCACAGTCACCACCTGGCTGGTATGATGGGAGATGTTAGGAAGGGAACTGGTTGTTTTAGTGAGCTCAGTCAAGTCAAGTCAAGTCACGTCAGAGATATTCATATGGCACATTTAAAGCAGCATGTTGACCTAAAGTACTTAATAGTAGAGAAATAAGCTTGGTGAAATGAATTAAGAAGAGTAAAAATTGAGGTTAAGACACTACAGAGTTATTCATGATGTGAATTTACTTATTAAGGATTAAAACCCCTAGAAAACCTATATAAAGTCCAAGTTTACCTGATTATAATACATGTTATGGCTAAAATCCTTATTAATAACGGAGTGTAACCTGACTAATGTAAATATTAAGGCTGATATTGACACCCCTTATTAAAATAGATCACATTTTACTATCATTACAATACATTTCCCCTTCATATTATTCTATTTTAAGTGTAAATAAGTGTATTTTACATAAGGAAAGCAGAGTGGTGAGTTTAGGAGGGGCTTCCTTCTGCTACATCTCTGATTGAAAGTCAAATTATAAGACAAAAAGGACAAATTCTAAGCTTTGGTGAATGACCAAGAGTTCAGTTGCAAAGAGAATCACTCACTCATACAGCAACACTCAGTATTTTCACTTTAGATGGTGGATTTCCCTGTTGAGAGATCAATAAAAATCCAATAAAATGTTCTCCTCTCCATGTGTTTACTCCAGCTGTAGTCTCAGACGTGTCTTTTCAAGTGATGCCTGATCATGACTGGATAATTACTCACAAATATGCGTGCAGCTCCTCGTACCTGATCAGACCCTCGAGGGGGGGTGGGGGTGGGGGGGAGCTCAGACTCACCAGCAGAGTTTCCAGGTTCAGCGCAGACTGTGGGTTCCTCATCAGGTTCTCCAGCTTCTTCAGCCGGACCTCCACTCTGCTCTCCGCTCCCAGCATGATCGCAGCCGAGTGGGTCCTCTTCAAATGACATGAAAAACACGCATAAACACACCTGAGGGCCTGTGTGTGGGTGTTTTCTCTCTACGCCTTTGTGGAGCCGCACTCCGCCGCTTGGCTCAGCTCCTCATGTCAGCTCCTCTGTAAAGTGCGGCGTGAGTTGTCAGGTTGATTATTAATCCACAGCGAGCCTCGGCCTTTTCATTAATATCTCACAGGAGAAACGTGCGGTCGTTTCCTGGCCGATCGAAGTGCACTTGTTGTCTCCCAGGTGAGATCCGTCTGCTCCCAGTCAGGCAGGTAAAACTAAATCTGATCCGACCACAACGTGTCCAACCTGTAGAGCGGAGCGACGTCAAGTCAGACTCAACCCTGCAGCGGAACTCCTGGTGGCAGCCTGCAGAGTAAAAGCCTGGACTGGTGGCTTAACTCTACAATGTGTTGTCAGAAGTTGGATTTTGCAAATAAAAATAATTAAATAAATAGATAGATAAATAAATAAATACGATTCCTAGAGGAAATCAGTAGTTTTTCAAATAATCTTTTTAAAATAAATACATTTATTTAACTATGTATTTAAATAAGTAAGTGAACAATACATTTAAAAAGTAAACAGTAAAATTATTATACCTGGCAAGTAAGTGCACTTAATGTGACACTTTACTGATCAAGCTGCTTTTTCCAAGATCAAAGAAAAATTTAATTGAAAATAATAAAATCACTTCATTTCTAGTGTTAACTTTATTCGTTACCAAATATCTATTATTAAATAATTCCAAATTTCTTTTTAAAAACATTTGTGCCCGATCTTCTTCTGTGTAATTTAAATTATTATTATTATTGTTATTATTATTATTATTATCATCATCATCATCATCAGTAGTAGTAGTAGTATTGATAATATAAAATGATATGTTTATTAATGCTTTCATTTCTTCTTTTAAACAAACATTTTAAAGGATATTTTATGTGAAATTTCAAATATTATTTTGAATAACAATGATGATTATGTTAATAATGTTAATATTTTCAAAGATTTTTGTGTGTGAAAAATATAAAAGAGTATTTATTAATAATACTCATATAAATAATATGTTTATTAATGCTTTCAATATTTAAGCAAACATTTTAAAGAATATTTTATGTAAATTTTCTAATACGATTTTAGGTAGCAACGATGATTATGTCTATAATATTGATATTTTAAATAATAACAATAATAATATCCTCAAGCATATTCTAATTTCCGAGGTTTGATTATGCTTTTATTTTGAGTGATTATCCCATATCCGATTTGGTTCAGTCTAACTGTAGGTCACTTGACGAGAATCAATCCCAGCCATGTTAACTATATATTATTAATTTCTGTGCAGCCTTTTCGGTCTCAAACTAAGCCTTGGAATTTGCCCCAGGCCTGAATACAACTGCCCCCCTACAATCTCTCAATCCTTGTTCCCAGCGAGCCTCTCCAGGCCGGAATTCCTGCTCTCTTATCTCATTCATCTGTTTAAACGTCACCGCACAGAGACTTGACAAACTTTCAGTATTTTAGGAATGCTGATGCGCTGCCTCAGACGCACTGCCACTAAAAATAGACATTTACACGGATCACAGGGTGCTGGCTGTCCTTATCTGCTGCTCAGATCTGGATAATTGTTTTTGTTTTTGTGGGTTTGTTAATCAACAAGGCAAACATTCAGATTGACAGGGACAGGACACAACAAAATATCAATCCTCAGTTGCAAAAATGAGCTAAAAAGAGGAATGTAGTGTAATAAAATAAACTCACCAGACAGGTGTTTGTTCTTAGAATAACTTTTATTTATTTTTACTTTACAAAGAGGTCTCCACCAAAGCTCTTGGTTACTTAATCTTTATTCAAATACAAACAATGAGACAGTTTAAATCCAGATAGTGGGCTAAATGTTGGACAGGGGAGGTCAGAAAGTAGCCTACCTACGCATTTCAGGCAACAACAAAACATTTGAAGACATTTTTGTCACAACTTAGCATTGTATCAGATGAGAAATGGCAATGATTGAAAAAAGCAAACTACTAATGGCAGTCTTAATGATGTGAGTTTTGGCCTGTGGCGTCAGAGCAGAGAACCACTTGTTGACACTGCAGCTATTTCTATGGAGTGATGTCATCATTGACTCACACTAGCTGCTGACAAAGTCCCCTCGTCCGCCGAGGATGACACTGGCATTATGGCATGATGACTTGTGGGTGAGGATGTCGGCTGGAATGAGTGGGGTGACAGGGAAGTGTGTTTCCTCTGTAGGCACGTATACACAAACACGCAAAGACTGGTTAGGTAGCTTAGGAATGATGGCAGGGGGCGGGTGGGTCACTTCTCGGCGTTTTCTAGGTCACGATGAGCCTGTAGAAGAGGCTACATCCTTGATATGACACTGATGCAATCATTGGCGGTGTTTGAAATAATGGCAAGATTTGAGAGAAAAGCTGTCTGCTTGGCGCTGGACGTGAGTCAGATGGCACCGAGTGCAGTGTTGTGTTCAGTGACATTGTATGGGGGTTTCAGCAGACTGCCTATGGGGCCTCCTGGTGCTTTCTTGTCAGAAAAAAAAGGGCAGGTGCAAAGTTACAAAGGCAAACACTGCTCTCTAGTGGGGATACAGCATATAAACATATAGACAAGGGGAGGCATTTAAGAGCTTCGACACTCACACGATACAATCACCAAAGAAACAAGTGAAGAAATAAAGCGTTCTTTTGTGAAAATCTACATATGCATCATCCATAAGTTAATATAACATCAAATAGTATCTGTGTAGATTTCAACTAGAAAACTGAAATCGTACAAAGGGGACAAGTGTTGACAAGCCTCTAAGTGGATCAAATCTCATTAGGTATCCCCAGCAGTGGGAACTGTAATACTGATCGCTGCACACCACAGCATTTGATGCTTTTTGAGTATAACACCACATTAGGTAAAATTACAAAACTGCTTACTTTTTTTGTCAGAATTGTCTGATCAGAGCCAATAATGCGTAGAAAAACAATCAGAATCAGTTAAACTGTTGCGTCCCATGGATGTTTTTAGAGAAAACGTGCATGGAACAGATTCAAATTCGAAGATTTGGTGAATACTGGATCTGTAAATCGCACATTTATGTACCAGCGTCATCAAGACGACTAAAGTGTTCACAGATCATCTCAGCTAGTGTGCTTTAGTAGGTGTGCCCTCGCATATTCTGTGTACATTGTTTTGGAGGAAGCTCTCCTCAGGGATTCAATCCTCTGTCTTAACAGCCGAGCCCAACTCTCCACTCCACAGTGAGTAAACTGCCCGGGGATAAAGTCTTAATCTCAGCAGAATTTCTCTCCTCCCTTGAAGGAAGTGAGCAGCGTAGGGAGTCACAGGCAATCAGTTGTGAGGGATAAAAACCTCAGCACTGGTGTGTACCGTATTTAGATTGGGCGGATAGGTGGAGGAGAGAAGGGTATACTATATTCCTGGCTGTTGGTCAAAAAAATAAAAAAGCTCCTGAAGTCTGAGCCCCCATCGGCCAGGTAACCCAAAACCTGGAGTGGGGAGTCAGCGTGGGATATGGGGAGAGGAACAATGTGGCTCTTTGTGCAAGCCGGGCAGGGAAAACAAACCGTTTCCCCTGGAAAGAGATCATGTTCAGGCTCCATCTGAGAAGACCACACAAGGCTGATCAGAGCCCTGTCTGCTGTGTGGAGCAAAGAGGAGGAGAAGGAGGAGGAGGAGGAGGAGGAGCGCATCTGGGCAGCCACACTAACTTGTGCACACTTTAGGGCAATGTCAGACAGGAAGAAGATCTGAGATGCTCCATTTCAAGCGCTCACTGCACACAATGTAACACACGAGCCAGCGATGCTCTTTGGTCCAAGACAAAACTGTGTGACTGTGTTGTGTTCTTCCCCCCCCCGCTCCCCCTCCATGTTGACTTGTGATAATTCAGCCATCTGGACTGCTTCCTGGGTTGGCACCCTGCTGGTCTACAGGCAGAGCAGCACTCTGGTGGGCTGAGGGACAGGCTGGAGGATGTTAGCACTGGTGTTGTCCACAAGAGGGCGTGGCACTGAATCTGGCACTGCCATACAGTGTTAAACAGGGAGTCTGTTCATTAGGTGAAAAGGGTGGGAGTGCAAAAAAACAGAGAGGGGGGAGAGAGAGAGAGAGAGAGAGAAGTGAGATGTTATAGATTCTAGGCTGATTCTGTGTAATTTCCATTTCTGCCATATCTTATATCAACCTCTCCTGCCCTGGACACTCATTCCTTAATCCACCCATTCTGCATAAACACTGAGAATGAGGCTTTTAGTCATATCAACACTCAGATAACTGTTGCACAGGGCACAATCAAACTAAGAACATCTGGCCTCTCTCACACACACACACACATTTTCATTCAAACACACATTAAACACAAACAGACGCACACACACACACTAACGTAAGGGCCAAACCAGGGTTCTGTACTCCCTCTGTCCCATTGCGTTTTAGTTTCAAACGCTCAGCGAATACCCATGTGGTGGGATCAAATTACACGGGGCTATAAAATATCCCAAATAAAGGCAAGGAAAACTGAGACGAAAAAACGGGCTGTTTCCTGAGGTGAAATCCTCCAGTTGGCTGCTGACTGTGTCAGTGTGGGAGATTTTTTTGAAGACTTTTAGCAGCAGAGACAATGGAACAGGACAGCAATGTTCGGCACAGAGGAGAGAGGTGGCAGGCTAAAGTCATTCACATACGGCAGCCAGCTCCCATTACACACAACGCAAGGCTATAAATCCGTCTGCACGACACAAGCAGCACGCTGTGATTTCATATGTATTGGTTACTAAGGCGATGCATGAAACCACAACAAATGACAAAGAGTAAAGTGGGAACTCATTTACTGAAAGGAAATCTTGTTTGAGCACAGGCACAAAACATCTGGGGTTGAAATAAAGGTTTGTGTTGCACATTCTCTATCAACAGCCATCATTTTTAAACACAATTACTAAGGTGACCCCTGGCCTTTGGAGGCTTGGAGTAGAACAGAGACAGAGAAGCGGGCCAACTGAAATCTAAACCATCTCTGTAATATCAGCGGATTAATCTCAGGACATACAGTAAAACGGTAACACAATCTTGTTATGGTGAGACTGAGATACGGGCGGCTGAGGAGGTGTTACAGCCATTTGGACGACCAATCAGGAAAGTGAAATCAAGAGGTTCTTTGATTGGTCCAAAGTCAGGAGGCTCTACGGCTGTATTCTAACACCAACATCTGGTTGGCAGCGGACAGCAGTGGTGAGTGAAGAAAAGGGAAAGGACTGAAAAGGGAGAGGAGTGGAGAGTGCAAAACTTAGACTTGGGCGAGAGACGAGCCAAAGTCAGAACAGGGTGTCATTATGACATGTGTAATCGGATCGCTCTGGTTCTGCCCCTGTGTTTTCTAATGAAGCCCCAGAGCACGATCACAGCTGAGGGCTGCCTCTCATATTCACAGCGTCTTGTAATCTGCCTGACAATCACCTCTGTCTCTACAGCAACCTCAAAAAGATGTCTGCACTGTCTCACTGCTGGAAGCAAGAGTTTGACTTTGGGGTCACACAGAGACTTGATCTGTGTCTGAGCGTCATTTTGGTCAGGCTATCCCATAACCTCAAGGTCATAGTTTAGATTAAGCAGCAGCCGTCTGTCTTTGTTCAAAAAAACTAACCAACTACCATCTTAAACACTGTAAACTGCTCCTGATAAGAGCACGGGCTAACTGGTTAGAATTTCTTTCCTCCCTCTCAAACAGACATACACTCGCATGCATTGACAAATCTGAGCCTACAAAACAGGCTGCTATGCAAACAAAGCATTGTGACTGTCAGGTTGTGGTGAAGTGATCGCCTTTCAAAGTGACTCTCACTGCCTGTGCCCTCCACCTCCTTCCCCTGTTGTAACCTTAGAGCATCGAGGAGTGCCAGGTTACTGGGATTCTCTCTCTTTGGCGCCATGCTGTTTAGTGACCACGCGTATACTGTGAGACCTGTGATTAAGCTTGCCCTGTATATGTGTGAATGTGTGTGTACACACATTTTCCAATCCCTGGTTAAATGGTGTTTAAAAATAATTGCTGGGGCTTAATTTAACCAGTGTGGAATACCACATAAAGTTTATGCAAATACACTTGCACTCAACTTGGTTTACGGTGAGATTTACCTGACAGACTCCGCAATAAGTAGGTGCAGCAATTCTGGTCCTTCTTACAATGTGCAGCTCAATAATAGCAGGCATAATAAAAGCTACTGACACAAATGCTATCAATATCTTCCCTCACACTTTAACAGAATCTCTCACCTCCATCCTCTACTTATTCTGATCTCGGATTCGTAGGCATCGCCTCTTCAGAGCTGGCTCCATGTCTCCAGCGCTGGGCATATTAGCAGGGCTCCGCAGGCTGCCCTTGTCCCTGAGTTTGGGCAAGAGCAGTGGTGTGGTGGTTCCACCTGTCTTTGGCGCTGTGGGCAGGGCATAGGCATGGTCCTCATCGGGAACATGAGAGTCCTCTCCTATGTCCCCGACTACTGTTAAGGGTTCTTCTGAGTGACTGACTGGGCCCTCGACCTGCACTGGGCTAACAACAGAGCACTTGTTCTCTTTGATAGCCTCCAGCTCACTAAGTGCAGGGTCAGAGGGTGGTGCTTGTAATCTCTGGGGCAGGGAGGAGTCTGGACTGGCAGGTGTGGATGTGGAGGACATCCCATTTTGACCATGGTCCCGAGACTTCAGGACAGAGGGTGTGGCATCATGCGGATGGCTGCTCCCCATGGGGCTGGGTGGGGTGTGAGAGGGTGGAGTTTGGGAGTCCTGGTGCTGGTAGACAGTGTCATGTGAAGGTGACTGTGGCAGAGGAGGGGTGGGTCTGATGATATCATGAAGCCCCGATCTGTTAACCTGTCCAGTTCCTGACTCCCCCAGCCCTGACAGGTCCACCACTCCATTGGCACTGGGCTCCAGCTTCACTTGGGTCCTTTGAAGAACCCTTTGGATGACTTGCCGTTCTGTCTGCTGCTGCTTATCATCTGCCAGCACCTCTGACCCTGAGACCGAGCAGGGGGATTCATTGTAGTGTGCTCTGGGGGAGGATGCTCCACTCTGAGGTGTGGATGCTGGGGATAGAAAAGGTCTCTCTGATTTAACCCAATCTGTGTCCCTTGCGTTGGGATCACTTGGTGAGGAGAGACCTTGAGGCAAGGCGCCACCCAATTTGTTGGCTACCAATCTGCTGTCCCCTTCAGAGATCCCTGGAGATTGTTGCCTCATGGCCCTGGATCTCACCCTGTCTAGACCTTCCGGCACAGGCTGGATAACTCCACTGTGACTTGGAGTTTCTAGTGTTGCTTTAGGAGGGACTGGAATGGGAATAGGAATGGGTATGGGGACAGGTAGGGGAACAACAATGGGATAAGGCACCAGCACCGTGGGCTGGGGCAGAAGAGGGCTAAAAGAAGGAATCCCAAAGTTCATCATGGGAGGTATTGGGACCGGAGCTCTTGGCATCATGTTTAGAGGAGGAGAGTGCAAGCCAGGGAAGTAGGCTCCTGGGAAGGGATGCATCAGTCCAGGGGGATTCATAGCAGTAGAAGTGGGGGGCTGCAGGTGAGGAGAGTGTGGAGGTCTGTGGATAGGGCTAGAAGGGGGACCTGGATGTCTGGGAGGATTGGCAAGGGGGCTTTTCAGGCCCTGAGCATGAAGAGGAGGCCTGATGAAGGGTATGGGGATATGAGACACTGGCTTTTGCTCCAGAGGGGGGCGAGGAGGAGGTGGAGGAGGAAGGGGAGGAGGGTGCGGTGACACCTCCACACCAGAGGGAGGTGGCTGGATCGATCTTTCCAGGGTCCTGAGCCCTGAGACTGGGACTTTGGAAGAAGAAGAAGAAGAGGAGGCTTCTGAGGGGGAGATGGAATTGGGTTCTCCTGATCCGTGGATTAGTGCAGGCCCTTTAGGGGAAAGGTTTCTATTACGGGCTTCCACTGCACTGTTGCTGCTGTTCCAAGACTCTGGAGTGAGTAGCTTTTGCCCAGCCATGCTGCTGTCGGCCCTCCCTTCCTGACTGGCTCTGTTTGGGCTGGAACTGGTGAGAGCGGCACGGGCTTCTCGGTAGAAGACATCCATCTTGTACTGGTTCAGACACTTGGTGCTGCAGAATTGGAGTCGTTCCTCACCAGATCCAAAGTCCAGGTATTCTTTAGTGTGACGTACATGCTTGCACCAGTCACATACCTGTGGCAGAGGGGAGAGAGACTGTGGGGGGTCAATGACGTGACAGATTCTAGCAGAGAACTTTTAGACCTTTTAACAAACATACAGAAACAGGAGAAAGACGGACTTTTCCCAATAGCTCTGCATATTAAACCTTGTAATTTAATAACACAGTTAAATTATTATTTTACAAAAGAAGACAAAAGATACATTGATAGTGTCCTCTTACTCTGACATTGGTGTTTATCTTCAACACCAGTCTGGGCGAGTCCTCTGTATGGGGGTGCTGAGGGGATCTCTCACCATGGAGATCTTCATCTCTGGCCTGACAGGGGAAAACCAGAGTGACAAACAGAAGATGAATCACTGTGAGGCAGTTATCAGACCGAAGTTCATCCTCAAATGCTATACTGGAATCATTCTGTGTTCATTAACCCTCTAGGCCACAAGCAGCTTTTCTGCATTTTTTGCTCATTTTTCACTGCAAAACAAAGTCCTGCAACTCTATGGAAACTATGGCTAGAATTAGCGAGAAATCAGAAATGTCATTTGTGCAGCATAACAAGGTTATAATGACGTAAAACATAAAAAGAAAAAAAAACTACAGTTGACATTTATTTTGTATCTATTTTACAAAAATTTAAAAATCCTGGAACTGACATGTGCAACAGTGGAATACTGGAAAGAATGGTGATTTTACACAATATACATATTGTCTTACAGACATTTTTAATTTTTTTCTCTGTGCAAGCTTGCAGTTCAGCCAAAAAGTCCCAGAATTTTTGTCAAATGACTGTCTGTCAAAACTGATTCATTCATGGCTTCGTAGTTGTAGTGAGGAATGCAGACTTTTTGTGTTTTTACACAATCGCTTGAGAATGCAAGTGTCTCATTTTTGGCACATTTTAAAATGAGAATCTAAAAGAGGTTTTAATAAAATATCACAATTTTATGCTTAGATTTAGTTCAGCTTCTAATGGAATATTTTGGAGACTTTGTTCATGATAACATGCCTTTCAAACCTGCCAGTGGGCTTTGGGGTTCAGAAGGTTAAACCAAATGTGACTTTCTTACATAACAAGCACAAATATCAGTTTCAAATGAAATTCTTTGTCATGAAGGTTACAAGGAGTTTGAACTTCATACAAGGCACAAAACCCTAAAGGTCAGTAAAACCAAAGAAAAAAAAACAGTGTTGTGAAACAGATATGATTCTACAACCACGAAGGGAGATAATGCAGGTGATGTATTGTCATATTATTAATGGCCCTGCCAGTATTAATATAGGAAATTCCTCTTGATTCATGTAAGCTGATCTGCTCAGGATCTGAGTGCTCTCCCATCACTGTGACCCACTGAGTCGTGTTGAGTTACGAAACATGAGGCAGCTGAAGGTAAGGTATGCACTGAAAGTGGACACCTCGCCCCAGGCCTCCTGGCCTTCCTCTCAGACAAGCAGCAACAAGCCAACAGAAATGCTTTCTGCCCCGCCTCCAAAAAACTAGAGGGCTTGTTGCGCGCAGACTGTTCAGCCCTCCTTTGTGTTGCCGTTGTTGTGAGAATAAACCTATCACAGTATAAACAACACAGAGGGTGAAAGTCGATATAGCAGCGTGTCACCCCGCACCTCTAAAGTAGGTGTATCCATGTCGTAAAGGAAGGTGAAAAATCATGGCAGTGTGCATCGGAGCAGTTGCAGCTTTCCTGTCCTCCAGACCAAAGCCACTTAATGGCCGGCCTCTTCTCCATTAACGCGAAACCGATACTAAGTGTCCTCTGCAAACTTTGACCTCCCCCCACCATTCCTTAACTGCCTCCTCCATACTAACTAGGAATTGTGTTCTTAGAGATCCCCCCCTTTCTAAATTCCTGTAAATGAATCCATCAGTTATGACCTTACAAGATCAGGGATATCTGTTTCTGAAAGTCTGTGTACCTGCCAGAAACCACTTGATGCCTGGTCTCCTGTGAGTGGACAGTGAGACAGCTGGTGCAAAATGTGCATAGACACTACCTGTATGTATCTACTGAACTCAACACATTAAAAAACATGAAAACAGATCTACAGCTCATTCATCATCACACACATATTAGGATTTCCAATATCTCACCAACAGGAGAGAAGCCAAAACTAAATGTGCGTGACTCTCTACAGTGATGCTAATATATACTGGATGCATTTTGCATTCAACACAAACCTTATTGCGTTTGAAGTAGGCCCGTCTGCAGGCAGCAAAACACTTCTCACTGCAGAAGCTCTTGAGCTCTGAGCCCATACATAGAGAGTAGCGTTTTACACCTTCCTTCTGGCACCAAACACACACTATCTGCACGTTCTGCACATCTTCCACTGCAGGGGGGAAATCAGAGGAGAGGAGGGCAATCAATGAGGGCAGTTTGTAAAGGTGTTAGTGCACAGGTCAGTGCCAAGGAGACTTAATTTAGAAGATCTTACAAGGATGAGACTGGCATTCAATAAATAAAACTTGACAGTACTTTAACTGTACAACTATTTAACCTCACTAGAACTCAAGAGACAGGAGTCAGTTGTGCTCTTTTTCAAAGAGGGACCTATTATTTAGCTATTCACATGATAAAGTTTAGTATTCGTTTAAATAATGAGAGTATGTTAAGAGAATCATTAGCCCACAGCTGGAGGTGCTCCAAACTTCTTGTACAACTTTGAATGAATTGAAGAAGTCTCAGGGTAATATGTCTTCAGGGAGTCAATAGATTCTGCAGCATCTCTTATATGTTAATCTCAGCTTTATGCACTCACTGTGCAGTGTGCAAGTACATGAACAGTGATATATTTTCTTTTGACTCCAGCATGGTGATATGAAACGATGACTGAAGTTGACCTACTCAGTTTCATTTGAGGGTATTAACATTCATATTGGGTAACCACTATTAATACAGTGGACCATTTTAATCATATAGTAGTTCCTGCATATATAAATAGTGCTGCTGGACCCTGATGGGGTTAACAAATTCTAAATTGTTCGTCAATCATGGTAGATGCCAACATCTTCAAATTAGAAGCTGAAAGCAGGAGTTTATTTTCATGAATGCAGTTTCCTTTGGTTTTTGGAAAACAAAGTCATACAACAGAAAAAGTACTTACATGTTCTGTCCGGTATAGAAAGAGAAGCATTACAGCAACCTGTTCTTATTAAGCTGCAAATTAGTAATGCCTTGCACTGTTAACCAACATCATTTGCAAACTAATTTAGCTCCAACTGTTACTACAGAGTTTTGCATTCAAGCAATTAATTAATTGACTCAGGTATCTCACTTTTTCAAGCCTTGCAATAAGCAGCGTTTTACCATCATTTAATGTAATAATAAATGACACTAAACTAAGCTGAATGATGATGATGGCACCAGGTAATTGGAGGACAAGGAGACATGTCATGTAATTGCAACGCCTCCTTAGGTTTTACAGAGCTTCTAGTATTGCTCAGGAGCCACTGCAAAAGCTGAAACTAATACTGGCTCCATCACCTACAGCTGACACTGCACTCTGACTTCTTAGCATGTAAATATAAGAGCAATCGAGAGGGGAATCAGATGGAAGTAAGGGTTTAAACCAAAATTATACTTTAGCATTGCAGTCATCATATGTGGGAGCAATGGTGGCACAACGGTTGAGTCCCTGGGCTACGGGTCAGAGGGTCAGAGGATCGAATCCCAATGCGGCCATTGGTGGGCCCTTGAGCAAGGCCCTTAACCCTTCCTGCTCCAGGGGCACCATACAGGCTGACCCTGTGCTCTGACCTCATGTGGGATACGTGAAAACAACATTTCACAATGCTGTAAAAATGTATTTGTGACAATAAAGCTTTCTTCTCCTATATTGCCATGTTCCCATTGTCCAGTACCTGCTGATGGCTTTATGAGAGGGACAATGACAGGGGCGCTCTGGTGCTCCTTGGGAGAGGTCAGGGATGAACTTGTTGCAGAAGAGGAGGGTGAAGATGAAGGGACACTAGAGGACTCCCTCTCTCCACTCTTCATGGCCAGGACTGAGTGACTGGCTTTGGCGTCCAGGCTTTTGGGTTTTGGCAACGAGTTTTCTGAAAGTCACAAACAAAATACAATGCAAACTTGTCGTGTAACACAATAGCGCAAACCCGCAGCACGGCTGACATGATACTATAATAACTTTTGTGCAAACAACAGATGTATCTGAATGAATGAAACTGGAGAAGTTGCAACTGCAGGAGATTATGTCTAGCGAATGTGTGTAGTGACTCAATGTCTGCACTGGAACCTGCAGAACCTGTTGGTTAGTATAAATTCAAGAAGGCTGTACTAACAGTGAACCATTGACACCTGCCCTCACCTTTTAGCACAGACACATGCTGACGCCTTTCTCTGTAGTTTCTGATCTCGTTGGCCTCCGACTCTCGGAGGTCCACCTTGTCGTACCCGTACCAGCCCAGGAGCTCATTCATGGTGCTTTCTGCAAATGTCTGCATGAGAAAAAAAGAAAAAGAGAAATCACTGATTAACGTTCTATGTTAGGGGATAGGGTAACCGAGACATAGCCTGCCTGCAAACGGGAAACTGTGAGCATACAACTTAGGGGTTATTAGTGGAACTTTTTATCCTATGTTAAACATAATCAGACCTTCCTAGTCTGAATCAATGTGAGGGATTCTTTCTCAGCCCCAACCCTGTTGGAGAAATGAATAGGGGCACAGTGGAGTACAGTATGACGCTTTTTCCATGATGTATTCGAGTTGTTTACTCTTGCTAAATCTGAGACGGAAAGGTTTAAAACCTAACACCAGTGTGAAATCTATGAATCATCCTTTGTTTATCTCTTTTAATTGGAAAAAAGAGGGAGAAAAGAAAACTGTTCTCCACAGATGGGATGTGTGGTCTCCCCCTTTTCTGTTTTTTTTATTATGACCAGATGAAAACAAAAAACACAAAGGTCTCTCTCTTTATCCACCCACCTCTCTCTCTTTCTCTCTGTGGCTTTGGAAGAACCGGATTGGAGGGGAAACCTGATCCGGAACGGGCAGAAATCAGAGCGGGACACCCTACACCACAGCCAGGTCCCACGGTTCTCGGAAATGCCCCACTCCTCTCTCTTCTTCCCTCTCTCTCCAGTGTCCACCACTCTCACTCTTTCTCCAGCTCTCCCTGTCCCTCCCCTTGACTCTTTTTCTCGCCTCTGCCTCCCCCTCCCCGCTCTCTCCTGACCGCCCGCCGCCTCCCATCTTCACCATCCTCCCCTCCATCCCAGCACCTTCCATCCCTGACACCCGACACAGCACGGCCTCTCAGGTTTCACCCTTTTCCAGCACAGCCAGTCTGCTGTGGTGGTGGTGTTGTAGTGCTGTAGTACTGACTGCACATTCTTTCCCCTGCTTTCCTCACTCCGACCTCTGCTCTGCAACCAGGGCCTCAAAGAAATGGATCTCTCCCTCGCTTGCTCACTTTCTGCTGTGTGTGTGCGTCTGGGAGAGTGTGTGGGTGAGCGCGAGCAGCGGTATCATATCCAGCTAAATATGCCTAACGATGATTAAAGTTAAGTATCCGGTGTCTGGTGCTGCGCTCGGGTCTGACGTGGAGGGAGTAGGTCCGAATGTGGTGTTGAAACAGATGTATTACAGAGACAACACTGGGACGAATCTCAGCTGAGCTAGAAATCAGTGTGTCTGCCCCGCCGCCTGCCTTTGCCTTTCCATCATTTCACTTAAAGGTGCACATCTCTGGGGTTTCACTCTACAATTTCAGTCTCCCCATCATGCCTAATTTTGGTATTGTGGTGTTCTCCAGAAGGACTCCACTGATGGCAACTCTCACATGCACACAGCCCAGTGGCCGCTTCTTTTATTCTTTATACTTGTTAACGAAAGACGGGGCAATTTTTTTCTCCTCCCTCCTCACCCACCCCTCCACTTCCCACAATGTTGTTTTTGTTTCTTTTTGGCAGTTTAGACAAACATCTGCTTTGTGAGAGTGACAAGCCATATCCCAAACCACAGAGAATCGCAGCCAAAGGCAACAAACTGGGGCCGACCCTGAGATTCAGCCCAGGCAGGCTTACATCAAGCGGGGATAGCGTTTCACATGTTTTGATTAAAATTAGTTAAGATGTAACACTACACCTCCCCTGGATATCAAACGCTACAATCCAAACCACTTACACAAAAAAGAGCACATTTCCTCTCTCACGAAAAGGCCAAAATCTGTCTCCCCCCCCTTCCACCTCCAAGAAAACGGCTTGTCTTTTTGGATTTCTCAGCTTGAGCTTGAAGGAGCCTTGAATATCCTCTAGCAGCACAGTCAACAGTCTCGAATAGCAAATGTCCAAACCCAAACAAAGCAGACAATCCACGGATTAGTTTCCATGCAGTAATAGGCTCATAATGGTGGGAGGGAATCAAGTCTGTTACTGTGATTCAACTTATTACTGCCTGTGCAGGGCTGTAGACTCTTAGAGGACATGTCATTAGTGTGCAATTGTTGCCCTTCACTGGGAACTTTTGCATGTTTGCATTCTTTTGTAAGTATGTGATATGGTGCTGTGGAGTTTTCCCACTGTAGGGGCTATAGCAGTCTATTTAAAGCATATAAATGTCCTCTCTCTCTCTCTCTCTCTCTCTCTCTCTCTCTCTCTCTCATGAGGGCAAACCTCTGTGGTGCAGCAAGTGAGCGCACCGCAGGAGCGGGGAAGAAGTGACGCACATCTGGATCTCCGCTGGACATTACAGTGTGCGCGTCCGGCCGCAGCTGGCCCGACATGGCGTCACGAGGAGCCAAAGGTCAACCTGCTCTTCTTCTTCAGTGCAAACATCTGTAATCTAAACGTCCTGTGTCTGTTTTCCTCAGTTTAGAGTCGTTAAAATCTTTATTTTGGGGATTTTTTTTTCTCCCAATGGGTGAAAACTTCAGTGCGTTTTTTTTTTGTAAAAATCTGCAGTGAAACCTCGTGAAGTATGATTGGTTCTATAAAAGACACAAAGAGAGCATTCATTGAAAACAAACACGGTATGTGTGTGATTATCCCCAGCACTGATTTGTGCGCAGTTGACTCTGTAGGAAGACGCTGTGTGCGTAAAGTGGCTCGTTCAGTCACACACCTCACCGGATACAAACTATTTAAGTAGTGTCACAGTAACAATAAACAAATCAATACCTCACCTTCATCTCCTGGTTGATCTCCCTCTTCACAGGGTGCGCGGGTTTCCTGCTGCGTTTATTTTCCGGAGGTCTCCCTTTCTCCATCTCTGGCATAGTCCTGGTGTGGCTGGATCCGATCCGGATCAGTGTCGCTGGGTGTCAAACTGGAGGAGTTTCAGCGGAGTCGCTCAGAGTGAAAGCTGTCACTCCCGGTGACAGACGCTGTCATTCCCGGACGTCTGAGTCCCTCATCTGGGGCTTCGCACCATCCGAGTCCACTGAACATGCGTGCGCTCCGGGTTGGAGGCTCCGCCGCTGAACAATCCCCACTCTCTTTTCTGCGCCGCTGTCAAGCTGCTGCCAACACCACAGACACCACTTCTGGTCGGGACTTTCAAAGTATAACTTTCAGTCGACGACAACCTGAAGTGGTTTTCGACACTGAATGTAAATCAGGGACATCCAAGCTTATTAACCAGCTTAATTAAGGAAGATTGAAGCTGGTATGAATTAAAACATAAATTAAAATGATTAAAACATTTAGGTCGACATGCATCACAATGTAACTTCCATATCAAAACTTTAGAAATAAAGTAGGTCAGGATTGAATTCAGGTTGATTCCACAAGAATATCAACACTACATTGTCTTTCATGACAGACTAAATCAAAACCTGTCACCAAAAGGCCTCCAATAAAAAAATCTACTTATTTTAACATTATTTTATTGTTGCTGCATTTGCAATAAAAAGTAAAAACACTGGAGGAAACACCAGAAACAAAAACACTGCACAGACTCATTAGCTTTGCTCTAAACTCCCTAAAGCATCATGTATGTGTTGAAACTTTTCTCACCTTCAAGTAGGTTGCATAACGTCCTAATGTAAGTTGCATAAGGAAGTGTAACATATGTTGCACTACAAAACATCATAAGTGAATTTAGCAAAAATAACTCAGATTTTCTTGTTTATTTAATTTAAATATATATGCGTTTTGCTCATTTCTAAATAAATGAACTTAACATGTCTCTTTTTTTTTGCTTTAAGACCACTTTAGAACACAAAAACACAAGTTGATGTAACTTGAGGCATTCTGAATTAAAATGATGAGCCGATGGATGATAAACTGCCCATTAAACTGGGTTTATGATAACAAAAAATCTGACTCCTCAGGATCTTGTCAGTGCGTTTAAACTGTTGATATGAGTGGAAACAGAAACAGTTTTTATTGCCCAGTAGCTTCACACATACAAGGAAACTGACATGGTGTTTTGGTGCACTGACACAGAAAAATGTGTAAAATATGAAAAAGAGCAAATGTTCTAAGTCAAATAAACAGCATGTGTAGCAAATCTGAGTATTTCTAAAGGTAATAAAATGTTTAAAATATATATGTATTTACAGTGTGTAGGGATGTTCAAATTATTTGCCTAAAAAATGAACATGATTGCATAATATGGAATGTAAACCACTTGAAATGTGTGAAGGAGTCGTAGTTTGAGAAAACAGACTTGGTGGAAACTTGCTGTGTGTCTGTTTAAAAAATATATTATGGTTGTTTGTTTTAATATTAATCATAACAATTCAATCCCTACACATGCAGACTTTTCTTTTATCTCACTGTAAGTGGAAGCAGCCTCACTAATTGTTTATTTACTGTCTTAAAAAATGGCTTCAACGAGTATCAGCTGGGTGTTAAATGAACAGAGACCTTTTGAACTGAGAAAATGTAAAAGGAAAGCAAGTCCGTCTGTGTCCACTGTCTGTGTGACAAATTGATTCAACTTAAAAACTTGAGTTTATTGAACTTGTTTTTTTTCGAGTTCAGTTAATTTAACTCAACTAGTTTTACACTTTCACATCTCATAAGATGACTGAACAAACTGATCAACTGAAGTGCGGTTAAGTGAAATTTTCAAGCAGCAGGGGAACCAGCATTTTGAACTGAATGAACATAAAATGTTTTACAGTGTAAAAATAAAGGTGGTATGTAGTTTTTTAATAGTTATGAACTGTGCATTTTATTAACAGTTTATTAGTATTTATTAGTATTTCACTTATTTTTCCTGTTTCTTGAAAAAATGTATTAGATTACATGTTAACGAAAAAAAACAAACAAATAAGCGGACATAAAAAACAGACCAAAAATGTTGATAATGTCCAAATCAAAACTATATTTTTATAAATGGTAATTTAGTATTTTACAACATTTCAGCGTAAAATAACATTTTTTTTTAAAAAAAAAAATATTTGAATCAGCAAAAAATGTGTTATTTTACAGAAATTTGCTGTTACTTGAAGGAAAATGTTGGTATATTGATTTAAAAGTGGAAAATAAATAATAAACAGTTTATTTTTATTTTACAGTTTCCCTGTTCTGTCAAATGACAGATAATAACCAGTAAAATCACACAAAAAAATATTATTTTATATGTTGAATGTAAAGACAAACAGGCCAAAACTGTAATTTTGTATTTAAATAATCTAAATATGCCACTATTTCACAGAAATTCAAAGTTATTTTCACAGTTTTTTAACCTGTTTTTCTGGCACCTTGCTGCCTTTTGTTGGTTTTGTTTTGTTTTACAGTGCACCTTCTATCCTTTGTGTAATGAAAATGAATGCAGCAGCCCGGTGACAGTTTTGCACTTTTATTATGAAAGCTGAGTGGCCTGGCTCCCGGTGTAGTCCTGTGAGGAGGGAGGGCCTCTGATTTGATGTAACCCAACACCTGGCGCCCACCCCTCCCAAATCTCAACAGATACATTTCATAAGGAATGCAAAGACTGTGTTTTATCTGAGGGACACAGTACAAACACTGTCTGTATACTCTTGTCTTAAAATAAAGAGATGAAAAGAGCGCTGCGAGTTAAACGATACCATGGCAGAATGTTTGGAGCATCTGTTTGATCAGTGGCCGTGTGCACTGTGTGTGTGTGTGTGTGCACTAAAAACACCTGAAATGTCCACGTTTGGCCCCTGAGCCACCCTCGCCGGAGGAAAAGCAGCACATGCCTGAGGGCAGGATTTACATGCAGGGAGGTGTGTGTGTGTTCCTGCCTCCCTGCACAAACAGGCTTTGAACATAAACATTTGTCCCTTGGTTATTCTTGATGGTAAAGGCCAGAGAATTTATTACCATATCATGTTCCTCTGCTGGTGATGAAACTCTGGAGGTGATCTAATTGCATTCAGGGCACCACATTAACAGATATGTCGGCTCTCATTTCAGACTTGATGGACGTCTAGTTCTTCCACCATAATCTGTTTTCTGATTCCGAAGTGTCCGACATTTTGACCAACACGGTTTACGTGCATGAATTTTAGCAATAACCACAAGCAGCTGGGTTCAGATTCCCTACTGCATCCTCAAATGTCTTCCTCTTGTTGAAATACTACACTGTAAAACACATACTGTAAAAAAAAAAATGGGCAAACCTGACAGCAAGGGTTTAAAAAAGAAAATACAAACAGGTGAAATACTGTAATGTTCAAAAACTGTAAAACAGTGACAACAACAGCAAAACAATTCAAATTTTTTGCAGATTTGGATATAAATTGCAATTTATAAAAAATGACTGTTTTTTTAAAGGTTGAGATTGTTTACAGTTTTGCCCTGTTTTTTAAATTATTTTATGGTGATATTAATATAGCTTTCCGTGATTTTACTATATACTATCTGTATTTCAAAAAAATATAGCAAATATGTAAAATAACAGAAAATTGCTCAAAGGCAAAAAAAATAATAATGTAATGTTTAGCTGGCTTAAATAAACCATGACATTTTATGACCACACACTGTAAAGATAATGATAATTTTTAGCTAATTGAAACACAATTTTAAAAATGGTGTAATTTTTAATGTTGACATTATTTACAGTGGTGATCTGTTTTGGTTAATTAAATCTTATCATACTTTATTTTTTTTTATAAAGTTACTGTGTAATTAAATATTATTTCTGTGATTTTACTAGATATTATTTGTGATTTTACAAAAACAGGGAAAAACCTGTAAATTTTTCAGTTAGTTTTAATATAGTAAAATGGCATAATGTCTTGGTCACATACTGTAGAAGAACAAATTAATATTTGTAAAAACAAATCTGTGGTCTGGTTTTGGTTTTGTTTCGTTCTTTTTTATTTAAATCAATATGTAAATTACTACATTTTTTTCTGTAAAGCAAAACTAGTTTTTATCTAATTTAAAAACAGTAAAACTGCATCATTTTTGTTTTGACATAATGTAAAAGATCAAATTGCCATTTATAAAAAAAAATTGATTTTTTGATGTTGACATTATTTACATCTGTGGCCTGTTTTTTAACAGTCAGTATATGAATTTTTTTTTTTTCTGTGATTCTACTAGATATTATCTGTCGTTTCACAAAACAGGGAAAATCTGCAAAATAGCAGTAAATTGTTTTTAAAAATTACATGTAAAAAATGCTACAAAACGTCATTCACCAAACCTCATATTTCTTTACACAATTACATCATTTTTTATTCAATTGATTGCAAATATATGTGAAATAGGATTTTTTTGCTGATTCAAACACAATTTGTTTTAACAGTTTGTTATTTTACAGTCAAATGTTGAGAAAGAACAAATTACAGTTTATACAAACATTTTTTAAAATGTCATTAAATTATTTTTTCTTGTTTTTTTTTAACAGTGAATGTGTAAATTGTTATTTTTCTGTGATTTTACTAGACATTATCTGTAGTTTAACAAAACTGGGGAAATCTACAAAACAACAGTAAATTGTTTATTTGTTAAAGGGTAAATATTTGTAAAATAATGACATTTTTCAGCTAGTTTAAATACGGTAAGACTGCATCCTTTTATGGACACACATTGTAAAAGAAGTATCACCATTTGAATAAAATTACAGATTTTTGGTGTTGACATCATTGACATCTGTTGATTGTTGTTTACAGTCAGAATTTAATTTCTTTCTGTAATTTTACTACATATTGTCTGTAATTTAACAACAGAGGCTAAAATAATTCTAAATTGCTTTTTAAAAATTGCTGAAAGCCAGTACATTTTTTACAGTGTAGGTGTGTGAACTCCACACAGAGCGGCAGACAGATAGACAGACAAGCAGACAGCAGGTCTGTCTGTCTGTCTGTCTGTCTGTCTCCAGCCAACTCAGCTCTGGTTGGAAGAATCCAGGGACCAAGCTCGTGTAAACAGAAACCCGATCCGGTGTGCTCTTCTCTGGTTTCGGCCCCTCGTAGACCCGCTGATGACACCTGATCCGGGCCGGCTTTGGGAACAGGGCTTATCTGATGCCTGACAAAAGGCCTCTCTCTCCGGCTCCACATAACAGCGCACATCTGGTGCCTCTGCAGGGAGCGATGTCCCTCCAGCTTCCTCTGAGGATGGAGGCGGGAAGAAGGCCTCCTCACAGACCCACTAACGACACAGGACCAGAGACTGAAGTTACAGCCCTCCACATCTGGACCCAATCAGGGAAATTGGCCACTTTGGGTTCGATTAGTTGCATTATTGTCCACGAATTCATGATTACAGAGAACTAAGGCTGTAATTTAGAGGATGAAACTGTTAGTGTGTGTCTTCAGTGTGATCCCTGTGTGCTGCCACCGATAGAGGGGGATGTCTACCCACCAGTAGGAATAATCGCTCCGGTGAATACAGGCCGGTGTTTTCCCTGCATCAGATTACATGCAAATATAGACATCATGATAAAGGGCATGCGAGCCCCTGACCTGGTGAATGATACTAAATAAACTGACCTGCAGCAGAGAAAACCCTCTGAACAGCAGGTTTTTATTTAGTAGACAACTTTTACAACAGACACCCTACAGTAATTATTAAAAACTTTAATGAAACTTCATCTTGAAGTTTCAATCAAGAAGCTATTTTTTTAATCATTTAAAAAAAGATGTCAAAACACATGAAGTAGCCCCTGTTAAGGAGTTGAGTACAATGTAAAAATAAATGAATGCATAAATAAACCCTCTTTGAAAAGATGTAACAATGGAATGAAAAGGAATGAAAAACTGAAATACTGTGATGTTAAGAACTGCAAAATAACAGGAAATACCTTTTGCTGATTTAAATACAGTAAAAAGAGTATAATTTCTTTTTTTTACAATATGTACAGTTTTGACCTGTTTTGTTTTTGTTTGTTTGTTTTTTAACCATTGAAATGTTAATTAATTCTTCTTTGTGATTTTACTTGATGTTAGCTGTAAACTAACAAAACACGAAACATATGTAGAATAACAATTTATAGAATACTGACATTTTAAAAATACCTAACATACCATTTTTCTTAAAAAATAAAATAAACTATCTTTAAAATAATATTTTGAATATATTAATTACCATTTTTTTAAAAATAGTTTGATGTGATTTATGAAGTTGACATACATACATGTATATAGGCACAATACAAGGCAGGTGGTCAAAATGTTATGCCTGATTGGTGCATATTATATATTATATTTTATTTACTACAGTTTTTGCCTGTTTTTTAATGGTTGCTATGTAAATTAATACTTTTAATGATTACAATATATATATATAATTTAACAAAACAAGGAAAATCTGTAAAAAAAAAAAAAACAAAAAAAACAAAACAAATATAATTAAATTGTTTTTAAGAAAATACATTTTTAAAAATGCTCATTTTTTGGAGTGCACAGTTTAAATACATCAAAACTAACTAAATTAAAATGATTGAAGCCAATGAAGGAAGTAAAAAAGAGGCTAATTACAGCTTTAAAAAAAAAAAAAGTCCTAATACAGAATTTTAAATATGTTCTAAAAAATTAAAATTGTTAATCCAACACTGCACAGGCAGAACTAAGAAAAGTCCGCCGGGGACAAACTCACCTCAGGTGTTATAGAGTCATCTGTTCAAAAAGGTCCAGGAGGGTGGTGGCTCGGCAGACTCAGCAGACTTATCGTGATGTGACAATTTTTTTTTACAGTGCTTCTCCATTCATGTGAGACTTGAAGTGACAAAACAATACAAACACTGAGTTTTTTTTCTTGTAAATAATTTACAAGCAAAATAATTTTTAAAAAATTAACCCATAGCTACTCAACAAAACAAAACAAAACAAAAAGCAGCACATTTTGGTAGCACAGCCACAACTTTCTCTTGAGGGAGCAAAATCTCTGCTCCTTATATATGAAGCTCAATTCACATTTTCATCACTTCAGCGCTACCATCAAACAACATGGTGACCAACTCTATAACCTTGATGCAAACAGAAGTGCAAACAACATCACTGTACACACTACGTACTTGTTGGCATTTCTAAATGCCTCTCTTCAAGCTGAATATTTGAAGTCACTTCTAAATTATGCCTTTTAATACAAAAGAAACATTCACCAAAAAAGAAAAACCCACCACTTGGTTTGGCCCAGTGATGTCGTTCTGACATCACCAAAACCTTAAATCCAGGAAGTGCTGAGCGGCCCAATCCCTAACACTAGTCCTGCATGGTGAGTCAGAGCAAAGGAACAAAGAAAAGTAAGTTTGAACAATTAAAGCACATTTGACATGTAATAATATACATAATATTACCACAAATAAGTGTGTGCTGCAATGTTACACTAGCATGGTTCAACTAAAGCAAAATACACATCAGGAAAACAGCATTGTGTAATGTGTAGAATGAAGTTCTCACCCACTTTGTCACATGTGTCACAGAAATCCTCACAGCATTCAGAGTGCTACAAATTACAGTTGTGTACCAGTGTGTTCTACTCACATGTGTGCAATGTAAGGATTTCACCAAGAGTGACTGGCTGCCCACAAAATACCAGCCTGCTTCTAAAATTACTAAGAAGAGTATCATTAACAACAAATAAACACCTCTGGTTTGGGGCTTTCACACACAGAATCTCTTGGAAAAGGTTGCTAGGTTCAGCTGAAACATCAGACTGAAACTGTGACATCAAACTCAAGTTACAGAAGCAATAGACAGCCTGACTACAGAAAAAATAGTAAAGAGGCCTACAGGTATCTTATATAGTCCCTGAGGAGAAGTCAGACCTGTGTTGTTCAATATGTATGAATATATACATATATATATATATATATATATGCACCTGCACTAGGGGAGCACTCCCGTATTGATCAAATGACAACAATGACCAAATACTCCGACTGTGTTAAGGATGTCAGTACACTTATAATACAGCAAAGATGGTCGATCACCTTGAAAGACTTTAAAAATCAACATTTTGTTTTCAAAACATGGATCCTTTTTAGTGGGTCTTTATTTGTAAAAATGTTTTTATTACTATATATATTATTACTGATAAGGGCTTCACCCCTCCACAATTCAGGGGAATGGAAGGGAAAGACCCCTCTGGGAGGAATCTTACCTCATGAGTCATTTTGATCAATACAAATTTGTTTCCGATGCATTAGTCTTGCATAGCCAGACCATTATCTAGTGCTGACAGAGCGTTGCGTAGAATGGTCTGACTGCACCTCATCATCATTCTGCTAGACAGGGACAGGGACATGGGAATTGTTTCAGTGAAACATTTGCACACAGGGAGGCGAGCATTTTCATTAAAATTGATAATTCACTGAAACTCACCTTCAGCAAAACCTTTTTTTGTGTGTGTAGGTTGCTGCCTGCAGGTAGGCGAAAAGGAAGAAGAAAGCTGTGTGATAAGTGAAACCAATAGAAGGCTTGTACCTGAAAAAGTTTGATTATTGCCAAGTAATTTAACTGATGGACACAGGACAAAAATAATAACTTTATTATAATGTTATTGTATTATTGTTTTGACATAAAAAATAATGGCAAACAGTGAGGATGCCTTTGCTAACTAGCTAGCTGGATAGGTATCCCCCAATTTAACACATACACACACACACACATACACACACACACACACACATGCACAGAAGCAAGGAAGCTTAGCCTACAGTAGTGAAGAATAGAGGCTCGCTATTGCTACAGGAAGCTAACATAGCATATCAAAGTAGGCTTGTTAGCCTTTTAAACACGTAATGATACATTGTTTTGTCACTGGTTAGCTATTATGTGCATATATGTACATAATATATCACAAATCTAAACCAGAGTATCAAAAGTGATTGATATTGGTGTCCATTTGTACAACTACTGTAGTACTACTTTTACATGTCATATATTACAACAAATTTTTTTGTTCAAATTATTCAATAACCCTACATATGACTCTCACATAAACAGTAAAAATAGGTTTATGTATGTATATTTGTTTGAAAAAAATACAGAGGGTTATTTTTCACGGTCAAAATGTAGCATCAACATACTTCAAAACCACCTGTTTTGACTTCCTTCCACCAGTAAAATGATTTCAGTTTTATTTGAACATAAGCAAGGCCGCTCTACTCACCATTATGTTTACAGTACCTGAAAATATCGACACTTTTTTGCACCTTCTACTGCATGAACCCTTTATTTATATGCAGCACCTTCTATGCACATACTGAACCTGTGTATATCTTTACATACTGTCTACTGCACCTTATACATGCACTTACTATAAGCCACCACATTGTTGTAATGTGCAACATTAGTTACACTGCTGTTTTTAAAGTGATCTTAATACACCAAATAAACTGTCTTTACAAGAAAAGGTCATCTCACTGTTCCCATTGGTTGCACTTGTACATATTATTTTTCATTATAGGTTTGTATTTGCACGATTCTTGTTCTACTTTTTAAAAAAACAGGCACTGCTTAACTGTATTGTATTGTATTCTATTCTGTTGTAGGTTCAAGATTTAGGAATTTTTGTGTGTCACATGCAGTTGCAAAGTGACGGTTTCTCAAGGCTGTGCACTAAAAATTAAGAAACATTCTTTAAAAACAATGAAAATTTAGAAAAAAGTCATGTCATAAGTAATAAAGTGGTAGATTTTGATGCTAATTTTGATTCTATTCTGATTTTAATCTCTAATGCCAAACTATTAATAACCCATAAACATGACTCTCATATGAACAGTAAAAATAAGTTTGTGTATGTATATTTGCATGCAAAAATACAGAGAGTTATATTGTGCTGTCAAAATTTGATATTGATGCTAATTCTGATTCTATTCTATTCTATTTCATTCTATTCCGTCAGCCCTAACATTTCCATTTTCAACTGTCCCAGTCCAGACCACTAGGCGTCGCTGTTGTCACACTTATTTCTCCTACAAGGTGCAGCTACACCTCAACAGGTTGCAATAACTGTTCAGTTTGACATTTTTCTGCTTTCTGATTTGTTCCGTGTCTTTTTACCTTCCAAACAAACATCAATGAGGCAGCACAATCCGACTTTATCAGGTACAAACTCCTCCACAATCAATTAAATCAATTAAAGCCGCATTCTAGTAATGCCGTCACCATGGCAACATAACGGTGGAAGCAGTGCGCAGGTGTGAAACTCAGGTGTTGATCCGCAAAAGTGGTGAAAGTGAATTGTATGTTTAAGGAGTTGTGAAGTGTTCAGAAAGTCGGGAAAAACTCAACACTGTCATGGAGCATGCGCACTCAGCTGGTTTCTAAAGAAGAAGAAGAAAACAATCTTGTAATAATGTGCACAATTAGGCACGAGCGTGTGATTATTTCCGCAATTAAAGTTCCTGCGGTTCCAGCCAGCTTCCCGTTATATGTTGCTTTTCGTGTGCACCGTTATCTGCACCGTGTCCGGTTTCCCCCGTTAGCAGCCTATAGGTGACGTCACGGAGCCGCCGCCGGTATAAAAAGCTCCGAGTGATGCAGCGACCACATTAGAGAGAAGCAGCGTCTAGTGGGCATCGTCCTCCATCTGGCCAAATTGCTGCAAACAAACAATAAAAAAAAAAACAACAACAACAAAATACAATGTCCAAAATGACGATCGTGCAGCTTGGAGTGGTTGTCATCGCCATATGTTTATCAACACAGGTAAGGCTGCATTTAAATCCACATGTCCAACTGTAGAATTGGTTTTATTCAATAGTTAGTGATAGGAACTGACAGTGTAAGAGCTATAATAGTAATGAAAGGTGATTATATTTATTTATCTTTAATTAACAGGTTTATTATTGCTGTTTCTAGACTTCTACTATAAACTGGTGTTAGTTTAAATTACAACAGACTAGACATGAAGCTCTCAAGGGAAATTAACATGATCTTGAAGTCAGTTTTTTGGGCTGTATCTTTAATTAAACGTCCCCTATTTCTTTCTTTTTCTCTAGTTTACACTCTAGTAGATTAATGGTTCAGGTGCTTCTTTTATTGCCAAAGGTGGAGGAAGAATCTAAAGTTTCTTTTGGGCGCTGTGTGCCAAAAGAAACCTGACACGCAGGCGTGGAAACTTAGGTCTCTCTTTTCTTTTTTTTAATCTGCTCACCAGCCACTCATCCAGTGTTTTCAGAAAGTGGTGCAGCGTTGTGTAGATGAGTGGTCAGAAATAATGGCGTTCTAGTGGTTTAAACTTGGCCTGATGTTTGATTTTTGCCTCAGTGCCTTAATTTGAAGCTTGATTTCCTTCATCCGACTTCAGTTTTTGTGATAAATCCTCCTTTATCCTCCTCCTCCTCCTCCTCCTCCAGCAGGCGGTCTCCGAGAACAACACAGACACCACGGGAAACTCCACCTCCAACTCCAACGCCACCACCACCATGGCCACGGACACCTACAGCAGTTCGGTCAACTCCACCTCCCCCGCCGGAGCAGGCGTCTCGCTGCACGCCAGCACCTTCTCCTTCCTGGTCCCCGTCGCCGTGGCCGCCTCTCTGCTGCAGCGCT
Organism: Dascyllus trimaculatus; assembly: GCA_024666655.1. Taxonomy (NCBI): domain Eukaryota; kingdom Metazoa; phylum Chordata; class Actinopteri; family Pomacentridae; genus Dascyllus; species Dascyllus trimaculatus. Next base: position 15,164,893 of record CM045455.1, on the reverse strand, counting down.
ACTGTTGAAGCCCCCCCACCCCCCACCCTCCGGACCCCCACATGCCTCCCACCCCGTCGTCACCCCTCATCCCACCCACATCTCCAGCCTCTTTCCTCTCTCAGAGACCACGAGACTAACAATGGATGGACTCCACAACCTCCTACGTCCTCCTTTAAAGTAATGCTAAAAAAAATCTAATTCAAGACATTTCTTTTAATAAAAGAGAGGTGGGGAGGGGGGCTCAGCTGGAGATCATCACCGGGCCCTCCCCTCCCTCCCACCCCCACTTCAGCCCCCCCCACCTTTTTGCATGGAATCAAAAGGAAACGGGGTGGTGTCGCCCCAGCTTCCCTTTTGGCTCGCGTTTCCATAGTCACGCCATCACATTTTGGAGATGCTCAGGGCTGCGGTTTGTCATGTCACATGTCTTGATTGAAATGCGGACCACTTGAGTGTACAGAGGTTCTTTTTTTTTTTGTGGCTTCAAATCCAACCCGGCAACCTATATCAGAGCGTCTGTTTAAAAAAGTGAAGTTTGGCACATGCAGTTAGGAAGGGGTTAAGTAAGAGTGTGTGAGCCAGGTGACATTTTTTTCCAGTTGGGTTTTTTTCCCCTCTTTTTATTAGAGAAGCGTCACTGATGAGATGTATGTAGCACATGAGTTGCCACAGAATGTGTGTCAGTTTTGCCTTGTGATTTTTAAAGAGTTGAGGTCTTTTACAATGAGGGTTTGATTGACACCTTTGCCTCCCTTCATCCATGGGTTAGACCCAGGAAATGACTGTCTTGTATAACCATATGGGAAGGGTTGATGTTAGATTTATATTCCCCCCCCTTATAGTTTATATTTTGTATAAATGGAAATGTTGTACTGTTTTATTAGTTTGCGTACAAGATAATGGAAGAAATGACAAATGTACAATAAATTATGAAAAAGTGACAACTGTATGATTCCAAGTTTGTCGTACTTTGTTTTTCTCTCCTCCAATTTCGCGTCCATGAAATCATCCCCACACTGTGTGTAGAATTAAAGGGTGTGGCGATGCTGTGCTCATCATTACTAAGCTGCCCGGCAGTCTAGACAGCTGCAGACCAGAGATGGACTCAGCATTCCCTGATGCCCCCACAGATCTCCTCTGGATCAGTGCCAGTGTGGTGCTGACTGACTGGATATCAACTTTCTATAGTCTTTTTTTTTAATGATAAACATTTAGATAGAGGATTAGCCTTCATTTTTAAGGAGGGGAGAAGCTGTGCAAAAGCCGACAGCATGCAGAAACCTGTTATTTCAGTCTGAAGTTTGATTACCTGGAAGAATAAAGATGATGATGAAAGAGTCCCTGAGGGAACACGATGTCATATTTGATTAGGTAGTTAAGCGAGTTTGGCTTTTGGCTGTTACCCGACACTGTCTAGTCCTGTCTGTGTCCCGATGCTTAATTCTCCAACAGCTGCAGAGCAAAGAAAAATATCTGTGCACACTAAAATCAATTAAAGTTAATGTGGGTTTCCAGTGAGGCACCTTTCTGATTAGCATAATAGAAGAAAAGTTAATGTAAAAGTGGAATATGGGCCACTGGGAGAAACTAGCACTCTTAAAGGTATTTTAATTTAAGGGATAATGAAAAAGCCAGAGGTGAGCCATTTTAATACATTTTGGAATTTCCTTTCTACAGATGAATATTCCATTTATCTGTGTCCTCTTTGTGGTTGCTTTTAAGTCTCACTTTGTGCTATCCACTGTTCCTCCAGCAAGTTAAATTTTATTTAAAAAAGCTATCAGTAAAGGCTAAAACATCAAGCACATCACTGTGTGAGTGAGGCCTGCGACGACAGAGTGAGTAGCGTGCTGTTCGGAAATGCCTCAGCACCAGTAAAGCCGGCCTCATGATTCATTAGTCCGGACTATTGTCTCTCAATCCTCTCCGCACTATTAACCTCTCCTCACACTCCATCACCCCTCCCTTTTTGACATCCCCTTTTTTCCGGATCCATCCATGTAACAGTCCAATAGTCTGGTCTGAAAATGCGAGTCCTAAAAAGTCATTTTTTCTCTCTCTAAATGCTGAAATCATACTTTCAGAGTGATGTTAAGACCTTGTTTTGGTGAACATAATCAGCTTTTATATAAAGAGCGTTTCAATTCTGTGAGATAACACAGACAAAGATGGCGGAGTAGGATCGTGAGGCTGAACTCTCTTCCCCGGGCCTCTTTTCACTGCAAGCTAAATAGTCATTTTGTGACAATTGCTACGTAGTGGACTGCTTGAAATAATTCGCCTCTGATGCCGCGTAGTAAAGATAAATCGGCTTCGTCAAAAATGGATAATGAAGAAACTTGTTCAAGACCGCTCACATCTGCGCAACTTGAATTGACTCTCAGCAAGTTTTTTGATGAAGCCGAGAAAAAGTCTCAGGAGAGGTTTGAACTTCTGGAGAATCAGCTCGGTTCAATACAAACGACGCTTGACACGCATGCCAAAGACATAGAGGAACAAAGGGCTACTGTTACGGCTTTGCAAACCAACGTGGAGAAGAATGAAAATCTCACCCGCAAGCTGGTCGACAAAGTGGCAAAGATGGAAGATAAACTTATCCAAATGGAAGACCAAAGCCGGCGTTGTAATCTGCGCATCATGCATTTAAAGGAAGGACAAGAGAAGAATAATGCACTGTCCTACCTGTCTGCAGCTATTCCCACATGGTTACCGGGGCTCGCATGTGATCCACCAGAGTTCATGCGCGCTCATCGCATCGGTCCTCCCCGAGAGTCGTCGTCTCCTCCGAGGGCGATGATTGTTCAGTGTCTGCGTTTTACGGATCGGGATCGCATCCTCAACGAGGCGAGAAAGGGCATGGTGCAGGTTGCTGGCCATTCCATCCAGTTCGCCCCTGACTTCAGCGATTTCACGGCTAAGCGACGCCGACCTTGTTACCCTGTCATGCATCGGGCGCGTACCCTCGGCCTGGAAGCGTTTTTGCTGTATCCAGCTATCATTAAAATTACAAGCGGCTCTGGAAGGCACCTTTTTGACACTCCATCCGCTGCGGAAAAGTTTCTCTCGGACTATGAAGCCTCCAAATTGCCTAGCCACATTAGCTAGTAAGTTTGTGTATACACGCAGACATGGAGCATGTTTGTTTTGGTTCCGGGCGTAATGACGTTACCGCGTAATTTTTTGTGAACGTGAACGTTGTTCGATGAGGCTTTTTCTTTTCTTTGATTATATAACTGATATAAGTTGAACAATTATGAAGCAGTAATGCTGTTTGAACTCGTGAAAAATGTTTATTTGTTCTTTAAGTGACTCTAAACGTGAGTGATATATATATATATATTTTTCCTTCTACTAGAAGTGATTTTTGTTCAACTTTGGGGGAAGGAGTAAGAATGGCATGAAGCTTGAGAAGTTAAGGAGGATTTGTTGCACTTGTTTGACGCTGATTATGGACTTTGGGGGTTTGAATGGGTGTGTGTGTATGAGTGTGAGTATTTCTGGAATGGGTCCTAGTAGCTGTAGATTAAGTGAGACATTGATACAAGATACGTAATAAAGAATGGTGACTTTTATGAATTTACCGAAGAAAGGACTAAAACTGGCACATCTTAATATTTGCAGTCTCAGGAACAAGGTAACAGATATTTCAAATATTTTATTAGAAGGTAATGTGCATTTATTAGGGATTACTGAGACTCATCTAGATTCTACATTTGAAGATTTTGCTTTAAATATCCCAGGGTACAGTATATACAGGAAAGATAGAAATGCAAATGGTGGCGGTGTAGCAATATATGTACAGGAACATATACCAGTCAAATTGAGAACGGACTTAATGCTACCTGAGATTGAAGTATTGTGGCTTCAAGTCCATATTCCACATTTAAAACCATTACTGGTTTGTTGCTGCTATCGTCCACCAAAAACAGATTCTACATATTTAAATGATTTATGTGCAATGATAGACAATGTTTGTGATACTCAAAATGAAATTTATATTATTGGTGACTTTAATATAGACTGGAATTCACAACAATGTCCTTTAAGGAACAAACTGCATTTAGTTTCTGAGGCATGTGGCCTAAAACAACTAGTAACAAAACCAACTCGGATATATTGTAGGAGTGATGGATCTAAAACCTCGACTTTGATTGATCATATATTTACAAACTCAGCTGATCTTTGTACTAAAGCTGTATCAATCCCAGTAGGCTGTAGCGATCATAACTTAACAGCAGTTGTAAGAAAAACTAAGGTTCCTAAAGGCGGGCAAAAGATAATATTAAAAAGGTCTTACCAACATTTCAATGAAAATACTTTTATTGAGGATATTGGTAATATTTGTTGGAAGGATGTATTGGAAAATAACAATCCGGAGGAAGCAGTGGAGGCTTTTAATGGGTTGTTCTTACAAGTAAGTAATAAACACGCTCCTCTTAAAAAGAGAACAGTCAGGAACATAAGAACAGGTTGGATCGATGCAGAACTCAAGGATTGTATGAAACAAAGAGATGAAGCCCAAAAGGTGACAAAAGCTTCAAATTATAAATCGGATTGGCAGATATATCGCAAGTTGAGAAACTATGTAACACATTTAAATAAAAAGAAAAAGAAGTTATATTTTAAAAATCTGATTAGTAATGAGAAACATGATAATAAGAAATTATGGAGTATTCTCAACAATATGCTGGGAAGGAAGGGAAAAACGATACCATCATTTCTTGAATCGGGGGGTACTTTTATAACAAAGCCACATGAAATTGCTAATCACTTGAACAATTATTTTTGTGATAAAATACACAAACTTAGAGGCGAGATGGGACAAACTAATAATGCACAATCAGAAACATTAATAAGGAACAGTATTATGATGGGAAAAAATTGCATGTTTGACTTTACTAATGTTACTGTGGAGCAAGTTAGAAAATTATTGTTGGAATGTAAAGAGAAGCCAGCTGGTATAGATAATATTGACTCGAAACTATTGAAACTTGTTGCAGACATTGTGGCAAAGCCTATTTCTCATATTTTAAATTTGAGTATAGATAAGTGTGTCTTTCCTCAGGCTTGGAAAATGGCAAAAATTGTGCCTTTGCCAAAAAGTCCAACTGTATCATTCTGTGGCTCTAACAGTAGACCAATCAGCTTGTTGCCAGCTCTCAGCAAAATTATGGAGCGAATTGTTTTTGAACAAATCCAAAAATATTTTTCAGACAATCATTTAAATACAGATTTTCAACATGCATACAGAGCAGGGCATTCTACGACTACAGCTATGGCCCAGATGACAAGTGATTGGGTGACAGCATTAGATAACAAAAGATTGGCAGGAGCTGTACTTTTAGATTTTAGTTCAGCATTTGATCTTATTGATCATGAACTTTTGCTCTGTAAAATGCATTGTTATGGGTTCAGTTCAACAGCATCACGTTGGCTTCAGAGTTACTTAGGGAATAGGAGCCAAAAAGTATTTTTTAATGGAAGCTTCTCAGATGGAAAGAATATCTCCTGTGGTATACCACAGGGAAGCTGCTTAGGACCACTCCTGTTCTCTATATACACAAATGACTTGCCACTAGTATTAAAAAAAGCAAAAATAGCAATGTATGCTGATGACTCAACAATATATTCATCAGAAACCAAAATAGAAGAACTTGAAAATGTTTTAATGACTGACTTAAGATCTATAGATGAGTGGGTCACAAATAACAAGCTTGCTTTGAATATTGGTAAGACAAAGAGCATTGTGTTTGGAACCAGAAATATGCTGTTGAATGAACCCAAACTGAATTTGGTGGTCAAAGATAAAACTGTAGAGCAGGTCATGGAGACCAAACTTCTTGGTGTTGAGATTGACAATAAGCTATCCTGGTCTAAACATATTAGAACTGTGGTGCGTAAGATGGGCAGAAGTCTCTCAACAGTCAGAAGATGTTCTCATATGTTTCCTCTGAACATGACCACAGATGTTATTAAAACCCTTGTACTGTCACAATTAGATTACTGTTCTGAAATTTGGTCATGTGCTGCTCTGTCAGATTTAAATGTTTTACAAATCATTCAAAACAGAGCAGCTAGATGTGCTCTTAGATGTCCACTTAGAACCAATGTAAACTGGATGCATAATGCGTTGTCTTGGCTAAAGATAAATGAGAGATTCAAAGCATCACTGTTAAATTTGACAAGAAATATCATTGAATTTAAATTACCGAATGTACTCTATCAAAGGTTAGACTTTAGTTTCGATGTTCATTGTTATGAAACTAGACATGCCACAGAGGGCCGATTTAAATTACCTTCAGTAAATGGAAATATAGGAAAAAGTAGTGTGATGTATAGAGCGATGACTAACTGGAATGCTTTGCCAAGCGACATCATTTATGCAAACAGTAAACGCCAGTTTAAAGTCCTCTTGAAAAGGCATCTTCTTTTATGTTAATCTTTGGTACAGATGTATTTGTTTTGTTTGCTTTTGTTTATGTTTTTTGTGGAAACTATTTGTTGAAGTTATGTCTTATTTAAATATAAAACAAACTAGGTCCCTTGAACCAGGTCTTTAAGTTGGTGTGTATGGGTGTGAATGTGTGTGAATGGTTGGGGGTGGGGGGGATTGTCATTTTATTTTTATGATTTTCAGTGTCAAAGTGTATTGTTTGCCAACAGACTCCAGGAAGAGTAGCTGTGCTAGTCACAGCTAATGGAGTTCTTAATAAATAAAATAAATAAATAAAATAAACAACTTGTGAATAGTTGAACGGATGTAACCTTCAAAACTTGGAAAACACAACACTGTAAAAAAAAAACTGTTAAAAAAGTAAAAATCTGGCAGCAAAGCACCAGAAAAATATGTTAAAAATGGTAGCATACTGTAGCATACAGTAAAAATAATAGCAAATAAAATAAAAAAAAATACTATAATAAAAAAATAATACTATAATAAAAAATACTTGTAGTAAATTTGAACACAGTAAAACAGTGTAATTTTATAGTCCCATATTATAAAAGAACAAATTATCTGTAAAATACTAATTTTTAATGTTGACATTGTGTGCAGTTTATCAGTTTTTTTCTTTTTCAGTCAATTGTAAATAAATAATTTTTCTGTCATTTTACAAAAACAGGGAAAATCTGTAAAATACGTTTCAAAAATTATTAACCATTTGCTATCTTAATTATAAATAATTTCTCTATAAAATATTGCATAAAAATGTAAATATATCGTATGTAAACAATTATTTTTTGGACTGATTTAAATAATGTTAAATAATATTATAATCTTCGGTCGTAAAAATGCATTTTTAAAAAAAAAAGAAATTCACAGTTAATATGCAAATTAGTACTTTTTCTGTGATTTTATTAGCTATTATCTGTAATTTACCAAAACAGGGGAAAATCTGTAAAATAACCGTAAAATATTCGAATACTTATAGTCAAAAACTTTTTTTTTTTTTTTTTATAGTGTAGGAGGATCACAGCCATTCCCTTTTTGAAGACTGGTGAGTTTAAGAAAAATACAAGAATGTGAAACATTATAAACAAACAAAAAAAACACAGCACAACCCCAAAATGTGTAAATTTGAATTTTTTATTAGAACAAATAACTTTCACTTTCAGTGTCTTTCATTGTGAATTTTTAAATCAGAATCTTAATGAGATATATGAATGGTAACGCGCCAGCTTAAAGACAGTGCTTCAGGTCACGATAATTTATCTTACTGTCTTGTATAAAATATAACTTATTTTAAGGCAATGCTATGTGTCAAATAGATAACATTATTATCATCAACATTAAGGGCATGAGAGTATAGGTGGCTCCATGCATCCCACAGTATGGCCCAAAACGGTTAATGATACTTCTTAGTTCATCCCTCTGTACAGAGACCATGCTATTGCTCCTACACAAAACATTTTTTTAAAAAATAAATTAAATCTAAATCAGTTTGTAAATAGGTGAATACAGTACATTTGCTTCGAGATTCTCTTGAACAACGCCATTTAAAGTAGTAATCTTTGAGTCTTCTCCTTTTTCCTTTGGATATAATGTTCACCACAACAGGTTGTTAAAATTGTGTCAGAGAAGAACTCCACTGCAGTTCTTGAAAGTCATATTAATAAATGAGAGTTGTTACTGAACTCTATCCTACTGTACAGATGGCTGTAAGTGCTTGTAAATGAGGAGAGGTTAATATAACTAGAACATTTAATACAATCCCATAAAACATTCCAGACTGCAGCTGCGACACCTTTACAGCTTTTTATGAACAAATACTGAATACAAAGGCTGTTGTTGTACAGGCTGCTATTTATTAGATTACATTTTACATGTGCTCGTGCACTTCTGACCACTTGTTGTATACATGGCCCTAATGTATTTTATAATTTTAATTGGCATTTAAGTTTATGAGTCCAATGAAAATCAGAGTCTTTCATTCTTCATAATATATAACCATGTCATCAGCATACATGGACACTTCCAATTAAAACAGCAGTAGCCTGTGATTCCCTGCCTAAATATGAACAGTCAACCAACTGAATCAATCACAAGTGAGTCCTTTGTTGGTTATTTATTTAATCTAAAATGAGTTATCTGAGTCTGATGCACCTGCTAGATTGTAATCACTATTATAGTAGCCTAAGCTTGGCATTTGTTGTCAACAGATTTAGACAACTTTGGTTTGGGTAAGGACAAGACCTTTCAGAGAGTTCTTAGGATAAATATTTGGGAACAATATTACCTGAATATACTTTTTACTCATCTCACTTAGAACCTTTGCTCTGACCTTTATTCTGATGCTATTTATTTATAATTTCTTTATTGCTAATTGCTCTATGGCACAAGTGTCAAACTCAGATCCTCGAGGGCCACAGTCCTGCATGTTTTAGATGTTTCCCTCTTCCAGCACACCTGATTCAAATGATCAGCTCATCATCAAGCTCTGCAGAAGCCTGATAACGATCTTGATCATTTGAATCAGGTGTGCTGGAAGAGGGAAACATCTAAAACATTGCAGAATAGTGGCCCTCCAGGATCGGAGTTTGATACCCCTGCGATGGGACCCCAAAATGACACAGGACATTTTTGCTTGGAGACTGATAATTCTGATTCTGACTAAGCACTATACGCTGTACCCCTGAGCAAATAAAAATAACCCACAATGCTACAAAATCATCAGCATGAAGATTATTTGCAATTCTGTAGTCTTGCAAAGCCCTGGATCTAGAGTGCATATAAAGGATTTTTTTTGTGTCAGTATCAATTTCTTACAAAACCCTGCTGGTGTAGCAGTTTGGCTCATGGCTAAATGTGCAGCACAATGTACAGTAGTGCTGTAATGTGACTCAGTGGGCCTGTTTCCATCTTCCTGTTTCCACTGTCATCTTATCTCGGTATGGTGTGAATGACTGGGCTGAGTCATTTTTCTGTAGTAAGAAGTCTGGTCTCAGGTGTATTCAATTCTCTTTCACTGCTCATCTTGTCCTCATTTCAACTCATTTTTTTGAGATACAATGGAAAAATACAACATCTTCCTAGAAGACTTTCCCCCAGAAAGTCTCTTTTAGACAGTTTAAAATAGTCGATCCGTGACATTCTGTTGTTCTTTTACGTCTTGTTGATTAGTGTTGACCACAGATGCTGAAGCTTTCAAGTAAAGTACTTACCATTGATGAAAGAGCCAAACTTGTGCTTGTGTGTTCGTCCATTGTTTCCAGTCCCTCCTGATTATTTCAAATCAACCAGAGTTGCTGCTTCCAGTAACAACAGAAGCATTACTTCCTGTGTGCCAGATTTTTTTCCCCTGGAAAGACTCATTAGACAGAGGCCTTTACAAAACAACAGCACTGTGTGATGAAGATGCCATTAAATCAATATGGCAATGAAAAGAACAAAATGGTACAAATACACAACACAATAAGTCTTAATTGTTATATTTTCAGTGCCAAGGTTAGACCTCTTACTAAAAATATGATTATGTGCTTGAATCTGAGCTTCTGTTGAATCGTGTACCTGTGAATTTCACTTCCTGACTGACTGTTTACCCAATCTTCCCTACTATTCCCAATAACATAGTCACCTGCCCATGTGTGAGGTGTGACACCCAACAGACCTTTAATCATTGATCGGCTTGATGAATTATTCACACGGCCGCCACTGTTAGAGAGGACAATGTAACACACATACTGCATAATGCGCCACTCCCAACCCACATGGACACTCTTCTCTTGGGGGCCTTTCATGCATTTCTTTTGTTGTGCAAAAGCAAGTAGAGAACGCCGTTATTCATGCACTTTGCTGTGAAGACAAGGGTTTGCGTGTTAATATTCACTATCGCCCTGCAATTGCAAATGAAAGAGCATTTTTTTGTATGTTTGTGTGGTAATAACTGGTATTAGATACAGTCACGTTTCTGTCATTAGCAGCTAAGCCTCCCGAGCTTGTGTCAAGTTTCAGGGCTTTGAGATGGAACTCACAACAAACGGAGCCAAAGAGTGGCTTTCTAGAGAAACTGTATATTTGACAGAAATGTAGTATAACAGTGTTTAACCAAAAATCTAAAATTCTTCTTCTTATTCTTATGAATTGTTAGTGTAGCTTTTGTGATCATTTATATTCCGCCCTGTCCGCGTGTTTGTTTTGACCTCATGAATAATCCAGTTCACACCTCAGACAAATGTGCAGCTCAGTGTCACACCTGTCCAGCCCAGTGCTTGTTGCCAAGGACCCAAAACATTCTCAAAAATGATTCATAGCTGAGAGGGGCGATGAGTGAGTCCAAATGGTTTGGGCCAAACCAGCCACAGAAAATCCTCATGCTGTTGTCACAGTGCAGTGCCTTGGTTTCCATAGAGCTGGCCTTTAGTTGGGTTAGAACAGAAAAACACAACAGGTAGCAACTCAGAAAGCTTCAAAACAAACTGTTTGGGAACTTACGAAGTGAAAATCCTGAACCATGCTGTGTAGTGTGTATGTGAAGAATCCAACAGGTCCAGGCAGCACACATAGTTCAGACTACATATGGGAATTATATACTGTACCATTTTACTATATGTACTATATTACGTACCTTAACTTTAATAAATCCTTAAAGGGGTTTAAACAATATAGTTATTGGTTTTGTTAGGTTATTAATAAGGAGCAATTTTCATTTTTACACCTGAAAAATCCTTCTTGCAGGTGTTTATCTTTTCATTTGCTAATAATGTTGTTGTTTATGTAGGTAATATAAAGTAAAAGATAATTTAGAAATTAAAAATATTCAGGGTTTTACACTCTGATAAGCCATCATGTTTGCTTGTATAAATTTTAACCCTCTTCACCCCAAATGGTTCATCTAATTTTTTTTGCTCCTGTCACATTTTCACTCACTATGAGCTAATTTTTAAGTTTAAGTTTTTAGTATTAAGTAGGTGTAATTATCAACATTATTGTGTCATCACAACTTAATAAAGCAATGTTTTCAGCCTAAAAGGTTTACCTAAATCAATAAATTTCAATTCTAATCTTGCAACAATGCATTTAGTAAAATGGTTGTAACAGGTCCCCTTAAGTACTCTAAGTGCTGATGAGTAGTTCAAGGACCAGTCCCTCCAGGATTTCGCGGGTGTTTTTCAAGATTGTTGCGACCTAAAATGCCTGAATTCACGGGAGCTTCTCTAAAAAATTGCGATGAAAGTTGCGATGTTTTAAGAGTATTTGTTGCGATAAAATTGCGGGAGACAGTAAAAAATTGTCAAAAAGTTGCATTTTTTTCTTTGTTTTGTATAATTCATTAAAAATTTTAAAAGTTTAAAAAGTTAATTTCACATCCTGGCACACACGTGTTCACACATACACACACAGCTTGTCACGTCAATTAATTAATCTAACTTACCTTCATTCTTTCAGTGCTCGCAACAGATCTGGATGCAACAGCTTCATGACGGTGGTTTGTCTGGTGTGTGGCCCGCTCGTTTCACCCATTCTCCTAAAATGTTTACGGTAGAAAAAAGTTTGTCAATCAATGAACTTTGTTTGTGTACCACCTCAATATTACACGGGGTGCAAAACAGTTTACCTCCACTCTCGTGAAGAACATCAGGGAATTGCTTTGCAGTAGTTTTCGTTGCATACATATCTGTATCTTCAAACCATGAACAAGGAAGTGAATTCGGTGACGTACGTGCATTACGTTTATGCTGGGGACCACTATGATTGGTGGAACTCACGGGAGGCTGGCCAAAATTGCGGAATAGTCGCGGTGATTGGACAAAATTGCAAGGTCGTGCAGAATTCACGGAGATTGGTTGAATTTGTGTTAATTGTTGCGATCGCAACATCGCAAATTCCTGGAGGGACTGAAGGACCATTGGAAAGTTGTAGATATCAATATTCTAATCTGTTTTTACAGTTCATGGCCATTATAAATGGTGTAATATGGCAGTTTAAAAAAAACAACAACATACCTTTCATATCCACTGGTGGTTTGGGGATTCAGAGGATTAATACCTTGTTAATAAAGATATTATTTTGTTTGTACAATATTTAGAAATACTGATTGTTTGTGGGGTTTCCAGAAAGTAAGTGATCCACACGGTTTACCTATGGAATTACGGAAATAAAAGACAAAATGAACACAAGTCTGCCTGAGAAATATTTCTAAAGCTGGGCCACTGATTTTGAAAAAATGACTTAGAACTGATGTATAAATCATTAATAAATCATTTACAAATAATATAGCAACCAGTTACAGCATATGGCACCTTCTTAAAGGATGAAAAGCATTATTTCAACACTCAAACCTGCCAAACAAACATGTTATCATCTAACAGATATGTGTTTTGGCTAATTTGTTCAATCCAATATGTATATAGCAGTTTAAAGAGTATAAAACTCATGTATAATGCCTCAACGCTGCTCTGTGAAGTGATACATTTCTACCACAAATGATCTCACAGCATAAACTGGTTTCTAAAGTCAGAACGTCCGGAATGAATGAATGTTCAAGTGAGCACCAGCTGGAAAACCTAAACACAAGAAGAAGAACTCGAGGAGGCACCAAAGCTTTGACAGGCTGGTTTTCAAGAGAGACACAAAGTCATTCAAATCACAGCAAGTCGTGTTGTCAGAGAACCAAATTTGCTATGAACCAAGAATCTCATCTTAAGCAAAGAAAGGACTTTCTGAGTTCAGGTGTTTGCTTGAGGACCAAGACCATTTACACAAATTTACATTTTTGCAAACTTTTTTGTCAGATTTGCAAGGTTTCCATTTTCTGAATATGACTTATGAACTGTAATAAGTCACCCAGGCCAGGAACTATTAAAGTTGTCTTTCACTGTAAAAACATAATAGACTGCCCCTTTAGCACTTTTAATGCACATTAATGATTACAATAATGATGTCCAAGGTTACAAATTTATATGTGTCATTAGGATTCTTTGAAAGCAAGGATTTTATTATATATGCTACACCATATAATAATAATAATAATAATAATAATAATAATAATAATAATAATAATAATGTATGCCCACCTATTAAACTTTCATTAAAATGCCTGTAATTTGAATTCTCTGCAGTGTTCAGGCCTGTAACGGTAATAATGTTATTATTATGCAGTGATTAGATTATCCTGATCCTTTTTCAGTTTATCACTCTTGTACCCTGTTTATGCAAATCACCTGTTCCTGCCAGGATTTGACTTTCATGACCGGAACAAGCTGTTGTCGTTCTTGTCTGCGGGTACATTTTCCTCATCTGTCTCGGTGTTTACAGACAGCTTTGGCCAGTGATAAAGCTATTTACAGCTAGTCAGACCACAGACGTTACATGATTTAATGTCTCGTCCTTACAAATAAAATAAAAGCGGCAATTACTTTCCCTGTGTGTCCTGGTTAAGGTATTGGGAAGTCACTCATGGTCAAATTAGTAGGTCATAAGCTGTCATGGCTGCAGAGGATCCATTCATTTAATTAATCATATTTTGTGACATTTTCTCTGCATGTCTGAACAATTACATTTCCTCTGATTTCGAGAAGGGCTCAAAGCAAAAGCATAGATGCAGTACATGGACAGAGAGATGACAAATATTGATCCACGTCTTGCGGACAGCACACAAAGCAACAATAAATTACACACTAAACCACAATAATAAAACCATCAAAACAACATATTGATTCCAGCCAGCATGAGTTGATGCACAGCTCATGTTGGATGTCTCATTCTTTGTTTTATTGCATCTTTTACCGCACCAAAGGGACCCTGTTAAGACTCATCCGATAGCTCAGACTTCTTCTGCACCTCAGTGAAACAACACCTGCAGGCAACTGTCAGAGCTGATTGATGGATGACTCTTCTTATTCATTTCAAGAGTCCTAATTAAGCTGCACAGTGTGTACGCAACACAGAAATGTCCTAATCTAAACTCTACACACTATTACTGTGATATGCTAAATGGAATCAATTGTAAATGATTTTTTAAAGGCCTACAAGAACATCTCAGCAACATTATGTCCTTAATGATTTGAAATGGAGGAAGGAAAAGGGAGACAAAAAGCAGCTGAAAAAGGTCCTTCCTGCCAGATGGTCAGCTGCACTTATTTTTCTCCCCTGCGCCTCTTGGGGAGCTTGTTGCTTTCTCGACACAATGAGGCTCCCCCTTTGTATGAGCGGACGGCAAAAAGTGGATCAATTAGCATAGATGGAGACGGACCTTTATTAAGCTGTTTGGCTTCTCTCATTTTCACCAATCACACGTGGCTCATCAATTAGGCACATAAACGGATCCTCTGTTCCTGTCTGCAGTTTTCTGTGATTCATGTCCAGAGGCTGCGGTCGCCATGGAAACCAAACAATGGGAGGATTTTTTGACACCAACCCTGCGAAGGTGAATGTGGTTTCACTCACTCGGGCGTTTGAGATCAGACAGGTGGGAACTTTAACTGAGCATCCTTACATGTGACATGATGACATAAATTCATGTTTGCTCTGCTGTCATGCAAAGTCTCATCCCTTTGTGAGCCATTCATGACCTGTTTAACATGACAGCAGTGGGAGCCCACAGAGCTAACCTGATTTCATAAGCAAAATCAGGTTGTATCCCAGATTTACTGCACCGCTGTCCCTGCTGCCAGTGTGGCTACCCAACTCAGAGCGTCCTTGGAGAGTCTCTCTGATCTAGCTAACTGCATATCTAGGACAAGCCACCCTCTCCTCCCTGTTTAACCTTTTGGAAGGACACCTGATGCCACTTGACGGCACCTGTTTGCTGGGAATAGCTTCCACCCACTGAGCGTCGAAAGATGGCTATATGAGAAGCCCCGGACAGAAACCTACAATGTACATGAACTAATCCTGTGCACAATGACTGTTGAATACACTGATGCGTGTGAGAGAGACTGTCTCAGTACCATCTGGTCTGCGAGGTGACGGAGAGTCAATGCTTTTTTTTCTTCAAACTGCACTCATTTGTCAGACACATCTGACAAAAAGCTGCGCACAGAAATTTTTCACGATCTCCTTAAAAGTAACTCAAAATCAAGGATATGAGTTTTGTTTTTTTAACCCTTTGTCTTTAAATTACAGCTAATTTGGAGTAGAAAATGTCAACATATTTGAAGACCAATGCCAGCAACTTTTGTATCATTAAATATGATAATTCTGTATCGAAACTTTCCACATTTGCCAAGGCCTTTAAAATGCAACAATTTAAATGCAACTTAGTGTGTGAGAGAAACAGTTATTGATACGGTGCATCTTCTTATCCAGCATTTTTTAACTTTCATTGTTGTGCTGCACCTCTACGTGATACCAGAAGTAACACACCCCTTGTACAGGAAGCAAAAGAAATCAATTCCGCGATCACAACTTCCAAAGCAGAAGCCACCTGGAACTTCTGGCAAAAGAGCTGCTGACTTTGCTGCTGTTAGATGAAGTGATGATGTTAACTTCCCTGCAAAACCTTGTTTAGTTGATATCTGAGCATCTATCAACTGTTTTAAACACTTTCTACAGGGTTTAACAGGCTACTCACATTTAGCGTGTGAAGTGGTAATTTTTTGCTTTGGAATACGCGCTGCATATATTGTGCTGGATTGTCCACTTGATAGAATGGCACAGCTTTAAAAATCTTTGTCACAGCCATTAAATAGTGAGAAAAGTTGCACATTTTGGAAAGTCGCTTATTCACTTGACACCACTTTCAAGCCTGTATGGTCAACATGAAGCTGGATCCAGCAGCTGCTTCACTTAGCTTAGCCTGAAAGTTAGAAATAAAGGGAAACAGCTAGTCTGGTTTTGTCCAAATGAAACAAAATCCACCCACCAGCACTTCAAATGCTTCACTAATTAACTGTGATGTTACAGGCAACTAGTGAAGACTCCAGGAGTCACTTTGCACTTCCAAGGAACAGTTTGGCACATAACTACCTGTGAAACCACAAACTGTTGTTTTTATTCTTTTTTGTACATCAAACAAATGACAAATAGAGGAGCTATATTTTTTAATTTTTGAAATATAAATTTAGGGGTGTCATACTGATAATAGTTCAAACCAACCAAGTTATTCTTTGTTGAACCTGGTAAGATTTACGTATTACTCTGAACACAGCACAAGTCGGAAATGCATGCATTCATATAAATGAAAAGACATGCACAAAATAACACTGTATGTCACTTTATGTGGTGTCCAGTTTTGCACATTTGTACCTAAGCTCTCTGCATCACTGTTGTGCGCATGTCATAATGAAGCCGTGAGGAATGCTGATGTATAGGTAGTCTTGGAACCTCATCATCATTCTACTACAGGGGATGAAAATGCTCTTGCTTGGTTGAATTCCTTTAAACCAATCACAATCATACTGGGCGGAGCTAAGCCCAGGATGTAGCAGTGGGGTCCTACACAAACTACTGACATGGGAATTCTTTTGGTGGAACTTTTGCATGCATGGAGATGAGCATTGTTATTAAAATGGCCAATTCACTGAGAAAAAATAGCAAAACTGTTGTTTCTCTTAGTGAAGGGGATTTTCAGAAAAGGGCAACACTAATAGGAGGAGAGGGGAATTACAGGCTAATACCTGCGTTCTCTATGTGGTGTGACAGACTAACATAAAAGTGACACGTCAGAATAATAGAATGCTGTAACTTTAAAGGATTGATGAAGCCAGCAATGTTTAAGTCCCTAATGGGGAGTGGTTATAGCATACAACACATGTTACCTTTTTTGGATGCAAGTACATGAAGCTAAAGTGTAAATGTGTCTTTAGCTGATATTTTTCTACTCAGATTATGTCGCCATTGAGTCGCCTTTGCTCTACTGTGATCGCTAATCTTGTAGAAAGCCTAGGCATCAAAAAGTCATCTGTATAAAAGAGAAATGTGTACAGAGCCAGGCTGCGCAACACTGTTTTCCTACTCTTAGATCTGCTTCCAGTAATCGGCAACTCACTACAACACTTTTCGGATATAGCATTGAGTCTCATGTCTGTTCACACAAAACTATTGCCTGCTGTTAGCTCTGTTTGTAGTAAATACTGTCAATCGGAAAACATTTTTTTTCCAAGAAATCTATAGTCTTTTTTATTTATTTTATGACAAAATACTTTTTCCACCTTAAAATAAATATCAGATAGGGCTTCACTTTCTGTTCACAGTTATATACCTCACCTACTGCTGCCCTGTTAACTCCAAACATGGTGAGTGAAATTGAATAGAGACAAGAAGAGAAAAACTAAAAACCCTACAGGAATGTTTTTATGGACTCTTTAAAAAAACAAAAAAAAACAAAGGATGGAGGTTGAGCCCATTCAATATGAACACATGGTGAGGACATGTGTGAGGATGGAAACTGTTCACGGTTGCAAAAACCTACATGGTAACACACTATAATTGCACAGTGTGTCTCATTATATCCTACACCCAACCACTATGTTAAATCGTGATTCTTAGACGGACTGAACAGCCTTTTTCCTTGATGATATCTCATTAGCAGACTGTCAGCTCAACTCGCGGCCCCTCCACACCTCCTCTCAGCCCTCTCTTCTTCCTACACTCCACCAGCAGGCACTGACATTTGTATAATGAATGTGGCTCATTTTCAGACGGCTGCCCAATTAGATGTGAGACACTGTGGGCAAGGGAGAAGGCTTAGTTGTATTTGTGTAAGTGCAATGTTCTCTGGCAAAAGAGCTGTGTCAATGGCATGTAATTTCTGTGAGTATATTAAGACATCTTCGGATAAATCATTTGTAAACCTCACTGGGTGAATGAGAAGGGTTTTTATTTGGAGTGCCAGCAGGAGTACCTAGCCTCTTGAAAATTACTATTACACTAAGGCTGTGAAGGATAAACCAAGGAAATGCTCTCTGTGTTTGTGAATGAACGCAGGCTACTTGTGTTTAACCGTAGTAGTCTGGGTAATGTCCTCAAAGTGGGGGTGAGGATGTGCAGTTGGCAGTGATGTAATGGGAAAAGCTGAATCGCTGCCAAGGAGCAGTTATTGGCATTTGCTGGATTTATTGGACACGCAGCAGTTTGTATCCTTGCAGGGAACAATAGCGGAAACACAATAAATCTCACAGTTTACAATGACATTTTGTTTCAGTCATTGTTTATGTTCTGGTGATTATTAATTATGCAAATGTAAATAGAATAACTATATGGAAACAAATCTCTGCAAAACTGCATGTGCTCTTCTACATCTTTGTTAGGACCATTTTGAGTTTGAGACTGTGAGAACTGAGATACTTTATTGGCCTTTATACCTTAAAATGGAGTTAAACGGTTAAGATTTAAAGGTTTATTGTGTTTTGTATGTCTAAAAAACTTAGCGGTGTAAAAGAAAAGCTGGGAGGATATGGAGATGCTCTCCACTGCCATTCCTTTATGCAAGATGCTGGGAATGCATGAGGACAACAGTCCTAGCATCTGAGGAACTGAAGACCCAGTGGATTACTTTCATTACTGAAGGCAAATCAAAGGAGGAAAATCCTTCTTGTTAGCCTATTGGGTAGTTAATGTGGCTAATGTTAGCATTTGCTTTAATTGTACGGCCGTAGTACAGAGCTGTGGGATGGCAAAATGGGGATGGCAGAGAATTTCTCATAATTCAATCAGGATAAACAGAAGTCTTGTTTATTGGTAGTAAAATTCAGAGAAAGACACTTAATGTGAAATTGCAAGCGCTGCCATTAAAACATAATGAAGACTGCATTTTATCATCAGAAGAACATTGCCAGAGTGAGACAAGTTCCCTCTCAAGACAATACAGAGACTCTACTACGTGCTTTTATTACCTGCAGGATTGACGACTGTAACACTGTCCTATCTGGGTTCCCTAAGGAAGAATGTATCTTCACTTCAAACATCACACCAATTTTAAAGCCTCTGCACTGCTTACCTGCCTGTTTTAAAACTGATTTTAAGGTTCTTATATTGGTTTATAAAGCTCCCAACGGTCTCAATCCTACCTAGTTATCAGATTGCTTTTATCCTATAGGACCCTATAGGATAAAAACTGAACTCTTCTGCTAGTGACCTTTCAATTATATCAACAGTTAAAACAAAAACCCACAGTGAGGCAACCTTTTGCTATTATAGCCCACATATCTGATACAGATGTCCTGAAACCTGTGAGTGTTGACATTTTTAAAAGGAAAGCCAAGACCTACCTTTTTAGTCTTTTCTTTGATTTTATTTATTTAATATATTTATTTTTTTACTACTATTTTAAAAACAGGTTTTATTAAATTTTTTGGTTGATTTATTTAAACATTTTGTTCTATTTTACTTCTCTGTTACTACTTCTTCTTCTTTCTTTTTTTTGGTCTTCTTTTACTAATCTGAATTTTGACTTACCCTGCCTCTGGTGTTTCCACAATGCGGGTTGTTACATATAACACAGAGATAACCATTGTTTAAAGACATTTTGGAAGTTTGTTTTCTTAGTAAAAGTCCATTTGTCGTCAGTAGTAAGCCTAGATCAACACTGTCAAAGAAGTGAAGGAACTTGTTTCTAAGTAAATACATTTTTTGCTGTAAATATTTACTGTGGGTTTTGTTCCAGTTTCTATTCAAAGTTTCAAAGATTCCAACACTCTTATGCCGTCTTTATGTGTCTACAGAATGCAATTTGACACTTGTATTTATAAAAATATAAATTATTGTGGAAATGAGCAAATCACAAATGTCTAAGAATCATTTATTGCAGTAACTCTTATGCATGCATACAGAAGAATAAAATAACAGCCAAATTTCATAGACAGTCTGTGCCTCTCACACCTCCCAGGAAGAAAAACAGGTACAGAACAGACACTCTAATACAATGCCAGCTCTTATTAAGAAGTTACATCTGAGTGTTTATCTTTCCTCCTTACCAGCAGAGACGGAGGTTTCTAATTTATGAGTGTGAGAGCGAACGAGATAAGACCTTTGCAGAGGAAGGGAGCATCTAATGGTCTCTGTACACCAAGGACAAATCAGTCTTCTAACCTACACGATAAGAGACACATTCTTTAACACAGTACATATATAGAATGTCAAATTGGAGTGATATAAAAAAAACAAGACCATAAAGAAAAGTGGGTAATCGTTAACAAGTCTTGTGTTTTAATATGTACAGAAAGAAATAACTATTTTGTAATACAGACAGTTTATTTGGTGTTTTCTCTGTCAGTTCTTTATTTCCAGGTTTACACAAAAAGTCATTTGGCTCCGAATGTGTATCAGTCAGAGTGTTAAACTGACAGCAATAAGTGTGATGTCAGCGTATACAGTATAGTTCAGCCTAATCCCCAGGATAAACAGACTGAACAGTGCATTATACTTCCAATGCTGTCCTTGCAGTGTAGAGGAAGCCTGTAGATAAGATGCTATCTGTCAAATGAACAGAGCTCACTTCGCTTCCTGTTCCACTGCTTTGGACCGGCCACAGTGTGTACGTGCACCTGCATGTGTGTGTGGAAACCTGTCATCAGGTTGTTTCATCAGAAAATCTTTGACCATAGAGTCCAGAATTTTAAAAAAGAACCGAAAATCAAACAATTTGGAGTATTACTGCAGTTCGTTGTAAAATGTTCCTCTCAAATCCTTGTTACTATGTACAAAATTTTCCCCCAGTCTTGCTCCCTGCTTCTCGCTCAACAAGTGTTTATTGCTCAAGCATAAATAATTTAGCTGTTTCAGTCCTGTTAGCTACAAAGTAAACAGCAATGCCAAAGTAATTCTGATTCAATCATCTGGACATTGCTGCTGGAAATAAACTCACTCTACAGTTTATTAACAGTATCTCAACAAGAATAAACAAATCACACTTGCTGTCGACCAACCTTGTCTCACAAAAATTACATTCCTATAGCTCAACTGCATTCTCATATACGTGTTAAATGAAATGTGCTTCTCTCCTGAAAGGTAAGATTAAGATTCAATAGGAAACACTTACAGTCCGACGGAGCCACAAAGTCTGTGTTCGGGAGTTTGGAGGCGTAATTTCATAACAGGATTTTCATTTTGACTGGGGTTCACATCCTGCGTGGGGCGATTATTCTCAGACTTGAGTTTCGTTTCGAGTCTCATTTTACTCATTGTTTGGTTGAGGTTTAAGCACCCAAACTACTGATGACTAGTTTGTGAGCACGAAAAAAGTACAAAGTATGATTTCTAAAGTCAGTTTTTCAGCTTTCTAGTTGTAATTGCTACTGTTTGAAAAACTCTTGTTCCAGATATGTCTGAGCTAAATGAACCCCCCTGACAACACTCTTTAAGGAACAGTCTTTGTTGCTCCAGTCAACAGGAACTGGTTGACGTTACGAATACTGTCTCTTCCCTCTGACTAAGTCGTGATCCAAGTTCAAAAAGAAAATAGAAGTGATAAAAACACAAAACATTTTACTCTGAGGTTGAGTTTCAGAGATGTTCCAGTTTCTTGGGTCAGTTACACAGTTTTAAATATATTCAAATCAGATATTTCAGCATTTCATCATGTTGTTTTTAATTTATTAAATATTGAACTTGTTTGGGCTCCACAGTGTTGAACACTACAAAATTATTGACATGTTGATGTGAACCTTTTAGCTGTGGGAAGTTCTTTAGGAGAGAATTGAATACTTCTCTTGCATATACGCTGATCAGGCATAACATTATGACCACCTGCCTAATATTGTGTTGGTCCCTCTTATATGCTCAAAAATGCTCTGAACCATTGGACATGGACAAGAGGACCTCTCAGGGTGTCCTATGGGGTCTGGAACCAGGACGTTGACACTGGATCCTTTGGGTACTCTGGCTTGTGCAGTGGGGCCTCTGTCAATCAAACTTGTTCCACTGCATCCTGTTGAAGCTTTATCAGAATAGATTTGTGTGAAGTTTGGAGGTCAAATCAACATGTTGGGCCATTGTCATGTTCCTCAACATGTTCCTGGTTGTTTGATGTTTTTTCCATGTGGTGGGGTGCATTTTCCTGCAGGGGTAGGCCAGTGACATTTGGGATTTCTATTTGCATGAGGGAGTGTGCTTGTTGTGGGACAATGTTTATTTGGATGTCTGAGTCTTGACACGGATGGCAAAATCCAAGGTTTTCCATCAGAACACCACATATTAGCAATATGATCAATGTTATTCACTTCACCTGTCAGTGGTCATGATGTTGTGGCTAATGGGTTTACATGCATGCTGTCATGCACATACTTAATGGCAATGCATATTTATTTCCATTTACATCAGAGAAAGCATGTATGTGCAAGTGAAGTATTTCATGTTGGTCTAAAAGGCTTCTCATAATTCCTGTAAAATCATTAAACATATCAAATTTTCTTTATTAATTCTTTCATTCTTTTATTGATTTTACATCACCACAAGCTAAACCCTATTGAAATAATATGTCTGTTCTGATATTGCAGATGTATTCTTCGTCATTCAGCTTTTTAAAAATGGAACTACGTAGAGTGTGCAAATGTTTGTGCAGAAGCAAATCTTTGTATTTGCATAAGACTTCTTTTAGTTCCTCAAAACTCTGTCAGTCTGGTGGGTGGATTCTTAAGTCTGTGTGCTGGTACGTAAAAACATCTGACAAATACTATTGTGATATAAGATCACAAAACTATATTATAAAATACATCTTATAGACATAAAAACTCATGTGGCAAATAGATAAGCATATGGAAACTTCCATTTTCCTCCAAGTCCTGAAGAGTGCTAACAAGTTCATATGCACCAGGTGTGTTTGTCCTTTCTGTTGTCCAACCCCTGCTGTGAATTCATGTTCACTGATGTGCCTCTAAGGGATCCGCAAACAAGAAAACCCAGTCACACTGCTCATAAAAAAAAAAGACCAGATCCCCTGCGTGGTCAAGCTCATTAATCATATATTCTGCTGTAAACATGCAACAAAAATGAGTATATTCCAGACATAAATGGAAAATCCAGCTAATTTGGCACCATTTAGATTCATGTAAACAGAGAAGCAGCTTCACCTTCCTCCACATCACAGTTAATGTCCTCTGTGACCTATTCGAGGAAAAAAAAATGGGGCAGTTACCAAGGAGAGAAGCCAATCGTTCATTCTAAAAATATAATCTCAGACCCCCTCGCTAGTGGGAGATTGTGGTGATTTCTTCCTCTCTGTTGTGGCTCAGAAGGAACTGGTCCGTCACATAATAAACAAGTCTTGTGCGATCATTATCCAAACAATGAGTGGCCATTCATGCCCAAACCTCTCTGCAGGCTCATAGTGCATCAGGGATCTGAAGATTTGTTGCTAGTTGATTTGTTTTATCCCTTAAAAGGGGAAAGACGGCAAGTGAAAGCGAGGAAACTGAACTATGAAGCTATGACATATCAATATTTTACTTTTTTTTTGCTTGTAGTTCTGATAGGCGACTCCAAGGGGGTTAAAGTTTCCTTATTTGACAGCCCTTTCCAGACAACCACCAAATGAAATTAGTTCAAAGCAATAATTTTTAGAATAACCATGTGATGTGGGCCACGGGTCCCAAGATAGAAAGGAGGCCTAGAAAAGCTACACATGGAGTTTCTGCGAAAGAATGACCCTCCTGAAAAACATCAGTTTTACAGCAAAATGCTGCTCTCAGAGCCGATCTTATCCTGGTCAACAGCAACATTTCAATTGCAGTTATTTCTGTCACGACGCTGCCTGGAAGGATGACACCACTCTACTCCCAGTAACATGGAATTGAAGGTTTTTTGAGCGGCAGCCAGGAGAATAATTCATTAGACAGAACGGCTATAATGAGCCAGCAAAGACAAAGCGCCCAATTTCCACTGTGTCCTCTTTCCCCTGGGAGCTGTGATCATAATGACGGTGCTGTTTGTTGCCTGGTTTCATGCTGAATCATGATCGCGCAGCCACAGGACCTCGTTGTTTCTTTTCTCACCTCTCTCCCTTCAGATTCCGGAAAAAACAGAAGAGAACATCGACTCCTCTTGATTATGTCACTTGCATGAGACAAGTGTGGTTCAGTTATGTGTTTCACCGGTCTAGTAATAAGGACGAGAATGCTTCACGCCTCATGAGGTCTCCTGATGGGAAGCCATGCAGCTCTTGCAGCAGAGACAGTGATGCATGATGATAAACAGCTAGACAGCTGGTTTGTTTCAAGCCAACTCGCCATCTATATGATAACAAGGTTAAAGAGGAGCAACTCCTCTTCGAGAATTAAAAGGCCAATCAAGAGAGCTTCTTGTTTGTGACCACATCCTCAAATGAATATTCACCAAGACATCCGGCGAGCAGCTAATGCCACGTTATAACTATAAAGCGTCATGTAAACATTAAAACAAACCTGCTCGTAACTCTATGTGTATTGCTCCAGCATAAACAAATAATGTCTTGTGCACATTTGCGGTTTTCACTGATATGTGCTCTGTCCATTAGTCTTTGCTACACTGGCATGTATTCCACTCATTTGGCTCCAGCTGATGGAGCACTCAGCAGTCATTTCAGTGTTGAGTGGGCCTCTCAAGCATATTGGGTTATAATTTTTTCATGTACACTTGCATTTTTATGATAATAGACTATTATTGCTAGATGATGGGTTTTTGTGTCTGAGCCTCTGTGGAGCCGCTGCAATTCGGTTCTTTCTCCTCTATTAAGGTTTTATGTTTGTTGATGCTTTATTGTTTGTTACTGTGCAGTAATTTATTTAAAAAAACAAACATTGTTTTTATAATATTATAGTAAATGTCACCGTTTATTATGTAGGGTCTTAACCTTAATATGTAGAGCTGTTTAGTAAATTTGCATACTAAGTAAAATTCAACCATCATACTTTAATATTTAATTTAGTCAGGTAAATTTGTGTCTTATATAATATTAAAGGGTCTTAAGCTTAATATTTGAACTTGTTAGGTAAACTTGTGATGTGGTCTTATTTCTCCTCTGGAAAGCACTTAGGCACAATGACTGTTGCTTAAAATTTGCATTGTAAATAACAGTGGCGTGACTCGACTGTGAAGGTTTAATTGCTTTTTTTTAACTTGCCTTAATTATTGTTGACAAATTGCATTTTTGCTTCTGTAGTCTTTCAGTTTTAACTTCTACTTAATTGTTGTTTAGATGCCTTTTGAGTATCCTGGTTTTGTGTTGTACATCAAAGCACTTGTTATTAAAAGTGCTAAATAAATAAAGCTGTTGGTATTATCATTATTATTACTATTAATAATAATAATAATAATTTATTTTTATTATTATTAATAAATTAATAATACTAATTATTAATAATAATAATTATTAAATTATTATTATTAATAATAATTTATTATTATTATTAATAGTAATAATTGTTATTATTATCATTCTTCTTACTACTATTAATAATAATAATAATAATAATAATAATAATTTTGTTGTTATTTTTAACAACTACCACAAAACAACACTTTTCATTCCATCAATAACAAGATGAAATTAAATACAATAAAGACATAGTTCTGCATTTTTAGGATGTGGAAAACCAAAAAAATAAAAATAAAAAATTACATTATTACATTTAAAAACTCAGAGATTGTGCTTGAGGTTTGCTAAAAATAGACCAGCTTTAGCACAGCATTTAAGTATATATATTTACATATATATTATATATATTATCATCAATCACTAGTTCAAACTGTATTGAAAGCCATACAGACTTAACAAATACAATACTAAAAATAAAACAAGATCACTTTTAAAATGCACACAAGAGAATGAAAGATAATATAAAATTCATGAGAAAAAGATTAATGAACCAGAACTTATTTACTGAATAGCAGTAAGACACGTCACCGTCGTTTCTCGTCTACTATTGGTCAGAATTTTTGGCTACTGAATTCTGATTGGTTGCTGCTGTGAGTTCAAAGGTTAGTTTGTTTGGTAACATGCATGTTGTTGTGTACCTAGTAAGAGAGGGCTGTGTTATCTGTGGATTTTTGTAACAGTGATTCCTTATTCAGCTTAATGTAACACAGTAATAGCGCACAAATACCTTGTCGCTTATTTATTTAACCTGTTATGTACGTGTGAATGCGCTGACAGCCGGAAATGCTAATGTTAGCGGCGTAGCTACCTAGCTTGGCAGCTTGCTAGCTTGGTGACAAGCGTCCTAAATGTCAAATTGTATCGAAAGCTGACCTTGTAGCCACAGAAAGCTGGAAGAACGGTTCGCATGGCTTCAGTCAGAGCTATGGCTTCAACCAGTCTCCTGTGTTTGATCAACGCGAAGGCAGCAGGCTCGATCAAAACATTAGCCAGGGCAGGATGCAGTGTGTGCGTCAGGAGGAATTTCTCCAGTTCACCTTCAAGACAGCAAAACTGCATGTCAGCCTGGGTCATTGATCAGTATGGCACTAATGGGGTTTTGAGGTACACAGAAGAAGTCCCCATCCCCACCATTAATTCTGCCAGTGAGGTGGTGATTAAAGTTTATGCGGCTAGTCTTAACCCTCTTGATGTATCTATGAGGGGTAAGTGTCAACTAATATCAATTTATTAACTGAAAAAGTTACTAATATTCTCAATAAGCAAAGTAGTAAGAATAAACATAATAAGTGAATTGTAGTTAACTTTTTAATCATACCTGCTGGCTTTCTCTGTTTCAGGTGGCTATGGAGCTAAATTGATGAAGTTAAGAAGGGATCCATTTTCTGCGATGAGCAATGATAATGAGTTTCCCCTCATTCTTGGTCGGGATGTGTCTGGTGTAGTGGTGGACTGTGGACCTGAGGTTACCCACTTCACTCCAGGAGATGAAGTAGGTGCTGCACTGCACAGCCATCTTTTAAAAAGAGTTCTTAGGAGTTGGCAGTAAGGAGGAAAACAGGATTAGGAGTTGGATGTAATGTCACACAGTGGCTACTTTGTTAGGTACGCCTCTGATACTGTCACATAGCTTTTATCTCAACTATACTCGTTATTAAGTTTGTGCTTTGCAGTGGTGTTAAACTGGAATGCATTCTATTGATGTGTTTCTTCTGTTTTGCCT
Source organism: Dascyllus trimaculatus (assembly GCA_024666655.1). Lineage (NCBI taxonomy): Eukaryota > Metazoa > Chordata > Actinopteri > Pomacentridae > Dascyllus > Dascyllus trimaculatus. The sequence continues at coordinate 15,137,461 of CM045455.1, read as the reverse complement.
CTTATCCCATTTACAAACATAAGGGGAAAAGAATATCACAACCACATCTTAATATAATTCAGTCCAGTACAACACAATCAGTACATATGACTTCAGCAAGACACATAGGGCTAACACCAAATTAAAGTTTTTTTTGTTTGTTTTTTTACCATGTTTCCATGTTCATATGATGTTTTTTTTATATGCTTTAAAGCAAAAGAGACAGTTAACAACATGGCTGAGCATTTCCAGCTTGAAACTGCAGTGTACTGATGACAGTCTCAAAAACAGAGATTCAGTCTTCTAGAGTTTCATTCATAACAACCATAAGGAACCAATCCTGCCATCTTGGGGGGTGAACTTTTCTTATCATTTTTTCTTTTCAGGGTCTGTTTCTGGGTTGAACATGCCTCAAATTACTCCAATATTACAGCTTGGAATTGTGTAGCATGGACTTGTTTTACAGTGGTTTTGTAAAGTTGTAAGTGAGCTGGTGTGCTTTAGCTGCAGTGAGTGGGAAGGAGTTGCATGCAGAAAGAGGCAGCAATTATGTAGATCTGCACTTTATAGAGGACACAAGTATGTGGAGTTATATCTAAGTGTTTTTAAGGCATGGAGGGATTATTTTCATGAAAAAAAACCTAAATATGCAACTTTGATACACAAAGATACATTTTTAGAGGTTTAATCAGTAACCAGAGTGGGACTTCAACGTCTTTCTGACCATTTTAGCGAAAGTCGAACATCATAATCTACCTAAATGTAAAATTCATGGCATGCCTGTGATACTGGTTTGCATTAAATGGTATAGGTGTACCTAATAAAGAGACCAGGAAATGTGTGATGTAGTACAATATATCATAGAAAATAACTGAGATACTGTAAAATAATCAAAGACAGAATCTTTTTTGCAGTTTGTGAAGCAAACAAAATAACATTTCTTCATCACATTGATGCAAAAGTCATATAAACATCCAGTATTGTCAATTTTTTGCCACAAGTTGCTAATTCTGATATGAATGGCAGGATAGTAAAGGAGAAAAACATTTGTGCTCTTTATTATTTGCTTGTTTCCCTTGTGACTGACTGTATAAATGTTAAAAAATTGCATAAAATAGGGGAGAAATCACTCTTTGGTTGATTTCATAAAAAACCACAGACACATGGACCTTTAATGAGAGACTATAGGTAAAAATTGCTTCATTTTAAGGAGTCATGAGTCGAAAAGGTTTGAATCCGCTGTTTTAAAGCACACAAAATTTGTTGAAGATATAGCTACTATATGATAGACACTAAGAGAATTCTCACCCCAAATCCACACATCTCCACAGCTGAGTCACTCCCGTACATTTTCTTGGAAGAAAGATCAAGTTGTTTCTGCTCGGTCATCACTTGACTGTGACTCATAATCATTTGAGACTTCTGCTGTGCTGTCTCCCACGTATCCACATTACAGTCTTCCGGCAGACAGAAAGGTAATTATGCAAATTCAGCTTAAAGTGAATGTGATTAAATAATGGAACAATAGAGCAGTGAAAATTTCCACATGCACTCTTCTAGTAATTGTGTTGCACAAGTTTAAAAATATCATTGGAAAAGGCTAATTACCAGAAACGACCGGAACAGTTGTCAGAGAGCTTAACGGCTGATTAACCAAATTCAGAGAACTATGGGTAGGTGGTTAATTTGAGTTGTGTTCGTCGTGTTAAATGTCATTTGTCTTCCAGGTGTGGGCTGCTGTACCCCCATGGAAACAAGGCAGTCTGGCAGAGTTTGTGACTCTGACAGAGTATGAGGTGAGCTACAGAGTAGAGTTGTTATGATAAATTCACTGTGTATAATTAAACTGCTGCCTATTCTAAGACCGACATTAAAGTGATTTTAATTTATTGTCGGGATGTTTTCAAACAAATGGGAAAAAGCTGATTGAGAAGTCTTATTTAAACTGGAAAAAAACAAAACATATTGAACAAAAGTTTGGAAGAAGTGCACTCTGTTATGTAATGGTGCTGTGTAAGAAGTAATTAGGATTAAGTTTGTTTGGTTGCAGTTGCCACTGTGGCAGCAATTACAGAGACATTCAAATTGCCCTGTGCTTTCTTGCTGCATTGTGCTTCATTTATTCAGCTACTGTTGCTAGTTTCCCTCGCAGCAGCTCTGGTGATTAAACCGAGGTTCCAAATTGTTAATTTAAAAGACTGTTTACATGATAATATAGTTGTAACTATTGACGCTGACTGTTTTTGCAGATTTCCCACAAGCCAAAATTATTGAGTCACATCGAGGCAGCGTCCATCCCCTACGTGGCCAACACCGCTCTGTCTGCGCTTGTAAATGCAGGTGGTCTTTGCAGAGACAACGCTTCAAATAAAAGGCAAGCATCGGCCTGTAACATGTATTGAACCCATTTCACCCCCTTGTTATCTATCCAGAGAACAAGAGAGGTGCGAATCAGGAGGAGAAGTGAGAAGTGTAAGTCCCTGAATGCTATTACAAACTGTAATCCGTGCATTTATTCGTTAGGATCTCGGAATTTAAATGTGCCCTTTTCCTGTTGAGAATTCAGTCCATCCATGCAGACCTTGACTTTAATGAGACGTTCTCCAACACTTTCATTTGTGTAGTTCAACCAGTCTCATATTTCATTCTAATTGGCATCAAAAGGTTTTTTAAAACCCTGCTTTTAAAACCGTAGACTGTAAGAAAAACTTAACCTGATGAGTAACCTAATGGAACTTCCACTCCTCCTCTAATGTAATAGCTTCCAATCTTGCAAATCCCTTCTCAGCCCCCGAGGCTCCCACTTCTTTTTGTAGCTTCGTTTAAATGAGTCACACAGTAATTGAATGACCCCTCTGGTTGCTGGGGTTTCTCCTCCTAGAGTTTTGATCACTGGAGGATCAGGAGGTGTTGGAACATTTTCCATTCAGGTAAGACAAAGTTTATTCCTGTAGCCGTGCCTACATGTGTCTTTGACTCTGTTAAAACCCTGCAAGAATGTAAGGCCTCCTGCCGTGCGGATTTATCTGTTTTTCTTCCTTTACATTCTGCCAGCTACTGAAGGCTTGGGGAGCCCACGTAACCGTCACCTGCTCTCAGAATGCTGAAGGCCTCGTTAGAGGGCTCGGGGCCGACGAGGTGGTGGACTCCACAGCGGGAGATGTCGCCGAAAAACTAGAAACGATGGAGAAGTAAGATTTGTTGCTGTGTTTTTAGAGATAAACAGACTATCAAAATTGTACCTTCCATCATGTGTAAAGCGGTTACAGTGTTGTTTTTTTTCTTAAGAAACAGATTGGAGCAAAATGTTCTTTGATGAGGTATCATTAGAGTCAGTGCCAGTCCAATAAAGGTGCTAATGAAAAGCGATCATCTAGGACTGCTAAAATTCTGTGTGCTTCCCCCCATAAACACCCCAAATGTGGTAAACATCTTCCTGTCAGCATGGCACACCTGCTCACTGACTCATTTTCTAGTTTCCATGGAAACCAGGACTTGAGGTCTGAGAGGATGCTGGTTCACTTATTTTCCTGCCCCCGAAACAGTATTGGTAAACCTTGGCCTTAGCTTGAAGACATAACAATTATCTTTTCCTGGCATTTAAACGGGGATCTAGCAGTCAGAGCCATGTGGACATGAGATAATTAGATTCTGACAAATTAAAAGCCCACAGGGAGTCTCAAATGTAGCAACTTGCTATTAAGTATGTTTGATTTTATGTATTTAAACCTTTGTCCAACAGGATTTTTTATAAATTTGACTGCTTTTGTTTGCACCACTAGGTTTGATGTTGTGTTCGATGGTGTGGGTGGAGATACAGAGCAGTATGCAGTGGGACTGCTGAAGCCCTGGTCTGGGGCAAAATACGTCACGCTGGTAACACCTTTACTCCTCAACACTGATTCCATGGGCCTGTTAGACGGGATGCTTAATGCCGGGTTCACCCTTCACAATAAAGCCATTCAGGTAAAAGCACGAGTAAAGCAAACTTTTTGATTTTAATACTGATGTAAAAGATTACACATCAGTGTTTGGTCTAGCCTGACAAACAGATCCCTTTCTGCTCAGTCGTTTGTTTTTACAAAATGCACTGAGCCTTGTGTTTCTCATGAAGCCAGTAGCCTGGGTGTGGACTACAGATGCTCCCAAACTGAAATGGCATTCTCGATCCCCAGTGGCATGGAAAGACTGCTCTGTGTAAGGGGTGCACACCTGTCCCAGCCAATAGAAGGTTCTGCTACATTTTATTTCCATTCAGTTGATCAGATGAATTGAAGTACAGGTGAGGCTGGGTGGGAAATAATCATGTAAATACTTGACTTAGCTTTGTAGCATATTTCCCCTTCGCAGAGGTTCATGCTCAGTCTTTAGAAATATATGCTGAAGGGCTTAATAAATCTCACAGTGTGCAGTGAGGTGGGAATGAATCTGAGCGTTAAGAGTCTCTGCTTGTGTACAAGTCTGCTCTGTCAGTGGGGTTCATGTCATGAAGGGTGGTGAGTGAACAGACGAGGACAGGGTGGAGCTGCTCTGGGGACTGAGTCAAGTTGTCCGGGGCAGTGCAGGCACTAGTGAGAGCACAGCTGGCAGTGTTGGAGCTGTGTGTGTGTGTGTGTGAGAGAGAGAGAGTGTGTGTGAATGAGTGTGCAACTGTGTGGGCATCAGACTAGATGCAGTGTGTGTGTGTGTGTGTGTGTTTGCTGCTGAACCAGCAGTATTTGGTGTTTGTTCAGATTGTGGCTGACTATCTCCCCCCGGCAAATACCAGTGTTTGTGTGTTTCTTGCCAAGCCTCCGAGCCCCTTTTGTCCACGGGAGCAGCCAGCTGGTCAGTTTGGCGGGGCTCAGTAGCAGCAGTCACACCCTCAACGAACAGCTCTGGACAGCAAGTCTTTTCCATGTGGGAGATCACAGCGCAACTGAGCCCTCTAGTGTTAAACTTCATGGCAGCATTCAATTGTTTGTTTTTCCCAGATAAGCAGGGGTAGTTTTACCAGAGTCTTAGAGGTGTGGCAAAGTGATGTCACATAACTGTTTGTTTTCATCAAGTATCAGGTTGTGTTTTATTTCCAGTTGAGGACGTGGGAGAATTTTGTCTTTTGTAACTGAGTTATGGAAGTTTGTTTGTCATAACAAGAAAAGCATAGATGCATCCACCATTAAGTTTCTGTGTTCAGTTAAGATGTCTTTGAGAGCCAGTAGACCAGCCAGCATAATACGAGGACCCTGAATCATGAACACTCAATGAAACGCAGGCATGATTCATGCTATTGATTTGCCTATCCACTATTATATGTTAAAATGTCTGCCATGAAAAAAGTCTTATTTTTCCTTCAAGTTATGTGGACAAAAGCAAAAATACCAGTTTTAACTAGTTTAATTAATCTTCTATAACTTTTCATCCTGGAGGGGTCAAGATGTCACACAGCAAATTTGGTGAAGATGGGACAAAAATCCTGGGAGGAGTTGTTAAATTCCAATATCTGCTAATCTATTTGGTTAATTTCCTCTCACTCTCATTATGTTGCAAATGTCACTGTATTGGTCATGTGCGTGGGCTGGCTTTTTTTACTCCTTGGTAGCTTTTTAAAAAATTCGATTTCAGATTTTGCACAATCGTTTCATGGTATTTTCAGTATTACGTGAAACCTGCTGACATTTATGACAATGTAAAGATTGATTTGTGACCCCTGGAGACCTTTGCATGTAGACTTCCTTAACTCTTCATACCAGATAACTATTCTGTGTGAGGTGCAGACATGCCTGACTTCTAATTATTGCCCTCACTCTGGTCACCTCCTAGAACATACTATCAAGCGGAGTCTTCTACAGGTGGGGATTTTATGCTCCAGATGGTCCCGCTCTGGATGAAGTCAGCCGGCTGGTGGATGCAGGGAAGGTACTGTACTGCCTTGTTGTTTCATGTCGTACATACTTGCCATTCAGAAAACCTTGTGGAAATTGTCTCACTTGCACATCAGTCTGAGAGTGAAATTTATGCAGGGATGGAGAGCATACAGTTACAGTGAACATGAACATACCAGGGATTCCGTACATGCCTGTATTCAAGGCTCCCCAGTGGCTTTGTTAAGGAGACGGCATCGTGTTCCCACTATGCTGGTTGGTTGGTGTGCAGGGTTGGCTGCTGGGCGATTGAGTCAGGCGCCAGGAGACGGTGAATGGATTTTTTAAACAGTGCTGAGCAGCCATTCGCAAAAGCGTGTGGGACCTCTGTCCTATTGTCCTGGGGCTTACAGCAAGCAGCACACTCAGACCAGTGGCGGGAAGCCTACGGACCCGCACAGCAACCCCCTCTCCCCCCAAAAACACACATGCACACACTCTCTCTACACGTCCCATTTGCAGTCAGAAGTGCGGACGGCTTCCAGTGACGCCACCGTGCTCCCCGTTCATTGTTAATGACAAGAGATGCTGACCAGAATAACAAGCCCGGCTGCCTGTGTTGTGGGACTAGCGCAGGATTGTCCAGCCTCATCACATTCTGAACCCCTCCCGCATGTTCTCACATTTGCAGCTATGAAAGCAGAGATGATGTAGCATTAGGGGGCTTGTGGGTATATGCTAGATTGAATATGTTAAATAATGTGTTAGAGTGATATCCAGTGGCTATACACTTAGATCTTTGGTCAAGTTACTGAAAATAGTACAGTCAGTTCATGTTGTCTGGCTTTGAGGTCTTAATGCAATATGTTTACGCCATTAGGACAGGAAATATATCTAAATGATATAATTGTTAAGCTGTTAGTAGTAATTCTGTTGTAAAATAAAGCAAATTCCACCCATCCATCATCTATACACCGCTTAATCCTCTGTAGGGTTGCGGTGGGGCTGGAGCCTATCCCAGTCAACTCAGGGCAAAGGCAAGGGACATCCTGAACAGGTCGCCAGCCCATCACAGGATTACACATAGAGAGACAGACAACCAAGCACATTCACACCTACAGACAATTTAGAATAATCAGTTAACCTCAGCATGTCTTTGGACTGTGGGAGGAAGCCAGAGTACCCGGTGAAAACCCACGCTGCACAGGCAGAACATGCAAACTCCACACAGAAAGATCCCAGGCTGGGACGCGAACCAGGGATCTGCGAGCTATGATGTGACAGTGCTAAGAACCAACACACCGTGCTGCCCTAAATTCTACCCATCATATTCTCAAACCCAATAAAACAAAAGCCAAAACACAAAGTCTTTTAAACCCGTCTGATGAACTAAAGCTTTAAATCGGATCTCATAATCATTTCATGATACACGTCTTGATCTCAAGCTCACATTCCTGATGTTCTTTCTGTCTGTCTCATCACAGATCCTGCCAGTCGTGGAGGCCCAGTTTCCATTTACCCAGGTCCCTCAGGCTTTCCAGAAGTTGGAGCAGGGCCATGCCAGAGGGAAGACCGTAGTCAGGGTGGCTGAGGAGGACGACGAACAGGCCGAAGAGTTGGTACAGAGCAGCCGCTTAGAGACTGCAGAGTCGGAGCGGGAAGTGCAAGAAACAGTCAAGCAAAACTAAAGCGAGCGCCAAGAGAGTTACTCCTGTGATCCTTCTCACCTCTGTAAGGCTACGCTTGACTGTAGCCGACTGTATTATCCAGAGGTAGCAGCGGGTTGTGCAGCAGACTGCAAGCGTGACTTGCGCTCGTAATGAGAGCGTACTGGAGGCTGTAGCTCTTGTTAAAACTTGCGCCCTCCAGTACCGTCTTGAAGTTTTCACAAGCTGGTTGAGTTATGCTGCATTCATGTCACTGTCGGGTTACTATAATTACCACCTGCTGACCTGTAAATGTCATTCAGGTCAGAATCCAGCTGGTAATAGCAACCAGGTATTGGGTTACTTGCGGAAATTTATTCAACAAGAAACTTGTCTTTTACAAACAGAAGCAGCACAACAAGGCAGGTGACTTTTTCTTTCCTTTGCATTTGCATAATCTCCTTGTTAAGCTGTTTGAGAACTGCCACGAGCACTTGGATGTCGTTCCCCATCATCACTTTGAGTGTCACTTTATGTGGATGCCATATACAGCTATGTATTTTGAACCAAATGTGTCAGTTCAACCTTTGAGAAACAAACAAACAAACAAACAAAAAGATTCATTTTCCTCTCTACATTGTTCAGTAAAGTGCAGCTCGGTTTACTGTTTTGTGTATTTAAGAAATTTATTGACAAAAATACTTTTGTTATTCTGAAAACAAAATGAGTCTGTGCTGTATAGTTTTGATTAAACAAAAATAAAAGACACAAGAGATATACAATATTTTTTTTCCTCATGTTGCATGCAGCTGGAAAGTAAGGCAGTATGTACTGTATAACATGACATTGCATAAAAAGATATGAAAAACATGTTAACACTGTTTTAAGTTAATTAAAATCATGTAGAAATAGATTTATTCCATGAAAAGACAAAATATAAACCTTAAAAGATATATTACTGGGAGTGTAAAATAAGAAGCATTTCAAGTTCAAGACCCGCTGGTTGTATGTTCAGAGGGTTGTAATACATTCTGATGAAATTTTTCAGTTCTCTCTAAGTTGACCTCTTCATTGGACAGTTTTATCGTTGCCCTGCAGCAAAATGTTGAGCAGCTCCAATGACGCACCTCGTCCTCGAATCCTTGAACACTTGACACCGAGTCTCCGACAGAGCCGTGCCTCTGACTCTGAATATCAGGGATCCAGCTGAGCAGCTCATGTTTTCATATAACCTCCACATTCCACCTTTGTTGTAGTTTATTTGGATCGAACGTGTTCAGAATGACTTGGTTTTTGTCGTAGTGATGGCCTCCTGAAAGAGGTTTGATATACAGATAAATATTAGTTTTTCCACTATGATTCTAAATAATTAAGCATCATTTTTTAATTGGGTTCTTGTTTGGACCGGAAATGGGTTCATGTTCATTAAAGATAGATGATCACATGCCTATTGATGGATTTAAAACCCTTTTCCTATTTCTTTTTCTTTGGTGTTTGCAGTAATTAGTTTTTGTAAAGATATTTCTTTTACAATATACCGATGACAATATTTACTACACAGTACTGCTAGTGCAGCAAATAATTCCTCATGTTTGTACACTGGCATTATTTAGTCCACAAGGTGTCACTAATTGACAGTGTTGCAGAGTCGCTGTACATAAATGCCCAGTTCAGTTCTCCAGGAGGTTCTGGGAAGAGGTTAGGCACGGAATGATAATAATACTGGCTTGGTTTGAACAAAAGTTGGTCATTACTGCATAGAATTTGCATTCTAAATAGAGAGTTTTGTAGAGGACAATTACTGCCTCTTAGGTGAACGTGGGAACAGAGAATATTCGCTAATAATTCTAGCATTTGCCCTCAGATCTTGGACCTGACAGATTTAACTAAATTTATCTATAAAAACCTAAAGTGTATGCAAATTTGACGGACACTGAAGCATTATATAACTCTGACATTTGAACCCTCTGCAGCAAACTCATCCCAGACAGTGCAGATATGCTAATCATCAATACAATGTCTTTTAACATTAAAGAGAAATTGTTTTGTTTAAGTTACATGTCATGCCAGGTCTGGGTGCTCACCTTTGACTTCCAGGACGAGATCAGATGTGAGGGAGTAGCGAATGAAGCCGTCGGGGGTGATGCTCCAGAGGCTGACTTGGTTGTCTGGCTCTGGTGTGAGACCTACGCGGCTTCCTGCCATTGTGATGCTGCCAATGGGACCTAAGCAGCACTCTTCCAACAGCTGGAAACAGACAGAGGAGTCAGTGTGAGGATTTAATTTTGCTTCTGCTACCACCCTCCTGCTGTGTTTCTGGGTGACTATCGATTGTGGGGGGTTTTTTGTCATCAGTATGTGCAAACTCTCATCCAGGTTTGGCTTCTGTACGCCCTCTGCACCTCACCACCCTGCTGTCCTCCTCCTTCCTTGTTCCTGCCACCTGAATGCCTCTGACTGGATCAGCGCCCAGTCCTCTGCTCTGATCTCACTGCAGCAGTAATCTCAACACCTGCCTTAAAACTGCAGCACGTCTGGCAGCCAGGGCAGCAGTGATTTAATGCAAGCAGCATGCCAATGGGTCCTAGTGTCTCTGTTCACCAGTTTACTTGTAGCAGTTATACTTTGTGGTACATTGTTTCTGTATGTGCCTAGTCCACTTTTGTTTGTACCTCTGCATACTAGTTTCTGTATGCACCTTTCTGTGAATACCTGTACGACATCACTTGTGTACTACCTTTGTACGTGTAGACTGAGGCAGGCATTAGCTTGTTTGCTTTTGCAGCCACATTCAGGTTTTGGGTTTGCCAGGTAAAAATAGAGCAGAAAACACAGAGCAGGTTTTCTTTTGTTGTTCTGGATTATCTAATGAGCAGCTAAAAGGCTAAAGAAAGAGCTCCAGATCAACCCTCTGAACTTTAAAACCTAGTGACGGGTCAAAATTACAATTTACCAGAGAATATAATAATATACAGAAAAAACTGTAACCAAATTGTAAGGTTCTCAGATTTTCTATGGTCCTTGAACTTGTCATGTCAAGTGCCACTTGATCGGAAAACTTAACCATACCTCAGCTTAAAATTGTGATATTTAATATTACTATATCCTTGATGCAACCAGTATGCCATTAGCTACTACCAACTGTCGTGTAACAAAAATTCAGGGACTTTTTGACTGAATTAGGCTGAACTGCAGGATGTGTTTACACAAAGCAGATGCTAAACAAGAATAGAAATGGAAACAAATTAAAAATGTAAGGAATAAAATATCCATAGTATGTAGAATCACCATTTTTGCCTAGTATTGGTTATATCAGTATGTATTTGATGCATATGCTGATTCCAGTTTTTTCAGTTTTTGTAAAATGAGTATAGAAACTTTTGTATTTTTTATTATTTTTGTCTTTTTCCTGTCGTTATCCTGCACAACAGATATTTTTGAGTTCTGCACTTCTAGATCAGATTTATATCGCAGCGAAAAAAGGAACCCACAGTGAGAAAATAATGAGACGGGAGTAAAAAAAATATTCCTACTTGGAGCTCGGAGGATTAAGAGTCTGTCTCTGTTATTTTTTCCTTTCTTTGTTTTGAACAGAACTCATTGACCTTGGCCCCCTAGTTTACTGTGTTATTTTTTGCCAAACCTGGCCACTGAGCTTGTAAGTATGTCTCATTCGGTTCATTAAAAAAGGGACAGTTTTGTTTTCAACTGCCATCAGCTGGTTGTTAATATTATTCTCCCTTTCTCCCTTAATGAGCTGTGGCCTAACGGCTTCATTAGTTTAAATAAAACTGTACAAGGTAGAATGATCATTGTTTAATAACAAAACATTCTGCCTGTTACTTGATGGAGATATTTATCATGATTACAGAGTCTATACCATCCAACTGACCATTTGCACTTCAAAAATAGTACTAAATTTACCTCTATTTCAACTTGACAAACAGGTAACGGGGTGAAGGTTAACAGAAATCCAGTCTGTCTCTGATCTGAGTTGAGCCTTCTTCAGGACTAACCTGGTCTTAATTTTGAGATTTGACTTCAGCCCATTTTAGATGATCTATGAACCTGCTGACTGTTGATCTCCTTACGCACCTCTGCTAAAACTTTCTGACCTTTGACATCAGATTAGTTGTACAATGACCGTCCTGGTACCTTGCAGTGCAGATGTCCGTTCTGGTAGAACCAAATCTGCTCAAAACCATCTGACTCCTCTGTTTCTTGAATCCGCAGAAGTTTCACATCATCCAAATCGCCAGTCACGGACATCATTAGCCCCGTCTGTCGGTTCCTTAAACGGAAGTGAACCTGCTTCTGCTCAGGTAGACACACAAACACAGGACTGATGTTTTTCCTGAATGAATAACTGCGATCATAACTTAGTGAAATTCATGATGCATGATGTTTTTTTTTCTTTTTTGATTGTTATTTTCAGTGCAATCAATCAGACACAGCTGTTTGAACTGACAGACGTCAAGTGTACATATAAATACACCGATCACTGTGGTGTACAGACTTTTTAAAGCAGAAAAATCTAATTGTATACCTGCATAAGAGGGCGTAGGGATCCGATTTTCTTCCAGCTGTTGAACTTGTTCCAGTCGGGCAGCTCACCAGGTTTCAGCAAAATCTGAGCACCGCGGTAGTTGAGTCCCTCGTATAACACCCACCTGATGGAAAAGAAAGTACAAAACAAACAACACATCCTTATCAGCTTTTCTCATTTGGCACTTTGACTGGCGCAAGTTAATCACCATCAGTCCCAAGATAAATAGTGTTTACTGAGTGTTTCCGACATAGAATTGAGAACTTGCTCTTGTGTTTATTTAATTTTTCTTCACTCCACAGCCTGAATAGCCATGCAGTTAGAAGTTAGATGAGAATGTTTTTCTTTCTTCTCATTAACTTCTTCCTTATGTGACTAAGGAAGTAGCATTTGGCCAGGAGATTAGAGGACGCTCAAGAGGGCATGAAGAGAGTCGACAGGAACAAATATTAATATGCTTTGCCGTTCTCCGATTCCAAAAAAATCTGGAAATCTCAAGTTGAATTGTTCTGATATTAAAAACTTAACCTGCTGAGCCTTTGATGCTGGTAGGTACATAATTTTCTTTCTCAAAAGCAGCAGTATTTTAGAGCCCTGTCCATCCTCCAAGTAATGCACTGCCAAAGACAATCTTGTAAAATGTGCTGAGCTTCACCGCTGTCCAATTTTGCTTTTAACTCAGCTGCAGCAGGAATGTGTCACTCCAGAGACACCTCTGCCTCACTATGAGCCCTTTATTTCCTCTGCATGGACTCACACCTACAGACTGAATCTTGCACATCAGCAGCAGATTTCCATCATTTATCCACCTGTCAGTGCTGCCGTGTGCCACGCTGCAACACAAGATGTGCTGAACTTGCACTCTGCGCGCGATATTTCTGAATCTATGGAGCATCATACTTGAGCATTCAGGCCCAAACCGCTTCGCCTACATGGGCGATTTCCAAAAAAAAAAACAACTCCAGGAATCCATCTTCGCTTCCCTGTCACACTAACAAATCTGCATTGAATACAAATGTAACGACTGGCTATTCAGAAGAACACAAAGGGAGCCACTTATTTAGACACACAGCCTTGCTGCTTTCTGATTTTATTATCTTGAAGTCTTTCATCTTTAATTTGAAGTACCTTGCTTTGTCTGCTGAGCTCTAGCTCCTTTATCGTGTAACTCTATGATTTGTTATTACAGCAGTGGCACTCTACAAGGGTGTGGCTCGACACACAAAGAACTATGGAATGAACGTCTGACATGTTGACTTGGCAGATGATAACTTATGAATCTAAAAAACAACAGGGATTTAGATGCTGAACTGCTCACAGTCAACAGGCCACTGAAGGGTTTGGGTGTGAAAAATAAGGAATAATACTTTGTTTAACTTGTTCCCCGGCGGGAAAAAAAATGTTATTGACAGCCCAGTGGGTCTCCAGGAGAAACACACACAGACTGTTATGCATGAACCTGTCAAACACACACACGGAAGACAAGCTGGTGATGGCTGGCTCACTGCTTTACATTCCTATGGAGTGAGTTACCACCCAGCATTTGCGATGTACTCACATGCCTCCTTCCACCAGCACGGACTGGACCCGGCCACAGCCTCCAGCCAGCTGAAGGTTGACGGATCCATCTGTTAGAACCACCCTCTTCCCACGCAGCCCGCATCGCTCAAAAAGAGTGATGGATGGCAGTGAGAACTCCTGGCAAGGATGGGAGAGAAAGACACGGACGGTGCATTAACAACACACACTGAAAGCTGGAGGTCATGCAGGTTGACAATAAGGTGATTTCAAAGTTGCCCTGGAAACAGACCACGCTCATACCTTTGTACTGCTTGGCATTTTCTGCTCACTGTTAACTGCAAAAGACAGGCTGCTTTTCTAAATTAACAGCAGTAGTGAGTCATTTAATGCTGGATGGTAGTTTTTATATGAAGGACAAGGACAGATGAGCTAAACTGTGAGAATTTTCCAACCCAGATGAGGTAGATTTGGTTTGAAAACACTCTCCTTCACCATTTACATCTAGTTTTTAATTAAAAAAAACACTCTGACCCTGTCTTGATGATATACCATTTAATTAGTCTTGTGGAAAATCTGTGAGGCTTCCTGTTTTGAAAAAGTTTAGTGTTGCTATCTGTTCTATAGACTGTTATTACTATGAAAAGTTTTTTTTAATGAGAATATACATCGATCAGTCACAACATTCTGACCACTGACAGGTGAAGTGAATAACATTGATCATATTGGTACTATGTGCTGTTCTGACCTTGGATTCTGACATCCATGTTGATGAGACTTAGACACCCAAATAAACATTGTCCCACAACAAGCACACTCTCTCATTCAAATGGAAATCCCAAATGTCACTGACCTACCCCTGCAGGAAAATGCACCCCACCATATGGAAAACCATCAACCAATCAGCAACATGTTGAGGAACATGACAATGGCCTAAAATGTTGATTTGACCTCCAAATTTCCTACACCCCATTCTGATAAAGCTTCAACAGGATGCAGTGGAACAAGTTTGATTGACAGAGGCCCCACTGCACAAGCCAGAGAACCCAAAGGATCCAGTGCCAACATCCTGGTTCAGGACCCCATAGGACACCCTGAGAGGTCCTCTTGTCCATGCCCAATGGTTCAGAGCATTTGTGAACACATAAGGGGACCAACACAATATTAGGCAGGTGGTCATAATGTTATTCCTGATCGCTGTACGTCTCAAATAATTCATCTAAGATATTCTGTGGTCAATTTTTACAAAAAAATATTGTGCAGTAAAAAGTACACAACTAAACTTTTCGGTAGTGAACAGCAAGTGTTTGACAGTGGCAATTATCGATTTCAAAGCAACCACTTTACACAGGTTAGACATATTTATACAAACCACTCAACATAATGGACGGCACTTCACATCCCCCTGACCTTCTAGTCAGACTGCAGAGTGTTTTTTGTGGGAAGTTTCTATCTATCTATCTATCTATCTATCTATCTATCTATCTATCTATCTATCTATCTATCTATCTATCTATCTATCTATCTATCTATCTATCTATCTATCTATCTATCTATCTATCTATCTATCTATCTATCTATCTATCTATCTATCTATCTATCTATCTATCTGTCTGTCTGTCTGTCTGTCTGTCTGTCTGTCTGTCTGTCTGTCTGTCTGTCCGTCCATCCACTAACTCCAATATATCTGGCTCTTGGCCAGCTATATTTGTATTTGCATTACATTTATTCATTTTTATTCACTTTGCAGAC
This sequence comes from Dascyllus trimaculatus, assembly GCA_024666655.1. Lineage (NCBI taxonomy): Eukaryota > Metazoa > Chordata > Actinopteri > Pomacentridae > Dascyllus > Dascyllus trimaculatus. Next base: position 15,122,177 of record CM045455.1, on the reverse strand, counting down.
ACTTTTCTCCAAAGTGATGTACTCATGAGACAAACCACAGTTGAGTAGAAACAGTCTCAGAAATGCAACATAAGTCAGTTCCACCTGACAAAAGACACTACAGAGCTCTGCAGAGCTGAGGAGAGCTGCAGAAACTGGTCACAGTTCTTCAAAATGACTGGCAGCTTTCACATTATATAGTCATTTCATCAATTGTCATATAAAATATTAACAGTAACACATTAAGATATATATGTGGTGCTGTACACTAAAACGTCCACATTCTAACAATGCATTAAATCCTTGAATACTCCAAATTCAATGGCCTGATGTGGGAAAAATAACCTGTTCTAGTTCAAGTTGGACGTGGGTGTTAGATGAAATTAGAATGATCAAAAAATGGACTTACAAAGCCGACAGTCTGCAGTGACAAGATAGAGGTGCTGACACTGACACAGCCCATTGCTCTCAGGTCAGGGTAGTTCCCCTTTTCTAACACATACATCTTGCCAGTGAAGTCCTTCCCCTCAAATGCCAGCCAGCTGAAAAACATTTTTATGAACACACATTATTCACATGTTCTAGACTGAGGAGGAGAGGTGATCATCTAATACAAAAGAACTCATAATTATATGCTTTCACACAGGAAAGTGCTACACTACTGACAGCACACTGTGTTTGCTCTATTGAAGTAGTATATTCAATTTATAAGGATGCTGCATTATTAAATTATTAAAAAATGCAAGACATATAGTACTGTATATCATAAGCTGCTGCCATACGGGATATTTTTTAGAAAGTGGAGCAGTGACAGCCTTTAGCGCACTCTGAGTCACAAGGGATATTTTGGTAATATGAGCAATATGCAGCTGTGAGTGTAGCGGATCACCTTGGGGAAATCGATTCCTGAAATCTGGTTTTCGGAAGGCTTTTTCAAAATATTTCAAATGCCTATGATTCAACTTATATCATAGCTCACAATGAGCGGCGTATTACTCACCTGCCTGCCAGGACCTTGCACGAGGCCACGGAGAAACCGTCCTGCAGCGAGGCCACGCTGTCCTCCAGAGCAAGAACAGAGCCCTGGAAACCTGCATCAGAGAAAAGCTGCACCTGAGGCACACACAGCAAGACAATGAGACTGTGTCATCCGCTTCGAGCTCCTCGTACATTTATATCAGGAAAGACGGACAGTATCACAATGAGATGAGATTTTTTTTCTTCTTCAGTCCATTTCAGTTGCCTACCTTAAACTTGGCCGTGTTCTCAAAATGATCCTGAAATGAAATGAAAGAGTGATGAGAATGATCCGTGTGGACTAAGGCACAAAAAGACAGTAATTAAAATTATGTCTGTCCAACTCCACAGCACTGTGGAAAATACAATCTAAAGAAAGAGAAGTAACCGAGTGTACCACTACAGTAAACTCTGAATGAAATATGTCTGTTTGTCATCATCTGAAGCGACTCCACGATGAGTCACCGTTGTGATCTAAGATGTTTTCACTTTCAGTCCTGTGACAAGTATTTTCCTCTCTTAAACTGGGCTGATCAGTTTATTTTTGTTTTTTTTCCTGTGCCTCGTGCTCCCAAAGATAATCTGCTGTATAAACATTTGCCCGTCACCCCAGAGATCCCTCCACTCCATCTTGAATTTAGATTTTTTTTCACAAGTATGACTGGTCACATGCGATGAGATCACTCAGTGTGCCAACTGAGGTTGCCAGGGGAAGTGAAAGCGCTTGCAGTTACACAGTTATTAATCCTGCAAAGCCTGAGACCAATTGTGCAGCTCAAGTGAAGATTCTGGCTGTTGAAGTGACTAAATCTGAAATATCATTCGACCGAAAGTCTAATAACCAGGCAATTTTCCCACCTGAGCAAAACAGTGAGATTTCAGGACGTTCTCTGAGCTCTTACCAGCATGAGAGGCATTGTTGAGCCAACTCTGCCCTGCAGCGCCCCCCAGTCCTCCGGGTTTCCATACAAGCCTTTCTCCAGGACATAGGAGTCACCGCAGAAACCCGGCTCTTCAAACACAACCCAGCTGAGAAAGGAAGCAGAGGCAGAGGAGCACAATCAAAAACCCTTTAATTTTGCACTGACTTCTCAGAATCCCGCTTTCTCCGTCTTCATTTAATTCTAATTGGTGGATTCTTTGATATAGCCACAGTTGCTAGCAAAGAAAACCACAGGAATTCCGATAAAGTGGTGCTCATTTGTCACGTATGGGAACAATTCTCGCTCAGAGTCCTGGTTGATAATAGCCTCTTACATGAGAGTATCTCAGCAGTTACTCTCTTGGCAAATGTGGCACATCGTGGGTGGATGAGAGCGTGTTTGTTGCATTTGTGCACTTGTGTCTGTGTGTGTGTCCTGGCGTGCAAGGCTGCTAACAGCAACGCAAAATCAAAACACTGAGCCAATCAGAGGCTCGGAGGGGTGGCGACACAGCATGGGCAAGGCTTAGCAATCAAATAACAGGCTAGCAGCACAGCAAGAATAACCTCTTGATGTCATGAGAGTCCTGCCTTATGAAGGACGCAGTGTTCCACTCCACATTATTAACCATTTTGTTAGTCTCTCCCTTGGGTAGCAGCATTCCATGTTCTGCATTTCATTATTCTTGTTTACTTCGGGTTTGTTTACTTGTGCATTTTATCAGCTGATTATTGCATAAAGAGAAGGGACACAGCCAGTGCTTGAATATTCTACTTTTCTTACATAATATCTCTACATAATCCTACATAATCCTACATTAATTTTTGTAATAACAACAGACGACGGGACCAAACACTTTACACCATCTACATCTATAAAAACGTTCCTTGTTAACAAAGTGAATGCATCTCGTGATTATTTCCCCACATCATAAGGTGTCCCGCGCTAAATGTCGACGTAAACTGGCGGGAGATGAGGTGTGGCTGACTAAAACATCAGTGAAAGAGGAGATCTGTCTCGACCTGTCAGCACGGGTGTGGCCGCCTTACCGTTACGCACCTGAGCAGCAATGAGCGCCAATAAACCGCACAAGACTTCCCAGGAACGGCAGCCGCAGCTATTGTAGTTATAGGGTTGAAAGATAAGTTGTGCTCCATCACGCAAATCTAAATTATACAGAAAATAACTTTTTCTGTTGTTAACTATTTCTATTTCCTTTTCTAGAAAACTTACTGTATTATCTTTGCAGCTTTTTTTTTTTTTTTTTTTACATTTTCTTAAATTGCATATAACAATACTTATCTGTAGTGAAATATGTAGCTCAATTTGTGAAGGTTTATGCCCATACTGTCAGCTTAACATTTTTCCACATGATGATTGTGAATAATTGGTTGATGCTGTAAATTTTAATCTGAATAAACTAAACAAAGGTGTTTTTAAGTCAATAGTGGTGTGCACTTTATTTGTCTTCAATAATAAGATGTGACCCTGTGTTTTACTGGCATGCATAGAATAAAAATGTCTGTAAATGTATTATTAATAAATACACACTTAAGATGTGTTACTCTAATTTCAGGGTTAGGGTTTTTGTTTGGCTGTCATTGGACCGTTTTTTTGTTTGTTTGTTTGGAGGTGTTTTTGAGATTTTTTTCCCAGTGCAGTAGCAGCAGTTGAGGTGGGGAATCAAGCAGACTTTCTGAGAAATCTACTTTAAGTATTTCAGTGAAAGGACATCTGGAGAATTCCAATAGACAGATAGAACCAACACACTCCAGCAAAAGAAAAAAAAAACTGTGAACTGCCATTTACCTTTTACTTCCCCAGTACTGCTCATGAAATAATAATAATAACACAGAGAGAATAATACATATCACTTACACGCCACCGACGACGTCAACAGACTGCGTCTTCATGCCGTAGCCGGTGTCGTCCATGTTAATGACAGGAACCGTGAGGTCGACGTTCACTCCCAGCTTGCCGAAATCTCGGTCGCTGAACATCTTGAGGTGTGGAGACATGAAGTCCTGCGGCAGAAACAGAATCGTCTTGTGAAAATGTGATGAGCAACACATCGGGTCTAGTCCCAGATGACCACAGAAATGCAGCGTTTACTCAAATCTTTTTTGTCATGCTCCACTTCATCATTAACAATACTGAGGAAATTAGCCGTGAAATTGAACGCTACTTCTTTGAAATCGTGTCATCAAGAACATAACCTACGAACGAAAAACTGTTTTTAGACACAGAAGTGCCACAATGAAAGTGAACCGTCGAGAAACTCCTGCTTTGCTGTTTGATTATGAAGTCATTTTACCAAAGACATTGATTTGTTTCTGCAGTATTGAACAGCCACCGTCACAGGGGAAGCATGTATTGATTGCTTCTATCTTTGTGCTACTAATGTGTATTTCCTTGGTCCTGTGGATGATTATACCAGACGTTTCAAATCAGTCTAATGTTTCTATACTGTTGCCACATACAGGTGGTCGATATCTACAGTAACAAACTTTCTTTTTGTGCATCCAAGTGCCAGCAATGCCCACTGCTGATACTGTAAAGCTTATTCTTTTTTCATACAAAAAACTTTTTTGTTCAACCAATACTCCAATAAAGATTTAGAGGCCCCCATTTTCTCAGGCATTTAATAGTTGGGTTGGGTGTCCCTGCTGGCTAACCATACACACTCTGCACAGCGAGTGTTTATGTGGAAAGTTTCGTCTCCCACGGTTTGAATGCCTTCACATAGATTTTCCACCTTGACAAGAATAAACGTTTTCGGACAGAATGGTTTCTATTTTTAATATGAATTCCGACCTTCAACAAACCCGTGGCGCTCAGGCTATAATTTCAGCATCACTCCCCGGGTTGCTATCCACTTCATACTGGTGAAAGCTGTTTCAGTCCCACAAAGGCGTGAGGCATGTTTGTGCAGCGCGGTACTCACAGAAAGTATCGGCCGCAATGACAGAAGCGCCGAGCCCCCCCACTCGCTGCAGTCCAGGTACTCTCCCTCCTCTAGGATGTGCTGCTGACCCTCAAACCCAGGCTCGCTGTAGCCGACCCAGCTGGAAGAAGAAAAAAGTGCAGCGACATTTCTAGACGTTGACCGGCTTACATAACTTCAAATATCACAATCTGGCAGCAATGTTAGCCCTGAATAAACTTTGCTGCGAGCCAAGATTACCACTTAACTAGAGGCAAAGGAAAGGAACTATGAAAAAGACTCACAATCCTCCAGTGATCTTCAAAGAACCCACAGATTTCAGTTCCTTTGAGTCAAGGTTTTCTCCATCTGCAGCAATTTTTCCTTCATTCTCGCCAAAGCTGAAAACATCGCTGTCGATCTCCAGACAGGAGCCGTCAAAGCGGGGCTTCTCATATACCATGGCCTGTAACACAGACAGACAGCTGACTCATCATTTACATCCGTTGAGCAGATGAACTGATGTTTTAGTCTTTCTTACTTGTTGACACTTGAACCAAGACAGTTGGTGGCATAAACAACAAGCTTAATCTTTTACTGATAATAAAACAACACTCCTTTCCAGATGGGGTTCAGCATATACAGTAAGCTCAAGTAATGATTTATTTTTTATTAATATCTTACTGTTTATGCAGTTGAAGTGAAGCTCATCTATTTGTGAGCACAATATTAGGAATGTGTCCGCATCAGTGATTTTCACATTGTACGACGGTTGAATGACAATAAGAAATGTTGAATCTAAATAAAGTCTATGCATGTCACATTCTGGGCTTTAGAAACGTCTGCTAAAGAAACACACAGCGGTTTCTGTGGAAATTCCTCGACACTACATCTGCTTTTGGTCTAAAATAAGATAAACACACAACTAGAGGAATAATGGGCCAAAGAATGTAAAGTGCAATGCCAGCAAGCCCTTTATAAGGCATTCTTCTCCTACACAGTTAATTGTTTAGTCACTTTACAACTTACATTGTTTGTTTTTCTTAATAAGTGAGGTAAAACAAAATGGTGAAGAGAGTTGTGCATACCTTGACTTCATTGGGATTCTCCACTTTGAAACCACCCTGAAAAAGATACACCATCATTATCAACCAGCATCTCCTCTAATTAAATTTACACTGCAAAAAAAGTCAGGGAATTCAAATTCCCTGGGTTTCCAGATTGTTTGTTCTAAATTTAATGGCAATCTGCCGCATAGGTGCAGAGAGATTTTACTAAAAAGCACAAATGTAAACATCACAGTGGTACAAGAAGAAAGTTAGACAGTCACCAAAGTCTGTAGGTGTCATCCTCTCGGAAAACACTAATGACAGAGCAAAAGTTCTCAGCAGTAAATCCAATAATTAAAAGATATTTTGCCTATAAGACCCATACAGCCAAAGTGGCTCAGAATAGCAAATGTACTTAACACTATGCCGTGTGCTGTAGATGCTGCACAGAAATACACACCATTTTAAGTGGTCTTAAAGATCCCACAAAAGGATTTGGAAAGCCCCAGGTGTCAGGAAAAGGGTAGACTCCTTGTTCCAGCACTGCTATCATGCCCTGGAAACCCGGATCACTGAACACCAACCACCTGAAGGGAGCAGGAACACACACTTTGCATGTTAATTAGTCATGATGTCAAAAGGCCCTTCCATATTTATGCCTAAAAAATCCTCTTGGTGGTTTAAAATCAATGTGAGTCATGATCTTCACCAGTTTGTTTATGTAACAAGAGTAGGACATTGCTGTAAAGAAAGCATCAAACTGCTGATATTTATCTTCCCACAAAGACATGTGTAGTAACTTTTTTTTTACAACATAGAAATAACTGGTTGTTCTTTCTCAGTCCGTTGATATTATTAATCCACAGCAGTTTTAATTCTATATTTTCCCCAGACATGAGTCATGCAACAAGAATAGAGAACAAAAGCTATCTTTGCTGTTTTTAGAATTATATATCTTGGGAATGAAAGGCTTCTGTTCAAAGCATTTTTCTTCGTAATTTATATTTAGCGTGGGCAGCCTCTGTTGGAACTATGCCCCCAACTCTGGCATTTTGAGCCATTGTGTGGCACAACACAATGGCTCATACCAACCACCACATGCCCAGCCTCTGGCAGGGAAAAATAAACCCAGCTCAATCAGTCAGTGCTAAAAAAGTGATACCGAGGAGTGATGCCAGGCTTATCGTGAAAGATGTACAATAACACGGGCCAGTGAGTACAGTCTCTCAGTGGAGTGAGCTGGGGTAGGGGCAGCACATTTGTTTAACGCAGAACTGCATCTGCTGTTTCCACTTGTTGCAGAGCAAACACCATAGTAGGAGCTGCTGATGCAAAACTATTTTCTAATTACTTGTTCACCAGAGATGAGCTGGCATTTGACAGCAATTAGTTTCACTGTTTATGTTGTCAGGTTCTAAAAGAATCCATAAAATGCAATGATTCTACCAAAGGTGCCAAAGTGAAACTACAAAGCCTGGCTGCGGGGGAAAGAGGTTGAATGTCATTCATTTCCTTCAGGGGCACGGCACAAAATGTCCTGAATGCCTCCACCTCTCACACGGAAAAACACTCTCCCCCTTTGCCAAATTCTCTCCGCACCTTTGTCTGTTTCTCACTCCCTGTCTAGTCTCCACCTCTCTCTACTCTGCCTTCCAAGTGCCCCAACACCCACCCTCGGTCTTTTCGAAACATGCAACAGCAGGACAGACATTCCTGAGGAGTGCGAGTCAAACCAAAGACAAAGAGAAACAAAGAGGGAACGTAGTAATGATTATCATGTCTCAGCTATTTGTCAAAGCCGAACACAGAGAACATCCCATTTAAAGGCAGCACTGCACTGATTGAGCACAGCAGGAGAGAGTTCTACTCTATACCATACCTGAGATTGTCTCATCACCTACGAGACACGTCTTTATTAGTTTTTTCTAGCTTGTATCATATTGCAGATAAAATATAACTCTCCAGAGACAGCCATACTTACACCCCGGAGTGCACCTGGATGGAAGCCGTATTCAGCGGGATGCCGAATGAACCCGTTTCTATTGTATCGTCGTGGTAAGGCGCTACTCTGCCGCGGCCCTCCGGTTCAGTAAACAGATCAATATGGGGGATGCTGTAATCCTACAGAGAGAGGGAAACAAGCACAGGCATTATCAGCAGTGGGCTATATTAGTCCGTAACAACAATTGCTCCCAATCAAACCAAGTAACGTCGTAACTAGCTGAGTCTCATTTGTTTAATTTCTGGAGTCTGGATTTGAATGGCAATGAAGCAACGTGGCCAATTAGCCACATTTCAAAGCCGATGTGAGCTGAAGATGATGTAGACAACGAAGGATGTAGCAGGTGGAGGAAGTGAACCCCTTAAGCCTGAAGCTATTCCCTGAAATATTGCCCTTAAAAAGGACATGCCAGGTTCAGTCAGCAACAGTGTAAGACCAGAATGAACAGCCTTGGGCTCTATGGAGAGGAGTCACTTGGAAGAACTTTGAAATACAATAAGTCTCTGTGTCTCCATCACCAGGCCAGAGTGAGATTAGAAGAATTGCAGCAAAAACACAACTACGACTATAAACTAGAATGAATAACAGCCTTATGACAATGAGTCAGTGGGAATGATGTTAATAAATCTAATCTAAAAAGTACAACTCAACCCCAGAAGCACAACAAATGCTACATTCACAAGCCAGCCTCCTCCTTCAACTGTACTCTCTGAGAATGGTGGTTGGTTGCATTCTAACAACAGATACGACGTGGACCCAGCACAGGGACCTCGAGTGTGGAAAGGCTTTAGCAGTGCACTCACATCGACAGCGAGCCGAATGGAACCGATCTGCATTGGCGGGCCGTTGTGTGGTTCTGCCTGCATTTCATGCTCAGTCCACATATTTGCCAATTCCATGCTGCCCTCCTCCAAGGCGATGGTGCGTCCCTGGAAGTCGGGCTTCTCGTAGAGCACCCAGCTGTAATGTAAACAAAACTGTATATATTACCAGATAGCAAACACACCAGCAGGTTTTAAGAAGTATAAAGGATCTGAAAAATGTATGCCATATAAACAGCCTGTTTTATATCAATATGTCCACATTTTTGGAAACACTCTAATCTGCTCTAGATGAGATGATAATACCACTCTCACATCAAAAACAGGTCTACAGCTATCAGCCAGTTAGTTTAGCTTGACTGCTTCTACCAGCACCTCTAAAGCTCGCCAATTAATACATGAAATCTTGTCTGATTAATCTGTTACAGAGTGTAAAAAATAACACACTCCGTCCTCGAGGCCACCATGTGCCACTAGCTGCCCACTTGTCCCAATCAATAGCTGAGATAAACAATTAAGGCAGAATAGAATGAGATTTTAAAAAGAAGATAAATGGAAAACCAGACTGAAAATAGACCACAGTAAAATTAGATCAGAAATACAGTTATAGTGCAGTAATGAGTTGTGAATTGTCCTAAAGGCATTAAAAGCGCATTGGAGAAATCAGTCGAAATAACAAGAGAACAGCAGGATTTTTAATTTAGATTTAAAATTGGCTACGGTTCAGTGCACATTTGAGATAATCAGGAAGTTGGACCCATCTGTGTGCAGTATAAAAGCTAAATGCAGCTCCATCCTGTTTGGATCTGACTCGAGGTTCTATCAGCTAACTACTTCCTAAAGATCCAATAGCCCCACTGAGTTCTTCAAAGAGATCAGAAAATATGCTTTGGCCTGACATTACTGAGCGACTTGTAAACCAGAAGCAGCTCTTTAAAATCTGTTTTTAACTAAATGGGAGCAGGGGTAAAACTGTAGGAACTGGAGGAATATGCTCAGTTGTCTTGTTTCTTGTTAGACGTCTGGCAGCTGTGATGTAAATGAAAGGAAATCAAGATTGTTTTTGAAAAAACAAGACAAGAGACTGGTAAAATAGTCCATGCTGCTGGAAATGAGAGCATGAATGAGTTATTTGACACACTTAGATGATAAAATGCTCAATGAGTTTGCTTTGACGTGGCTTGCAGAAGGTCAGAGCTGGATCAATTTCTAATTTGGGTTTTTGTCTTTTTACAGCTCTGATATCAAACTGGGCAAAAACCTTTCCCTTTCTCGTAGCCAAACACAGAGTCCTCTGTCTTCTCTTTATTTAACTGAAGGGAATTTAATTGCATCCACCTATTTATATGTTCTGTGTTGCTGCAGTGGTTATTCCAATATATGAATGTACAAGAACTGGTGCAGCTATCCCATTTGCTATTTTTGAGAGAGCAAAATTGTAGAGTTCTAGCTTAAATGTCAAAAGCAATTTTTCACCACTGGTAGCACTATGCAGCTATTTTGTATGAGCGCACTGTAATTTAGTTTGTGCACAAGGACACGCATGCACACACACACAAGCACATGTGTGATGTGAAGCACATAACTGCCAGTGGTTTCACACTATGGTAGTGATCTACATGTAGCAGCACCATGTCAAGTAATGCAGCAGCGGTCAGCAAAGGGAGGAAAGACAAGGGAGGAGAAAGTGGATTTAAATAGTTTCAAAAAATAAAAAACATCTGCAAAAGTTGCAGTCAACATGTTTGCCCAGCCACAAATATCTACATGGGTTGTTTTGGAGAGTGGCACTGAATGTAAACAGAAGCTTTTCTTGTTTCTCAAAAATGCTCACGGGAAAAAGTGCAGAAAAAGAGTACGCTTAGCAAGCATGGGGCTCTCGGTGCTAATATTTCATTAAATTAGTCCTGTGAGGAGCCTTAGCAGGCAACACCGGCCTCCCAAACCCACTTGACACTAATTAGAAGCACACTTCACAACACATTTTCTCTCTTGTCATCTGAAAGTTCTGGTTGAATTCTGCTACTTACCATCCTCTAACGACCTTCACAGATATGAGAGGCGAGAGCTGCAGAGACGAAGCATCTGCTACATCCCTGTAAATCTCATATGCTTGGCCACTGAACTGAGGTTTTTCAAACAACACCATCTGCACAGAGACATGAAGGGCAGCGTCAGGAAAAAAAAATCAACACACTCACCATGAACAGAAATAATGGCAAAATGCATTATTTGCTAAATCTACCACATTAAAAATCAGGATTCCGTGAGTGCTTAAAAAAGCCTAAAAGCACTTTTACTTTGTTTCCCTTTTTATCCTACAGCAAGAGCACTGTTTATCTATAACAAAAAGCCCATACCTGCACATAACTAGTTGAACTACCAGAGTGCACCATTAATTTAATGCATCTATTTAATACAAAGGTTGAATTTTAAGTTTATAGTCCAACAGGAGACTGACATTTGTGAAAAATAAAGTAATGGACTACAAGAACTGGCAGCTGATGGATATGTAGTCAATAAACCCTTTTTCTTCGTTTTTTTCTAAAAGCCCTCTACTCCAAAAATCTAAATCTTTCATGCGTTGATTTTTTATTAATGCTAGTCATGACAGTGGATCCCCAGCACAGCTGAAGCAGGAGGTAGATTGAATTAATGAATAACTGATGTGTGGGTAAGAGACTGAAAATTCTGAGCACCAAGAGAATACTTTGCTTTGCTGCAGCAACAACTAATGAAGTTCTGCAATAATGAAGAACCACAAGATTTGCAGTGTTGGCAGCACCGAATTCCATGATTGTAATTGTACCCAGCTGAGCGTTTGCACAGGACTGTTTTTTTTTTAAATACTTTGTTTACCCCCAAGAACACCATATGAAAAGCAGATGTTTTCACAGAACAGAGCGTTGTCTGTCCAGATTCCTCTCTCCATCTTGTTTCTATTCTGCGCAGGCAAAGCTATGCCAACTGTACCTTTCCGGGACGCTTGTGGAATCCTTTGGCGACCCTTATCTGGAATGGAAAAGACACATAAATGAGATTGTGACAATTACCTCAGGAGCAAGGCAAACGTTCTTAAAATGCAAAAGAGGCTAATCTGCATTTGTTTGTGCTGCAGCTTTGTGTCTATTCAATATCCTGACCTTTCAGTTTACTTCCAAGGGCACAGTGGGTCTGTTGGGAATAACAGTGTTCTGTTTTTGCAGTCGCACAACGCACTGAGAGGCAACCCGGCCAAAACCAGAGTTTCTTAACCCTCTCGCAAGTTTGCCAGCTCAAAATGGCAGTGAAAGACAACTGAAGAATGTAAGCTGCAGCTACTAGAAACATCAAGTCGCTAACAGTTCTTTATAATCAGTTAATGATTTAAGCACTTTTCATGCAGTCAGGCTAAACTTGAACACTTTATTAAGCTTCATCTGCTCATTTTCTTAGTATTCTTTGATCGTCAGCAGAGTAACTTTGAGTTTTGAACTGTCAGTTGAACAAAACAAGCATCTCAAATACGCTTTGGGCAACTGTAATGACCATTTTTCACTATCTTCTAACATCAAAAATGTCCAAACAGCAAATAGCAGCTTGCATTCAAAAATGTCAAATTTGTCTGCACGTGAACATGCATTTCAGCATGTATACGGCCCGTCTCATCATAAACCGTATAAACATTTACATGGGTCCCAGTGGCGCTACTGTTTCGATGAATTTCCTTTCTCCTCTATGTTGAGTAGCAAATTACAGTTGTTTCTATCCAAGGAAATCATTTGAAAATGATTGGGAAGTAGTAGATGAGTGAAATAAAGCACTGCCAAAATAATAAATAATCATGTAAACGCAGAACAGCTCATGTGACTCTCCCAGATAACCTCAGAGGGATAAGTGAGACAGAAATACAGTGTTAGTGTGGATAGGTGAGCTTTTCCACTAATGATGACCAAGCTTGAAGGGAATTAAGGATATAATCTCCAGCTAACCGGCCATCACAGCAGGCAGGCATGTTTGCTGATACTCTAATGTGTGATGTTGTGATAATTTGTGGTTTTAAACTTTTATGCATGCTTTAATAACATATGCAGCACACTTACAGTATTTCTAAATATCCCCTGTGGCTGTGCCGGAGGCTGCTTTAGCTCAGTGTGTGTAGTTGGAGGGATCCCAGGAAACGACGGAGCCTCGGCGTTAGGAAGCATCGGAGCTGGTTTCACAGCCGGCTCTGCTTCACCTCCAGCAACAGGAGCTGACATGTTTCCAGTAAACTGATGCATAAACCAAAAAACAACATAGTAAATATGAAACACTGGTCAGTGTGTCTCTCTGGTAATAACTTTGATGACTTTTATTGTCATCTTGTGTTAAAAATTAGTCACATGCAACATTACAACACATTAAAACACTGTATATTCTGTCATTGAACTCTTCATACTTGGTTATTAGTCAATGACTTTGCTCTTCTTTAACATGTCTGTACTTGCTGGATGTATTTTGTCAATGGATTTACTATGCTATGAGGACAACTATAAGGATAATCACATAGTTTTTAGTTACATACAGTGAAACTAACCTCTGGTTTGACTTGCTCCTGTCCTTGTACACTCTGCATTGCTTTTGCCTGATCTCGTGGGAGGTACTTCTCTAAATAGTCAGGCAGCTTGATGTCGTTAAAAGACGGAAGTGGAGGACCTGAGTCACAGACCACAACCTCAGCGGCCGGCGCTTCCTCTGCACTCTGTTTTGGAAGCATGTCTTTGATTGGAGCTGTAGCAGTTGGGCTGGGAGAGGGCGACTGGGATGAGGATGAAGGGCTGAGCCGGGCGGATTCACTCGGCGACACATTCCCAGAGCTGGTGCCCTCTGCCAGCGTCTCAGCTCCATTCCTCTTCCCCCTAAAGCTGAAGGAGGTGAGGCTGCTGAGGAGGCCGCTTCTCTCCAAGCGAGATTTCACTTTGATCTGATCATCTTTCTCCTCCACTGCATCCTCGTCCTCTTTGATGGGGGTCTTCTCCCTTAGACGGGAGTGAGTGTCCAGACTATTGAGCAGCATGCTCCTGTCCGCCAAACTCGCCCTGGCAGGTTTCAGGCCTGCTTTTGTGTCGTTGTGTTGGAGACTGGCTAAAAGGCTTGGTGTTGTGTCTAAGGTGAACTTATTCTTCTTCCTCAAACCAAACGTGAACTCCTCGGGGTCAAACGTCTTCTCGAAGCGGTCCTCTCTGATGGCCGGCATCGCAAAGGGGGGCTGGGGTGGCCGGAGGTGGTTGTGTTTACGTGGTGGGAGGGAGAACGGGACGCAGAGGTTCTTGATTCTCTCAACGAAATCTTCATCATCCAGATCCCCGGAAGTGTCGAGAAGATTGCTCTCGCTTCCGGAAGCTTTTAGTTTGGCCTCTTGGACTTTAAGTTTCTTTTTAGGAAAGTCCACATCCAGCCAGCTAGACGGGGCATCTCGCTGCTGTGAGGAATCATCTTTGCTAAGTCCCCGTGGCAAACGAAGCTTCTTCACAGATGAGCCCTGGATTGAGTCTGAATTCAGCTTATTAGCCTCGGTGAATGTTGGTGCTTTCTGAGTCAGACTCGGCTTGTTATTGATTGGTTCCTGTTTCGAACGTGGGGAATTATCACCATTACCAACCAGCGAGAGTTTATTGACGGGCAGATTGAGCGTTTTGTCAGCTGACTTCTCCATTTCATTAACCGTGGAGCTTGAAGCCGTGCTGCTAGACTGGCTCAGGGTTATTTTTTCTGCATCCTTAACTGAAGCAGCATCACCGGTGCCCTCTGTATTTTTCAGTGCCTCAGATTGTGGGCGGCAAGGAGCTGGTTTCATTATATCTCCTGAGATTTTGACTTCTGAGGGCACTGATTTGACAGCTGAACTTGTTCCCCTGTGATCGCGTCCTGCTCCTTCTGTGCTTGCAGATTTAGAGACAGAAATAGAAGATTCTGAAATGGGCAGTTCTTTCTTTACCTTATGCATCATGTCAGTCTGTGCAGTTTTCGGTGCTGGAGTGCCCTCAGCCACTTTTCCACTCACTTCCTCAACTCCTGTAGGTGCTTTGGTAATAGGCTTTGTGCTGGACGACGCTGCATCATTAGCTCCATGTGCGCATGAGTCATCGAGTGAACTCTCTGCTTTTTCCACAGATACAGAATTAGGCTCTGCTGCAATCACCACTGGCTCAGTTTCTGTTCCAGGGCTTTCTGTCGGCCGTGTTTGCAGCACATTTGTAGCCGCCTCTGTTTTAGGCTCTTTATCACTCTTAGTGCCACTCAGAGCCTCATTAGTCTGGGTGACAGCAGGAACAGCAGCCTTTTCTGAATGTGTGGTCTCTGTGTTGCTGACATGTTGTGTTTGAACAGGGAGGTCTGATGATCCGCTGATTTTTTCTGATGAGAGAGAGGCTAACTCTGCTCGGATGGCTTCTGGTTTTGTCTGCGTCTCCTTATTTCTTTCAGCTTTCCCTGCAACACTCCCCTCCTTCCCTGAGATGCCTTGTCCACTGTCTGAAGCTTTGCCCTTTGTTGTACTTTTATCCGAAACCAGAGGCTGCTGTGTTTTTTCTTTGCCTTTTTCTTCAGTCTGCTTATTTGTTTTACTCTCCACTTTCTCTAATTTCTCCTTACTCTCAGCTTTATTTGTCAGCCCCGTGTCCTTGCATGTGCCTGCTTCCTTTTTATCTTTTTTATCAGGCTTCTCTCCTTTTGCTTTACTTTTGGATTCATGTTTTATTGGCACTTCTTTATCCAATTTGGGCTGTTCAACAGGTGAATCCTTCCCCACTGCAGGAGACTTCTTGGTGGGTTTTTCAGTCGAAGGTGAGGGGGAGGAGGAAGCCGAAGTTTCTCTGCTGTCCTCAGAGGCCTTTTTTCCTTCTAGTGTGAATACAAGGCTGTGTTCCTCGGCTTTTTCCTCCTTTTGGGGTAAAATAACGGAATCCTTGTCAATAGGTTTCTTTGTTCCACTGTTAGAAGCAGCAGTATCAGGTTCATCTTTGTTGACAGACAGTTCAGGCAATCGCTCCTTGCCGCTGATTGGTTTGTCAATATTCTTCTTTTTAAATGAAGCATCCGACTGTTTCTCCTGTTTATCTGATACCTCCGACTCCTTTTTAAATGCTTCCTGCTTGGTGTCGCTCATCGGCTGTTTATTTGTCATGTTTCCTTGGACTTTATTAGATGATAATGAGACGCTCTCTGCAAGTTGCTTGGAGGCAGATTTAGTCTCCCCAGCATCATCCACCTGCTCTTGTTTTATCTCAGTGACCTTGGGCTTACTTGTAGAGCACTCTGGTTTGTTTTGATTGTTCGTGCCGATGGGACTGGTGGGCTCTTTGCCTTTCCTTTTTTTAGAGCGGGACCCTGTTCTGCTGGGGGCTTTCGAGTGAGGGCTAATATTACTGCTCTGTTCTGCAGAATCACCTGGCTCTTCAGCTGGAGGATCTGTTTCAACACTGTTAGGTTTCACGTCCTTATCTGCTGTTTCTGACCCCACTGCTTGCTTTGTTTTAGAGTCTGCTGTATGTACCTTGGAAATCTGTCCCCCGACAGCAGTGGTATCTTGTTCTTCTGGTTTTGACTTTGTCTCTGACATTGGTAATGCCTTTATCTGCTCCTTTGTATCCAGTTTACCCTGACCGTCCAGTTCTGGTGGCTTCGATGCAGCAACAGATGAGGCGGATTTTTGAGACATTCCTATCGTGGCTGGTGTTTTAGGCAGCGCTGGTTTAGCCTCTGACGCAGATGCTTCTGCATATCTCCGCGCTCGCTCCTTGATTGTCATTGGCTTCTCCCTGGCAGGTGACACAGAGCTGGACCTGGCTGGGCTGTATCGCTCAGCCGATCTTGACCTCTGATCTGATAACAAAAAGTCTACCTTCAACCTGTCTGTCACTTTTCTGGCTGGAGAGACATCAGCACTCCTCGGGGTTCGGAAGGTCTGCTTGTTGCCCCCGAACGGTCGCTGCTGCTCAAAGAGGCTGATTTTATCTGCAATCCGCCCAACAACTTGCTTTGGCTCCTCATCCGCTGTCTTCGGGCCATGTGTTCTGTGTTTAATGAGAGGCAAATGTTTGAAATAAAAACTTTGGAACATTCAAAGGTATTTGTGATTCATTTATTACCAGCACACCTGCCTCAAAACCTTTTAGTTACTATAATCTTTGGATAATTTGTTAATGACCCAAAGATAAATCTAATCTGACCCAGATTTTAAATTCATCTATACTTTACAAGACCAACCCTGAGGCAAAGGTTGGAACTTTGTGTTATGACTCACACCATTGTTGCACCATGGATACACCTGTCTTTATTCCACCCACAGCCCTTAACATACATTCCCTGCTTTGACAACAAATCCAAGTTAAACAAAAGCTACAGGTGGGTGAAATGTCTGCTAATGGAGGTACACAAGTTAAATTAAATATTTAACCCAAACATTCCAACAAGAATGGTATATTATGTGGACTGCATTACTGAAAAAAGCTATATACGCTACAGTTTATGAAATTGTGGTGAATCACTGCTTTATTCATTCACAAATGAAACACTTTCCTCTTTACTGACTTTAACTCACCTTGTATCAGTCTTGGATTTATCATTTGCTTCATCTTTGGTATCCTGCAATTCAGCATTAAATTCCTGGTTTTCCTCCACTGGACTTTGTTTACGATTGAAAGGCACGTGTTTTGGAAAAAGCTTCACCTCGCTCCTAGAAACCTTAATACTCCTGCGTTTGGACTCTGGTGTCTCTGTCTTCCGTTCTACTTTGTAAAGGCTGTCATCGTCCTCCATGTCTGCGCCACCATCCACCACACATGCCTGAGTCTCTGCAGTGACTAATTTTGAATTCTGGCAGTTGTCCAACTGCTTGGCCGACTCGGGGCTGGAAACCTCACTTCCTCCTCCTCCTTCAGGTGAGGCCTGTGAGGTGGAGTTTGGCTTGGAGGAGGAGCCTGCAGATGCCTCTCTCATGTGAGTCTTTGGACTTTTGCCCTGGGGGCTGCTTCTGCTTACTGAGTCATTGGATGTAGATTTTCCCTGTGGAAGAGGCTGAGCACTTGGGGGCATTTTGTCCAGAGGACTAGTCCCTCCATCTCCCTGAGAGTTCTTCCTGACTTTTCTCCTAGATGAGTTTTTACGGCCCATATTGTCGGCCTCTGTTTGTTCTTCAGCAGGTTCTAACTGTGAGTCTTTGTGTGATTTCAGTGACACTCCCGCTGTAGCACTGTAGTAACTCTCTGTACCACCAACAGCGGCCACCACATTTGTCCTTTCTTGCTCTGCACTTGCTTGACTTGGGCTGTTTGGTACATCAAATCTCGTCAATGACTTAGGGAGGACCTGTAGGCTTTTTGTGACTGTGGTACAGACAACTTCCTGACCCTCACGCTTGTCTCTGCCACAGTGAATCACACTGGTCTCCTCCAGATACACATGGAGTCTCTTGCCTGTCTGGGCCTGTGTTTGTCTCTGGGCCTGAGGCTGGATGTCAGCCTGGTCAGAGTCCACTCCCTGTACAGAAGGGAAGGAGAGATGTGTCAGATGACTGGCATTCTTTTCAGGATTCCCACTCGCTGAAGCACCGTTGCTACTCTCCTCCCTCTCCTTGCCCTGCCCTGTTCTCTGCTTCCTGCTCTCCGCGAACTCCTCCTCTTTTGGACCTCCTCCTCGTGTCTGAGTGCTACTCACAACAGAGCCGACTCTGTGGGCAGACTGCGTGGCGTCCTTCTCTTCACAAGGGAAAATGTCTCCGAAGAGACCCAATGGATTGGGATCCTCCTCCTTCTCCCACTGTTGTCCCCCTGCCTGAGGTCTCACAAACTCCCCACTCTCCTCTTCTCCCTCTGATTTAAGACTGCGATCATTAGTTGGGGGATCATTTTCAGAGGGACTTTTTGGTGGCTTTCCCCTCCACGGAGAGAACCAACTGCCAATACGGCCCAAGACTCCAGTGCTCGGCTGCTCCTCTGGACTCTCAGACTGAAGAAAAGCAGAGAAACACTACATGAATGCTTGCTCGTACATGCAGCCACTGATCATAAACATGCATATTTCAACTGAATATGCGCAAACATTACTTATAATAATGGTGGAAATCTCACAAGTGGTCTATGAACAAAGCAAAGGAGTGCAGGTTTAAAACCTAAGGGAAAATAAAAATTAAGGATGTTCATAGACATTATGTTTTAGTACAGCCATGCACTTCTCAGCATAGCAAAGACATGCAGGAGTGCTTATAACCTGTAAGCTTACCGTGGAAAATACCATATCATTCAGACTCTTTATGTAGGGGAACATGATTTTGGTTTAGAACAAAAACTCCTACAGAGCATAAAACAAACACAAAATCATTCCAACAGGATAAACAACAGCAGTATGGAAAAAGCAGAAAAAATATCATGAGCATTTTTTTGTTTTTTAAAAGATCTTCTGCCTTTAGCACAGTGATAGACTCGCATATAACTCTCTTAACTCAGAGCGGTCATTTGAAGATCAACTCACCCTTAATTACAAGCAGAAGTAAACTTTTCTCTCTCCTCCAGCTTGTAAACCAACTTTAAGTTTGCTCACTTTGAGATCTTTCACTAAGAGGCTGTTTCTAGCTGATGGGACATGTTGCGTCTTAGTCCTTCTCGCCTCCAGTAAAAGCATCCACAACTGCAGCACACTGTGGCATTGGTGATATGACATGAAGTTCTGCCCCTGCAGCGGAGCGCGGCAGCACGGTGGTAAAATGATGCCTTCAAGTGCTGCTCGTAAACTTCTACATCAGCGTCACTATGGAGACGGTCGATCAACAAGCGGTTTTCCCACGTCATTTAGCTGATGTTTGTTTGGCTGATAACTAACTTCTAGTTTTAGAAACAGGTCACGTTGTATAACTGGCTGCTATCAGCATTTTAAAGCATTTTAATGCCTTGAAGTTCCAGTACTAGCATCAACCCCTTAAACCTGTTTGTTTTATAATAGGAGAAGGGTAGGGGTGTTAAATTGAGATAATAATTCCCCTCCTGACCACTGGATATAATCCGTTTTTATTTCGGGTCTTTTCTTGGATGATAGTGGCTTCGCTAATCTTAAAATAGCAAACAAGCAAACAAAAAAAAACCCCCAAAAAACCAAATACAAAATATGCCTCTATGTCATTTTAATAGGAATATAAACTTTTTTTTCTGTTTATCATGAGCATCATTTGGAGGGCTATGCATTAGTTTGAGCAAATAATAACAAACACTTTTGTTGTAATATATGAAAATGCAAGAACATGTTTTTTTCTGTTAATATGAGAGTCACTTGAAGGGTTATGCATTATTTTGACAAAAAGTAACTAATATTTTATAATAAATGAAAACGTAAGAATATTTGATAATTTTTCTGTTAACACAAGAGTCATTTGGAGGGTTATGCTTTAGTTTTGACAAAAAATAGCAAATACTTTTGTTATAATATAAGAAAATGTGAGAATATTTATTATTTTTTCTGTAAATATGAGTCATTTGGAGGGTTAAGCATTAGTTTTAACAAAAAATAGTCACAAATAGTTTTGTTGTAATATATGAAAATGTAAGAATATTTGTTTTTTTCTGTTAATGTGACAGTCATTTGGAGGGTTATGCATTAGTTTTGACAAAAAATAACAAATATTTTTGTTGTAACATATGTAAATGTAAGAAAAAGAAAGAAGAAAAGCCTCCTGATATGGGATTTAAAAACATCTCTATGGATATCTCTGATTTTCAGTAGTCTAGCCTACATTTTTGATAAATTATGTACAACCTCATTTAAAGCAATAACATAATAGCTAACAGTCAGTAAATGTATTATTATTATTATTACCTGTCTAAAAGGCTAACTAGCTGGCTTCATGTTAAGTTAGTAAGGGTACACTGTATAGACTAACATTACTAGCTGATTTCAGCTAATAACACTATGCTGTATCAGCTAGTTAGGCGAAATCACTCACTATACCCTACATAGTGCACTATATAGGCCCTTCGCCATTTTGCAATGTTGTCATGTCAAGTTACAATTGATACACTATCGATCCTATGTAGTGCACTCAAAATATCCCATAATGCACCGTGAAAAGTAGCATGCAGCCGATTGGTCGCTAACCAAGCAATATGTACCATCGTGCATTGCGCAAACAAAATGAGCGAGTGCGCGAAATGTAAGTAATTTCCTGTTTAGGTTGTGTTGTTAAATTAGATTTTACCTGTTTCTTAGCCACGTATTAAACTGTGAATTTGATGTGTTTGCGCTACGCTGTTGTAGCACAAATCACGGCTGGCGAGCCACGTAATTAATAACCCCAATCGTGTCAGAAATGTTACCTTTGTAGGTATTGTTGTTGTTATTGTCACACTGTGTGTGTGTGTGTGTGTGTGTGTGTGAACGGACAGCTAGCAGTATTAGCTTACCACCAGATACCAATGTAGCTTTAATTCCCTGCTGCTGTTTGCGAAGCATCCCTGATAATTTAGAATCATTTCTATGCCAGGAATTTAAATATGAATGATAGTAAAGTTACAAGTTTTGTACTATGTCTATCAATTATGATCTATTTGATAATAACCACACCATTTAAAAAAAAATCAAATTATTTCTTTAAGTGGTATCTAGCATTTATGTTGCTGTTAAAGTCATACTAACATCAAAATTTCAAAATAATGTTATACATGAGCAACAAGTCTGAATTGATCATAATGACTCATTAAGTAATTTTACAACTAGGGGATTCTTCTTCCAGTAGGATTTTAAATTCAGTTTTATAGTAACAACATATTAGACAGTTATGAATTGATCATGTGTACAAATTGTATTGATATTTATTTATTTAGAATTAATTTAAACCGCTATAATTTTGTTGTGTGGTCATAGGAACATAATTTGACTTATTACCGGTTCTCTTTAAACATTTACATTGGGGGTTAGTGGCAGCTATGCTACTGTCAGATGCCATCATTAATGTCTTCTCAACAGGGATGTGTAGTTTGTATTGTTTGTCCATTCACCATCCTATTAAGTCTTCTATTCACAGTTTTGAAAGATAATGGTCGATGCATAAATGAACAGTTTTTCACATAATGAAGCTGTTTTGCATACACTGTAATGAAACCTCCTTTCTTTTGAAACTTGGAGTCTCTGTGAGTCACTGTACAGCTGCTCACACAAGTCTTATTTGAAGGGCAAATCGGCTAACGTGTGGTGGAGTTTATGCATATTGGAACTAATTTATAAAGGAAGATTTGTTGTCATTTTATTCCACGCTGTAATTGGTAATCAGGATCTATGCTTCAGCAAATTCAGTTTGAAATGGAAAAAAAGCTCTTAATTGACATATGCAGCCTCTCAAAAAAAAAGAAATCAGTAGCCACATGTACAATTATTTTTGAGCCTTTTAATTTGAATAATGTGCCTCTACTCATATAAACCCAAATTAAAGCCAAGACTTGACACTTTAATGTTGTATACATTGTTTAACATTGAACTGAATGTGCTGAAGCACACTGTCCTATGGTCTGGACTGTTTTTATTTATACAGAATGTATTAGTGTCTTTTTATACACATATTAAGGCAGCCTGTTTGTTGTTCTACTTTAGAAATCAGGCAGCACAGTCAGAGCTTTACTGCACTGGAGAACAGGAGAACAAAGGCCGACATACCCAGTCCATTAAATGAATTAACTCATTTCCATGTAATGACTTCATCACAAAGAACAACGCTGGAATTTGTTTATGCAACAACACTAAATACTAACACTTAACAGCAGCGACGTTTGTGGGATGGCCGAATGTTGACACAACACTCTGCACGACATCTAACAAAGTATCACTTGATTGTCAAATATGTGAGACACGTGCGAGACTTGGGGATGACTGAGTGTAAATTTGCTCATGTGAGTGTCATCATGAGGCTGTTTTATTTTTCGAAATCATGTTTTAATCAACAAGAGCAGCCAGCTGAGGACAAAAATTCCCTCCAAACTGCCAAAACTTATCCATCATAAATATTTTGTTCCTGTTATGTATCACATATGTTGACTAAACAGGTGTGAACATGTCAGTTTGACACAAAAATTCAAAGACTCTGGTTTAGTAAAGCAACAGCTGCACTGTTTCTGTTTTCACTGAAACACATTCTTAGAGGATCGCTTGCGTTAAAAATTCCAACTTTTTTTCGGACACTTGAAGGCAGCGGGAGGCAGTGCCCAAACAAAGTTTTCCAGGGGAAATGACGCACCAGCTGTGTGGGTTTCAGAGCCTGTTGAATTCAGTTTTTTGGTTTTCCAAAATTTTCGTGCCCTTGTTTCATTTGGCGAGCAGCTCCAGTAAGTGTTTCCATGCAGCTTAGTCGAAGAACTTAACCCTTAAACTACTTCTGTCTGGGTAAAAGGTATCCTTTTGACTTTTAGAATGCGATAAACTGACTAGATGCCAAATTAAGAGCTGACATATTTTATAATTAAGGCCTGCTTTTCTTACCTTTCAGTTTAATCTACGATCCACCCTACCTATATGGGAGGAGCCCTTGCAATTGGTTTAAAAAAATAATGCATATACACCCCATTTATTTAAATTAATGGTCTTTTTTTAACCTGTTTCATCATAGGTTATTCTGATACTGTTCCCCATAGTTTCTGGAAGTGTAGCCTGTATATCAAATAAAGCACCAAGAAGGACAGAATTTCACTTTTTGACGGATTCAAATGCAGGTCTAGCTTCTACTCTCTCTCCATTCTACTTGTACAAGCAGTGGCCTGAAAGCTTTACAGTTATCCAGACAGTCCAGTTGATCGACCCGAAAATGCTACAAGCCCCAACTGCACTTCTTCACCGGCACGTCAGCAGAAACAAAGAGCTGGAGCTTACCATGATTACAGTGTTGCTCTTGGCTGTCAGAGGAAAACACGAGTCAAAAGCAGCCTGCTGCAAAAAGCCCTGAAGAGAATGAAGCCTTTCAGTGTCGCTCCTCTGAGGTAACCTGTCCCTCCTCAGAGGCAGAGCAGGACAGTGTGCACCACACCGCCCAATTAATATTTAAAATGAGAAAACACCACGGCTAACTCTCCCAGTTGGGTGTCATTGTAGATGAAGCTTTGGAAGTTTTTTTTTCCCATAGTAAGGAGGGAAGAGGTAGAAGTGGAATCTGCCCAGGCGAGGTAACACACCCCGAGGCTTTGAGCACCTGACACAGCAGTCAGCTTTGGAGAAATGTTGTGCAACTGTGTCATTGCTAAAGGACAGAACAGGTAAAGACTTTTAGCTTGGCGTAGCTGCACTGGTATCTACAGTCTATATCTTTTTGTTGGATTGGTCTAGTTATGGACAATGATGCATTTAGTAGCACTACTTTCCTTTTTCTTTATGAAGACCCTCTCTGCAGGCCCCACCTTTAAAACTTAGTGCTGTTCTTGCACCTTACATTTGCATACGCATACAGAACACACCAATGACATGCGCCGCATTCCCAAACACATGTAAATAAATTCCGCCCCTCTGTCTCTCTCATGACCTATTGATGAGCTACAGAAGCTGAAACCTGTCTCATTCTCCTCCCTATGAAAAATTTACACCTTGCAGTTCTTTCTTTCACTAATAGCAAACCCAATGGGGAACCTAACAGGCGAATATCTGGCTGGGTTTTAAGTTCAGGAATGTGACTTCTACTCTCACATTTTATGGGTTTCCAAGATAACAGGTAGCTTGAACTATTTTGTTTGGCTCACTTATGTTTGAAAGCAATGTAGGAAAATGATGCCACTTATCACACTTCACACCACATGA
Source organism: Dascyllus trimaculatus (assembly GCA_024666655.1). NCBI lineage: Eukaryota > Metazoa > Chordata > Actinopteri > Pomacentridae > Dascyllus > Dascyllus trimaculatus. Next base: position 15,097,686 of record CM045455.1, on the reverse strand, counting down.
GGGGAATTCCAGTTTTGCAGGCTCTTTTTTTTAGCTAATTGAAAAAGCATCACACTGAAATGCAGCAGCCCTTTAAGAGCACTTCAATAAAACGTACCTTTCAATCTCTCCTCATTTCTGCCACCTCCACTAATTGAGCTGCATTGTAAGGATTACCTCAAGAACTTGTTATACACTGACAAGGCAAATCCTTGAGGGGTGAGTCACATTCTCTGCTACTCAGCAAGTTGACCAACTGTAATATGTATTGTAGAAACAGGCACTGGTTCATCCAGGGACAAGTTTCACAGTGAATTGTTTTCAGCCCTGCCCTGTGTCACCTCTGTACAGTTACAGACTTGCTCACCTGGCAGCTGCTCACTGCAAGCTGCCTCCTTTAGTTGCAGTAAGAGAGCAGCTTCACTGTAGGAAGGCAGCTGCTTTGTTTTTATCCAGGGGACAGAAAGAGTTAGTCACTCTTTATATCCAACACAGATTTTCCTTCATTGGGTGGAGATTCGAGGTTTCTTGGGGTCAGAGAGACAATGTTCAGTTAGAACGTTAGAATTAGATTACATTTGAGTTATTACTGTCATGTGGACGGCTCTTTATGTAGTTTATCGACCGTTTTTATGATTATTCTCACATCTAAGAAACATCCTGCGATTTTTGTTTTGGGAACTTTTCAACTGATGTGATGTACAGCTTTGCTTTTTATAGCCATCCAACTTAGAATAATTGTTTAGGGGGCTCCACTTTAGTAAAAACATGGCAAAAGGCTCTGACAACATGAAGTGTGCTCATTGGTAGTTTGTATAAAGAGGAGACATGAGATATATGTGATGCATGGGATATATAGTCTATATTTCTATTTTTATTTCTATTTATAATATTTGTTTTTATTGTCTATTCCATTTTTCATTTGATTCTCTTTTACCCTTTATTTGCTTATTTATGTATTTACTTTGCCTATTTACTGCTACTATTATCATTTTTTAGTCTTGCGTTTATGGTTTTACTCTCCATTTTTCTTTTATTCCACTTGGATGTACCATTTTAATATTCTATCTCTTACCACGTTTGGACTGACCATTCTTCTTTTGTTCAGTGTTCTTTTTGAGTATCCTTCTTTTCTTTTTTGCCCCTTACAAAGTATATATTTGGCCTTGATAGGTAAAGGTAGCAATTTAAAGACATACAATAGGCTATCTTAAATTAGAAAGAGCATTGCTTTTTGGGCACAAAAGAATGAAATAAATGGCCTAAATCTCTGTTAGGAAAAAAGAGAGAGCGGTGAAGTGAGTCTGGAGCTTGTTTGTAAGACTCAGTTTTTATTAAAACACACTGCTTGTGATGTTTTTAGCCAATAATCGGTAGTTGGTTCTTAAACAGCCTCTCCTTTTTAACGAAGTTAATTAAATGTGCCTGACATATACTTGGCATTTGAGTACACAGAAAACAGTTAATTCAGGATCAAAGCTCAGTGATATTTAATATAGTCAGACCATTAAGGCTACTAAGGAGGCATTCATCATCAGTGCATTTCCTCTTGCTTGAAAAGTTGCCTTGTAGATATTGTGCAACCCTTTTCACATCGTGGCATTATGGATGCCATAAAATATGTTGTGTTTCTCGTTCTCCTGCATACAAATATATAATTAGCATTTCAGTGGCATTTCTACTTGACACCCACCAAATCCTAAAGAATGATCTGAGTCAACAAAATACCAACGTTTGCTCTGCTTCCCTCCCAGTCACTCCTCCATCACTGCTCATTTGTTTTGTGCAGTCATCGCAACCCACCAGCCACAATGCCTAGACATCCCGCCTTAGAAGAAAGAGCCAAAGCCAGACTGTTGTGACAGATGCCAGAGTTGTTGTGACTCCATTGCCCCACTCACTGGTTGCAGACGTTCACTGCATCCACGGAGGCCGCCCTCCAGAGTCGAGATTATGCGGGGCTAAACGGCCGAGGCATTTGGATCCTGGAGGCGAATGCATCAGTTGGATGGAGCTGGGTGAGAATGTACTTTAACGCAAAATCAGCAAGACACAATAAGTTTTACATGCAGCTCTCGTATGATTTACTTTCCCATTTAAAATTCCCTACCAGCCTCTTTGTGTTTGTGATTTCAAATGGGACACAATTTGACTGTAAACACCCCCTCAGTCAGAAGATAAATAAGAATGTGATTCACTGCTGCTCTCTCTCTCTCCCTCGCTGCCAAGTCACTTAATCTTACATCACCACAGCAACCACGGCCAATGATGTGTAAATGATTTTAGTTTGAAGTTCTGCCATTCACAGATGGGGAAAGGACAGTAATTAATGTATTCCTTCTGTAGTCCAGGTCTCTTATCCAATCCCACACGTCTGTCAGGCTGTTTGATAGGCAGAGAATCTGCTTCATCGTGATGAACCTTTTGCATGTTTGCCTTACATAACCTCAAACATTAACCTGCTTTCTGCCTACACAACTCTTGACATTCTGATGTTTGCCATGTTTTTTAAGAGCTACCGGCACCCTGGGTGAGCTCGAAGCTCTGTGAAGCAGTTCTTTTATTCTTTTTTAGAAACAATCTTCACTGGTGGGACAGAACAACACTTCTGAGCATCACTTAGCTGCTCTGGTAAAGCGGCAGTTTAATGATTAACACTGCATCCACTTTTCTCAGCTCAGTGACAAAGGCATAATTGCAGGGATGTTTGTGCTGTACACGGCATTTTGTACCAAGAAAATGGGGAAAAGAAATAAGATATATGTATATATGTACATATACTTTTTAAAAATGATTACTGTGTTAGTTTTCTTATTAATTTCTAGTGCTGCTCCCTGTGAACGGTGTCCTGGTGTTTTTATAATCAAAAAACAATTATTGCTGCTTATCTAAGAATGTGATAGAGCACTCAAAGACAACAGTCTTTCTGGTGAGTTTAGTGCACAAAAAAATTGTAATTGAGCCAATTGCTCTGGGTAACAAAACACATTTATTCAGTCTGGTTCATACTGCCTGTATTATAATGAACACAAGAAACACCAGCAGAGGTCAGAGGCCTTCATTTTTATATTTATTCTCCCCGGAACATCCCAAAAAAGGATTAATAGGCTGTTTGTAAAAAATCCAAAAGACTGATTTGGCAGAGTTGGTGTTGCGTTAATGCTGATAGACTCTCAGGCATTCCCGGCACATCCTTCAATCAGACAAATATACGTAGCTCATCCATTTACTGATAACTGACAATTCTAACCAGCAATGTTCCTTTGCATAATCATCAACGGATGTCGCTCAAAACAATTTTAATTTGTTGTGACTGGGAAGGATTATTCTGCGTGAATGAAGAGAGGCAGGAGGGCAGCATTTGTGTTTTTTATTCTCTTCTGTCAGATCTCCCCAAACACTGAGGATATTACAAGCAAGGAACCTGTATTTTTTGATGTTTTTTGGCACTTGTTGACACGGCAGCAATCTGTAAATACAGTACTTTTGAAGTCGTACACTAGTTAAATATTTACTTTTAGCTCAGTTTTGGTCTCCACCATCTCCTAAGGCAATTACTGGCTCCTTTGTTGCTAAATGCTCCACTGTGTCCTAGATGCTAATTTTACCTGCGTGATGGTTCATGAAGGAAGTGAAGCTATACAAAACTGTTAAACTGTGGGCCATAAGATTAAAAAATGACACTGAAACACTGTACTTAGTTAAAGGGAGATGCTTCTCTTTAAGTTTTCACCACAAATTAAAGTTGTCACCTCCCATGTAGTCGTTTGTTACACTGAAGTACAGCTTTAAATTCTGGTTTTCTATCTCCAACTTTAAATCTGACTGTGATCTTATTAGATATCATTATATTAACAACAATGTTTTAAGAAATGCTACACCACACCGACGTTTGGTTGATTTCAAAAATCATTTCGGCTTTATTTGGGTAATCAACATTCAGCATCTGTGAGTTTAACAGGACTACAAAAGTATCACAACATCGTCCACCTCCTGGTCTCAGGTTTCCTACCCTGTTAGAGATCAATGATATGTTTGATTTTGTGCTACTAATGACACAGTTAACGTACACTTCACTGTTTCTAACAGAAAGCATTTTAATTTTTAGAACAGAAAAAACAATGCTTTTAATCTCGCTTGTAGACCAACTGGCATCTGTGTCTTGTTGTAGAGATAACGTCCAGAGTTCCACGAAAAAAACAAGACGGCAATAACAGTGGAATGCACTGGACATAGCATCTCTATCTGGCAACCTCGCTGATCTTTCATTCTTCTCTGCTCAGATGTGGAATGTTCTAGTCCTGAACGGCACAGCTTCATCCAACCAAGGAGCCCAGTACTCAAAGTAAAACATTGCTACTTAGGCATTTGCAGGAGGAAATCTCATCTTGGAACTCTTGAGTTGCACTTATTATTGGATAGTGGGGCTTTGCTTTGTACCTTCTTGCTTGTTGATCAGACTGTATGCTTGTGACAAAATATAATTAAAAAGGTGTGTAGCAGATGAGTATATTCCCCCCTCCCGGTCTGGTCACAGTTGGCCCTCTGAATGGAAAGCAAATGATAGTACAATACCACTATATCCAAGCCTTTTTGCAGGAATGTCCTTAGTGGATGTCACAGTGAGAATCGCGAGACTGGCGCTCCAGGATGACCGACGGCTCATATAGCAGGTCATCTTCTCCGAGTGTGGAGTTGTGATCCAGGCTCACAAAGTTTGGGATGTTAAAGTGAGACAGGAAGGCACACTCTCTGTCTGTCTTGCCCTCCCCTATTAATCCACTGAGATGCTGGCGTCCTCCTGCATCCTCAATGTCGTCCTCCATCTCATCCACTCCTGATGAGCCGATGCCTTTGGGCCGGTTGCAGTTTCCCTGCTGAGCTCGGGCTCCATTATGCTTTCCAGCGCTTTTGTCTTCAGCTTTTTGCTTCCCCTGACCCTGATCGTCCTCATTGATGTAGAAATTAAAATATGAGCGAGATCCCGCCAGCAGCGGTCGAGAGAAGGCCTTGTCGTTTTCGTCCTGATGACCGTCGATGTCTACCAGGCAGCTCCCCGGTCGATGATGCTTTTCAGCGGAGTCCTGATTTCTGTTGAGGAGACAAAGAAAATGGTCCGGAGTGAGATCTTGCAGTTGGAAAAGGCTCTGAAAAATATGAGAGGCCTTTTATTTGTTATTTTTGCACATAATGCTGCTTCTGCTCAATACAGGAAATGGCTGAGGATTTCTTTTTCCTGCTTTTTTATGTCAGTGTCTTGACATGAATTATCTCAGCAGCCTTTTATGGCAAAACAAAGGGGCAGAGAGAGGGCGACGTACATACAGCCAGCCAACAATCTCTCTTTTTCATCTGGGCTTAACCTCGGCTACACTCAGTCTGATCTTATGTGGGTGATTTCCCACCAGTTTTCTCTACCAGTCTGCACTGGAAATGGAAACCAGCCTTTGCCAGTATTCGGCTTTCACAAAAGTAAAATATGCATGCAGCCAAAATTACAACATTTGACAGCTTAATTGGCTGTCAGAACACCTAAAGAACCTCATTACAGGCCTGTGCCTCTCTGTGCTGTCCATTTGCGCTGAGCCTGAGTCCATCCTCAGAAAGCTCTGACATGAGAAGAGCTGGATTTGCTTGAAGCTCTGGATGAAAGTGAGATGAATCACTGGCTGCAGGCAGCTGATGGTGTGTATACTCACTCTTGGTGGGGAGCTCCTGTCTTTGTGAGCAGCGTGAGGACGAAGAACATGAAGATGACGAACACTGCGAGTCCAACCCAGAAGCCTATGACGATGGAGTCTGGAAGGTCAGAGGGGGGGAGAAAGGCTCTCATTAGTGCATCAGTTTAAGCCATTAAACACATCACTCTAATTCCTCCCAGACCTGGCTCTGAGGGCACAAATCCTCAATTAGTCACTCACACTAAGCATTCACATTGTTTTCTGGAATTGGATTAGTTTGGTGAGGCAATCTGCTCTCATTAAGTGTCTTGATCATTACCAGTAGGGTGCTGCATGAAATCCTGCTGCTGGATAATGTTATTGGAAACCAGGCAGCGGATGTCACCTGTCAGCTGGAGCAATAAAGATAAAGCAAGGAGTGAGGAGATAATGGAGCATGATTGTCTGAAAGTGTCCTGGATTTGACGCTTAGGCACGCACATAAACTGCACAAAGTGGAAGGCCAGTAAAAGAAAAATGGAAAAGAAAAATGCTGTCAGTAAGGGATTCATTCTTACATCTGTGCGCCCTGAGTCCCTCAAAAGAAACGGGCTCCTCATCATCGTAGTATTCATACTGCCACACGTAGTCACTGCGACGCGCGCTGGCTTGGCTCCGGTTGTGGGAATCGGACATTTCAAATCGATTTAAACGCACCTTAACGACACAAGACAGATGGAATCAATCCGAGAAGGACGCCACATAAACAGCACGTCACTGCATCCACAAGTTTGCATTAAGAAAAGAAAAAAACAACACTCCAGTCTCCAGGAAAAATCTCCGCTTGCTGAAAAAAACACAAACAAACACAATTTACAGCGTGTAAATTGCAAAGAAGGGGGAATCCTCGAACTTGGATGTTGTTTCTCGTCCTATAATTTCATAACATAAGCGCACCCAAAGTGTGGCTGAAGAGCAGAGGAAGGGGGAGATACGTCGCTGCTTTACCGTTACGCAGGAACTCTGTCCATCCTCGTGAAAGCAGCAGCCTTTTGGTGAAGCTCCTCAGTGCGCATCACCCCCTTATCCAACAGCCTCTGCACTGGTGGCTCGCTCACTCCCGGGGATGCAGAGATTAGACACTTGAACTGATGCTGGCTGGCTCCACTCCACTGCGAGGTGTTTCAAATGCAGGCTGAGCTGAAATGCAGATCTAGATGCTTTCAGATGATAGGAATGTATAGGAAATCTGAGACATTAGGATATGTGGCATGCAGCTTGTTTCTTTCAAACCTACACTGTGAATGCATATTTTACAAATTTTCTCACAACACAGTCAAAAACATGTGAGAAAAATGCATAATTTCCTGCATTTGGATGAACCTTTTCCCAAGTTTCCCGCAAACAAAAACCAGTGAGATTTGTATCATTAGTGTCTTTGAAATGATGTAGGCATGCAAGGAATAAGACATGATATACAGTGGGAGCTGTAAAGCATTTCCTAAACCCAATCGCAGCTGAATAGTAGCACTATAAACTATGCATGCTTTACAGTAATGCAACACAGTGTTTATTTGAGTAGACAAAAGCTGGAGTTCAAGTGGAACTATTCATTAGTAGTCAGTGTGTGAACCCACAGCCTTGAGGAACCCGTCATTGTTCCAGCAGCTATCTGGGAACAAATTGTTTAGCTATTAATTTAGTCTGTCTCCTAATTTCTTCTTTTAGTCATCCTAATTACCCAAGAGCATAAAATTCTAAAGTATTAATGAGTCTAACCCAAAATTTTGCTCGACCCATTGATGGTAACTTCAAAGTTAAGTTTAGTGGAAAAGTTTCAGGAAAATCCTGAAGTGAAGCATAATGATAATAATTCGCCACCCACCAAGTCCCTTGATGATGAAGTGTTTATTTAAATGGCCTGACCTTTTGCATTTTTTTCAGCGGAGAGAGGGTTTTTTTTTGTGAAAGGATGTAAACAAAGCAAGCATGACTAATGATTTTAAAATTACTTGCGCCGAGGATAATTCATAAATGTGTCTGCTCGAGGCAGGAAATGCTTTTTAAAAACTCTTAAACAGCTCATCATTAAATGCCTTCTTTTCATCTGTTTTGATCACAAGCAACAGGCTTCATTAGGAGTCCTGCATTACTTTAATTTATAAAGTACCTCTTGAGCAGAGGTACTTTTATCCACTTTAGTTCTGCCTTCACGCATTAAAATTAACCATTCACATCATGGAAATTGCCATTACCAGAATGATGTTTACCAATTTGCTGTATCGTAAACATCCCTGCCGCTATAATTGCCTCTCAGCTTTGGCACCGGATGTAAATCACGACACATATTTCTTTAGGGATACTGGACTGGGAAGACTGCTCCTTGGCAGCTAGAAACAAGTAACCACATTTTCCATTAGCGTATAAAGTCTGCACAAGGCAAATTAATTGAAATGCCGGAGGCGGCTTTATACTTACTGCATTGAGACTCGAAATGATGATGCCATCTGGTGACACTTTTGGAGATGTGTGTTGTCTAAAAATACCTGTTGAGTGAACACTTAGTAATTGTTTCCTTTTACTGAAGTACTCACAGTTGTGAATCATATGGGGTACCCGTAGTATAATTACCACAGGTGTTACATTTTGTCTCCAGATGGCATCATCAACTGTTTCTATTCTCTGTGGTGCTCTGCTAATGAGGAGACTCGCACAAATCAACTTACAGAAACAATAATGACAATCTCTGTAATTTTGCAATAAGCTGTTGAGGTGAGTTCTACTCTACAGCTGCTATTCTCTCTGAGGCCCAGAGCTTCACAATGGAAACAAAAATCTACCACATGATGGATCACATTTATCACCCAGTAATCATAAAAACCCAAATATCACAACTAGACGTCACATTTGCTCGGTTTATTTACTGCATTCATTTCACTAAAAGCGTGAATGTGTGCAAAAGCTACACCAAAGCTTGCATTTTGTCAGCATTTTGTCTCATATTCATCTGCGGATCAATAATGCATGTTTCAATAAAACAGTCAGTTTTTTTTCTGAAAGCTTTCACACGGGGTTTGCTTTGGTCTACTATCCTCTGGGCAGTTGCTTTGTTCTTCCTAAGCCACAGTGGTCATGGTAAGATGCTGTACTGTGCTGGTTATCACACAGAATGTTAGAAGGGTTTTGATCAAAAGGAGTGTAGCTGCTGGCAGTGAAATGGTTGAAGTACTTGTCAGTGAGGAGTGATAACTCATTATATCACAGACACAGCTAATATGTGCCAAATGAAATCCTGAACTACGTAGCTTCTTTTCCCTGAGACCCTTTATCATCCACAATGGAGTAGACAGTGTTGGACATGGAGGCAAGGAATCTTGCTTTCATGTAGATTTAGATTTATCACATGATAAATCCAAATATTGATTTGGATTTATCATATGCAAAAATGCCCAGAAGAGGACTTTCATCACATAGATTAAGTATTTTTAGTTGTATGTAAACAGATCTTGTCAAAACAGAACCTAATTAGTATTAGTAGTTATACAAGACTTCCATCCATCCATCTATTATCTAGACACCGCTTAATCCTCTGTAGGGTCGCGGGGGGACTGAAGCCTATCCCAGTCAACTCAGGGCGAAGGCAGGGGACACCCTGGACAGGTCGCCAGTCTATCGCAGGGCTACATATAGAGACAAACAACCTAGCACACTCACATTCACACCTATGGACAATTTGGAATAATCAATTAACCTCAACATGTTTTTGGACTGTGGGAGGGAGCCGGAGTACCTGGAGAAAACCCACACATGCACAGGAAGAACATGTATACAAGACTTGATATGGTAAAATACTGAAATATCCTGATCAACATTCATAATGTGTAGCATCATCACACCTGCAGTACTGTGTATATCTGCAAGTGCAGTGATAAACCCAGTCCCTAATCCACTACATCTCCTCTGAGACCTTGTGGCTCCAACAGCTTGTCTAATCAGTTTGCCCGAACTATGTGACTGACTTTCCTGCAGAAAATACACTTTTGAGCTGGTGGATTTATTTACGGACTTTCACTATTATATTATTTAAACAGAAGCTCAACTGTCTAGTTCGAGTGATTTAATTCAGTGGTTTAGTTCAGTTTCGTAGTTTCATGCTCTCAGTACAAGGGTGCATTTTTAACAGAGCAACAGCAAGTCAAGAAAAATCAGCCCATCTGAAAAAGCTGCAAAATAATTTAGACAGTAGCTGGATTGACTTCCAACAGCTATAATTCAGTAACAACGCAAGAAATCAATATGTGGCTACAGATTATTCTTTTAGAGTAAATTTTTACTTACACTTCAGATCTTTTTAAAATCTACTCTAATGTTGCTCTTTTTTACCATTTCTTTAGGAGACACTTTTGCACAAGCAGGTAAAGGTAGTTGATATTAACTGTATACACACAAAACTAACACTGCAAATGTATATAAAATGTAAAGTCAGTAGATTACTGTGAGTTATAACCAGCAAAGATTTTCATTTTAAGTTTTATTATGTTTGAACTGATTAAAATAGTCTCATCAACTACTTCAAATTGACTTACCCACAGTGCTGCAGCTAGATAACAGAGGACAAATGGTTGCCAAAGTCACTCACTCGCTATAAAAATAGCCATGTGTTTGCAGGAGAATACCTTGACCTGGCAACTCGTGTTCCTAGCAACTGTGGTAAATTAGAAGGTTAACATTAGCCCCTTTGCCATTAGCTTGCTAGCACTAGGTTATTAGCACTCATGTGTGAAAACAACAGTTAATCAGCTTAAACCTGCAGCAACTGACCAGATGTGTAAACGAGAACACCACATTATCATATCATCACCTTTATATGATAAGCTGCTTTGCAAACAATTGCCTGTTTACACACCCAGCAGTTATAGCACCACATTAGCATTCACTGAAACTCATGTCAAACTTGAGCCACAGTCTTTTAGGGTTAATGGGTGGAATTTAATGAAGTCTGTAATGATTTAAATCACTGACACATTTTCTCAGGTATGTTTAATAAGCATTTTTATAACAATTATAACCACATATCCTAACTGTAACGTGTCTCTACATGTGAACTGCCCAAGACAGCTTGGATAAGTTTGTCTTGTAAACCAAATGTGCGTCATCACATTTGCTCAGAAGACACTGTGCGAGGCCATAATGTTCTGAACACAACAGAACAGAGAATGTATGTGGTTTTCATGTAAACATGACATACTTCCGGACAGAAGGACAGAATCATGCGATTGTGGATGGGCCTATGACACATACAGGGCAAGATAAAGAATGGTCTTTAAGCGACTGCACTTCATGGCCTTAGATATTTGCTCTGAAGGTCAGCTCATTTTATGTCTACTCTCTGCCATTAGCATCATTACCTGGTGAATGTTTTATGCTTGCCAGTTCACCATAACTGTTCCTGCTGGAGGGATGCCGAAATAGAAGAATGCCCTGATGATACTTGTGGGCCAGTCTTGGCTGCCAATCAGGCTGTCACATCAGTATGCAAATTTAGTACAAGCGAAAGACTTCCAAGGCAGGTATTGTAATAAATGCATATATGTGTCATTTTCATCTTCGCTGACAATGCAATGCAGGCAAAGACACTTTAAATCAAAGACTACTGGTAAGAACTGCTTCTTTTGTGTTTTCTGTTGCTGGGTTACACGCTTTTGAAACATCTGATTGCAAAAATAATTTTATATATCGCTGTCAATGCTGCAAAAATTCTATTATATTTATCTTTTTTTAGAGCTCACCTTGGCTAGGATCTCCTGCCCACCAGCCCGTCTGCTTCAGCCATAACTGGGCTGGAGCTGTCTAACCAAATAGCAAGCTACTGCAGGGTCACAGTGGTGGGTCGCTTAGAAACAACATGCCTTAATATTTGCAACCTCATTATAATCTTTCCTTGTAAATAACAAACAATATGTATGCCTGGTTAGGTTCAGGATGATGTATTGTATAATAATACTCCATGAATTATGGCTGTAGCCAGGAACTTGAATACCCACAATGCCACCATTTGTCATCTAAGTAATCATTTCAGACACCTCGTCATCTAGACATGTCTGATCGCACGATCAAGTTGTCCAAAAATGTCCATCATCTTCACCGAACTCATTCCACATGTGTGTGTTCTTAGTTGTTTCATGACGGTTTTTAATTATAGACATGCCATGTGTTGGACCCGCACTTCATCCCCTATGTTAAGAACAATGGATAGAATTTATTAAACCAGCACATGCTGCGTTTTTACATTTGTTCAGTACAATATACAATGGTGCTTGTTTTGAAATCATGACATTGGTATTAAATTTGCATACTGATATGACAGTCTGACAGCCTGCCAAGACTGCTATATCAGTATCAAGCAGCTCCTGGCTCTGAAAAGAGGTTTGTGTTGGTGGAGTATCAGTGGAATACCATCTGAGAGCAGCGGCCGATGGTTGTAGAATGGGCACATACGACTGAAACAGGACTGGCACGCCATCTGATACTTTTTTAATCTCAGTTCTGCTGTGCAGGTTTTGTAGACCTGCCGATTCAGCCAGTCCAGATATTAATTCTCTGTAGGTTTATTACTACAATCGATTCCTGTCACATTGTTTGCAAATGTTCATTTGAAAAATTGTTGTTTTAGAATTGTGTTTAAACAGTATCGTCTCTCTCTTGTAAAGTAATTTTTACCCCAGTTGTTCTGTTTTCACATTATGGACAAGTTTCTAGCCAACCATGAAAAGCACTTTTGTGCGAAAATTGCTTTTCACTTTCAGCATGTCTTTTTGTTTTACTGGGTGACTGTCTGTGTATTAAGATCAATAGTAAAAAAAATCTTTTGAATATATCCTCAGTGAGCTCCAGCTCTCTTTATTTTTTACAGCCTGGAGCAAGACAGTTATTAAAACTCTTTAAATGCTGCACTTTCACTCAGCTAAGTTCAGAACCAGCTATTTGTGGAGATGATTTAAATTCATTTTCAGATGAAGGTCTCTGTCATGTGATATTCATCTCTATCTTCAATATGATGTTCACTGTAATGTGACCTTTTCTGTACAGAGTATGAAGTGATGTGAGGTGAGATGTAAACCTTCTCCAACGAGGCTGCAGACCTCTGATGCATGTAAATGACCCTGACCGGTGGGTGCTGCCGCCTCTGACTCACCACTGCAGGTGCTGTTGGTAGGAGACATGTTGTGATTGGGATTTGTCTCCATTAATCATCACACGTTCTGTAGACAGGATGAACGCTGTGCAGAAACAAAGGGAGAAAAGGTTGCAGTTTTTAGAACATAGACAGACTTTATGAGGCTAATTTCTGCATTGTATTTCACACTCATTCATAACTCCACTGTGTGTGTCCAGTGCTGCTGTGAGCTAACACATTTCCCACCGTTGCTGCTAATTTGCTTTCATTTCATTTACCCATTATGCCTAACTGCCTGAGCTTTAAAGTTACAACCACCCACCACTCCAGCTGCTCTTTCCATTTGTGCACTGACGACAGAAACATTGATGACTCTTAAACAGATATAAAATATACATCGGTTCCTGCTGCGGCATTGCTGCGACGTGCATAGCATATTTCTTCTGATGTTGCCCAGATGAATTCATATCTTTTATTCACCGGCAGCGAGGTCCCTTCCCCTCTAGATCAGGCTCAGTACTTGTGCAATCTTTATCTCCCATAAAACGTTTTTTCTTTTACTTTGTTTTTGTCCTTCTCCCAAAGAAAAACATTCATTTACTGCACCAAGCTGTATTTCCTTTATGTGTCTGATATAGTTTAAACTCTGCAGAACAGCTCATCGGTTTCTCCCTGCACAGTATAAACCAGATATACTGCTGCCAGCCTATTGTAAACACACACTACGCATGCACTTCAGCTCACACTTTCAAACTCACACTTTTCACTCAGCCCTCTTCCGAACTGCAAAATCAGACCTTAAAGATTCCCTCTTTCTCCTCTGTCATCTAAACTGACTCCCACAAGTGGTATTTTTCAGTGCATCGGCTCTGATGGATGAGCTTTCCAGATCCGTTTTTGTCAGCATAAATCAAAAAAAAAAAAAAAACCCTTGCATGGCTGCATATTGAGCAGCAGCGCAAGTTTAATGCCAGTGCAGAGCTGAAGGAAAAGGCAAGGCGGCATGCTCTTGCCCCTCGGTTGGAGATTCATGCCTTTTCTTTCTCTGCTGAGGGTCAGTGACTGAAATGAAGATGATGGAGTGAGATAAAACGTGCAGAATGAGCCAAACAAAATCAATATAAATCAATGAGTTAATGAAAGATGGGGAAAACAGTGAGAAATATGATTCTATTTTCATTATTAAAACATCAACTCCATATTGTAAATCCATATTCCTGTCCTGTAACAATATACAGAGCAGCCTCCCAGTTTTTATTGCCTTGCTACATCCCCTTAGGCCTCTGATGCACTGACTTATTGTTTTAGTTATTAAAGAATAAGATGTGTTGTGTTTTTTATGTTTTTCTCATATTTTTCTCTGAACCCCGTCTGACTCTACTTACAGTACATTTATACCCCGTCAGCTCGTTTCCAAGGGAACACTCTGGACTTCAATTAAACTGGGATCTGGATCAATCTGACCTTCTGCATAGCCATTCTCAGAAGATAACTCAGAGCTCACAGAAACCCACACAAATACACAAAGACCTGATACTTAGGAGAACATTATGACATCAGATAACGTCAAGTGCAAATCTTGAGGCAAACATGCATCATTATTTTTACTGTGAGGTTATTGAGCTACAGCTCCAGGAGGTTGCGGATTTGAATACCAAGCAGGTTTGATTAAAGTGCCACTGGACACCTGATAGATAGACACTACATGATTTTTCCTTCAGGTAGGCTATTATTAACTACCCCCAAGTCCTGTGCCTCGGCACTCTTTGAATTTCTTAAAGGGAGAAAAGGTTTTCTTCACAACACAGTGACTGAACAGAACCTATTCAGTGTCTTTCAAACAATATTATAAAAGGAAAAGGGGTTTTTAGTTATCCATGTGCAGTATTTACAAGATCAGTGCCTTCATCTGGGAAGAGTTCTTATGTGCAATCAAGGCCTGATCACTTCTGCTCAAGAGCATGAACGTAAATCATAATGTTCTTCGCCTACTTTGCCTCACAGCAGGAATCACATAATCTAGATGTTCACAGAAGAAGCAGGTCAGCCTTTATTTTAACCTCATTATGGTGAAACACCGCCATGTTCCTAAAGAAACCAGGTTAAACTCCATATGCAACCTGGTAGCATAAAAGTGCAATGGGTGTGAGCATCTCCTCTTTGGAAAATAACTATTAGTCATCTCTGCACATACATACATACATACATACATACAGTGACTGAAGAAAACCTGATTGGTGTGTGTGTCAGGGTGTCCTGTGGGCTTTGGCACCAGGACATTGGCACTGGATCCTTTCGGTGCTCTGTGCAGTGGGGCCTCTATCAATCAAACTCGTTCCACTGCATCCTGTTGATGCTTGATCACAATGGGCCAAATCAACATGTTGGACCATTGTCATGTTCCTCAACATGTTCCTGATTGTTTGATGTTTTTTCCATGTGGTGGGGTGCATTTTCCTGCGGGGGTAGACCAGTGAAATTTGGGATTTCCATTTGCATTAAGGAGTGTGCTTGTTGTGGGACAATGTTTATGTGGGTGTCTCAGTCTCATCAACACGGATGTTAAAATCCAAGGTTTTCCATCAGAACAGCACATAGTACCAATATGATCAATGTTATTCACTTCACCTGTCAGTGGTCATAATGTTGTGGCTGATCAGTGTATGTACAGTATATATAATAATGTGGAGAACGGACTTAGATTTGAAGTGAATCATCTGAGTTTCTTCAAATAAGTGCAAAACAATATATTCTGATATTTTATTTAGTAAAATATTGAATATAGTTGCTTTTAAGATGTAACTAAATGTAAGTTTTCTTTTAGAGCCCTCTTTTTGAGATATTGTAGATACATTTTCTTATTTCCAAGAGAATGAAAAAGAACAAAGGGAAGCAAATCTTAAATGCAGTGCTGCCATTGGAGTATGACATTAGATCATGATTTTCATTTAGAGTCACAGAGTACAACACTGATCTGGTAGCTTCTTAACCAACACGAGCACACAGAAACTGTTTAAAAACAGCAGTCTGGCACACATGCAAACA
The DNA here is from genome assembly GCA_024666655.1 of Dascyllus trimaculatus. Classification (NCBI taxonomy): domain Eukaryota; kingdom Metazoa; phylum Chordata; class Actinopteri; family Pomacentridae; genus Dascyllus; species Dascyllus trimaculatus. Next base: position 15,081,825 of record CM045455.1, on the reverse strand, counting down.
CTCTCACACAAAATGACTAAAATCACTCAGAGAGGAAGATGAACTGTGAAGATGTAACATGATTTCATGATTAATGGCTGCGAACTGAGATTTGACTTAACTGAAGTACGGCCCCATTCATTTTGTAAAGATGATGTTATGTACGGTGATAGTGATAAGCTAAAATTAAAAAGATTTTCTGAATGGACTCCTGGAAAATTGTGTTATTTGGGGTTGACTGTTGCCATGGAGAAGGATTTCTTTTGGAAAGAAGTATCTTCAGTCATTGTAAAAGAGAAGTGTAAATGACTTTCGCAGAAAAGAGCCAGCATGACCTATGAATAATACGCCAGGGAGAGCAATAGATGAGGTTATTTCAGAGGAACCTTAAAAAGGGTCTTGTAAATAGCAAATGATTAGCTTTCAGTCAAGCAGGTTCAGGCTTTTGGTTTGCTTTGGCAAAAAAAAAAAATGCTGAATGCCTAAAATATTAAAAACATCTCTTTAATGTTGAATTGCAGCTATTCCTCCATACAATCTTCTGCTTCTCCTTGTCTCCATCTCATCCTCTGTTACTTATTTAGGCTTAATGGGTTGAGCCAATAAAGGATAATGGCTTTATCTTGGATTATCTGCGCACTCCACGACGAGTGTGTGATATTTAGTCTGCGTGTGTGTGGTGGTGGGATGTGTTTTTCTGTGGACTTGGCAGGGAGTTTCAATTTTGTTTCATTCAGAGCTGGCAGGGACCTCACATCTAGTGTTCCTGCTGCCTTTGTGCTGTTGTTTGATTCACTCTTCTGACATACTTTGCACTGTTCTGTCAGAATGCACTGTACGTGTTTAGAAGACCTGTCACTGTATATATACAAGGAGTATCTTTGTACTAAAGCAAAAACACAACAAATCCATAAAAGACTCTGAATGTGCTGACCTAGTTTGGCTGTATTGCTCGGTGGATGTGTCTTTGTAACTATCACATTAACCTGCTTACTTTGTCAACTCAAAAGATCATGCTTGTGCCCATGTAGTTTGAACAGCGAGCATGTAATGTGTTCATATATTTTTTTTCTATTTGATATTATAGCATAGCAAAAGAGTGCATGACACACACACACAAAAAAAAACGCACAAAAGGAGCCAGCAGCAGAGCACAGGGTGTCCAATTAGCTCCAGATCTGAAAAAGAGGCTGAGAGAGAGACACAAAAAAAGAAAGGGAGAGAGAGGAGGCAGTCTTTGTGGACCTTATTAGTGCCAGGCTCTCACTGCTTGTTCCCTGGAGAGGCGTTGTGATGTGGATGGAACTGGGGGGCAACAAAATTTAATGCTGGTCATGCATGGTTCACCTTTGAAACACAGACAGCCTCACAGCAGACCTGCTAAGTTTTAACAAGTGATGCTGCACCCATTAGCTCCAAATTGGGGAATTCAAAGGAAAACACCTTGGTAGTGTCTGAACTCCACTTTGTCAGCTACTTGCTTTGCATTTTTGTGTTGATATGCATCAAATATTACATTGCTTCCATGATTTCAGCACAGGGTGTAGCCCCACACTTCCATCTGCTGGTGCACTGGGGGGAAAACACTTCCCTTATCCAGACGTTCATGAAAGAATGAGGGGGACTAATTGAATCAGCTGGTTATAGAATATATTTTTTCTAAAGGCAAATGAATGGAGCTCTTGTAGAAGTTGCATAACACCATTAGGTTTTCCAGATGTGATGTGATGCATTCAGGCTCTGCATCTGCCGAGGTGTAACTATTAGCGCCCATCCTGCTGTTGTTTACACAAAAGGCTGACGCGTGGCGAGCTCCCTACTACTACTACTACTACTACTACTACACACACACACACACACACACACAGACAGACACACAATCACACACACACGAGCCGTCCTCCATCTTCCATAGAGCAGGCTGTGACAGTATGGCACGTGTTTGTTCACACCTCAAACCCAAATGGCAACACAAGCTGATAGAGATAAGGAAAGGTTAAGAGGATCAAGAGTTCAAATGTTTTTTTGTTTAACAAAACTTTAGCAGACTAAAACAGCTATAGTTCAATTTTAAATTCAAATCTACATTAAATTGTGTTGCCAGATGGGCCTTTTAAAAAGACATAATGGTTTACATGACTCGAAACTGTCATTACGCACGATGCATTACGCGTAATGGCAGTTTTATATCGTGTAGATGCTACATCTGGGAAATCTCCTGCTTATTTTAAAGTGTTTTGAACAGATCCAAACTCTCAGTAGCAATGTTTCATTCCACATTCGGAAAAAATCAGAAAGAAAGCAACCATATGGTCTGAGTTTGTTGCAGTGTGACTTCGCACCTTAACACCGTGGCGCATGGAAACACTTGGGGACGCGTCAAAGCGCAATTTGGCACGGGCTGCCAGGGCCCTGATAAATAGGAGGTTCCTGCCTTCAGCCTCACATCCTCACATCCGCACAGGACTACACTCAGAGCTGATCAAAGAGCAAGGAGCCATGGAAGCCTACTCTACCAACAGTGGATTAACGCCTGTATTATCTGGAGCCAGTTCTGCGCAGCAATCCAACATGTGGAGACCGTGGAGTGGAAATCAGGGCGAAACTGCGCCATGCATGGTGGGTTTAAACGACTTAAACGACTTAAATTAGAAAAAAAAACTTTTGCTTAATGAACCAAACGGTTAACGAGATCACTTTGTTTTAACTTTCAGACTCATTCTACGCATGGAAACGTCTCTAACACAAACGTCCCCAAACCTCCTCAAGTCGTCCATCCAGTGAAGTAAGTGGACTTTTTGCTAATTGAATCATCCGTACTTCTTAGGTCGGCTATTCCTTATAATGTATATTACAATTTTTTTTCCTGTTTAAAGGTTGTACTGGCCGAAATCGAGATGTTTCGATTATCTGTACCAGGACGCAGAAATGCTGCTCCGCAACTATCCGGTCCAAGCGACCATCTGCCCCTATGGAGACTCCAGCAGCGAAGAAGAAAGCGAGGATGAAGATGAGGAGACGGAGAAAGAGCTGAACTGAACGCCACTCTCTGAAGCCTTTGAAGACAAAATGCTGAATAGTGTGCTAATATATACATTTCTCTTAATTTATTCCTGTACATATATGTAAATGGATCTTTTTTCTATTTCTATATCAAACAAGAATGTAAATGCCTAAGTTATTCCTTTAACGTTTCTACCTCTTTTTGTATTCGGTTGAGCATTGAAATAAAATGCATTAAATGAATGCTGTTGTCTGGTGATTATTTGCTTATATAATCAGATTTTTTCCTTTCTGTAGGTAGAGTCATACTGGGTAGAAATCAGTCAAAATCAAATAATTTATTACACAAATAAACAGTAAACTGAGCTCTTCGGTGCTTCTGGCAGTGCTCATTGATCCACAGGAAATTAGGCTCTCCAGGGAAAAGGAAGACTCCTCCACTAAGACTTTGAAAATTTCCATTTGAAAGTCTATGAAATGTGCGTAACACCTCTCTGGGGCTCTCTTATTTAATTATTTCTTGCCTGCTTTTTTGATTGAAGCATCCACACCATAATCCTGCACAGACACTTTAGGTGCAGATACAAATATATTTTTGAAGCAGACTAAATGTGTTTTTTTTTCTTCCACTTCCATTTTATTTGATACATCTGCCTGCTTTTGCTTCAGCGACTCCTTTCCCATGGAGAAGTGCAAGGTGGTAAACGCCCCATTTCCTGTGCAGTGTCGCCTGAAGTGCGGAAAGTGCGTGACAGGTGGAAGGTGTAAACCCTGTCAGGAGGGAAGATAAGCTGAGATAGAAGTAGGAAACGAGACAGAGACCACTGGCAGGATATTACCAGAAAACCATTGTTGCATAGTTTTAACATGAAATACAGTTTCTCTTTAAACTGAAATCTACACTAAATTTGTCATCAAAAGATTCATAGAAACCATTACTTCTCTCCTCTACTCACAGGATAGAACCTACATAAAGTGTCCTATAAAGCTGCCAGAACAGCTTTACTGCATCTTGGCATTGAATTCACAAATATCTGGAACTCCACTGAAGGGCTGAACACCATTTTTCCAAAAGATATTCCCTCATTCGATGGTTTGATGTTGGTGGTGGAGAGCTATGTCTAACATGTTGGTCCAAAAATCACTAATATGTACTCAGTTAGGTTGAGATCTGGTGAATGCAAAGGACATAGCATATGATTCACATAGTTTTTATCAAGCCATTCAGTGACCCGCTGAGGCCTATGGATGGAGGCATTGTCATCCTGGAAGAGATCATTCCCATCAGGATGGATGGGAACACTCACGACCACGTTTGAAGTGATTGGAAGTGATCTTTCTCTCAAAAAGGGACAAGTGGACTCAAATCATGCCAACAAAATGACAATCACCAGATCACTCCAGGGGTCAACAGGTCAAGTTTTTCCTTTAATTTGTCACCCATCTGTATACTCCAGTTAAACATTTTTGGATTTCAACTTCATAGCCTTACAACAAAAACAAGTAACTCCAAGCACAGACAAAACTATACACCAGAATGTGATAGTAAGAGCTAACTGAACTCAGTCTGGGCCCCTTATTTAATCTGCTAGCTTTGCATTGTGTATGCATCAACCCCAAATACAAATGATGTACCACTACATATAGCAACATTATTGTGTAGTTCTGTTTTTACATATATATATATATATATATTTACAATGGTTATTGGTAACTGAAATAAAAACAACAGTGTAAAGATAGGATAACTGTAAAAAAAAGGCCTTGTGAACTGGTGTGTCAGATCAGTTGGTCACTTTTCCCAATTAGGATTTTAGCCTTTATGAGAAAAATGCTATAATGCAGTGTATAATATGGTTATGATGCAGTTTTATTGTTTTACACTTATAGCAGCAAGTTTAGCATGATTGTAGCTAGTAAGCATTTACAGTACATATTGAGAATTCATTGGATTTTAAACCATAAACCATAAAAAATGGTCTAGGACCTGTTTCAAAGATGTTATGATGTCATATATGTAAATTAGATTAGATTAGATTAGATTAGATTAGATTAGATTATACTTTATTAATCCCACAACAGGGAAATTTCCTCGTTACAGCAGCATAGACAAAAGCAGAAAAACCACACAACATACCCTATACAGAAAAAAAGAAAATAAAAACAATCTACTATAAAGAAACATTTAAAATATACAATAGATACAACAATAAGTGACGTATGAATATGAAAGGAATATTTACCAAGGAAAATTTGAAATGTTATGTCATATACTATATGTAGCTCATTTATTCATTCAACCTTATTTAAAATGTGGAAAACATTGAGGTATAGAGGCCTCATTTACAATGCAGCCGAGTAAGAAAGTTTGGTGCCCCGTTGCTAAAACGTGTCCATGTTTATCATTCAACTCCTGAACTCTTCAACTCACACCGGTGCCAACCTTTCAGGCTCTTCTGTGGGAAATTGTTGGATCATCTTTAGGTGTTTTCCAGAGTGTAAACTTTGCACACCTTCCTGATGGGAACCTCCGTGACCTCTGACTGCACCAGCGCTCCACTGCCAAAGAAACAACCTCCACTGGACAGGCTGCTAATTAAGAATGCTTTATTAAGCTGACATACTAATGTTCACTCGCATAATATCTCTCACACAGATGAATCCAAAGAGTAAAGAGAGCAAATTTAACCAAGATTGTAGAGGGGTCAAGCCACAAAAAACAACTGTGTGATTTTCTGAGTGTTTTTGAGCATCAAAATTAAATTTATTGTCCAAATGTTGACCTAAGATTAGAAGTTGTGATGCAGTGCTAAAGCTCTCATAGCCTCTGGGCGTTCCTGGGCTTTCCCAAGCTTTGGTGTCAAAGCTACAGAGTGTCACTTACTCTGGTGTGAAATCTGCTCACCTCCAGAGTCAAATATAAACCAGGGACTGATGCCCTTTCAGATGAACTTATAACCTCTACTGCATAAGGTGGAGGCCAACTTCAGCTGATTTTTCCTACCAGGTGTACATGTGTTAAAAATATCTTAAGCTTTTGCTTATTGGATTATTGATTAAGTTACAGACTTGCAGACTTGTAACTGGAAGATTGATGAATTAAATCAGGACCTAAAAAGAAAAGTAAAGCTGAAAAAATAAGTTCCAAGTCACAGAAACAATCTCGTTAGTGTATTACCTGGCTGTGAATGTGAGTGTGATCGTGCATTTGCAGGCAAAAATGACAAATCTATATAAAGTAAGTGGTGATTAGTTTAGATTTTGACCTTTGTACACTGCCCTGTGTTCCATAACGTGACTTTGTGAACTTTTCAGAGTTTTTCAGACACATGCAACTATTTCCCAGGAGCTGGTGTGAACTTGGGTGTGAGGAATAAACACCTAAAAGAGTGGACGGTATTCAGGCCCACATTTGACCTCTGTGGTCTCACAGTTCACAACAAACACACATCATATCTCTACACAGTTAGACTAATCAGAAATAGCAAGTAATAAGCAGTTTTTAATAGAAACATGAAGTGATAGATGCCACTTTTAGCCAGATACCTATGCAGTCTGTGGCTACATCCTCTACAAAGTTACATGTCTTAATTAAAATCATAATTCGGTATTCATCATTATATAGTAAATGCAAACGAAGTGGTTACTTTTAGCAATTGCAACTTTTGTATTGGTTTTCTAATTTTGTTTGTTTTAGCTCATTTGCAGAGTGTGACTGCTGGCCTGCCCCAGTGAACTTTGACTGTGTTAGTGGTGTGATTATAGACACCAAATGAGGTGATGAAGTGTGACTCGGCCAAGCTAAGGCTGGACCTGATGCAGCTTCTTCCCACAGTCACACCTCTGCTGGTCACTGGGAACAGAGGGCTTGTTGTCAAGAGTTGCACCAAATGATTTTTTTAAAATGTGGATCGCTTATTTATTGATTAAAGATAGTTCTGCTGTAAGCCAAAAGGGGGCACTGTGTTTCCTCTCATGCATAAGAGCAGAGAGGAAGTGCATTATTGTGTGAAATAGAAAAATGTGACAAGAAGGACATTTATATATGGTGTTGCTACAGCGTGCTACTGTGCATCATCAAGATAACATGGAAATTTTGCATGCACCAGTGGATTTTGATTAAAAAATTAATGCTGCTTTAACTTTTTTTTAATGTTGACTATAAATGCTATAGAGGATTTTTGCACTTTTTGTGGGTGTAGAGGAATTAATGTACAGGAATGTTTGTTGAAGTCTCAAGTTTAAGCACCTTACATCACCTGAACTAACCACTGCTAACTTTGCACTGCATTTCCTGTCATAGACACACCCAGGAAGTGATATAACTCCACCTCTTTTGACCCGCAAAGCCCTTTCCCTCCAAAACTCTGCACTGACAACAAAGAGAGAACCACTGTAAGTTAAAGAATGAACTTTCTAACCTAGTTCTGCTGTTTTATTTTTCAGTAGTAAGGGTCTTGTGGTAGTTTTGGATGTATCTTGTTTGTATTGCATTGCATTGCAGTAGATTCTTGTGTTTATTAGCTTGCAAAAAATGGAAAAGCTAAGATGGTGCATGTATGCACTGGTGAAGCCAGTTCAAGTACTGTATTGCTGCTTTACTTGGTTCATTAAACAAAATGTGGTAATGCTGACGCTTTGGTTTGGTCTGTAACTGGATGTATTTGTCTTTATGCATTTGAAATCTCCTGTTTGTATAGAATAAAGTTACACATCCATCCATTCATTCATCATCATTTCTAAACAAACAAAATGTTGGAACAGCTTTCTGGACCTTCTGTTTAAATGTGCACTCTACAGATGTTCTGTTAGCCAACACCACCACCTTCACTGTAGGTTTTACAACCTTCTTTTAAGACACTGAAATCAATGCCTGTCAATGCAACAACAACATACAAGAAGATATTTTGTTTGAATTGTGACAGGGATGGATAGCTGTCAAAAACATACAGCCCATTGTTTTCAGGGCGTTTTAATCGTGTCCACTGGCATCACTTGGCAGACACTGCTTAAGCTTTAATGCAACTCTCTGTGTGTTTGTGCAATGTCATGCTTGACCACAGTAGAACGGTAGTTTGTTGGTCATTGAGGAGAAAAAAAGTACATGTTATGTTGTCGTTCACATTTAAAAACAACCTAGAGAATGCACAAAGGGATTGTGTCCTCTTTTGGTGTTCTCTTTTGAGTTGTGACAGGTTATGTAAAGGTACAATGGGGCAATGTGTGCGTTTGACCAACAGATGGTGCAAGAGAGCCAGAAGTGAATGTTCCTCTGGTTTGTGTGCACTGTGCTGTTCCCCCACCTGGGGGCTGTGTTGGACTTGAGCTGTATTCAAACTGTATAAGACCAGGATTTTTCAGAAGATTCTCCGTTTACTTTTTTTTTTTCCACAAGTCAACACACAGATGAATAACTGTGAAATTTTTGTGTTACAAATTTATAACTGTCTTTTGTTGCTGCGCTTGAAAATTGATTGAATAAAAGTCTGTGACCTATGTTCCCATTAGACTTCAGTCATTTTTGATAAAATTCAAACAAGTCAAATTATGTATAGAATTATAACTAAATAATCGTCTTATTGCTTATTTTTTGTCAGTGGGAAGTCATGGATGAAAGCCTATGTTATGTTCTTCCAGTTAAATATAGGGGTGTAGGTAGAGGTCATACCAGGCTTTTCTTTAGCTAGCAATAGATGCTATCAGATTTCAACTCACAGTGGACTTAAAATAAATTTGGAATATAAACAGTGAATAAAACATAATTAAAATAAATGTTAAAAGTGAAAAAATATATTTTGGCTATAATGTATTATGTATAATATTGTATATCATATAATAAATGTCATATATTCTAAATCAAAAATTCAAAAACTTTCTTAAAACTAAATTTAATTTTATCTTTAAAAGAGAAAGAAATTTAACGTTTATTAATATAATGTAATTTGCAGCATTTTTTCTATATTTTGCTATTTTACAATAATTCTTATTTTGTATTATTTTATATTATAAATTTGGATTGTTTTCAGATTGAAATATAAACAACAGGAGTCAGTTTTTCTATTTATATGAAGTATTTCTTTTCTTGCTTAATTTATGATACGTTAATAATTTATTTTTGGTCCATGAGAAAAAAAATTCAGACTATTCTGTGAATGCATGAGGTGCTCAAATCCTGTCATAGCTCCTGCATTTAGCGGCTGTCATTCATGCAGTTTAGCACATAAACAGCACACAGGTGTGATAAAGGAGCGGAAACGGAAAGGCTGAGCGGTAATGAGACGGAGGACCTGCAGCATAAATCTGTCAGTGGAGTGGATGCTTTCATATGCATTCCCCCGTTAAGTGAGAGACACCACAGAGCTGCTGCACATAAACATTCTGACTCACACCGCTGTCTAAGAGATATAGCTGTTGTGCTTTTCTACATCCCCCGTTATCTCGCCCTCCACTTAAATAGTTAGTTTGGTTTCCTCTCTCTGAGATGTGTGCAGTGGAGATAATTACAATTTCAGCAACGTTTGTCAGGTGATTACCTCATAATCCCCTATTTCATTTGATAAGTCACGCATTGATTTAACTCAGAGTTGGACCTAATGGAGTATCTTTTCCACCGCCACAGTGATTTGTATGCTGGGGCGAAAGGACAACGGCGGATTGGAGGCAGAAAAACAGCCGCTCACCGTCCCCCGTTCACTCAGCTGCCGGTGGAAGATGAGCAACGAGAAGGCAGGTTTAATCACAGCAACCTGAATGCAAACAGTAAATCACTGCAGTGGCTGATACAGTAACGGTTCCTCTCACATAAAACCTCCCTCTTCCTCTCTCTCTCTCTTTTTTTATAGTTTCTCTTCTTGCAGGCAGAGGGGGATGGAGAGATGAAAACGCTGGATGAGAGATAAGACAAGTGAAGGGAAAAGAGACCTGCTTGGTATTCACCTGTCTCTCTGGATCAATAAAGGTAATTTGGGCTGATTCCTCCCCGTAGGCCTCTTAGCAGACAGAAGGGGAGAGGGGTCAGCCACTGCTGAGCTGCAGGGAGCTGGAATAACTTAGAAACACACTCTGCAAATTACTGCTTCTGTTTGAGAATCTCTCATTCAGCTATTCCTCTGCTGCAAGAGCCACAATGTGATGCAGAGTCCTCCATATAAATGTAGCTGGAGGCAAGAAAAGGGGACCATACAGCATATAGTATATACACACACACACGTGTTGATGAAATAACTGGTTATTGTTTACAGCTCTAACTTTATGGTACAACTTTTCCAGGAAAGAGCAGAAAAATTAACCCGACCTTTACCTTTATCCTAACCTTAACCCCAACCAGAAAAAAGAGAGGGAAACCAAAAGTTTCGTCATGACTATCGATTTTCACGTTGCAGGCTTGTGCGAGTGTTGTGAGTGCTACCAAGCAGTTCAAAGAGGGCTTATGATACCCATAAAGGAGACGGTTTTGGAGGCAGGACCTGGGTGTTCAGATCCACAGGTCAATGTTGTAAATTTCCATGGAAACAGGGGTGTCAGGTTGAATGAAAAATAATTCTAGCTACATGCACATTTAACAGCCTTGATGGAAGATGCAAAGTTTAAATCAGGTTGTTTCGCCTTTTTTTTTTTGATTCGATCGTATCTGTTCCTCTTACTGATTACTTTTATTTTGTCTCACTTTATTTTTTTTCACATTCCTGATCACAGCCTCTGCCTTTCAGGTACTTATAGGCATGGAGGTTCCCGTCCGTCATGTGGGGTCACCAGTCTGAGAGGAATGCTCCATGTCAGGGGTGTCGGGAGAGGAAGGGGTGTCCCAGGGGAGGCAAAACCCACAAGGAGTAAAAAAAAAAAAAGCCCAACCTTTGGCCGATCATCGCTGCTTATGTTGTGAGTCTCATCAAAGTACACAGGTGTGCGTTACACCTACACACACACACATTTCTACGTCCATCTCTTTCTCTGATTTTCACATCCGTGCAACGTGACCAAACACATGTATACGCTCATACATGCTCCTCTTTTTCCTGCGCCGCCTCCTGTATGAAGGTATAATGTTGGCTGCAGAGAGGACATGAAGTTTTTTTATTGTATGCTGATCGCTGATGAAGAGGGCTGATATAGATTGTTGGTGCTGGACTTGAAAGAGCGGGTCCACAAATCATGTTCTGATCCTAAAAATGCCCTGCAGCCTGGAAAACATTGTCCAAAAGGGATGCAAAGTGGTCAGTCTTCGATGTAAGGTGTCGCAAAAGTGAAAGGAAGGGTCAAGTTTGACAATGCAGATGATCCTGTTGACTTTTCAGTAAACTTTTCTGGAGCAAAGACAAGATCGGGTGTTGCAGTAAACATAGTTTAAGCATCAGGAAGCTTGCAGTGCATTTGTTATGTACAACTTTACCTACTTTAACTTTGCTTTTCTTTTATAGCTAGATATGCTTGATGTAAGTGGAGTGTTACAGTTGCTGGATAAGGTGTAATTTTCCTCTCTCAGTAGATTGATGTCATATGTCAAAAGAAAAAGTCACACAAACACCCAAAAAGCAGCAAAACAACAACAAAGCACATGAGAGAACACAGCTTACGCAATGCATACAAACTCCATAGTCGCCATGTACACAGAGGATAAAGATGATAGTGAGAATCATTCTACAAACATGCCACACATAACTCTGCAACAAGAGCCCTACTAAAACAGTATCTTTCAGAAATTTGATTAATAGTCTACTTTTTTCTTTCCACACCCTGCTATCAAACTTCAATTATCTTTCAACATCATTAATTGCTTCTTGAGGAAGCACATATTGATAGTCCATCATGTGCAGAACTGTTTGAGGCCGACTTAGCTGACAAGTCATTTCCATTCTAGTACCCTGACCTAATCACCATATCTTATTATCATTCACATGAAAACACTAATTACAAAGGCAGGGTGAACCTGATTTATGCTAATGGAAACGTGAATATGCCACGGATGCATTAATCTAGAGTATAGGACCCTGCGCTGGTGTTAACTGTGATTAGCATGTGATTACCATAGCATGGGTTATATCTACTGGAAGCCCTGCGTCTGATGGGCTCGCGAAAATCTCCTCTCCTCACCGGCAGGGAATGAGACTGTGACTCTTCACGGCGAGAGGAAATAACGTTAATAATACAAAATTGACAGTTCTGATTGTTTGACTCTAAACAATAATATGTAAATACGAGCGAGGCGACACTTTCTGCTTTAGTATGAGCGTAAGAGCTAAAGTGCTTTTCATGAGGCAGGGTGGTAAGAACAGTTTAAAAAAAATCCAAAGGAATATATTAAAGGCTTAGTTCACCTAAATTAGAAAAACAGGAAAAATATATCCAGGTTTTGATGCATCTGACTGTTGTGTGGTGATCATGGAAATGGAAAGTAGTTCCACACTGAACTTTAAGTGTGGCAAGATATGAAAGTAAATGTATTTCTTGTGTTTAAGGTGGGCTGCCCTTTAAACCATGAAGCTGGCACTATTTGTTATTACTTTTTTATTTTCAGTAAATCCACCAAAGATGCCAAAGCCAACAGCATGTCAGGCTGTCTCACTATTGTCTGACTTTTCCTACTCTGTGTGTTGCACTCGACCCGAATCCCATTCCTTCTGATTTAAAAATAAGTCATAAATCAAGTGTTTTATTTTTTGAAGAAAGGCCAGGTAGTCTCCCTAAAACAACTGACTACTGCTGTTTTGAACTAATGTTGCTCAAACACGATGTAGTAGTGCATTTGTTGGGGACTATTTTTACTCGTGGATTAGCGCACATGTGGAGCTGCTGTTGGATGATTTATACAAGTCCAAAACTTCATAGCCTACATTTATTCTTTACAATTGTTACTCAAAAAGGGGGGATTTGCCGGGAGCTAGTCTGACTCATGGATTTGGTGATTAGGAGCCTCACTCAAAACAAATGTTCATGGTAAAAAAAAAGGAAGTCTGTGATGGAGGAATGAGCTAAAAAGTAATGCTTAATGATGAGTTCATTGCTGTTTTTGGTCTTTTGACAAAGTGCTTTTATTTTGACATACAATAGAGATGAATGATCGCGCTCCATACCAGACACAAAGCCCCAGGAAGCGGCATTTTCAGCACGCCATGATATACTGTATCATTATGCTCTATTAAATACCAGTATCAAAAGTTGAGCTCAAAACAGCTTGTCATCTATAAACCAGACATACGGATGTGATAAACGCAACACTTGCTGAGTACAGGTGTCTCCCAGTGGTCGTCCTCTGCACCATCTGTTCCTGCGGCCGGCCAGCTCCATGCGGCTTCCAACAGAAAAGGAAGGATGCGTTTGTTTTGGGAGTCCACGCGAGCACAAAGGGAAAGAGGGGCCCATCTTTCTATCCCCTGCTTTGATCCTCCCCATTGAGAGGAGCCAGCCGTGGCCCTCTCGTGGCTTGGGCCTGGCTGGCTGGTGTGACGGCTGGGGTTGGGGGGCGACCGGAGCCGGGTGCCCTGCACATGGCACTCCAGCAGAAGGAGCCTATTGACGGGGCGACAGATTGGCTCTGAGTGTACCTGATGGTTATCCCCCCTACTTCTCTTTGCTGGTCCCCCCCACCCCCTTTCTCTCCTTTTCAACCAACCAAAGACAATCCCTGTGTCTCCATCTTTCTAATACAAATTGCCGCCGTGTAGTGGATTTAAGAGAGTGGCAGAAGCCATTGTTGGGTAATCTGTATCCAAAAGGAGAGGTGATGTTGAGTGCAGTCCTTTTCTTAGTCGGGATTAGGCTCGGGTTTGTCTCGGGGTGATGTGTTTGGCTTCCAGCAGCAGCTTGGCAGAGATGGAACAACTCGGTGCTAAAACCAGACAGCGGGTTGAGTAAAAATGTGTATGAGGAGTTTGTATGTAGGTGGATTCCTCATTAGCCGGGCAGAGGGTCATCTGGCTTTAATAGATGTTCTCAGGTGTTGGTTCTGATGTCTACAGCCCCGGCGTTGTTTGCTGTTGGGAATCAGATCCTGGCTTTCCCCTTCCCCCTCTGCCCTCCCTCTGCCCTGCTCCAGTCCCTCTGCACCCCAGCTAATACCACGCTCATTACGCCGCTATCGATCGGCCCTCGCTGCACACCAAAGGGCAAAGAAGTCTTCTCCTCTCCTTCTCTCTTTTGCCATCCTTTTTTCCCCTCTTATACCTTTTCATAATCTGCTCTCTTTTCCCCGTGCCCTTTCTCCTCCGCAGACATCCTGCACGCCGTTATTTCCTCCCAGGCAATTATGTATCTGTCAGAGGAGATGGAAAAACTGGAAAGTGACACTTTCCGCCTTGTTTTTTGTGGTGCCATTAAGCTTGTGGCATGTCTCTGTGCAAAGAGCTTGTGTGCAACAAGAGGATTTTACACAGACACTGATGTCAGGAATACTCAAACACTCTGAGGCTTTGTGCTTCTTCCTTCACTCCTTTTTTCTTTGTCTTGAAAGAGATTTGGCATCTTGTAAAAAAACAAACACCCAATTTATTACACAGATCTCTGTAAAAGCAAGCAGGAGGTCTTGAATTCCAACAGTGCGCATCTTGCACATTAGTGTGGTGTGCAGGGATTGTGTTGCACTGGCAGATATGCTTGCATGCACACAGATTTATAGAGTATGAACTGAATTTGTCAATAGCACTGCTATGGAGATCACTGAATTCTAGCAAGTAACATTTTTAAAAGATGTCCTCCAGTTGCCAATAAACAAACGAGGAGACTCCAGCAACAAGTGAAAACTTCAAATGCAGCAACATAATGGTGCAAAATCCTTAATTGAAAAGTCGAAAAGTTTTTCTTTGTTTGACTTAACATCTTGTGTTTCCAGGTAGTATTGTGAAGTGAATTCTGATAAAGTTTGAGAGACATTATTAAGACGTTAAAAGCTTGACAAGTAGGTAGGAGGAAGTATTGTCTGTTGCAGCTCAGATTAAAGACGTCAAGAGATGCAACGCTCTACTTAAAAAAGAAAAAAAAACTTCTGACTTCATTTCCATTATATCATAATAAACCACCCACCTGCAATAATGATGTCTTTTGTTCCACACATTTTGCATAAAAAGCCAATACGAAAAAAAAACACTTAACCATTTAATTTGTCCTGGGACGATTACTAAAATGTTATTGTCAGTTTTTTTTCCATTTCTTTTGTTTCTGCAGGCTATGCTCCACATTAAATGACTTACCTAATTGCTTTTATTGGATTGAATTAGTCCTTTCTGCTTCATCTGGAGCAGAATAACTGCAGTTTTTTTCCATGCACGCCTAAGTGTTTCTACCAGACACGTCGTGCAACAAAGGCCTTCCCTCCTCTGTTGACAGAATTTATTTGCATTTCTTCTGCTACAGTAACTCAGCAAGGGGTTGTCTGTTCTCTGACCTCACGGCTCACAAGCTGCATCGCCTGTTTAACCATAATTGCTTGCATACCATATTACGGCATACGTCTTGACTTTGCATTTGCATCCTTTAGCACCCTGCTTGCATATATTCCTGGAATGATTTCACCCAGCCTTACAGTACGCTTTCATAAAGGGAGAACTGTTCAGCATGGTGTTTCAGGGTCTCCTGTTGTTACCCAGGTTGGATACCTCTGACCCCCCGCTACCTCTACATCTTTGTTTCACGGCTGACAGAAGGAGTGCCAGAGCTCCTCCAGCTCGGGTGATTTATGACCAGCAGCTGCTCTAGCAGCCCATGACCCACACAGCTGGGTGTCAGATGTGGTCTCCCTGTAAGCAGAAACTTATCTGGCAACCCAACATCAGTCGACGGCTGGACAGAGAGGGAGCAGGGGTGGAGAGGGAAGGAGACCAGGAGGGAGAAAGATGGACTGGCAAAATGGATTGTAGGAAAAAAGTTATTAAAATCAAATAAAAAAAAGAAGATGGAACTGCACGGAGTTGACTGTGACAAAGCTTGAAACACACGAAGCAGACATGAGGTCCTGACAGAGGAAAAAAATTGATTTGAATGCACCAGCTAGGCTCTGCATTGATTTCTGCTGGTGTAGGGAAAGCAAAATGTTTGTATTATTTCATAAGCCAATTAGCTGCAAGGAGACTCCTCTCCCTGTGTGCCTATTGACCCACAGTCTGTGGCTACAGCTTTATTGTCTGGGGGGTGCTCTATAAAAGATCAATAACAGGCGAGTGATTGGATTATGGGGTAATCAATGAATTGTACTAATATATAACCAGAGTGATTATGGAGCACTGGCTAATAGGAGGCCTTAGAGAGCTGTAATGACATCACACTCCCACTGGTGTTAAGGAGGAAAGCGTGTGTCTTCAAATGAAGTGTGTGTGGATGAAATTATGCATGTGTGTGTGTGTGTGCAGGTGCATGTCACGAGTGCACTCGCGTGTTTGTGTGCAGGGGGTAGTGTGGGGGTAGATGATGGGTTGATTTTCTTGATTCTTCAAACAGCTGAAGAATAGTACTACCAGATGGTGTGCGATAGCTGCTTAGAAGAGGCCATCATCAGATTCCTGCTGTAACATAGTGACAGGGCTCCGGGGTTCAGCACAGCAACATATGTGGAGACCGAGAGAATAATGATAGCTGTGAAAAACATGCCGAACACATCCCCAGCAATCTTGTTTCTTAATCGCTTTTTTAAAGTTTTTTTTGTCACACTGTCAAAATAAATCAAATTAGAAATGGGGCAGTGTGGATGCTGGTTTTACAGGGATTCTTTGTTGTAAGAAAAATGTAGAAACTGTCTTTTATTTGTGGAGAAAAATTGTCAGCAGATGTTTCATGACAACATTTCAGCTAATTTCAGCTTCATGGTGCCCGTGATTGTCTTGTAGGTTTCTAAGAAAGAGCAATAAATGTTCTTTTTTTCCTCATGTGTCATGAATCGTCTTGGTCATAATATCATAATTATAGTTAAACATTTTAAAATAAATGAAATATAGAATTTTGTCATTCTGCTGTGAAAACCATGTGTTATCATCAATCTTACATAATTTAAGAAAAAAACAGCATTATAGAGGTGACAAGTGTTTTTTGTTGTGTCATGGATCATTGTAGTCATAGTAACAGTACAATACACTAATGATGAATAGTTTTACAATGTCAAATCATTTCTTAATGCGTTGTGAAAAGCTGTCAGTTTTGTGACATTGCATTTTCTAGCCAATCCAATGGATTCTTTAATACTTAAGTTAGCTCAAGAAAGTCACTGAATTGTCAGTTTATTAAGTACACTTTAATAAATCTTATATCAAGATCACAATGTTAGGCAGGTTTTAATTCAGCAGAATGCAATTTATGGTGCTATTAGATTTCATTGCATTGCACAAAGTGACATTTCTATTACTTAATCTGCCCTAATTGACGTAAATGTCATTACCAAACTGGGAGGAATGCAGATTAATAGCATGACAAACTGCTGCCTCCTAAAATGATCCTACAGTTGTATCAGCGCTGCTTTAAAACGCACTCAAAACCTTCACGTAGGGAATTTTTTTTATGAGGATTGTTGCATTTATTTTAGCTCACTACACCTAATCAGCTGTGTAGTGCAGGTTTTCTAAGCTCATAAAGAAGCACTTGAACTTTCAGAGGTTTTTTTTTTCCTGAAAAGCAACAAAATAAGTAAAATTCCTTTTGGCTTTCACTGCACAGCAACAATTTCATTCATCTTCTCAGCCAAATTTAAGAGAGCATAAAGAAAAGACATCAGAAAGCAGCCAGCTGGTAAAGTTGTCCATTGTCTGCTCAGCTGAGAGGAGAAACGTGACTGGGAGCCTAATCTTGTTAGACACTTAGCACCAGAATGCCAGAA
This sequence comes from Dascyllus trimaculatus, assembly GCA_024666655.1. NCBI lineage: Eukaryota > Metazoa > Chordata > Actinopteri > Pomacentridae > Dascyllus > Dascyllus trimaculatus. Next base: position 15,064,052 of record CM045455.1, on the reverse strand, counting down.
AGTAATGATGTAATGATAATGACAAACCTTTTCACAAGTAATTATCTGTGTTTATCAACACATGTCAGGTCATTTAATATAATTGAGAAGAGTGATAGCCACCAAACTCGTCACCGCCATTCATAATTTCTTTGATTTGCCAAGCGTTTAAAAAGCTGGAGACTCAATGATATCAACAGAGAGATCTGCACAGAATCACTGCTGCATGCTGATGGTGGAGAACAAGGAGCTCTGGTGCTCTTGTCCTGCTTCTTGATCCACCGTCTTTTTTGTGCCTGAGGACAGAAGTGGTTAAACACCTTAAATCCTATTTAAGGTGTCTTTTGTTTGATTTCTTCTTAGCTGCTTTGTCGCGTGTCTGCTGCTCAAATACGAGTCGGAGATCTGGTCCTGCAGACCTGCACTGGGGGAGCTTTGGTAAAGTTCCTGTTTGCTCAAGAGTTTAGGAGGCTTTTATGTGACAAAATGTAAAAAGAGAGGGTTTGGGGGATCATAGTAAGAAACAAAATCTTTTCAATGGAAGAAAAACCTGTGGATGTGAGTAGTAAGAAAAAACTGTGATGTATTCATTTTTCTTATTCACAAATGTGACTTGATTTTGTAGTATAAAAATCTATTTAGATTTACAGTATTTTTGATTTTTTTCAAGCACTGTTTCACTATCATAAATGACATGCCAGTGTGAAATCCTACATGTATATTCTATCTGTATCTATATACTAAACCCCTGTCTTCTTTTCTTTGACACACACACCAGAGGTTTTCCTATCAGCCGGGAGCTCTGATGCCTGCTTCTAACTGCTGTCACTTTCCTGGCTGTTTAAGTGTCCGTTTAAAAACTACTTTGTCCCAGAGGGCTTGTCTTTTACCTGTCAGCCCTGTCGAAAGCACTAATCACCACACAAAGCTGAGGCAGCGCACCATGCGCTTGTTAGCCCTCATCCCAATCTTCCGCCACATCCCCCTTTGACATCCACACGGGCACTTAATTCCCCCCTATTATGTTCTTATGTTTCTATAGCCTCCTAATGAGACAAGAAAGGGGAGTATCAGGTTGTGTCCATTGATGCGACAGGCTCAGCGTGTGTTGAGTGCGTGTGAATGCATGTGCCAGCGCTCTGAGCCATCTGCCCATCACAGGAACATAGCGTGTAATAACAGAATCATGACCGTGGAGATCAGGGCCCCGGCAGGGAGCCTTGTATTCATGGAGCTTTAAAGGCAGCCATCCAACACTGATCGGACACGCCCAGCTCCCCTCTCCGCCTCTTTATGTGCAGCCCAATCGCTCGCACACCCCCTGGTTCCATCCTCCCAGCCGCACAGGCCTCAGACTCCATGTTGCCAGGGGTGACATGGTCGCCAGGGTCAGAGGTGCTTGTTGGAGGTGAGGTTCAGACAGCGGGCCCATCTGATAGCACCATCTGGACGAGTGACCTGACATAATTAGTTATTAATTCTTCTCGAGCAGGGGGAAAAGAGAGGGAGAGTGGAGGTGGTTACACACTGCTAATGCTCTTACTCACACTGCTGTTGTTGGCATCAGGATTATGGATGAAACTGGTGTTGCAGACTTTGGGGAGAAATGATAGAGTGGAAAACACAAAATTTGCTGTAAAAATAAACTGTGCCATCAGGCAGCTTGCAACTTGGGAGGCGACATTGCATTTTTTGGGTAAGTTTATCGCCCAAAGTTAACCAATATTGCATCCCATGTTTGCATATATTTTCACTCCACCTATAAATTTGTAATATATAAAATGATGGCTGCGGATTTAAGACAAATTGTGAAACTGCTCCAATCAAACCTCCAATCATGAGTAAACAACAGGTCCTAGTGTCAGAAGATAAAACACACTGATAAAACCATCCTGATTAATCCGAGGATGACCAATTTCTTTAACAGAATCTGAAGTGGCACAGAGTACAGTAAAGTCGACTCCATGTTTTTTTGTCATGGGCAGCTCTCTCTGGCTTTTTTTTAAAAACTTAAATGAATGTAATAAAATAAAAATTTGATGCCCATTTATGTGTGCTGTTTCTCCTCACAGTGTTGCCAAACTACACATAACCAAAAATTGGACGTTTTAAGCATTCATCCAAAGAAATGATGGAAAATTCTAAAATGACCTCATGACGTAGAAACAGGTGAGAAACATGGAGACCAAACAAATTACAGGACGCAAAATAACACATTAAATATGCAAATGAATAACCCTGTAATGGCTTCATAGATAATATGGCATCACATATTTCCACTCCAACTATAATTTCCTTTTATATTCATTTAATGAAGACTGTAAATTTAAGACAAATATCTTGAACCTCCAGTTGGCAGTGAACGGCAGGTTTTATTGTCAGCTGCATCTACTTAAAGCTATGACACACTGATAAAACCATCCAAATGGAGGTGAGGATGACCAGTTTCTTTAACAGAATCTGATGTAGCGCAGAATGCAATTAAGTCTGCTACATTTTTTATCCAGCGCAGCTCTCTCTGGCCTTTTTTTAAAAACTTAAACATCAGCCTTTTGTCTTGGTATGATTGTATTAAAACAAACAAAAGAATCATATAGATTGATGCATGTTGTTTCTCTTCTCACTCTCTGAGAATCATTGTCGCCAAACTACATGGAACCAGAACTTAGAGGTTTTAAGCATTTATCAAAAGAAATTATGAAAATTAGGAAATTACTTTGTGAAGTGGAAACAGATGAGGAAAGTGGAGACAAAACAAATTACAAAGACACAAAATAACACGATAAATATGCACTAGAACCTGTAATAGCTTAGCCTATGATCAGAAAGGGAGAGTCATACTGAAATAATCTGATAATGTGTTCTATTGTTGCTGCACAGATGATTATAACCAGAGAATTTACAGTAACTTTGACATGTTTCTTTTTTACTGTTTTGCTTCAAAAACCCATCTGGCGTTGAGCTCTTTTGTGTGGAGTGTGTAATGTGACCATCAAGGACTATAGTGGTACAGTGTCAGCACCGGCCCCTCCTGCTGCTCTGCTCCACCACCACCACCACCACTACTGCTGCTGCTGCAGGGGAATCTCCTCATTGGCATGCAGGCAGTGACTCGGAGCCGTGGAGCACCGGCACCCTCTCTCTAGAGACTCTCTCCTCGCTCTTTCCTCTCTCCTTCGTTCTCCTTGTCTTGTCTCCTGCGCTTTCCCTCTTGCCCCCCTCAGCACAGCTGTCACAATATCTGCTCAATACGAGTGCTGGAGGGATCGCAGGAGCCAGAAGAGGAGCCGGGAAGCTGATGTGCCGCTTTCAGAAAAGGGAAGATTTCAAAACAGGACGTCTGAAAAGGCCTCTTGTGAGAGGTGTTGAATCAATCTTCAGATCTGTGAACGATTTGTACAGTGCATGCAGTACGGTTGTTAATGCACCAGGGATTGGCCTTGCAACTCAACAGCAAATCATTTAATAGAGATACGTCCAGGGGAGGGTGGGGGGATAAATAAGAGTGTAAATCACGCGGAATGATTTGACAGTATCAGAATTTAGAGGCTGATCTGATCTTGGCAGATTGATAAGGTGTTTACAGAGAGAGGGACGGGGATGTAAACAAACAAACACAACTTCTTGGCATGTGTTTTTGCAAAGATGCTCGAACGAACAATGGCAGAGGAGAGCAAAGAGAGAGAGAGGAGAGACATGAATCCTGTGTGGCTCTGTGGATTTGGCAGGAGTGAAAGCAGTGAGAAGAGCGCTGATACCAGCCAGACTCAAGCTGTGGGCAAATCAAGCGTGAAATCGGGAACAAAGGGATTCACAGGATTGGAGGGCATTAGATTCACACTGTCTGAGCCTTGGTTGTGTGTGTGTGTGTGTGTGTGTGGGATTGAGGCTCAGGGTATTGTACTTGTAGTCTTGTTAATAGCCTTATTGCTGAGAGATTAGTGAGTTTTAAATTAAGGTGGTTTTGTTTTGGTTTTGTTGAGGTGATTATACTTTTAGGATTTTTATTTAAAACACAACATTTAATCAAAGTAACTTCCGACAAACTCCATTTCTGAATTTGTGCCATTTATTCCGTGTGGGTTAAGTGTTTTTTGTAAACCATTTAAAACCACACTGATTTTCTCACATGGAGGAATTGTGGGAAACCCTGAATGCTGCAGATTCATACATGCTCCAGCCTTTAACCATTTATTTTGTTGAGATGTCCACATGTGGACTCATCAGTTGCCCACTCTAAAGCTGTATTTTTGTGAAAAAAATGCAAATTTATAATAATTAAATTGTTAAAACCAGTAACTTAATACTATGTCAGCATCTTTAAGTGAGCTTGACGATGGGAACAGACGTTCTGATATCATTAAAATAGTTTATAATGTTCTTTTAAGGATACATTTGGGGATGTTTTGTATTTTTCGTCAACAAATCCTGTAGAAAACAATTCCAAATAAGCAATTTTGTCTGTACAATCAAAGACTGACATTAATCTGTGCAACTGAGCTCCATTGTTGTCCAAAGACTATTGGAACTGTAGTTTATTTGGAGTCGATCTCGCATAATATCCTGCTATTGTACTTGCTTAGGCAATAAATTTGCAGCTGAAAGTAGTGCCCAAAATGCATTATTTTCTCCACTTTAAGCAAAATTTGCAAGGATCTACCAACTCCAACAGGTTTGCGAAACTGTTTTACATAAAACTTAAAATTTTTGACTAATTCTTTAAAACATTCTTTCAAAAAACACTTAAAATTTCTGTAGGATGACTTTGAAACAGTTAATTCTTGTTTTTTTGTTTACTTTGACTTCCTGACTTTGTCACAAGCACAGCCTCATGCTTTAATTTTGAAAATTTTCAACGCAACATTGTTTCAAATTGGCGAAATTCAAAACAAAATCATGAAATAGCAGGAGTAATGCTTACACTATAAGGTTTCGAAGTGCATGACTTCGATTTGCGCACCGTAATTAGCAGCATATTTTCTAAGCAGCATTCCCAGTTCAGGTGCTGCCACAAGGAGAGACACCTTATTTCCTGTCCACTTTGCAGAGCGACCCCAGTCTCCCAGCTCAGCCAATCACATCGACCAGGTGACCTCAATATCCTGCTCCACCCGATCAGAACATCTAAATGTCTCCTGGTGCAATGAGGTCTGCCGTGGAGGTGTCACTAAGGGTGCTGGTTGAATGATTTTCCCAGGTCCTGTGCTATTTTTTGCCTTTGGTTGACTCATTTGCAGGTGACTCGCCACCGGAGGTGCAGGATTTTATTGTGTTTTTTTAATGCTTCATGGGAAGCGTTTTCATGGACAGTAGAGTGTTTGTATGCTTGCGTTCTGCGGCGGCTGTGTTTTGAGGCAAGATATGTTTCAAGGCAGCTTTCCAGGCTGTGTTTTCAAAGACGGAGGGGAATTAAACAATTAGAAGATGTCAGTTCTCACTTGGAGAGGTCATAAAGTACGCACAGAACAGAAAACATGTTGAAACATTTTCCTTCACGCCGCTCTGAAGCTGCCTCATAAGGATGACTCTTCACTAAGCGCCGGGTTGAATTATGGAGGCACTAGTGGAAGGAACACTTTAATTGATGTATGAATATGCAATTGTGCCTGAATCCCAGGCCTGAAATCAATCAAGTAGACATTCGTCGGCTATTCTGAGCCTCGCCACCTGCACCCTTCTGTGGTTGTTTGTGAATTTAGGATCCATTTCTCCTTCGCTGCAGCCGTGAAACCCTGAGATCTTTCTCCTGCGGCTCCACAGTTTACCTCCACAACAGGGTCGACACATGACACGGGCAGCATCTTTATCTCCTCCAACCACTAATGCCCATTGGTGTAAACGAAGCCAATCCACTCGTGGCTTTTAAATAAAAAAAATTGCAGTAGCATATAGTCAAATTGACTGCAAATGCTTTAATTTTGCAGCGCTGTGGTTCATTATGACGGGGGTTCCTGAGAGTAAGGAAGTGATTAACACGACACATCTGTTCTCGTAGTGACGTCATGCAAGCCCTTTGTTTTTTTGTTTTTTTTTGTTCTTGATTGATTTTTTTATTCTGGAACCTAACATCTTCTATTCTCCAATAACTCCTTGGATTGTTCCCAAAAAAAATGCAAAGATCCCTCTGCTGCACTTTAAGGAAAGGTCTCTTCTGTTAATGTGGTAACTCTCCAGAGTCCTTGTTTTTCCTGTTTGTCTGTGGTTGAAAGTAACAAAATACTTTTACTGTTTAGAGTATTTCCATTTTAACTGTATACTCTTTACTTCTACTTCCACTACATTTAAGAGAGAAATGTTACTTTTTATTCCACTAAATTGACATACTTGCCAGTTACATTGTGACTTTATACTCTTCACTGCTAAAATAAAGTGCATTTACAGATATTTGTCACACTAAAAGTCAATCAATAAATTGTTCATTAATTATTATTTAAAAAATGAATTACAGCAGAGCCTTGAAAAAACAATTAGCACGTTAGAACTCATAAAATATGATAGATTTGCTCAGTCCTATATAAAGTAATTAAAACCAGATACAGCATTAAATTGCTACTTGTACATTATTTAATCAAAAATAATGAGACAATTTAATTCATATGATGTTTTAATAAAATCCTTTCTGCATCATGAGTTTTACATTTAACACTGAATGCATTATATTGATAATACTTCTATACTTTTATTTTAATTCTGAATGAAATAAAGCACCTTTATAGTGGTTTTAGTACTTTTACTAAAGTAAGTAATCTGATTTTCTCTGCTTGCTGCTCGTTACCGAGATGTTCTGTTTTTCTTCCAACATGTGAGGAAATTGTCAGTCTTCCTCTCTACTGGTACACAACCCAACAGTTTTTCTTCTAACCCTATAATTGCCCGTTTCTTTCTATAGGCCGAGGTGGATCTTGGGTGAGGAGGGGTAGTTGATGAGGTAGTTGGGGCGGTGTACGCAAGAGTGCAAAGTCTGGGCAAAAGGCCCAGCATTTTGGCCGCATTTGTAACCAAGTCTACATGTGAAAGCCTTCAGGGCACATCAGGAAAAATCCCCAGTGTTTAGACAAAAAAACAGCTCTCTGATTATTAAAGTATCTCAGCAATAAACACACACCCATTCACACACACACACACACATTGTTCATAAACCTCAGTGATGTCAGTAGCGGAACACGTTGGTAGTTTCTGCCTGCTGGAGTGACAGCAGCAGTGATATCTGGCAGACCATCAGATGGTCGTGTCAGCAGTGACTGATGGGTCCAGTTCTGCATCCAGGCCCAGACTGCGTCCAGGTTCAGTTAGACAGCCAGGCAGGCAGGCAGCTCTCCAGCTACATGTGAATAACTTACATACATTAAAACACGCCGAGAGAGAGAAATTGCCTGTGAGCAGAGGTCAGAGTGGCTAAATGTGCGAGTTCAACTGTTCCGAACAGCAGGAACGTGTTGCCGCAAGTGCATGAAAAACGTGACGGCTCGGCAGGAACAGATTTGTTCAGGATTTTTGCTGGAGATGTTTGCAATAATTCCCGCCTTTAATTCACTGTCTCGAGCTTTTGATATTTTGCCTGATACCTGTGTAGGACATTGCTGTGTAAAAACTATAAAAAAAAACACATCAGTGAGCCACATGTTGGCTGTGTGTGAAATGCTCCGTTGTGATGAATACGAACACTGTAGTTTTAGCAAATATACTGAAGATAAAATAAAGTTAGCTATTACTTTGCATTTTTTAAAAATAATCAAGAGTAAATTATATGTTTGTTGTCAGATTTGCAGCTTCTTGGTCGCATCAATTGAAAAAAAGACAGAATAATCACAGACTGGGATTCTTTAAATTAAAGATTAAACACAAAAATGATTTTTTTAGGATCTACTATATATTTGTGTTTTTATATATGTTGAAAAATCAGTTTCTCTGACACAGCAGGACTGAGTGTGTGTGTGTGTGTGTGTTCATTCAAAATAGACAGTTTAACAGACAGCCAGGACAAAAACCGACACACAAAGGTCATTTGTTTGTAACTGTATTCAGATTTAAGAGACCTTTTAAACCAATTAATAAATAATCTTGTCACTTTTTGTTCAAAAGTTCATTGTGTGGTGATATTTACATCATAAATTAAATAAGAAACTAAAGACATTCAACTTATTTTTTTTAGATATGTTTCTATCAATCATTTTTAACCCTTTAGGCTGCGTGTAACAGAACAAATGGGGTTTTCTGTGAGAACAGTTGCATGTGGAACAGGATTTAAGGACTGTTTTTACAGCATATTCTACATATGCTAATAAGTTGGGTAAAGGTTATGTGAGGTAAAAAACAGGAAAAATGATACTCTGATATGTAAACAATATTAGCTACAACTGTAAGTCGATATATACAATGCCTATATTTAGAGGGGAGATTACAAATGAGTTGGTTGAGTAACAACTCTTTGCGCTCTAAATGAGGGCATTTCAACTCATACATTAAAGCAGTTAACCTGCATATTCTATACTTTACATATCAGAGGTATTTTTCTGTGCTTTTCCACTTCATTTCATTTTTTCTTACCTAATATTGTAATAATGGTGTGATCCAAACACCAGAACTAATTTAATGCACCATTCTACTTGGACAGGAAAAAAAGACACATACAGAGAACAGCCCACTGACAAATAAATACCAGGAAACATTGACATCTTACAATAGTGAAACACTTGCCTTTCCCATGTTGCACTTCATGTGTCAAACATTATGCTCTGTGCAATGGAGTTTTCAGGTGAAAGGGTAATGGAACAACACATTTCCCTACTGCCTTTGGAAATCATGTCCAGGACAGATTAACTCACATGGCCAATGGTGCGTGAGCAGTTTGGGACCGAAACACTGGCTTGATGTTTAACTAGCAGGGAGGGGAATTCAGTTCACTGCCATTCAAATAACACTATATTCCTATTTAATGGAGCAAACCTCCCTGTGTCAGGCGGAATAGCAAATGTCCTAGTTTGCCGAGTTTCCTTAGAGTCTTGGAAAATCATCCTCTGGTGATGAAGAAAACAGAGTGGTACAACACAAAGGCCTGACAAACACAAGTTGTGCTGAATGAACCACGAAGGGCGCATAAACCCAACACAGGTGCCTTGTATCCTTTTTTTTTGGTGTTGTCTTGCCTTTTGTGTCAAGCACCTGGTCAGTGTGCATACATGGCCACTAACGGTAGTATCCTCATTTTAGACAACAGGACCTATCTGAACCAGATATCGTCAGCTGCCATTGGTTATGATGACCGAGGTGGCCTTGTGTCCCTGTATTTGCTCAGCCTGCATTCTCACATGAGACGCCACGTCATACTGAACGCCTCCACAGGCCAGGCCAGAGTAACTCCGCAAGTTCTCTGGGTCGTACAGGTGCTCCAGCGAGTACCCAGTCAAGGCGTAGGCTGCTTGCCTGTCCAGAGGTTGCCTCTCCTGGGCTGGATAGAGCAGTGGGCTCCCCTGGGGTTGTGGAGGGTGAGGGGACAGGTCCGTCTGCATGTAGTCTTTGGTGAGGGAGAGGCCCGACCTGGGGAGTCCATCGGAACTGGGACTGCTGAGACGAGACAAAGAAGCAGGACTGGTTGTGTTTTCGTCATTGTCGTGGGGGCCAAGTACTTTGACACTGTCCCGGTGATGGAGACGTTCGGAGGGGAGGTCGATGCTGGGGGCTCCAGGGCCGCGGCACACCACGCTGGGCATGGTGAGCTGAGAGTGGTGGGGCAAGGAGGAGGTGAAGCATGGGCTGTGGGTTTTGACAAGGCCCGAGACGTCCAGTGGCGCCTTGTGTTGCTGCAGGCGGTTCTCTTCTTCTTTGATCATCTGCTGTGTGGCACGGATCAAGGTCTCCATCTTGCTCGGCTCACGAGGGCTTGATTGGAATTGGTCACCGTGGTAACGTTCACCTGAATCACTGGTGGACCCGCCTCCATCAGGTGAACTCACCACGCTGTCTTCATCCCAGTGGCCCCGTCCTGTAAAGAGAACCAATGACGACATTTAGTAAAGATGAAATGAAAGACTTGCTCATGTGTTAATGCGTAAACTCTGTTTTAAATGCGTATAGAATGATGGTCTGACTGGGTGTCTTGGCAGACACACAGTGGGGGCTGTTTCGCTTTTTGAGGATGGGAAATGTGAAATAACTTGGCTTTCAATTGCAGGCAATTTTTGAACAGATGGTAGCAATCGGCACACTGGCAAGAGACGGCATAAACAACTTAGCATGTCCCATAATAACATTTGGAAAACAGCTACCAGGAGAAGCGAGGCCAGAGCTATTTTCAGAAACAGATGGTTGTGGTCTCAACCCTAACACCTCACCGTGAATGGCGCCATGGTAGGATGTGATTTCGTAGCCCTCGCTGTTCTCCACGGAGAATTTTGGCAGTGACAGCACAGAGCGAGTGGTGTCCCACCACATCTCTCTTCCCGACTGAGGGGTTCCCAGGAAGTAGCGGCCACTCTGGCATCGAACTCGGTCACAGGTGGTGGTGTGAGGATGTGTCTGGGCGTGAGCAAGATCATCCTCCGACAGACCCAGGCCATAGCACAGGGAGCCCGAGTCCGGATACAGTCGGTAAGCGCAGGACGCCTCTGCTGCCTCGCTGGGATCCAACAGCTGAGGAGAGGCAGAATCCGTCAGTGGACTCCCTCCCCACTGACTGTCTTGGTCAGACTCCGAGCGCTCCGGATTGAAAGCTGAAAATTGCTGGGCGGAAATGAGAAAATCACAGTTCTGAGAGTTTGTGATTGGAGCCCCTTTCCAACAATTAAACCTGCATCGAGTATCCTTTCTTGAGTTAGCTCTATAAAGCAGACTATTACCTGTGGATAGGGTGACACTCTGGCTTTGGCCTTGGACTGGGTCAGACGTGACTTGGTGCTCTTCCTCTCTTCATTGTGACTGTCGGTGTAGGGGAATGCTGGCTTGGTGGGGCTCATTTGGTCCAAGGACAGCTGCATTCCCTTATACTCAGTGTCCCTTTTGACACACAGAAAATACATATTGGAGATAAATATAAAAGTTTTGAACTTATATTTATCTCAGCTGTCATTTTTTAAGACACTGAAAGTTGAGTTGGTCCACTGCAGAGGTACAGACTAAAATATCAATACCAAAATGAAATTCTGTACTGACTCTAATGGTCTCCATTTACTTTCGGACCCCCGACTATCCACCATCATGAGCTCAAAATGTTGATCTGTCAAATGCTATTATTTATAACCAAATACCTGCAATACATGCTAAATACGCAATGCACTTTATACTGGCTAAGCTATAATTAGCATGTTAGCATTATCTTTGTGAGCATGAAGTGCTATGTTAAAGAGCAGCTAGTGTCACTGTAAGATGAATTTAGTTTAAATATGCTGTCATCTTCCAACTTAGCTTTGGTTTACACTTTTTATGCACTGTCTGCTGCGCACCACTGAGCAGTTTCATTGAAGTTTGCTGGTGGTTTTGCTCAAGGACAATGAATGTTGTTGGGCATAATTTTACTTATTTAAGTTCAAAATTCCTCAAACCTTTGGACCAGCATGTTCGCAAACAATCTGAGCACTTTCTGTCTTTCCTATTCAGTCGCTGGTGGTTGTTGCACCAAGTGACATAATCAGTAGCCTGCAGCAGACATCTTGGCTAATATTGAATGTAGATAGCTAGGCAAACGTTTTGCAGACAGTCATTTTTATGATATGAGTGTTGTGAGGACAATGAGAAGCGAAAACAACATTTAAGACCTATTCAAAATACAAAGTCATTCCAGCTTCTGAGAAAAATAAGACGCTCTGAAGAAGGTTAATCATTCTTCTGCTGCCACACAACCATTACCAGAATGCTGCTGGAAAGCAACGTGAGTCAGTGCGCGCACACGGAACATTGCATGTGCACCACTTCTGCAGTGAATTTTCTCTGTACAAAAATGTAGTTGCAGACTTCTTTTTACTTGTGCAGGCAGCTCGCGCACCGTCTTTGACATTTTAGCCCACTGTCCTGCAGCTGAACTCAATCCAAGTGTCACTGTCGAGGGAGTGAAAAGGCTCCTGTGTCAAGTGTTCAGCAAACATGAGCCTATTCTTAACTTATCACATCAACAGTATGTAATAGCAAGCTGGCTGGCATTTTAAACCTTGTGGCCCATCCCTGACCCTGTACAGCCAGCCTCTTTAATATGACTCTAAATATGACCCATTCTTTATGTACAGCACCTTGGGGGAAAGGCTATGTTTGGACAGCCAGCGCACGGTGTGGGTGTTATTTGCTCTTGCAGGTATAGTTGCAATGGCTGGTTCTGCATCCTATCTGTGCCCTAGCTGACTTACGCCTGAGCCAATAATGTCGGGCCTTTGTGCAAACTCAGCTGTGTTAGCCGAATTCCACCTCAGGGTCAATGTCAGAGCACCTCATGTCTGAAATACGCCAGCAGCCAACCTCCAGACATGATTTATTAATGAATTCTTGTTGGGTTAAAACGCTGTCACAGCAAGGTGATTGAATTGTTGTTTGTTTTTTAATGCAGTTGTTTTTTGGGGTGTTTTTTTGTACTTTTTTTCTGCGTGTGAGCTCTCGGACACTTCTGTGTTAGACCTAATTATGCGCTTGGAAATTCACTGTCATTTTAATGCAGTTACTTTGTTTTCTCCTTACTGCATTGGAGAAATCGATACTTGGAGTGCAGCCATATGCATGCGTGCACAGACTCACACAAACTCTCCTTCACGTGCATGTGCGCACACACAAGCGCAGAAGAAAAAGGCGACACGTGGATCAACCAAACCTAACAAGGAAAATCCAACATGTGCTACAGCTATGAGATGGCTATTGATTCCTAGTTCACCGTTTGATCGATTTTGCTTTCCTTAGACTGTGAATCGATGGTGACAGTAGAGGTTTTTTGATGGGGTTGAACCCTGATGTTTGTCTTGCTGTCTCAAAGGGCCTTAGTGTGCTTTGTGCTCTCATAACACACAACTGCCTGAGCCCTGCAGCCGCAGTGTTTGGTGGATTTGTATGGAGAGGCTACAAAGGGATAAAGAGGAGGATTTCTCCAGGAGACAGAGACCCATCACATCACAGAGTGAGCGTCAAGCAAGGATCATAAGAGTGTATGATATGATTTTAGTTAATCTAGATAAAAATTCAGTGCTGCTTCCCCCAAAAAACGCCAATAAAATGCATTGCCTCTTAACCTCCATGATTGTGAACCTGCAGTTTCAAAGATTTCAGTCCAAAATGTCAACAACTTTAATTACAACAAATTCACATCCACCCTACAAATGTGTGTATTTTTCACAGAGTTTTTCTGCAATTTTTTGTTGGAATTTTTTAAAATTTTGACTCACGTGAGGACGTAGTTGACACTGACGATGCAGTGGGGTCTTGACGATCGGCTGTTGTGGACGATTGTGGCGTAACTCTGGACCCAGACCCAGCCGCCGTGCTTGGCAAGGAAACGATAATACTTAGTGGTGACTTGGCCTTTTACCAGCACTGAAGGAGATAAAAGAAACACACAGACAGCAGAGATTAACACACTTAACAACATGCGTGTTTTTCTGAGCGTGATTGTCTGCACATGGTAGCTGCAGCAGGTTGTCTGAGCAGTTAGTGTCTGACATGAGGTGATCAGGCGAGCCTGCTGTAAAAGCTGAGCAGAGCAGGCTTGTAACTCACAGAGGTGGTGAGCACAGCGGAGGTGGAAGATGTCACAGCTGTGGACATGATGGTACAGCGTTTTCTCTATGAGGTCCTGGGGCTCATAACCTGTCAGCTCAGCTACCCTGGAGAGGAATTAGGGAGTTAAAATATGCAGTGATTCAGGGGATACTTCTTTTTTTAATGTCTGCTCCTGCTTCTGTAGACCACATTTTTAGCCTAAGTAGCTTCTCCTTTTACTCTCATAATGAAAAATGTCCATACTTTACACTACAGGCAATAAAAACAGTAAATTCAACCAAAACTCAGACACATCTAAAGAGAAAAAATACTGAGATGTTCAAAACATTGTTGCTCTGTACCTGGAGTCCAGGAAGATGAGCTTCATGTCCAAACTGGCTCTGAACATGAACATGTTGCTGTGCAGCTTGATCTCGGTCACAGCGCTGGGTGGTAAAGAGTGACCCACAGCCACCAGTCCTACGTTCTGGTAGCAGCCCTCAAAGGGCGACATGTCCAAACTGTACTGACGGATCTTCAGGTAGCCACTGCAGTGAATCACCTGTTGTGAAGCAGATAGATAAGATGAAAATTACATTTGAGACAGAAAATTCTCAGAATGCACCTTTTTGTTTCTAAGAAGAACATATAGCATAATTTACAAGATACAATTCAGAAGCATATTGCAAAAATTAAATGCTAAGGACCAAAATGTTTTAATTTGTATTCAAATACAGTATTGTTAAAATAAATACAATAAGTACATTGCAGGACTACCACATTACAATATTTTTTCCTAAAAAGGCATAAAACATTCAGTTTGTATAGAGGTATTTGAAAATGGTGCACATTTATTCCTCATTAAAATTAGCACATCATAGAATTTATTGCAATTCATTATTTCGTTAATTAATTTTTTTTAAAAATCATAATTTAATGCTAGTTTGCTACTGACAAAACTCCATTGCTCTACCTTGTATCCACCACTGGTGAGTCCTGCGTTTCTTTTTGCCAGCACACATTTCATCCGCAAAAAGAAGGAGCGCTCCATTTCATATTCTAAAAACGACGACAAACATTTTTATTTGAAACAATGTCTAATGAGAAACTCTCTCTGATAGAGAAATAAAAATACATTAGATGATGGTTTCGAATTTAAATTACATTGTGCCATAGCGCGCAATTACGCACGGCATTTTTCAAATATATATTAAATTTATTAAGAATATGTACTGCTATCAAAAATAAATGTATTTTTTGTGTTGGATAAAAATATACACACATGGAAAAAATATAGAGTGTTTTTCAAATTGCGTCTTCCTGGAATAAAATATTGTATAAGACACACACATGCGCACGACACGGCTAAATATTCCATCTGCGTAATATTGACACACATCCGCTGCATTTATTCTAACATATGCCGCTTCTAGACGCAATGCATCGTAATTAAACTGCAAACAGCTCGACGAGACGGTGTGTGAGGAGATTTAGAGAGAGAACTGTACCTTGTACGAAATGTGAGTGGTACGGCTGATGCGGCGTGAGGACGGCTGTCATCTCGTCATGGTCGGCTGGATGAACATATTCATAAATGCTGTTCCCGGTCAACTCTACCTGTTGAGAATAACTCAGGTAATTAACGCGTAATGACCGCATATTGTGCAGGAGAGCACCGACATGCGGGAAAATATGCGGTTAAATTGCTAACAATACCAAAACGCACCTGAGACAGTCCTAAATGCACCGACGCCGTCTCTGAAATGTACATTATCTTCCCATCTGGGGCCACGACGAAGATGAATCCATCCAAAGTCTGCAAATAAACCACAGACTACTGTTACATACTCTTAGGTTGTACATTAACAACAACAACAACAACAACAACAACAACAATAACAACAACAACAACAACAACAATAATAATAATATACCTGCAGTAAATGAGATCCAAGCTCTCGGCCTATATTGTCCAAAGATCTTGTTCGACTTGCATGACCCCAAGCTTCACCCAGACCTGCACAGAGGGAGCAAAGTTTATGTGCTGCGTAATTTCAGAATAAAGCAAAAAAATAAAAAAATAAAAAATTATGTGCTAATTATTTTTAAAATACCTTATTTTATTTTTTGGCTACATGCGTAAATAAAGTTATTTTAATGTGTACTTTTTTTTTTAAATGCAGGACACACACTCAATCCAGAAGCCAGACGCTCCTGTTTAAGAGGCCTTTTTACGCATTTATTCTCTCCCTTTATCCTGAAACCTAAGCCATTTATTCCCTCCATTCGTCCCTTCCTGCATGTGTCTGCAGACTCAGTGGAGGCATGAACCGCCATTGTGCTTCTCTTTAAACGACTGCAGTCTAGACTTGTACTATTTTATTATTGCTATTCTAATAAAATTATTCCCGAAATCCCCCAAAAAAAAGAAGTGTCCATCTTTAGATCCGTGTCCAGTAAATCCCAGCGCCGAACAAAAGCGGAGGAACCTGCGCTGCTCATTAAAATTCACTCAGTTTCATCAGAAAGCTCCTGGAGCTCAGGTATCATCAGCAAATGAGGTGTCCGTCTCCCCTGCTGCAAATGAAAATAGGTATCAGCTGTCGGTGGGACATGCGGACTAACATCACCCCAGAAGATGAGAAGGTGTATTTAAAACAAAACAAAAAAAAGTCGAACCTGCCGCAACAAAAAATGTTCCTTTAATTTTCCAAGTGGACGATGCACAATATTTCAAATAAGCACCTCCAGATGGAACATGTGCATTTTTTAAAACTTATATTTAAACTGCAAAATATAAACAGACCAGCCTAGAAAAATAAAAAAAAGACAACGTGAGCTTATGATTTGATTTCATGGGAGATCATTTGTAGCATTTCTCTGATACAAAGGAGGCTGTGTGAGACTGTATGTGCCTCCTGCTTACATTTAGGTGATTAGAAGCCTTGCAGGGCCTCTTTTTTTTACTAATTGGTGAGTCTTGTTCTCAGTCACGCAGTCAAAAGGAACCTGCAGAGACCGGTATAAAAGATGGAGGCAGATCTTTTTCTCATTTGGACACACTGAATTAAAAACGACCATAATCCATTTGGAAAAGACCCCCTGTAGAAAGGCAAGTTACTGCAGAGGCTTAAAGTGAGACTTTAGTAATAGTATTCTAATGTTATGCTTCATTCCTCATTACATCACTATATTATTATTAATAACTATGCTCTGGTGAATCAAACTAAGCTGTATTTATTTTTGCTGGTGTTACTTTTTTGTAGTGTGGAGAGATTTTATATGACTAAAAGTGCCTTTCTTTCCTCTTTTTTTAATTTTATTTTATATACTATAATTTGAAAACGTCCTATAATGAGTTCTTTTTTTTTCCCTCTAGATTTTTCATAAGATCATATTTTTTTTTAATTAATAATGACGTCCAAAAGTGGCAGGGAAAAAATGTCAAACAAATACCAAATAAATAAATAAAATAAACCATCAGACACTGCAGAGTTAACGTCTGTGCGTTCTGCTCGCTCACCCTGAGGGAAAACGATTCTCATCTTCAGGTAACTCGTCGTCAGTCTGATTATAGACGCTTTGTCGAGCTGTGAGGTGATGGCCGACGGTAAAGGCAACATTTTGGCCAGCTCGTAAAATTCACTGTTCTCCTTTTCCCGTCTAGTCCTTGCGGCCGTTTTGGATTTCTCCTTCATTTCGGCGCCTTTTTCACTGTATCCTCACTTTATAGTCTGTGTTCCTTCAAAGCAGATATCCCTCCCCGATTGGCCTGGTTTTCATTGTACTTAAAAAAAATAAAATGGGGAAAAAAAACTGGAGTTTTGATATAAACGGCTGAATCCAAAAACAAAAGTGTGAATATCCCTGGAAGTCCTGATGGATTCGGGTCAGAGACACTTCAACTGGTTGTAGTTCCTCGGTGCTGCTGCTGGCCTTCATCCATGACCTGCAAAATGAAAAAAATGCATTATTTGTAGTATCTAGGAGGAAAAGTAGTGTCATTTTTTTCTGCACTGATAAAACTTTGCACGATTGATGCATCCTAACTGTGCCTTGGATCTCTGTGTGATTCAGGCCTGCATGTCATGTGGAGCTACAGATGGAGTTACGCACCAAAATAAAAGTCTAAATTTATTAGGTAGAGATATACAACCAGGATGTGCTTGTAAAAATTAGACTCACAGACAAAATCTGCAACTATGACTGCATGACATGCATAAATACGAAGTGTTCAGTCGAATTAAGGCAACAACAGCAGCAGCAGCAGCAGCAAAAAAATGCGATGCATTAGAGGCTACGAAGCAACGACAACTGCCTGCAGGGAATAAATGTGGTTAATTTTCAGAAAATTTAAAAAGCATATATTTACCAACTCACCCTACTCATGTACTTGTTCTAACTGCAGCTAAATTGCTTGTGTGGTTTTTCTTTTTTAAACCCAGCTCACACTGCAACAAAGGACACACTGCCGACACCTCAAGGCATTTTTACGCACCATTTATCCTCAAACCAGTAAAATAAAAATAAAAATCTGCCAGTGAGATGAAATAATTCTGCCTTTTCTCTTATTCTAGGAGTCACTGTGTTCCTGATCGCTGCAGTTAGCAGCTTGACATTTGACCCAACCACAAATCTTCAAACGTGCGCAACATGCGTTTGGGGGAAAATAACGCACAATCTCACCTTACTGGTCGATTTTTTTGACTTGTTTTAAGGAAATAATAATACAAATAATAATAAAACATCCACCACCAGCTGACAGAATCGTTCACACACACATATTCGAAGTATTCCTACCCGAGCTGCTGTATTTCCCTACATCTGAATCGATCCTGTGGCCCTTAAATGCAGCCTGCTGGGAATTTCACCTGTCCTGAACCGGGTTTGACCAGTCGTCCCAGTTAAAATTGGTCTCAGCTCCTCCTGGATTTTCCACCTGGAAAGGCGAGCGGGCCGTGCGCTGCATACACCTCTCCAAATTATAAGGACGCGCAACGAGTGGCATTTGTGCCCGACAAAACCTCCTCTCCTCAACTATCTCAATGTCCCTCTCCGGAGCTGCCCGAGGACCCGCCCACCGTGTGCCTTTTGCCGCGCTCCGATTGGACAGAGGCCTCCAAAGTCGTTACGCGATTGGACGCGCGCCCTGGGCGTCAGTTTTTTCGGGGTCTACTGCGAGGTATGCGCGGCACTTGGCCGTGCCCGAAGTGAGTGATCTTGTTGTGTTTTTGTCATTAGCGTGGAGATCATGGATCAGGCGGCAAATAAATAAATAAATCCGCATAAAAAATCGCACTTCGGGGGAAAGCACGGCAGGAGAGAGGCAGAATAAAAGCTTTAAAGACCTCCTCATGGTGATTATTATACTGAGAAACGTCGTGAAAAGAAAAAAAGCAAACAAACAAAAATCACTCCTCCAGCAAGAATACAAGGCATCCATTTGTTCCTTCAAAGGGAATCGTGATTTTCTGTCCTGAATTCTAAGGAAAATGAAACCTAGTCTGAGAGTTGGATCACTGACTGAAATAAATGTAGATGTGAATAAATGTAGGATTTTTATCATCCTGACAAAAATATTTGTGCTAAATCAGTGGTCAGAAATAAAAGGCAATATGGAATTTGGTGGATTATTATTTACATAGGTGCAGGTATGTGAAGTTTGCAGCAATAAAAGCACAAATACAACAGAAGTGTTTAAAAAATAAAAGGGTGTCATGTTTGGGAGAACCAGTTGGTGTCTAGTCTTGCTGTTTACCTTAAATCAAACCTTTATTCTAAAGTATCACCATTTTAATGATACTCAAATGCCCAACACATTGACCAGCCCTCCTGTTTTAGTGGTTACACTGAATTATTCACTTGTTCTGTGGTGGACTGTCTCCCTCTGGATTCGAACCTTCTCGGTTCAAAAAATTTCCTCTGCATTTAGTGGTTTTCCTTGCTGCACTGAAACATGCAGAGGCTGCTTCAGGTCCTCGTGGCCTTAAATGCAGGCTCTGTATTTATTCCTGTGCGTTAAAGCTGACATTGAAATCTTGAGGGTTGAATTTGCATGTTTTTTTCCTCCTTTTTTGCATGGAACTCAATGAACCAGATGATATTTATAATTTACCCTCCTCGTCAAGTTAACCACGTTTTGTCTGAGGTTATTTTAAAACTGAAGTAGGGGTAATTTTTTTTTTTAAATGCAAAAACATTTTACACCCGACTGAGAGAGCAGAGCGCCGCGTCCGCAGCTCATGCGTCGGGTTTTGTGTGTGTGTGTGTGTCCGTCAAACACGTTTATCTGAGGATTAATTTCCATGGTGTGAATCAGATGAAAGCGCCGCGGCGCATGTAGTTTTTTAATTAGTTACCGGGCGCTCAGATGGAGGAGGGGGTGGATGGAGGGGTGGAGGTAGGGCTGGGTGGGGTGGTGGTGGTGTGTTGGAACAGCGGTCTCGGTGTCGGGGGCGCGGACGCATGACGGTGAGCTCATTACGCACATAATTAGCCCTTAAATTGATGCTGCATCCTGCCATAATTGGAGACTCTCCTGCTTGCCTGGGAACAGATATATGTATACCCTCCTTTTGTGTGGGTGAGGGAGGTGGGTGAGAGTGGGGGGTGAAGACAAGGGAGAGAGCCTGTCTGTCTAAATGGTTTCTATCAGACTCCAAATCAGCTCCATGAGGCCATACCTTTTTCTATTACCATCTCGTTTGTGGCAGATGAAAAAAACAACAAATTGGCAATTAGAGGACATTCCCAGATGCTGACTGGTCTCAGGTTCTCCCTTTAAACTGAACAGCACATTACTGCATCTCTTACATGTGATGTTTCCAAATGAGGGGCCCCTATCAAATTATTGAGGATGAAAACCTTCATCACTGGCTCTTAGTTTCTCCTTTTTCGTACCTGCAGGTCAGAGGTCACCATGGTTTGGTCCTTCTCCATGCAAATGATGCATGGAGGAGTTATTTTCCCCCCAAGCAAACCAAACATTCTCACATCCAGCATAGACCGGCTTCCTATCACCAGTGCCCCCTTTGGCCTCTGCACTGACCAGGAAGTTCTCTGAGGGTATGAGCTGTGAGGTTGGCTGGTGGAAGATTTACCCCGCCTGGACATCCTGTTAATGCCCCGCCACAGGCCGTCACAACAGGGGGGCTCGCTCTGCCGTCCTTCCCAACCCCTCCTTCGCCACCACCCAAGTCTCACCCGTCTTTCCATTTTTATTGTGTTTTTACAAATCATGCCTCTGTGGGGAGCCGGGCCTGAAATTCTCCCCAGCATGAAAAAAAAACGAAAAGGGAGGGGGAGGGAGCAGTGTAGTGAAGGTTATTTCAGGAAGGGATTCGAGGAAAAGGTGGGAAGGAGGTGAGGTATCAGTTGAGCTCTGGGAGGAATACGGTTCTTGATTTTCCTCGAATCAGATCTTGAACGCTGGAGGAGCTTTCAGTTTCATGATCTGGCGACTGATGAGGAACATTATCCTCAATACCCTCGAGCAAGGCACTTCAAGGCCTTGAAATTATGCTTATTGTCTCACTTACCTTTTGAGATCCCTGTAGCCAAGCATATAGATTCAGTGTTTGATTCTCTACTTTCAATATTTGTCCCTTCTGTGTAGCTGAAATGAATTTGCTTTACTGAAACGAATGCAACTGACGTAATTTGAGGAAATTTGGTCGACTCTGCACAGCTTGTCTTCTGAGAAATAACAGGTTTTATACAGTTTTATTCACATGCGCAGTAACACTTCCTAAGTCCTCCTTTTAAAGACTTCAACACATTTTTCCCAGAGAAAACTTCACCAACTCAGGATAATACATGAACTTCACTTGGTACATTTTTCACTTAAACTACTTTCTGACAACTGATTTTCAGATCGAACCTTAGGAAAAAATAACAACCCGAATCAAACCCGGAAGACTGCACCCTGTGAATGCAGTAACCTGATTCTGGTCAAATTACTGCAGACTTTAATGCTTTAATGAACTACTCCGGTGAATATCAAGATTTTTTTCCCCCTTGTAGTCATATCTATATTGTGTGTGAGTGTGCTTTTTTATATGCTAGAAGATGCATCGTGAGAGAAATAAGCAGTCAACCCCATAGCTGAGAATTTTCACATTGAAACAGTCTCAAAAAACAGTCCTTGTCCTTGCTGCAAACTGCACTACCGCACATCATATTGTCCCATAAAAGCTTCAAATCTTTGCAAATTGATGGTAACTATACAGATATATAACTCCTAGTTTAAATCCAGCACCATATTTAGCAGGTTTGCTTTAAAAAAGACCTGCAGTAATGACAGATAAACACTTTTTATACACATTATAAACCAGTATATGTCCAAGCAGGCCTTTTTCTATTATGTGTTTACGGGTATCTAATAGATATGCTAAAATATACAATTATAGCATCCATCCATCCATCGTCTTCAGCTTATCTGGGGCCGGGTCGCGCACGATTATAGCAGTTAAGATATAACATGGGAAAGCGAGAACCATACTAATAAACTGCACTGGCAATATAGGAAACGACCGTGGATCATAAATAGATGGTTAGTAAGTGACGTCTAATAGGAAGCCTTCAAGCTCGATATAAAGGTCATAAAATGTCCCAAAGATTGAAGATTACAATAGGAGAGAATTGGGTCTGTGGAGAGGGTAAAGAATCTTATTTAAGCTGATGCTTTCTGTGACGACTTCAGCGGACTTTGAGACCAGCTCAGTTTGTTGTAGGCTACTTCTAAGTGGTGCACAGTGAATCTATAAGTGGACTGAAGATCACCAACTATGCTGCATTTCTGTTTTTTTTTCCAAATGTGTTATGATTATTTGGTTTTATAGTCATTCAAGGAGTCAGAGTTGAAATTTATCTCACATGCTAAACCTATAAGATTTAGCAGATTTTACATAGGAGCATTGTGCTGACCATAACCGACCTGCTACTAGTTTATCTGTAGACCTACACACTCACTCAGATCCACCTTCTATATTTGTACCTTCTCCTCTGCTTCCTCTTTCTCCTGATAACTTCATCAGGCACTAATACGCCACAGTACAAGCACAGATAACCTGATTAGGTCCATCAGTGTACATTTATATACGTGGAACGAAGATGGTTGAGGGGATATAGAGTCTATATATGGAAGGGCCATTAAAACCGCGTGAAAAAATTCAGGACATAACATGGAACCACTGAGAAAGAGGAAGCATGATAACAAGGAGGAGAAGAGACGGAGCGGGGGAAAAAAGCAACAGTCGATTCTAAATGTGTGAGCAAAAGATTTCACAGAATGAGTGAAAGGCAATGAGACTTGGGCACCATGTTGAGCTGCACTCTGTGCTCAGAGATTGGAACGGCTGGGCATATGTAAACAGGCTGCATGTTTGACCAAGATTTGCCAGTTATGTTTTCTGTAAGCTATTACCGACCCTTTGTGTTCCGTTTCCCTTAAAAGAGCGAAATGCTGTTTAGTACTCCCCGTCTCCTTTTAGCTGTCGGTTTTCGAACCGGCCATTTTATTTGGACGCCTGCAAATCTTCCACTGTATTCTTTTTCCCTCTCATTGACAGTGATTTTTTCCCTCCCATCAATTCCCCGCTCTCAGCGTCTCTTTCTGCCAGGCCCTTCACCGAGCCCATCTGCTGTGCGCGAGCGTTAATTAACCACACTGCCATTTCCTCTGTGCGTGCTGCGTTTGAAGGTGCTTAGAGTACGCGAGTCAGCCCCGCAAGTTCATCAAAATGCTAATTCAGCCCAAATTAAAGTTGTGATTAACATTACACAGTTTCCTGTGCAGACACATTGATCCTTCCATGAGCTCTCCCTCCTCTCTCTCTCTCTGGGTGATGAGTGTCTTGGGAGGGAGAGAGAGACGTTCCTCTGGGGCGTTCTTGTCGTCGTCGCCAAAGTGGAAGAAAAACAAGAAACAGCCTGCAGATGAAGCTAATGGTGTGTGAGGGAGATTTGTGTCTAAATGCTAACGGTCTTCTGTCAGGCATAAACAAACAAAGCATCCCGTTTTGTCCTATAAGAGACATGGTTTCCATTTATCTCACAATAGTTTGCATGCATATCAATCCATATTTGTTTGTGTGCATGTACAGTACCTGTGGGTATGTTTCCGCGGCATCTCACAGTGTGTGCGTATGCGAGGAACCAATAAGCTGCAGCCCTGATGCTGTGACACAGTTCTGACTGTATTTACCCTGCTGCCTCCCTGAAACCGAAGCCACACGGAAACCAGTCCCCTCAAAATAGTGTTGTTGTTTTTTGCCACCCAAATCAAAAATGCATTTCACCTTTAAAAACAGATTCTTTCTGGTGTCCTAATCATGCCGCACATGACCCCAGTCGTGTAGAGTTCCGCACGTGTGTCTACAAGACGTAAATTGTTAAGCACTAGATAAATTTGTAAGGCTGAAAGATAGATTAGCAGCATATCTAGCAGGTTAGCGGTGCTAATTCAGGAGAGTAAATCAACGAGCCATATGCTCCCGCTGCAACAGAGGCGGTGCCATTTGTATTTCCTCTGCAACAACAACAGCTTGACATTCTCAATCAGTAAATGACAGCAGAACGCTTATTTAGGTACATACTGTAGTCTCACTCTCACTTGCACTTGCACACACACACAGACGCAGGAAAAAAAAACTTGTGATGGTAATGAAAGCCCCCGGCGTTCATCACTCTGTCTTAAGCAGTGGTTATTGAGGCATTAAATATGTCTACACAGGGCTCAGGGAAAGGCTGCCAGATCAGTGTTCTCCTCAGAGGGGGCTCTGTTTGCATACAGACAGGTTGGGGGATTGGGAACGTGCGCCGAATGGAGCCCGGGAGTCGTAACTGGGTGCCCACCACTCTGGTGTTAGTGCCATTATGGGATGTCACTGTGGGAGAACCGCGGCTCTTCAGCGGGATTACTGAGATTCTTGCTGAAATTGAGCGGAATTGGAAATATGGCCAACGGATCCTCTCCCGAGTGATGCGCGCACACCGCTGGCGCACACGCAGACATGCAGCCCTTTTTCATTCCATGTTCAAACGAATGCAAATGTGCATTTACGCAAACATTTTTTCCCACCACATCCGGAACTCTGGTGTTTTACGTTCATACATAAGGAACGACACATGCAGCTTTTACGGCTGTGAAATTTCTCATCTTTGTTTTTGGATTTCCATTCACCAAGTGACAACAAATGCAAAACAGCACTGGTGCACACCTCGGCAGCCTCTACAGTCTTTCATGCTTGTTTGCATAGTATAAAAAGTGGTGGTTGTGTTTTTTTAAACCTTGCTTTCGAACCAAATTCCCCCCCATGGAGCTATAAAGATTTGAATTGTATTAAAATGAACTTATCTCAGCAACTGAGAAAGTGGGTGACTATGGAGGCTATTAACAGCAATCTTTGGTATTAAATTCCTCTATACTGTTATTATTATTATCACTAAGATGGAATCAAGTCCATTAAAATCTTGTGACTGCTTGTTTTGTTGGTTTTCTTCATGGGAACATTCCTGAGATCCTTCTCTTTCTATGCTACAGCATTGCACAGTAGCCCTCCACGGTTTGAGCACGGCACAAATAAACTGCACAACTTTGGCAAAAGAAAAAAGGGCCTTTACAGCTCAGTAGCTTCCTTTCTAATGGGCTTGGGGGTCAACGTGTTGAGGCCACACTCCCTTCTGAGGTCCCTTCTCCCGTGTCATAAAATAAACATGCTGGGTGCGACCCTGGTGAGGGTGAACATTAACACCCCAGCCGCTGGCTCAGAGGTCAGGCAGGGGTCAGCAGCCTGTGGCGGAGGGAAGGGATGGAAATTATTCTTCCACACTGACAGTGAGCCAACACAGCATCATAAGCTTTACATTGTGTGACACTCACACCTGTCATGTAAATTCTGTCAGAGGGATTAGCGGTAGCGCACGGATGATTTTAGCGTCAAACTGAAAATGTTTTGGTGGAGAAAATGAACAGCTTGTTCCAAAAGCTGCAACAAAAACATCCTGAAAACTTTCAACCCTGACATGTATTGTACTTTCCTTTATGTCGACTCTACACAGGGGAGTGTTTTTGTTCCTTCCCACTGTCACCAACTGTTTGCTCAAAGGAAATCCAAAAGAAGCTTTGGATTTGTTGGGTTTCTCTGCTCAAAATATGTAAGGTCTTTATCATTGTAGAAATAAAAGTTTACTGAATTGAATTATAGTTGCTCATGCACAAGATAAGAACAATGCTAATACTGATTTGGACTCCCAAAGAACATAAGTTCAACATTTGCTTTCATATTACCTTTGTTTTGGTCTTCACCAACTTGAAAAAAGTATGCAGCTCTCTAGCTACTATGTTCAACTTTGTCTGCTGTTTAGTGCTGCGCAGTCAGTTTTTTGAAGTGTTTTTTTCTTCCAAACAGCTGCTTTCCTGATGTTAGTGGTGAGATTGAATCAAAACAGTAAAAAGTTGCAGCTGTAAGACCAAAATTATGAGCCAGAATATTCTTAAACACTAAGTTGAAGAGAGATCTGTGACAATTCAATTACTTTGTCCTTGCAAATGTCAGGCTTTTATTGTAAATATTGATTATAGGTGCTAAGTAACCCAAACATGGTGGCGTTCATACTTGAGCTCGGAACGGATTCTCAGGTGTTTTTCGCCGAGTTGTTTGCGGCGATAAACGGACCCAGAAACCAGAAGAGGCAGAGCAGAGTGGCATGTGCCTCCTGCAACAGAGTCACCCTGGTGCATTATTCAGCCTGGCATTCACCCTGAACTGTGGGGAGCCACAGATGTCAGACATGGCTAACCAGCTATTGTAAAGAGCAGGCACGGACACCAAACCTGCCAAGACTGGTCAGACTTGAGAGCGAGCCACATATTCTATACTGGCATGAAAAAAAAAAGAAGGAACGAGGAGGGTGGAAAATAAAGCGAGACATGACCGACAGCCTTTCAGATGGAGGTCAAATAGCGCTTAATTCTTCAGATTTGCATTGTAGTCTGCGAACTTTGTCATTTAATGGTCATCTTGCATTTCTTCATAAGATGTAAATCCAGGTGTTGTTGACTGATAAATAAGTGTATTTATCCTGCAGCCAGAAGTCAGTGAGGATTTATAAGCAAACTACAAGCTGCAGGATTTATTTGTCCTTTTAGCCTATCCACAATGTGCTTATAAAACCTCCCCCTGCAACAATTAGGGGGCATAGATCACATTCTTAGCTTTGCAGAGGCCGGATAACACCATAAGGCTTTGGGACATCTCATTCGCATTGGGAACGGTCTGGAAGATGCTTTACTAGATGGATTTATATGTGGCCTGCGCTGCTTTCCAGTGATTGAACGTCTGTGTGCATGTGTTGAGCTGACTCCGTGTGGATCTGTCAGGGGACTCATAAGGCAGGTTTGAATTAGGCATGAGATAGGAGGAGGACGTGTGTGTGTTTGTCCGCGGGTACATGTGCGACTTGGAGTACTTTATGGTGAAAGAGCGTGTAAATAGTGACCGGAGACAGATGTGGTCTCATCCCTGAAAGGCTGAGGATAAAAAATTATTAGGGCAAGACCTCAGGATCAGGGCAGAGCAGGACATTTCTCAAGATAACATACTTCCCGCATGTTATAAAAGGGAAAAGGAGGCGACGCATATAGATGGCACACTAAAACACACAAACATGCGGACGCTTCTTTCTCTGTTTGATGCCACTGCTGGCTGATAGTATCCAGTTGCACAAAGTGAAATGAAATCTGTGAAAAGTTTGCCCCAATCTTTTTCATCTGTGCAGCCTGCAGCTTTACCTAAGAGGCTGGCCGTAGCTCTAAACACCACAAAAGACCGTAAAACATGAGCTGGAGAGTTGTGAGAGACATAAAAGCAGTTCCTTTTATTGTAATATTGATTTACAAACCGCAAGTTAAAACACCTCCCGGTCATGGGTCATTACTCCCAACCCCTAACGAATCGAGCTGGGTGCTGAACTAGAGCCGGTGCACATGAGGCGCTGGAGGGTTTTCTGAAGTCACATGCACAGGTTTTAGGTGTCCTGGTGTCTAGACGGTTGCAGCATGAGAGCATGAGCAGGGGACTAAAAAAAGACATTATAGAGGCATTTAAAACGGCAAACCAGAGCAAAATTATCTTAATAGTCTTATGTTTATGAGTGCTACTAACCATGCAGTGCCTTGGAACTGTTAAAATGCACAGTTTTAACCATGCACAGTAATACTTACTGTTAATTTCAACATTATCGTTCTTATTTTATTAATTTTTTTTACACTAACATTCACCACAGAGAGCATTGGATTCACTTTAAACATCCTCCAGCTCATGATATGTGCATTCACTGATGCAATCCAGGCATTTTTTTTTGAGAGGCTCATTTTAATTAACATAATTAGACAACAATTAGGCAATGTTTTGACCTCACAACACAAGAGTTGTGACAGGCGAGACTACAACAGAGAGAAATTATGATTATTAACTCGTTTCAGTCAGCTGCTGTTTTGATTGGTGGCGTTGATTTCAGAAGTAAAAGGAAGATGTTGTTGTGAGAGACGGCAGCACTGAGATTCAGGAACTACCTGTTCAGGTTTGATTATGTTTGCAGACAACATTGTAATGTGTTTACAAAAATATAGGATTTTACTTGTGGAGAAATAAATTGATGTCAAATCAGGAAGGAAAAAAATTCGAAGACACTCAAAGGAGAAATCAAATCATGTGTTTATGAAACGGGTTTCAAAATGCAGAGATCAATGACCTAAAGATCATTAAAATATTGCTTTCTATAAAATTGTAGCGGTTTAACTTTTTATGATCCTCTATGGCCCTTTTATCAGCACTATATAAACATTTGATAAATAATTTATAGTACGCTATAATGCAACCTGTAAGCTGGGTTTTATTTTCCACTTCTGGGTGCCTGCAGGAGAAAATATAGTGATTGAAAAATGCATTAAATTTACTTTATATTGGTGTAAAAAGCAGATGTATTTACCATTTACATATTGCCCATGAATGCTAAATAACTGTTGTTTAATATTATCAAGCAGCCCTTGTTTAGCCTTATTTTTAAACTGCAAAGTCGCCGTGCAGTAATTTAAACAATGTTGTTGTATTCGGATAATTTCGAATCAATGCGAATGTCAAGTACACTGCACTTTAGGACCTCTGTCTCATTATTTATGACATCATGACTTTTCCCCCCTAATTTTCTATTGTTTTTTTAAAAAAAAAATATGTATAGTCTTCATAATGTCTTATTGTTATTGTACAGCCTTGAGAACAGCCACTTTGCATTTTACTGCCCACACAGTGTGAGCATGTGACAAATAAAAACTCTTGAATCTTGAAGTAGCTAATCCTTACATAAATTATGACAAGTACTCTGAGTAGCTTTTTACAATAATTAGAATAATGCTATTTATTATTTACTTAATTTATATGCTGGGTAACTGGATGACTGCAGTAGTTGGAGGCTAAAATTTAAAAAAAAGGAAGGAAGAAAGAAATTATGGCACATTTTGCCAACAAAATTTAAATCTGAGGCACCCTTTAGATTTCATTGTGTGAACTAGAATGCACTGGAAATAAAATGCGAATGCCTTTATTGTCATTGCACAAGTCCAATGAAACTGGATCGTATCTGAATGAATAAAATATAAGAATAGTGCAAAGGATGTATTTGCAGAGAATAAAACAATAGCATAGTGCAAAGTGTATATTTACAAGAATAAAATAACTATAATCGAAATTACTATCAAAAGGCAGGTAGACAAGTATTCAGGATGTGCTACACCTCAAACATAATATTGCACAGGATTTGTGTCGGTAAACAAATATTATTGCACATGATTTTGTTATTATTGTGGTTTGTCCATCAAAACATTGCACATAAAGTTTTTTTATATTGACCAGTGTGATCAAAGCTGGAGAGAGTTTGGTGCTATGACAGCTTTGGGATAAGAACTGACAAAATAAAATAATCCACGAAATTAATAAAGTGTGGTTGGAGTTCGGTAGGATGTGTTGAAGGACCTGAGTTTTCCTAAAATCCTGGCTACAGCCATGGAAACAATAATTGCGCCACTTACTTAATTCAACCTTATTTGCAGAATACCATTAAGATATCATCTTGAAACATCTTGAAAGCAAATATCCTGGAAAACTAACCTTTTGCTGCAGTGTTCTACGTCTCAGCAGACAGTTTAATCATGCGGAGTGTGTTGCAGCAAATATGGCTCCCATTTACATTTTAATTCACCTTTTTGGTAAATGCTTCCACATGACACTCCACTCTTGGAGGAAAGTAATGTTCTTCATTATCGGCGATTACTATTTGTTTCGGAGGCTTGCACACGTGTAAATACGCTATTCTCCAGTCTTTATTTATAGGCAGCTAACGCCTATAGCAAAAATGATAGCAAAAACAACAACTTGTCTCACCGGCCTTTTTCCATATCCGATGCAAATCTCTCCAGTGGCACCCCCCTCTTCTGAAATGCTTTGTTTTTCCTGCGGTAACAGAGCATTTACATTTCATAAAGCTCACTAACCTTTTGTTCATCCCTTAGCATTGACCTGTCACTGGGCTGATTTACTGGTCCAGTCAATTTTTTCCTTAGCAGGCCCAGTGGCTGCAATGCTCTCCCTGCTGCGAATGAATATTTACATGGCCGTTAACAGGTGGCGAGTAGTTTAATAGTGGTAATTGCTCGGCGGCGCGTGTAGAAGGAGGTAGGAGGTGTAAGACTTGTGTTGCTCGGGGCTGTCCCACTCCTGTGATGACGCATCCCACGGGATACATGTGCAAGTGTGTGTGTGTGCGCAGCATATTTCATGGGTTCAAAGTGGAAAAACAGCTCTGATATGATGCAATGACACTTGTTTCAGTGTCAACACTTGTATTTAAATGTGTTAGTGTGTTTCCTCACCGGCGATGATGGTTTATTTTAGCACTGATTTACATTTGTGCCGGTGTGCTGTGTGATAAACACTTTTCTTGCTCAGTTTATGTAAAAAAAAACATATGTTTTGATAGTTTGGAAAGACCATCTGCATCATCTTCCCCATTGAACCTCTCATCTCCTAGCTCATTCATAAGGACCAAAAATGTCTACTCAATTGTGCAAATGTGCACAATAAACCGAAACAGCTCATAAAGACATATTGCCTGTGTCTGTAAGTTAAGAGAATAGATCTGTTAAGAGTGCATCTATCTCACACCAAACAAAAGTAGTTGGTCGTCCTGTCCGTCTTGACAGCCATGCAAATGCTAAAGCGCTGGAATGTTCCACAGGCCCGAGCAGATGGACGTGACAAGCCCCTCCCTTTCACTCTCAATTAAGATGACATCACCACATATGGTCGCAGTGATTGATCTGCCGTTAGAGAGCGAAGGCTGGCTGAGTGCAGCGAATAGAGGAAGGAGATATGCACAGAGCAGAGGCAAAGTGCCGCTGTAATGTTTTCCATGACGAGAGGCATATAGTCAAAAGGATGGACGTGTCAATGGCCAGGCTGCTTTTTTAAAATTGATTGCCTGTGTGTGTTTTGTGGAGAGAGAAAGGAAGTGAGACCAGCGTGGATGGTCTTTAATTTTCTTATTTCTCTCCCCATATATCAGTTTAGCCTCATTTATGTTCTTCTCCCACAAAATGGCGGCTTTTGTTGTGCATTCATGTTTGCAAATCCCAAAGCATTTGTGTTTTTTCTTCTCCAAAACATGCATATCTTGAAAACCAAAAGAAAGATGACACCCAACATGCATTCTAAAACAAATGTGCAGCTGTATTATTTAAAAGTCATTATTTAATGAAGTGATAGACATACAGGAGGTTTATGGTTTCTAATTTGTGCCATAAATTCATTAAAAACTGCACATTTATCTCCAACCTTGACCTACAAATGCAGAAAATATGCATGCTTTTGATTTTATGTCAAACTGGTGCAAATTATGAAATACACTATTGTTGGCACTTCCACCACTTTCAGTCATTATTCAGAAGTTGTTGATTTTTCCACCAACTTGTGCCTGAAGTGATCTATCTCTGTTTAAAAACTCAAACATTGCGACTGCTCTAACTGTCAGCAAAAACAGATGCAAATGCTGCATCATAGAGAGGGAAGAGAGAAAGATGATGATGTTGGAAAGAAAGCAATAGGATGGATACGCAGCTCCAGAGACAGAACACAAGCTGGGAGCTTGTCTTGTCCTGCTGTGTGTCTGGCAGATTGCTATGGAGCCTGTCATTGCGGCCAGCAGGGTGTTCAGCCACTACATGGCGTTCAGCAGGGGAGCTGAATAAATCACTGGAACACACACAGTCCAGCTTACAGTTTGCCTTACAAAGCTAACACTGGCCTCCAGTCACATCTGTACTTTGTTTGTACGGCTACGGTGTCAGCATTATTCTGTCTTTTAGCTGATTTTTACACAGAGGTGAGCAAACAGAAAGTTTTAAGTAGTACCTGCACAAACAGTGTATAAAACCTGGTGTTTAATGACCTTATGAAATGAAAGTAGATAGTCATGGATTTTGAATGTAAAGATAAAATGAAAATATGTGACACTGAACAAATTTGTTTTTGGACTGTGTTTTTCACAGTAAACATGAAGCTACTCCTACCGTGGCCTTTTCACAACACCTCAGACTGATGAATAAAATTGAAATTTTGGAGATCATTAAAGATTTTCATACTTTGACGGCAGCACTGCAAACGCAGATTAGATCAGCTGCTGGGATCAAATTCCTTTGAGAATTTTGGAGGTCTATACAGATCATATCTTTATGTGATAGTAAAAAATGTGGCACACATAGTATTTATGTCTTTGTCATGAAGAGCTTGACACAGGTGCTTTAAAATCACTAACCTGTGAAACAACAATGTTCCACCTCGTAAAAACTAAACTGTCCTTCACATATAAGTATCACATATATCCTTCAGTCGTCGGGCTGCACCTCGCCATCACTCTGCTGTAGCGGGGAGACTGCTCTGGTTAGTTTGCATTTCTTTAAATCAATCATAGTCGTATTGGGTGAAGCTAACTGAAGGCTGCAGCAATGCTGTCATCTAAACACAGTGTCAGGACTGCCTTGTTTCCTGTAGCAAAGGAGATTTGGAAAGCAGCAACACACACATAGCTGAAAGGGAGCAGAAAACTATGAGAGAAGTGTGGCTCATGGGAGTTCTTCAGCTAGTGAGTCACAGTAGTCCTTCAGGGTTAATGCATAGCTGACACGAACTTTACTTTAAGTAACTGACCGGCCAAAAATGAGTGAAAACACAGAGAAGTTCAGTAAATCTGAATGCTGTGGTTTTAATATGTGTTTTAAGCTGTTACACCCATCATGATGCAATAAAAATGAAACCAAATTCAGAGTCCAAAGAACCCTTTCTGAAACGATGAAATGATGATAATAATTTCCTTTAAAACTGGAGTTGCAAGTTGCTTTACAAAGCAAGAGCAACCTTAACTTAAAAACCGTAATAAAACCTTAAAAAAGACAACTGAACATTAGTAAAGACAATAAAACATTAAAATGGCAATAATAAAACATTAGAAAAGATATCATAAAATACTATGCAAATGCCGGCCTGTGGGTTTTTGACAGCTTTTGGAAATGAGGAACTGATTGATGTTTTGTCAGTAATGTGTTCCAGAGAACTGGAGCCAAAGCAGTAAAAACAGTAATAAATACTCACACCAGTGCAGACATGGAATTAATAATCTGATCATTAATTCCATGTCTGCACTAATCAATAATCACAGTTAGGGAGGTAGTTTCTCAAGACTCTGTGTCTTTGTGTATTACAGAGTATCCACGAGGGTTAAAAAACCCCATAAAACTATGTCATGGCAACTCAGCATTACATTTAGATGCTAAATGCTACATGCATAAAAATACTTAACAAGTCCTGTTTGGAGGTAGCCGGAGCTGTGTGGTCCCTAGTTCACACGCTCCGCTTCATAGACAGACTTTGAGATGTCAGTGTCACCTCATTTTTATCCCGGAGCGCAATAAGGAAAAAGCATGAAAGCCCTGCAATTGGACCAGAAAATAACAGACTGTGTTCCTGGAAAGAGAGGCTCATTGGTTTGGACTCAGGAATGGTTGTGATGAGGAAGAAGACAAGCATGTATTTACATGAGACACCCACACAGGCCTCCATAATCAATCTTGCAATCTCTCAGGGTGCAGTCTCAGCCAAGAATCGGCTTGTGGGATGGAAGTCACGGTAAACAGCATGAATCTTTGCCAGCTGTCTTTTTTAAAAAAAATCTTTGTTTATCCACAGAATTGTGAATCTCTTTCTGCAGTGTCATACTAAACATAAATGTTTTTCATGTGTGAAATATGTTCTGCAGTCATATGGTGAGATTTTCAAAATATGAGCCCACAGAGTAAGATGTAAAGGTGTTGGATGTTTTTATCCCTTAGCTAAAGGGGAAGCAGAAGAATATAGATTCCATCCAAAAAAAGTTTGTAACAACTAAAAACATTAAATTTGTGTTTGTGTGTTTTTTTGTTGCTTCAATGAAACCTCCAGGAAGGTCTCTTTACTCTGAGGAGAACTTAAGCAATCACTGGGCCCAGCTGTTGTTTGACAGGAAATAGCTCCAGTGTGAAAGTTGATTTCTCCTGAAATGCAACCATTTTCAAACACAAAAATAGATGTATAATGTGAGAAAAATGCACGTTTGGAGCATCCCAGAGACAAAGTACTTCAATCCCTCAACTTATTTTTTTTCCTGGTCACATGCAAAGAGGAGGCAAAAATATTACCATCACTGAGAGGGCCAAGAATCAATGAACTGTGTGGATGAGGATAAATTGGTACACTTTTGGGCGTTCTCCCCTTAAAGGCATTGATGATGTGTCACTCTTTTACACAGAAAAAGTCAGCGAAGTGATGAATGAAAAAGATTCAAAATCCTTCATACTCATTTCCCTAAACCTTGAGGTGTCCAGTGCATATACAAATCAATC
Organism: Dascyllus trimaculatus; assembly: GCA_024666655.1. NCBI lineage: Eukaryota > Metazoa > Chordata > Actinopteri > Pomacentridae > Dascyllus > Dascyllus trimaculatus. Next base: position 15,029,422 of record CM045455.1, on the reverse strand, counting down.
TTTATAATTGGATTTTCAGAATAAACTGACTGTATTGAATCTCTGCTTTCATTGATCAATCCAATAGCTTGAAGCAGTAAAACTCTACTTGCTGTTGAGTGAGAGAACTGTCAATTAGCTTAGCTGTGAGTCATAGCTCCGAGACATTTCTGTACTGATATTAAGCTGATATTATTATCTAATTTATGACTAGACACCAAAATTCTAAATTATGTTAAAAAATGGTCTTCAACACCTGAGGTTATACCATAGCAACACCAAAATTTATAATGAAAAAAAAAACGGCTTAAACCAACAAGTTTGGCAAATGCGTTTTGAGAGATATGACGATATCAGTTTGTCCATTAAATTTAAAGCTAGAATTTGTTAGCTTAGCACAAAGACTACAACACAGAGGAGCTGTCAGCTCAGTTCTGTCTTTCTGTAGTCTGACTCACCAGATGTTGACTATGGCTATAAAAAGAACATTAAGCATGCTTTTCTCGTGACTTTGTCTTCCGCTATTTGCACGTCGCCTTTTTCGAAATCCTATCCACGATAGGAAACAACAAAAACAGCCTCCTAGCAGTTGAGGGGGCAGTGGTGGTGCAACAGGTTAAGCCCTGGGCTGCAGATCGGAAGGTCAGTTGATCGATCCCCCACTGTGGCCACTGTTTGGGCCCTTGAGCAAAGCCTTAACCTCTGATGGCTCCTCAGGCGCTGCACCATGGCAGCTCCAGTTAGGATGGGTCAAATGCAGAGAGGAGTTTCCCCAAGGGCATTAATAAAGGTTAAATTAATCAATTAAAATTCAAGTTTTGCAGAGGATGTGGATCATGCAGTAAGACAGTCCTGCTAGTTTGTTTTTGGTGGATTATTCATTGTAATTACACTGATCGCTCCCTACATGCAAATGTTCCACCAAAACATTTCCACCTGTTGCTATTTTTAGTAAAAACTGCAGCTGCATCCTTCACTTTGCTCCGCCCACAACACCTGTGATTGGTTTAAAGAAATTTCTAAAAAAAATTCTAAAAAAAAGTCCCACCCCGCAAGTTGACAGGATTGGTTCCTTAGGTTGGATAAATGGTAAATGGTCTGCACTTATATAGCCCCTTTTTATACCTTAGTGGTACTCAAGGCACTTTACAATGTGTTTCGCATTCACCCATACGCACACCAGTGGCGACAGAGCTGCCATGCAAAGTGCTAGCCAGCCATTGGGAGCAACTTGGGGTTCAGTGTCTTGCCCAAGGACACTTTGGCATGCAGAGGGGCCGGGGATCGAACCGCCAACCTTGCAATCAGTGAATAACCTGCTGTATCTCCTGAGCCACAGATATGTTACATATGAAAACCCAGAAGTCTGAATCTGTGTTAGTGAGACTGTCATTGGTACACTGCAGTTTCAAGTTGGAAATGTACAACCATGGTGTTCATTGCTTATTTTGCTCATGATGCGTTGTGTAGCATATTAAAAAAACACCATATGGACAATTTACATGTGGGGAAAAACTCTGTTTTTTATGATAGGGATTCTCTAAAACCTATGTTGTTTCTTAACTTTGATCAAAAAACTTAAGCGAATGCTAAGTTAATTAATTGTTAGTTGTAGCTTCATACTTAACAGACATGAGAGCACATGATGTATCTTTAAGCACGAGGGGCAACAAGTAGACTAAAAGCAGAACACAGCACTTCTTATATTCACTTCTTAACAATAGCAACTAATCAAATGAGTCTTCATGAGTAATTTGAGAAGGTGTATCGAAAGACAAAGGCATTTCTACACATATTAAAGAAACAAAAGTTGTGTACTTACAGCAAGAAATAAAACTTTGACTTTATCCTCCAGTTCTTCTCCTATTTTAGATTTGCTGAACAAGAGAAATGACATTTTTCTTTAGTTTTACTACAGAGGAAATCTGTGATTCTGGTGGGATATTGTTGATATTTAACTAGTTGGCATATTTAAATACAATGTGCCAGTAGTAGGGTTTTGTTCTGTTTCCCATTTACAGAGCCAGGGCTGTGTACGAATACCAGATTTTTTCATGAGGGCATCCACAGAATGAACAGCTGTTGGACCATGAGGACTCTTAATTTGACAGAAGGCATACTGGATAAGAATCATGTACTTCATCTTTAACCCTTTATAATTTGCTTAAGTACAGATATTAGCAGTCTACTGCAAATTCACCTACAGGTTCTGATATCTTCAAATAATTCAGAGTCAGATTGAAGATATAACTGCTTCATCACTCCTTTAACATTTCTCTGAACGCTTGATGTCAACATCTTTATAAATATCACTGCCTGTGAGGAATAAAAAGGGTTCACAGACCGCTGTGGTGACACCACAAAGAAGCTATCATGCACATTCACTCGAGGATGCTCATCTTAGCTGACAACAAGCAAAGACCTGAGAGAAAAAGAGGGATTAAAGGATGGAGGCAACATATGAGAACCAGAGAAGCTTGTGGTCATTTAAAATGACCAAGCATGAACACTTAAGGGTGAATGGGTTTTCTGGTGCAGATCTCAGTGTGACTCACCAGGGATTAGCTCTGCTGCTGCAGTAATGGGCGACATGAGAGAAACAAGAGTGTTTGTGTGTAAAAAGTGGTTGTTCATGAAGGAAATTGACTTGGACGATGGCGTTACTGACTGTGCCGCTCATCGCTCTGTATTCCTGGTGTTCACTCATGTTCTCTTCAGCTCAGGCTACTGTGTCTTTATTGCCACTCTCTCCCGCCTTGCTTCTTCCTCTTTCTCCCCATGCTTCCTTCCTTCCCTCCTCTCCCCAAACTTCAGATAGTGGCAGCTCAGCCGACCAGAGTGAGCGCATGTTTTTACATAATCTCAGAGCCTGAGCAGCAGATCTGCTAGTTGATACGGAGAGCCGCATGCCAAACAGTTCCACCCAGATTTATGACTTGGCACAATCAGCAGAGCTGGCAGTCCCAGTACCTGTTGCTCAGTACACCCAGTGTCCAAATCCTTCCTGTCCCTTTCACAGTTGGCCAAACAGCTTTGGCAAATACTGTATGTTTACAGTTTATTTTGGCCTCTAGGTGGCAGATAGTTGATAGTGCTGTGAGCTCAACTGGATTACAAAAATATCACAGCTGGCAGCATATAAAAGTACAATCAACTCTAAATGTTCTAAAGCTGATCAGAAAGAGGCTATAACTAAAGCTGGTTAAAGAGCTGATGCCAACCAAAATATGTCAAAATATACTTTAAAGTTGGAATCACATTCTCAGTTAGATCCTTAGTCCTCTTTATGTTGTTTTTAACAAGATATTTTCTCATTTGAACAATCATTTTAATAAGTATAGAAAGCATTTTGGGTAAAAGTTGCATATAATAACTTCTCTATGTTAAGTGAAAATCACATACTACTTTATTTGATACATTTTGCACTTTCTGTAAAATAGAAAGCAAAGTTTAAATTTCTCAAATTAGAGCTGTAGCCTCCAGGTTGACAGGTTGGTCGAGATGCCCCTGGGTGAACTTGCTCCCGGCGTTATCATACCATACAGTAAGTGTTCTCATCATGCATCATTCCAGTGCATATGAGCCAGAAGGGACTCTGTCTACGTTCTCGTAGGCTCAGTAGGCCGTTATCACTCCATTAAATGGTGCTCTGTTACCGCCTCATTTTATAGTGGTGGCAGAAATCCGTAAACAGACGTGAGTTCAAGTCCTGTCTTGTACCATTCTTAATATTATTATCTACTATTTTTTGCCTTTCATCTCGTTTTGACTGTTGTTTTCTCTCACTATTTTTCACTTTGTGTTTATGTGTGTTATAATGACTATTTGGTTAGACTTGGGCACAAAAACTACTTCGTTAGGCTTGGTAAAGGAACACAGTTTGAGTTAAAATGCACATTATTGTTCCATTTACCACATGTTGCAAAGCTCAGTTTGTATGTTTCCAGGGCAACTACTTGCTTAGTGTTTTCATTTACTGAAGGTTTACCCTGAATTGGCTCCAAGCTGACTGACACTAACTCATAGAAGTTTTCTGGCTTCATTAAAAAAAAGAAAAGAAAGAAAGCCACTAGACAGCAGAGACTAGCTTGTCTGCTTTCTATTTCTCAGTCGTTTTTATACCGGGATCAGTAGTTAGTTTTAGTTCTTTTATTTTTTCTTTTAAATCATATGAATATGGGCAGATTCACACTGGTGTACTTTTGGTCTGTTGTTATTACTTCAATATAAAACAACCAGGTTAAAATAATTAGATATTCTGCAAATTCTAGTTTATTTATTTATAATTAATTTATATTTATATAATATATTTGTGTTTATAATGAGTTAGTTCAGGCTAACAAGGATAGCTAATACCACAATTTAGGTAATCCAGAGAGAACATGCAGATTTTTTGTTTACCCTTATAACAAATCAAATTTGTTAAGGGGTAGGTAGGATGTCAGTCGACCTAGATTTTCTTTGGTTAACCTAAAGTATCTGACTGCGGTCCTGTCTTCTTAATGATACCTATAAAGCAAAACTGCACTCTTAATCACAATTTAATAGAAATGTACTTTTTTCCCATTTGTTATATATCACAAGTACAAACGTGTCACCCTGGTAACCCAGAAAATGCAGGAGAAGAATCATACATTTGATAATATCATGATATTTTTTTAAAACCTAACAGAACAGCAAATGAATATGAAATTTAAATCTCAGAATAATGGTTGCAAACAGGCCATGAACTCCAGTTTTCCAGATGAAAGTCATGTTGCAGACTTGTGCCTCCATCTGCCACCTCTGACTTTGTGGCTCTTTCAAACTGCGCTTTTTGATTTTTTTTTTCCAAAATGTAAATGAGGATGCTCTCGTATAGGAATTTGTGAGATAGGGTTGCCAACTGCGACTGCACACTGTCAATCACAAATATTTACTTTTAAACCCAAAGCTTTTGATCCTGTGCACTGTCAGTGCAGAGAGCAAGGTATCAAGTAGAGCGCCGTCTGGTAAAAGTAGTCAATCTCAGTATTGGCACTGGTTTCAGCAGGTTCGATTCCACAGTTCAGATCCAGCAATGTAAATTAGACAAGTTTGTAAACGTTGACTTTTATGTTCAGAATAATAAATGTGCAGTCATGCTGCAGGGTAATATACGGCTGACAACTTAAATCTACATTTTCCTTTTCCATTTCTGTAACAGTGTTTACATTGAGAATAAACAAAAGGTTCTTTTTTGTGTGTGCCTGAGCCTAAGAAGTCATTTTATACTTTCTCTCTGTGCTTTGGCAGTTTTATGACCTTTGGGAATATGCCTCATTTAACATCGTTTACACAAGGAAGTGATTATTGCTCACTCGCTGACACAGAAAAGGCCAGCTCATGAATATAGATAAAGCAGAACACTTGCAAAACTTTTCCTACCACACCAAACATGTCTTCGTGCATATTTTCTGGAAAGGTTTTTTTTATTATTTGAGTTGGAGCAATTTGATCACTCTCAAATACATTTATGCTCCAATTTTAGCAATAATTACCACCATCAACTCTTTAATTGCTCATTAGTTTTAATCTAAGTGATAGATTTTACTATACATTAAAGCCAAATTAGTGATTTCACTCTGCATTTCACTTTGTTTCCTGTCATATCCATAAAAATTCATAGTTAATTTATATTCCAATTAAATGTCACAATATTTTTTTTCCATTTGTCAAAGATTCATGTGCGTATGTCTGCTTCGTTTTGTACGACCACAAACATCAGCCCTCCTGTCCTGATTCCAGATGGAGCACTGCCAGACAAGAAAGGTGCTCGCTACAAACCCAGCTGTGTAAATTGTTAATTTTGAATCAGTAAACAAAAACCTGAGTCGTCTGCTGAGGCAAATATGATAATTGTTTGCGGATTATGGAGATCTGGCTGGCAACTCAGCAGAGGCTGTGAGTAAACGGGAAGAAAGCTCAGCTCAAACAAATGCAGTTACTCAGCCAGTCGAGCATGATCCGCGGGGGAATGTCCTGCCTGTGGGCCCCAGAGGATCTCTGCTGGGAAGGTTAGTTCAATTATTAAAACGTGCATGGACATCAAGAAATATCTGGATTCTGCTTGGACCCTTAAGAATATAAACAAACTCAAAATGTGGTAAAAGCGTTCCACAATCCATGTTGGGCAGGTTTTAGTTAGGTACTGACTGCAGTATATGGCAGGCATATTAAAAGGCTGCTGCTGGATCCATATGGAAAAATTTAGTTGATGTGTGAAGACTTGCTACTGTAGTATGAAGCAGTAAACAACACAGATAATATTGTGGGACACGACCACCTGAAGTGCCAGATGTACTTGCGGTACAGCACATGCAGTGATGTAGGTGATACCTTTTTCTACCTATGTTTATATTTTGAGTTCATATTTTGTGCCAATGTTTATCCATGTATTTTGTATTGTTTATATTCTGATCTTGAATGGGAGTAAATACATAACAGACAATTTCCCCTCTGGGATCAATAAGGGGTTTCTGATTTCTGATTCACATTTGACTGACTAGTATTATTTTGAATCATAATGCCCGAAGTGATTTGGCAACAGCTGGCGTGTTAAAATGTGTATTTTGATCATGAACCCTCCGTGAAGTCAACTATAGGTTTCCTGAGCGGTCTTAAAGCTTGGTATGGTTCCTCCGGCTGTCACCATCTTGGCAATGACTGGCTCCTCTTAACTTCCAGCTAATCCAAAAATAAGCAGAGAGTTGGAGCACGAGTGAAGCTGAGGTGGCTCATGCAAACATCTCTGGGCCACTGACTCAAAACAGTCATGCCATTGATTATACACAACTTCAAACCTGAATACAATTTCAACGGGTGAGTTTTTTTTTTTTTTTTAAAGATTCACCCCAGTGCAGTTGTCATGTGATAGGAAATTAGCTATAGAGACCAATGCAGTTTTTCATACCAGGCTGTAAACATGTTCACTTCTGCTGTAAAGTCACACATGTTAACATGGGAGTCTATGGAGGCTGACTCATTTTGGGAGCCAATCCCAGATGGCCATTCATGGAACTACAGTTACTGGCATTTCCACATTAGCTTAATTTGCCACTTGATATTCAGATAAATAGTTAAATATTATTGGGGAAAACACTTATTTGTTTCTGGCCAAGAGTTAAATGAGAATATTGATGCAACTTTCACGTCTGTAAATGAAAATATAAGAAAAAATGAGCAGCTGGTTAACTTGAGCTTAGCATGAAGACTGAAACAGCTAGCCTTGCTCTGTTTAGAGACAATAAATTCTTCCAAACAGCACCTATATAACGGCCTAATTAAAGGAATATCTTATTTGTTTAATCCATGCTAAAACCAAAGTGTTAAGTGCTGTGGTTTTCCATTTTTTTTCTTGGGGTCTTTTCATTATTATGTTGAAGCAACCTTGCCGAGGCAGCATCCCTTAAAGCCATTTTTTCTTTCATGGAATGATTTGCTTTCTTTAATTGATTAAATGAAAAAAGATACAATTTGTTCAGTAGTAAATTTTAAATGTTCCTTTAGGCAAGTTTTGCTATTTTTGGTAAGAGCTAGGCTAGTTGTTTCTCCATTAAGATTTAATGATTAAGCTACTAGGCTGCTGGTGGTAAGTATTTTATATACACACAAACAGAAGTGGTATCAAGCTTCTTATCTATTTTGTCAGCAAAAAAGCTAATATGATATGTATTATCCACAAACTGCAGCTGCAAAGTTGTCTTTCTTTTTATTTACGACAGTTTGCCTTTATTTAATTGTGTGTCAGCAGAAAAGATAGACAGGAAACACAAAGGTTGCAAAGTCTGAAAGAGAAATTTGTACTCCCAGGATGTGGGCTGAACATGATCTTTAGGGCCTTGCAAGTTTGTTTTTTTTGGGCATTTATTATGAACAAGTGATGTCTGCTTGTGAAAGGAGAGACTGGAACAGGCGTTGTAATTTCCCCATGACGTCAGACGCCAGAAACTACATCAGAAATATCGGCTACATTTAAAGAAAACACCACAGAGAAAATTCAGCAACCTGTGATGTGCTGCTTAATTCAGACTTCCAATACAGTATCTCTTGACCTTAAAAGTGGTTGTTGTAAGTAGTTGCTCTTTAAAGAAGAAGAACTGGTTTGTCTGATCCTCCTCTTTTTTAAGAATGGCATTAATTCTGTTCAGCAGTGGTGAGACAATCTAATCTCTCCGCCACTGAAACCGCATCTCCCAGCTAACTTTCGGATCAAAGCCTGCCGGGGACTCCTCAAAATGGCATGCCTTGATCGCCTTTTTCCACCACAAAAACAAAATTCCAACAAAGAGTGTGTGAACTACCCACTCTGGAGGAGGGGGAGAAAGAAATAGAAAAGAGACTTTAATGTCTGGAACGACGCGAGGAGAGTTTGCCCGACACTCTTGTCATTGATACATAACCGCTGCTGCTGTGTTCCTTCTCTGTGTGAGGCAGTGGTCTTCAAGGATGGGTGGTCCGTCTGGGGCTGAAATCGGACGTATGTGTAGGGGTGTGTGAGCTCCCTTTGTGTCAGGGGAGAGGGGCCTTTGTTCTCTTAACCAGGGAGGTGGGACCAACAGATTAAGCCTTTAGAAGTGCAACCGACCACCATGAGGGCACGCCACGAGGGAGAATGTGTTTTTTGGTGTGTGTGTGTATGTAAGTGTGTGTGTTTATGTCTCTGCATGTACATATGTCTGCATCCATGCGTTGTATGCACCGTGGAGAATGAGTGAAAGTGGTGAGAGAGGAAAAAGGGAAAGAAATTGACGCTGTGAAAGAGCGGAAAAGTCAGAGCGGGCATTTGTACCCATTTGCATGCGAATTAGCATGAGTTAGTGAGAATCTGATGCAGGTCAGCAGGTCAATAGTTCTTATCCATCTGTCCTTCTGATGGCATGCCTCCCAGGTCAGTTTGATTCCACTGTGAGGGAGCTAATCTCACCCCAGCGCTCAGTGAGCCTCTATAGCATCCTCTGATCTGCTCCTTCAAACCCTCTGCTCCCCTCACACACACAAAAAAATGGGTTTCAGCTGAAATGAGGGGGGAGTTCTCTCTCTCTCTCTCTCTCTCTCTCTCTCACACACACACACACACACAAATGTCTTCAGATGCAAACACACACAGTAACAGATGGATACTCGCCTTAACTTAATTTCTGCACCAAAATATTCACTTGAAACACTTCAGAATTAAATGTCTATTAAGTGAACTCACCAGCTCTATTAGATTTACCATTTGATGTTACTTTCCAAAAGAATATTTTTGTTTAAGCCCACTTCAGGCCTAATGAAGGTGAAGGCCCCCAGATAAGTACCCTTAAAATAATGTTATAAAGTTGTCAGTGACAGTTCCAAACTGTCTCTCAAACACTTTCCTGTGTCCAGCGTGGTTCATTTAGTCTTTTAAAAGACAGCAGGCAGGTTCCCAACATATGCTAAGAGTTATTTATTTTATTTTAAATACTTTTTGACCCATATCTGCCGAGAGCAAAGCTTTGGGGAATAGGACAAGTGCACCATCTGTGATGTAGACGTCCATCGGTTCTGCGTTTCAAAAAAACAGCCCGACCTCCTCCTCCTCTCATTTTCTTGTTTCTCCGTCGTTCTTTGGTTTTTCTTCCTTCCCAGTGTTCCTCCGTCTGTCATGGCGGCTGTCTGAACAAACAAACACACGAGGGTCCATGGTGAGCCAGACGGCGTGATGTGGGATTGTTTGCTTTGGTTGCTCCCGTGCGGGCGAAAGTTTTCTTAAGAGGCACACAGAGGTCTGGAGCTGAACGGAGAGACCACAAAACAAATATTTACCCTCCTGCCTCCAGCGCCTGGGCCTTTTCCTCCCTTCCTCGGATGACAAACAAGAGGATGGACCCACTTTTGGTTCTGAAGAGAAAGATAGATGTTGGTCCGGAAGATAAAGAAAGTCTTAATTTATGGGCTGTCATTGGTCTTCTGGATTAATAATTGACAGTTAATGCTAAACTCGACATGTAATAATTGCACAACCATGCGGCCAGTCTTGCATTCCAGGTATTACACACACATGAATCCTTAAATGTGGGGTCCATCCTTGGGTTCTGAGAGACAGAACAACAAGGCTGCATTGCTTTTTATCAGCGTCTAACCCTTCTCACCCAGCGATCCCCTCCTCGCCAGTCCTGCCATGCTCCCATTCTCCTCTTGTAATCTCTACTCTGCCTGTGCCTTCCTGCTGTGATCAAACACAAATCAACAGATATCATTGTCCCTCCAATGCAGCCATTAAGTGCAGCCTCTATCTGAATTTAAAGCGCCTCTTCTTGTCACTCCTCTGCCCGTAAATATGTACATGTTTGACTGTGGGGTCAGCGGAGAAGACAGGAACTGGGCTGCAATGCCTACTTCCTGGAGGAGGCAGCACAGCAGGGGAGGGAGGGCTCTACCAATCATGTGTCAGCACAGAGACATTCTCTGATGCACGCCGTCACACATCAGAGATGAACAATAAAGCAGGGAAGGTGAGAGAGAGGGCGCTCACAGGAAGTGGCTGATTTCACTTGTTGAGGAGCCTGTGATGGACAGATATGCAGGCGTTAATATCCTGCACGGAGGAAATAGTCGCAAGCTTTCCTGACCTCCGCTGAGACCGGGGCCGTCATCGGGGCGGCTGCAGAATTCTTAATATCTGGTTCCACCTTCACTCTGACTACATTTTGAGTCTAGGCAACATTCAAATTTTTAGTGGAACTGTTAAAAAAATAATGAGTGCATTTGCATAATTCAGCAATGAATGTGCTGAAACGCTCCTTTTGTTTATGTTTGACAACATGGAGCACATGAGACAGATCAGTAGTAGAACTATAGTGCCCTCTTGTGTTGCAAAGGGCTCATCTTTGTTTTCAGTGCCTGAAGAATATCCAGGAAGCAGACTGAGCTCATGGAGGCAGATCCGACAGATGGAGGGATATAGGTATTCTTAGTTCTAGACAAAAATCAGGGCTTTACTCTGGGCTTCATTATTCTTTTATTATTCTCATCCACAAATCTTTGTGTGCCAAAAACCCAAGGTATGAAGACAGTCTGCATGTCTGGACCCATTTAAGCAGCCAGTTCCTCATTCTATCAGCATCAGAATGATGGAATAGGTGTTAGTAAACTCGTATACCTCTAAATATTCATTTTTTCCATTCTTTGCATGCTTCTATCTGTATTAGGTGTCATTTTTGTTTCCAGTTCACCCACATTGTATGTCTTTGGGACAAAAACAAGCTTGTGGGCAGCATACAAACTATGTAGAAGACTATGTTACGGAGACATCATGGCCTAGTAGTTGAAGTTATAATTGCAACACTGCCTGCTTAATTCCTCTTGCTCTCATTATCTGTGCACAATTTTTTGTCTTGAGTCAGCTCTCATATAAATGCAAAACAGCAAATCCTTAAAATTTTCATGGCACACACGGGTGAAGTCGTGGAAAATTGCGCTAATTGTCTAACTTTAAAAACACTTCACTGGGCTGTTGGTAGATTTATTATTGTAAACAATATGGATTATAATATAATAATAGAGTTTGTTCAGATTTTTAAAGGAGAAGCACAAATGTAACAGCTTTAATAGTGAACCATGAATCCTTTTTTCATTGGGTAGTATACAGTTTTTTAGTTCAACCCTGTGATCAGTTTTCCCTACCTTTATAAGGAATGCTGAGTCCAACCTTCCGAAACAAAAAGACTTTCGGAGATGTAAAAACATCTTCTTATGGAGACTTTAGAACTCTGATATCTGACCCCTTCACACAAACAGACTGATACTAGTTGGAAGTCACTCCACATGAAACATAAAACAGGGATCCTAACAAAAAAGTGCACAACCCAAAATGAACAAGAAATGATAATTTAACATATAAATGAATGATAACCTAAGAGGGTATGACATGCTAACACCATCTGAGCCTGAGTACAGCCTGCAGGGTTTTGTAAGTTCCTTGATAAAGGCAAAAATTCAGAAGACTTTGGGCCTTTGCCTGCAGAGCTCAACGTGTAACTCTATGCAAAGCCAGCACAATATAACCTCATCCGTTACATTAAATTTTCATTCATTGTTTCTTGGTCTTATGAATTTCTAAAGCACTTTGTAACCTGTTTTCAAAAACATGCTTTAGAAATAAAGTTGATAAAGATGTAGGGAAACTGGCTCTTAGTGTTGATCAGGATAGTCTAACTAATGATGTAGACGATTTGTGCTTTTAAGGTTTGCAAAAATGGCTATTGTCAATTTAATGCTCTCAGTTTTGATGAATCTTTAATTCCACTGACACAAGTGCAAAAAGGCTTTAGTGGCAGTGTTTGTATCTCATAGTCATGTAGGAGACATCTTGATTCAAGCAGTTCTGAAATGAAAAAATGTTTGCATATTCAAAGATGGAGGTGGAGGAGATGGATATGACATTTTAAGTTAATAACATTCTTCTATGTCTGGTTCAAGTCATTGTTTATAGTTTTAGTATTTTAAGCATCTGTTGATCGTCAAATGTGTCTGGAGGGGTTTTGAAATAACTTTAGCTGGACTCTTTCTGCGCCAGTGTCGGTGGCATGTCTGGGAGATTCATCCTTGAACCACAGAAGCAGGGTTTCTCTTTCTCAGTCTTTGCATCATCGAGCCCTGCTGATTTGTCCTTCGACAAGATGCTGAATCTTGTTAGCTGCAGGGAGGCTGTCCTGTAATTAATTCTGACCACTGATCACCCTGGAGAATGGCAAGCATGAGGAGTACTACCCAACAGGGATCAATAAAGTTCCTTAAGGTAAAGCCAGAAGTTCTGTACGGCAGCTGGAAGCTGTTTCCACCACTAGGTGTCAGCTCAGTTTTACTGTAAAACTGCAGAGGCACAAACAAGAGTCACGAAATTGCTGCTCCAGTGCATACAGAGGGAATTTGCATGCTGTACAGCCAGTGCAATAATGCATTGCCATTTTGTGGTTGTTTATATATGATTACGTATATAATACCATTTTGCTTCAAGTTCTTTCTTCGCCTTTGTATTTTTCAATCAATACGATATTTCATCTCTTTTTCTGCTATTGCTGTATGCATCATATTGCATACTATGTCACCTGAAAGCATTGCTATTAAGAAAGATTTTCCTCATGTATTTTTCCTTTAGTCCTTATAAAGAGCCTTTAGATGCCAGATCACTGATGTGACTTTAAAAGATAGATAGATAAAAGATAATAAACAGCTCGATTGAAGACAAACATCATTTATAGTACATTCACATTTTTCTGTGAAGGTACCTACAATAGTATGTATACGCCGAAGCAAGTCAATAACTTTAACCATGAATGAGATCATGTACTTAGAAGTAAAGGAGGCAACAAAAGTAGCTGAACAATTTCCTTTTTCCTGTAATCAGCAACCATTTTTCATTGAATAGGCAGGTTATTGATACAGGCAGCACTTCACTGACAACAACTGCTGAAGAACAACATCCATCATCCAGTAATTTCACAATATCTCCCCCGCACAAATAATATTTTAAAAAGTGCTGTTGGAAATATTTCGCACAATCAATATTATTATTAGAGCTCCCTTCTATATTCCTGTCCTGAATGAAAAATGACATATAGTTTATTGCATTCTAATGCTGGCTGTTAGCCTATGCTTTATTCATAAAACCCCACTTATTATGCATACCTTTTTCGAAATGGCCTTCAACAATCAAATTTTCATTCATAATTAAAGGCAAAATTCCCCTCATTTGTTCCGAGGGCAGGATGTCTGGGTGTTCTGCCGGAGACTTTCCTCGTCTCCCCAGGAGTCAGCCACGCCTGACCATTTTTAGGCAAAGAGGCCGCTAAGGAAGGGCTGTCAGCGGATGTGGATGCTTCCCGAGCTCATTAAAGGGCTGTCTGCGGCATGCCAGGCTCCACGAGACACAGCCGGAGATAGAAAGCAACATCATAAAGGAATTCCATCCATCATGTTCCTCCATGACATTAATATCTGTCACACACCTCTGACAATGCAATACTGCACCCCTGGAGTGAGACATCTTTCTATCAAAGAGTTGCAACGCAAGCCAAGAGGGATACTCAAGTGTGTGTGTGTGTGTGTACGTGTGTGTTCATGTGCACGTGTCCCTGTGTAATTTTGTTTGAAGGAGAGAGGAGGGAGGGAGGTTATGGATGTAGTACTTCCTCCGCCTTGTTCCTATTATAAAACACTGGCTGTGATATTGCTGGAAGTGTACGTGCTTTTTCTCCCACCAGAATAGCTTCAGTAGTAGCTGCACAAACACACCGCTTTCAACACGCAAGCCACTCCGGGCTGTTGAACCAAATGTGGAATTCAGAGCACCACTCCGGGATGTTTACAATGAAATGATTCATAATGCGCAATGTGAGGGTGGAGCAGCAACATTAAGGTGAAAGCACTGCGCTCAGCACATCAAGGATTCAAATGTGAGTCCTTGCTGTAGGACGTCCCGATCACCCCACCCCCCCGTCCCATCGCTTTACTGAGCCCTATGACGTGAAGCACAAATGATCCCAAAAATCACTTCGCAAGATTCTTCCTCGCTGAGAGATTCACTGCTGTGTGACTTTCCGATTTTGCCCCACAGGGGTTCTGTGTCTTGCTCGAGGACACGTCAGCAGCAGGAACGTGAAACAGATGAAGAATTGTTTTGCTGTTGACTATGTCAGCCTGCCCCTAAGTGAAATATAATAATAATCCAAAACATTCTACAGTTTGCAAAGTGTAGGCTTTTGTCTTCACATCAGTGTTTTTTCCTCCTACTTTGGGGGAACATTTAAATTGATGTGGCAAACTTATTCGAAAACAGTTTCCTTTTCCTATTAGATGCTGTAAATTAGTATTATTGTACTCTACCTGAGGTCTATATGAACACATTTACACCACTTTTGTTGCTTATTTTCATGTCCAGCAGTCAAGGAGCTTTTTTTTTAAATTCATTTGGGGTTGTGTTCCTGGTCATCTGATACAAGTCCAATATTGTAGAGTAGTTTTACAGCATTAGAGCAAATGGTCTGCACTTATATAGCATCTTTTAACCTGAGCTGCACTGTAATTAGTTATTGGAAAAATGCAGCCAAATAGCAGTGCATGTTGTTTTTTTCGAAAATACGGTTAAATAATGTGAAATGTGATGCTCTTTCGGAACCAAAAACAAGAATGACCATTAACAGCAAGCTACTGTAGAAGCTGAAGGAGTGAACTGACAGTTAACACAGCACTGTTTAGATTAGTGACTTCATTTAGGTTGTTATGATTATTTTTGATAACTTTAATGATGCATTGAGATGGACTTTTTTTTTTAAACATTTTTTCTCATTCAGTTCAATTATTTTTCCTTGGTTTGTAAAATATATTCAAAGACTAGAATTTGTCATATATTGTAATATAACACATCCTTTATCCCTCATTGTTTCAAGCGTTTTAGTGCTACATGCATTTCTAAACATTAAACAGAGCTGGTAGAAGTCAATTCTTTATCATAAATATGAACATACATTGTTATTTATGGTATATATCTGTGATCTGTAGTGGTGTTTGTACATTTTCTAACAGGAAAATGTTTTAATTTATAGGTAGCAACAGTCAAACATAATGTAAAGTTAATGTTGATGGCAAAGATTAACACTAAAGGCTTGTCACAGCATTTAACATGAAACCTCATATACTTCTGTAGAGTACTGCAGTAAGTTATGCAGTAATTAACTATATAAATACATTACAACAGTGTAAAAACATATGAAAATACTGGCAATCAAAACAACTCAGGGTTTGGTGTCTTGCCGAAAGGGCACTTCGACACTCGGAGTGGATCAAACTGCCAACCTTATAATTAGTGCACATCCTGCTCTAGAACCTGAGCACGAAGGATTCTTCATGTTTAGATGGGAGGTTTTTCTTTATACTGTTGCCACGGTGCCGCTCAAAAGAAATCGTCGCATTTGTTGGGTTTCTCTCTATAATATAATTTCATCAGGTCTTGACCTCACCATATGAAATGCCCTGAGATGACTTCTGTTGTGAATTGGTGCTGTATATATAAAATCCAACTTAACTGAATCGAATCTGAATTCACTCTTGTTTAGCCTTGTGTTTGGTCTCCACAAACATCTGAGAAAAAAATCTGTACAGCCAAAGTGACCCTGAACTTTTAACAGTCCTCTCTTTCCACTTTTATTTTGTAAAGCACTTTGAGTTACATTCTGTGTATCAGAGGTGCCATCCTTCAATATCGGCCTGCCAACAGATCGATAAATTAAACACTGGTTGTTGGTAATCAACTGCCGCCTCTGATAGCTGCGCTTCGTCTTGGCAGCAGAACTTGCTGTATCTGAACCAAGCCTCTTCTTGAAGTACTCCCAAGGCTGAAATCAGCTATTGAATAATGCAGCTCACATTCACATTATGGGATTATTAGAGACTTCAGATGCCTTGTGTCAGGCATCAAGTCTCCATTTCAGCCTTTGCTCTCTCCCCGTGGATCATAACCTGGCTCAGCAGTTTCTGACCTGAATAATTAGCCGGCAAAACTGTAAATCAAGCCACTGTGGATGGATTTTCAATTGCACACTGGTTAACCCCCAAGCAGATCCATTTACCTTACAGATAACTTGCACGCTGGAGCCGGAGCATAAAACATGAGTTGTCAGCATCGAGGCATGTACAGGGTGTTGGTGCTTGGTGATAGCTGCATCCATGGTGTCAAATTCTTATCAGTTGATGGATCAGACTGGTATTTGCGAATACTTTTGAGACGCACCTGGAGGGTCAGGAGACTGTTTTCTACAAAAAGAAGAAAAAGATGGAAAGAAAGACCCTCCAGGTTGTTTGTGTGCTTTTTTACGAAGCAGTTTTTTTTTTCGTGACAGTGCCCTCTAGTGGCCCCCATCCCTCCTTAGATTAATGCAGTGGCAGCGCAGTGCTGACTGGCTCTGACAGGACTCTCCTTGGACCTCTCCTCCAGGCCATTTGTCAGCAGGCGAGCCCCGCACAACAGAGTACAGATTGGCAGTTGACTGTAACGCCGTTCAGCATGAACAAGCATAGGCACCGTAGGGGCTGTGAATGAGAAATAATACAGAGCCAAGCTGAGTAAACATGATCCTCCAGCGCAATGAATCAGTTCATAGCACTTCCTTGACAACAGAAGCCTGTCGGGTATAAATGAAAACACACGCATAAATATTCTCCCTGGTTAATATTTTAGCAGTTCCACCCTCCCCTGCATTTACATGAAGCGCAGCACAATGCGATGAACCAGCATCCATCCGAGCAGTGACCATATGCTGCTCCACATTTGTTGTTTGTGAGTTGCAGTGTGAAGAACTTGTGTTCTACAAGTCCCTTCGTCCGAGGTGATTAATCATAATTTCAGACATAACACTAACGGAGGAGAAAAGGGGGAAAAAAGCACCACAATCCTCCTGAGTGTTGTATTGTTTGCTGTGCGGCAACCTGTGAATCGTGCGCAGCCAAAAGGGTTTCATTAAACACCCATTCTGCAGTAGGATACTTAAATCACAGCTGGTGTAAAAAGCATAGGTGACTAGTGTTTTTATAGAGGAGAATGGAGATATGTTGTTCTAATTAGACTACTGGCTATCTCAGCGGACCTCCTGTCACTGCTCAAGCCCAAACCCTCTCTTTAATTACTCACAGAGAAAAGAGGATGTCAAGTGAAAATAGCAAGTGGGCTCCATGTAAGACATGCCGGATGATTTTCTGCTGTGGGGCAGCAGATACTCAGACGACAGCGCGGGGAAGAATTCTTCAGACATGCAATCCATCACAGGGAGCAGCTGAAAGAATAATTATAGTGGTGGCATAGAAAGATATTGTGTTTATTTATTCATATTTTTTGTGTTTTATCTCGTCTCATACTTAGCCCGGTCAGTCGAGATTGAAATGTCTCATTAAGTTTTGGTCAAGTGAGGAGATTCATGGATCTCAGAGGATAAATCTTGATGACTTTGGTGCTCCTTTGACTCATAATGCCTCCAGGAAGTCACAGTTTTCACCTGTTTTGTGAAATATGAGGGTATTAGATGAGTAGACCAGGCATATGAATTGGTACAGCATCTCAAAGCCATCAGCAGGAGGACTGTGGACTGTTTTTTTTTGGAATTGACAACAAATTCAGCCTTAATCTACCTTTTAATCACACTCTTGAAAAGCTCATGCGCTCTCTTACTGAATCATCTTTACTCCGTTTTTGCTAATTTAACAGTAATCAAATGCTGTCGCTGTGCTACAGCTCCACACAGATGCGAAGCTGCACCGGTGTTTGTTGTCGGTGCTGGAAAACTAGTGTGAAATTTTCCAGGCTGACAGCTTGTAGTCTGACACACCTGTGGCACATTGCAATTACCCACAAGCCCCAGAACTGTAAATGAGTGTGAGAGGTGCACGGCTTCCTCCACACGGGGGGGTGAAACGGAAAACGAAAAGAGAGAACAGAACAGGGAGAGGCAGATAAACAACATAAAGTTGGTGTTTTCTCAGGGAAAAATACAAAAAAAAACCCCACAACAACAAGACAACGCTGCATTCGCCGGCTCGTTGGTGGGTCGCACACCTCCACAGTTACCATGGCAACAGCCGTCCCTGTGGAGAAAGGGTTTCGGCTCAAACCCGGAGGCCAGCATTTGATTGAATGGTTGTCAGGATGCAAGACAAATGATGACGTACAAGAGCCGCCTTGACAGACACGCTTCACACAGAGGCACAGTTAAGAGCAATAAAAGTATGTGTGTTGGCACAAGTGCAGGCCTGGGTGTGTGTGTGTATAGCATGTATTACAGCGTGGGTCACCGGGGGGTCTAGAAGGGATTTTTTTTTTTTTTTTTGCCGGCCTGAGGAAAATATCAATGAGACCTCGCACTCTCAGTCGTTGCTCCTCCTGGAAGTACACACATGCATATTTTATGTCGCGAATTCTCTAAGATATAATGCATGCATCAATAAAATCACCCACCACAGCAGGTACATGTGTTAGATATTTACTGCAGTGCATGCAAATGCAACCTTTTTAGCAATAATGTGAAAAAGGTACACAGATCACCACTCTCCCGATTTGGGGGCAGAAAAAAAGGATTGCAGTCATTTCTGATAACTGTCTGAATCATTCCTCCTGCTTCCTGCCAGCTTCCCTCTTGCAGCACACAAATAAGCAATGCCAGTAAATAAGCAACGCGATATCAGTTAGACGAACATTTCGCATGACCCCGAAAATGTGACAGACACTGGGAGCTGCATTTAAAAAGAAACATTATCAGAATCTGTGCCTCATAAGTGTCTCATTTCCAGTGATAATTAAACCCTTAGTACATTTTCTTCTTCTCCCTCCTAGTTTACATAATTATCCTCAGGCCACCTTCTTCTTGCCTGAGATTTCTAACAGCTGGGTAAAGAAGACAAAGATACTCTCAGCGGATATAATGCGTATGCAGAGATATAGGCTTTTCAGTTCATGGCTATTAAAGCTGACACGTCTGAATAGATACGAGCTCACGGACATTCTTTATGGTGCTTCAAATTTAATTACTTGATTATCGCCAGTGTAAAAGAGGTATGTAGATTCTTCAATTGTGTAAAATTGCCTAACTGTAGAGATACGTTGAGTAGTTTAATGTATAAAATTGTACTTTATTTTTGAGCTCGTCATATTTTTTTGTAAAGTAACTTAGGCTGTCAGATAGATAGTAGGGTAAATATATAATATGCTCCCATCTAAAAGGTAATGGTGCAGAAATGTGCCACTAATTATTGTGGGACGTTTAAACATAATGCGAAAACAACATGCCGTTCTTGCTCTTCTTTTAAAAAAACAAAATCCACAATTAGCTGCTATTAGGCCATGATGACTCTGGATAACATCCAGAAAATTACAACCAAAACTACTAATTGTAAAACAAAAAGGTTCAAATCAACAGCTATTATCGTCCCCATTGTCTCCATCTCGGATACACCATTTTGCAACATAAGTGAGTGACTGGGAGCAGCAATCAAGCCTGCCAACTGCATGAGTAGTTCGCCTAATGTTATGGTTAAGTTTATGTCCCCCTTAACAGCCTGTTTCATTAGAGGCGGGCATAGAGCTTTGGAAGGTCAAAGATGTGTTTCACAGACATGCAGCAGTCGTTGCTGTACTGTGTGCATTGTGAGCGCCTGAACAACAGCTCAGCTCCGAGCTACTACAAATGACCTTCGTGCTGCTTTCAACACTGAAGGGGCTGAAATATCCAGTTACAAATATATAGATGTAAAGGTGCGACGAGTGTGTGCTTTTAGTTTCATTCTAATGTTGACCTGTTCAAGTTTCAGACCTCTGCAGTGAATGCACTTGTCAAGTGTGACCAGGATTTTGTTCCTTTTTAAAACAGGTAGAAGTTGCAGATGGCAGTTAAAAACAGGCTGATAAAATATATACAGCAGAATACTTCTAGTATTAGCTCTTTGATACGCTACATAGCTCATATATTTTTACACTGAATGCTGCAGTTGAAATGCTTGCAGGGTTATTTCCCCCAGATGAAAACCACAACATATTTTTTCTCATAGTAACTTGCCTTGCAAAGATTTTGAGGGTTTTATTTGTCCAGGTTTTGACATATGTGTCTTTCGAGATTTCTGCTTTTTACAGTTCAGTTAAATGAAATTTAGTTTGTGGTGTACACTTACTCGTGTGTCAGAGATCATAGTGGCAAACCCACGGGGAGTTATAACCTGACCCTGCGGTCCTCTTTGGTCCTTTTTCAGCTGATTGATTTCCAGACCACACCTTCTCTGTTTTGGTTTTCTCCTACCACGACCATCGAGGTCACGTTCGGCTGCGGTGAGCATCCCGGAGCATTTGGCAGCCAAAGAGGCAGATATCCCCCTCAGGAGCCGGCAAAGTTAACTAAAAAGAGAATGAATACTTAATGCCCGTTCATCAGTTCATCCCCAGCTTAAATGGGAAATGCCACTGCTGGGTTCGCAGCTTCTCCCTGCTGTCTAAAATGGGCTATGGCAGGTTTAAATTATTAGTTATTAAATTCATCAGCCGGCTTTGCTTCTCAGAAACAATGCTCCATGAGTCTGGTTAATCCACACACCTTTCTTTTCTGTGACATTAATAACTACAGCACATTCTGTGGAGGATTAGCACCTCCAAACCCAAGGCCATGGTTCTCGACCAGAAAAAGGTGGCTTGCCCTCTCCGGGTCGGTGGAGAGACCCTGCCCCAAGTGGAGGAGTTTAAGTATCTTGAGGTCTTGTTCACGAGTGAGTGGAGGATGGAGCGCGAGATTGACAGGCGGATCGGCGCAGCGTCTGCAGTCATGCGGTCACTGTACCGGTCCGTCGTGGTGAAGAAGGAGCTAAGCCAAAAGGCGAAGCTCTGTATTTACCGGTCAATCTACGTTCCTACTCTCACCTATGGTCATGAACTCTGGGTCACGACCAAAAGAACGAGATCCTGGATACAAGCGGCTGAAATGAGTTTCCTCCGCAGGGTGGCTGGGCGCACCCTTTGAGATTGGGTGAGGAGCTCAGTCACCAGGGAGGAGCTCGGAGTAGAGCCGCTACTTCTCCACATTGAGAGGGGTCAGTTGAGGTGGCTTGGACATCTGTTCCGAATGCCTTTGGGACGCCTCCCTGGGGAGGTGTTCCGGGCATGTCCCACGGGGAGGAGGCCTCGGGGTAGACCTAGGACACGCTGGAGGGACTATGTCTCTCGGCTGGCCTGGGAACGCCTCGGGGTCCCACCGGAAGAGCTGGAGGAGGTGTCTGGGGCGAGGGAAGTCTGGGCCTTTCTGCTTAGACTGCTGCCACCGCGACCCGGCCCCGGATAAGCGGCAGATAATGGATGGATGGATGGATGGATGGATGGATGGACATTCTGTGGGGATTATAGGGGCGGTATAATTTTAGCCTACAATCCTGAAAACTTTTATGGTAAATGGTAAATGGTCTGGACTGCACGGTGGCTCGGTGGTTAGTAGCGTCGCCTAACAGCTAGAAAATCCCTGGTTCGCGTCCTGGTTAGGACGTCTGGGATCTTTCTGTGTGGAGTTTGCATGTTCTCCCTGTGCATGCGTGGGTTCTCACCGGGTACTCCGGCTTCCTCCCACAGTCCAAAAACATGCTGAGGTTAATTGATTATTCTAAATTGTCCGTAGGTGTGAATGTGAGTGTGCTTGATTGTCTGTCTCTATATGTAGCCCTGCGATAGGCTGGCGACCTGTCCAGGGTGTCCCCTGCCTTCACCCAAGTCGGCTGGGATAGGCTCCAGCCCCCTGCGAGCCAACAGAGGATTAAGCGATGTATAGATAATGGATGGATGGATGGTAAATGGTCTGCACTGATATAACGCTTTTTTCTACCGTAGTGGTATCCAAAGCGCTTTACAATGTGTTTCATATTCACCCATTCACACACCAGTGGTGACAGAGTTGCCATGCAAGGTGCTAGCCTGCCACTGGGAGCAACTTACGGTTCATTGTCTTGCCCAAGGACAGTTGGGCATGCAGAGGGGCCAGGGATCGAACTGCCAGCGCTGCGATCAGTGGATAACCCGCTCTACCACCTGAGCCACAGCCGCCTTACTTTTACCCCATTTCCCTCTTAAAAATGTTTAAATGATCAAAACAGGTGATGTTTTAACTGCTGCCTGAGTTTCAAACATGAGACTAGACATCATTTACTGTCAAGCAGGTGTCAGATGACAGATAGTAAATAGAATGTATCATAGCCCAATCCAGGGATATGCAGGGCGGAAAAGATTAACAAAGTAGTGCAAGACAAAACCAAACTGGGGGAGTTCCCATGGACATTGTCATCATTTTCTGTCAAAGCAGGTGTCAGATGACAGATAGTAAAGAAAATGTAACATAACCCAATCCAGGGGTACGCAGGGCGGAAAAGATTAACAAAGTAGTGCAAGACAAAACCAAACTGGGGGAGTTCCCATTCATGCATTCATTCATTTACATCTGCAGCATCTCAGTCATCAGTATCAAGATGTCACGATAAGAAGTGTTTATTGAGCAAGTCAGTGTCGACTACACACTCATCCATCATCCATCCTCAGCACATTTACTGATCAGAGGGACACATCATCCCCCCATTGTCGCTGATCATAGTAGTGGGTAAATTGGCAAATATGTGCCTGTGATGCTAAAAAATTCAATATAATATGTGTATATATTTGCGATACCACCCAAAAACCGAGCTCCATCTGTGCAAACGTGGCTGACGGTCAACAGAAAGTCTGCAGTCAGCTCCTTCATCGCAGAAGGATGGAGACACCAGTGATTTCCATGGAGACAAGGGGAAGGAGAGAGACTGGAGGTGTGGAGGGGCAGAGGGAGGTGTGTGTATGTTCAGGGTGAGGGGGGATGATAAATGAGTCTACACCATGTTGTCATTTGTACTTTGGCATCCAGTCCAAAGCACAATTTAGTGTAAAATATTACACCGGCCCCTTCAGATGACAAAGTTTAACGCTGATGTATGAATAGACAGAGACTATCCCCAGCTGCTATTGAACAGTGGGAGGTAGGTATTCTTCTCAAAGGGCAATTAATTAGCGTTGTACACACACAGAGCCGCTGCAGAAGGTGGACGCTGAGAAAGGACAGCGATGCTCCGGTATCATAGTTGCAACGACATAAATTCTGCTTTTTTCTTCTCAGAAATTTGCGACTGAATTTTCAATAAAATTGCAAAGATTTCTTGAAAAAATGTTTATTCTTCTCTCTAAGATTGATTACTTTTGTTGCTGTTGATCATTTTCCAAGCAATGCCCTTCAGTTTTGTTTTGTTTTTTGCAAGAATACAACCCCTTACACAGAAAGCATTAATTTGATTTAGCTGCATGTTGTGTCACCATCTTTACAGCCTTAGATTAAAGGATATTAGTGTTCATTAATTTTACTCCTACATTAAATTGTAGGTCCTTTTCTACACGAGTGGAATGTTTAACATTTTAAAACTGCTCTAAACAATATCTTCATACTAACAATGCAATGTGAAAGCTGTCACTTGTAGGGATAAATTAATATAAAATGATCATTTATCCACTTTCCCTCAGCTGTGGAGCCTTTTAGTATGTTTAAGCTCATTGTTGTGGTTTCATGTCCATAACTCTACTTTTCAAAACTACTCCCGATCATCCATTTTGTTAATGACAGCATGTAAATGAATGCAATTTTAAATCATTTAAATGCTTTTTTTGTCTGGAAAAGAAGAACGTCTACCTGTTTAAAGCTGACACACAAATGGTTTATGTACAGGAAAATCCTTGTTGACGGAAAAGAGAGGAAAAAAAAACATAAGGCGGTGTTTCTGCATTTTTGCATCCAGCATCAACATTTATATATTCAGTAAGCTTACCCGTTCCACAATCATACCTCGTTGCATTTGGTATTCTGAAGTATCCCTTGTCATCTGAACATCCTAAGACTCACTTTAATGCTAATGTCTCCCTATAGGACGTCACCTGAAACCCTGAAAAACCTGTTTCCTCATTAGCCTGTTCTCCTTGTCTAGCCCACTGCTGTTTCCTGCATACAAAATGATTCATTTCTGGTGATATTTTCTTGGGATTTCTGGACTGAATTTTCACTCCTAATTTGCTATATCCAACGATTTTATTTTTATTTCTGCAATACTGGTGCCTATGGATGACAGAAGCCAGGATTAGCTAGTTAATGCTAGCTGACTAACTGGCTAAAGTCCCTCTCTGGTCATTGATTAAGACTGTGAAAACTTATCTCACTGTATCAAAGTTACATGTTTAGAAGGTGAAAATAATTCCTTCCTGCCTTAAAATGGCTCAAAGGTAGCTCTGCACCAACTCCACAGTCATACATTTTCGAATCAGGGCTGCACGGTGGCTCAGCTGTCAGCACCGTCGCCTCACAGCTAGAAAATACCTGTTTTGCGTCTCGGCCTGGGCCTGGGATCAGGGGCCACTTTTAGGATTTTTTTTTAGGGGGGGCCAGGTAGGGGCACAGACTTCAGAGGGGTGACATATAAATTAACAAAAACATATTAAATTGTGCCATGGTCACTGATTTTAAGGGTTATTAACTAATACATTAAAATATTGTGTTTATGTCAACAATGTAATGCTAGATTAAAACATTTCCTACAGAAATACATTTGAATCAGTGAAATGTTTAGGAACTGTGAATTTTTCACTTCACTCTTATTTAGTGAAACATTAACCTGTCAACTAGTAAAATATCTGCCTAAAAATACACAGGCTCTTGGCTTGCTCTAGGCTTTTGGTGGCACAAAACAATACTTGGTAAGATGACACATAACTGCTTACAACTGAATGAACATAGTACAATATAAAGAAAAACAACTACTTAGTTTTAACAAGACATCCCAATTTACAGCTTTCTGACAATAAATAAGCACCAGGAGAGTTCAGCAAGATAAAATAAGGCTAACCTGAAGACCAAGTACGGGGAAGTTCCAAGTAGGCTAGAGTGGCTAAGTCAGCTAACCAACAGTATGGTAGCTTACCTGCTTTACAAACGTAATATTAGTGCTGGTCCCAAACATACGAATATACAAGTATTTGTTCGTTGTGGTGGTATTCAGCAGTATTTTTGAACCATACCCATTGGTTCAAAAATGCTTTTAACCAATAAGTATGGACAAGAGGACCTCTCAGGGTGTCCTATGGGGTCTGGAACCAGGACGTTGGCACTGGATCCTTTGGGTACTCTGGCTTGTGCAGTGGGGCCTCTGTCAATCAAACTTGTTCCACTGCATCCTGTTGATGCTTGATCACAATGGGGTGTAGGAAGTTTGGAGGTCAAATCAACATGTTGGGCCATTGTCATGTTCCTCAACATGTTCCTGATTGTTTGATGTTTCTCCATGTGGTGGGGTGCATTTTCCTTCAGGAGTAGGCCACTGACATTTGGGATTTCCATTTTCATGAGGGAGTGTGTTTGTTGTGGGACAAGGTTTATTTGGGTGTCTAAGTCTCATCAGCACAGATGGCAATATCCAAGGTTTTCCAACAGATCACCACATAGTACCAATATGATCAATGTCATTCACTTCACCTGTCAGTGGTCATAATGTTGTTGCTGGTGTATAGTGAACTATGTAGGGAGCTTCTTTGCAAAAGTAACACTTTTGGACGCTACTCGAGTCTCAGCTAAAACGTATCAGATCGATGTCGGCTATGGTAATGTATCAACCAGCGTTTTTGTGATTAATTTATATTATTCTGGGTGTATTTTCCAAAAATTAATAAATAAAAATAACTTTTTTCTTTGTGTTGTGATACATCACTCTGATTCCATTAGACATATTAATATAAATTAAATTATTCTTATCACACTTGCACCATTACACTGGATGTGTCTGATGCCTGTTTTCATTTCGACAAGCTGCACATATAGAAAATATATTCTGTAGAAAATATGTCTTGACCCTACAAAATGCGTATTAACACAAAAAAATAGCTGTGGAAATGCCCCTATTCCTCAGTTGGCTTGGTTTAGTGACCATCAACTGTACACTACTTTTCCTGCACTATATAGGGTGTAACAATTGTACCTTATCATTCGGACAGCACTACAAATTGGCGAACACACTATAGTGAGTAATGACTGATGTCGGACACAGCCTCATTTTCCATGTGTCTTCTAGTAAATAAAAAACGCTACTTGGACATGTTAACAAATTAAAATACTTGTTTCTCACTGGAGTGCCGCTTTAACTAACACTGACATTGTTTTCTGCAGTCAAAAGCAGGTTTACATTTTACATCAATGTGGTTGCAGGCTCGTCAGTTTACTACCAACTGCTTTTGTTATTTTCTATTTCTCTTTTATGCCTCTGCAACCATGACCAGAGGTTTTATGTTTTTGTGTTATTCATCTGCACGTCCATCTTATTCTCGTGGATGCAATATCTTAAAAGTGTCTTCGAGTACTTTCTTGAAATTTTTCTCAGACATTTACTTGGACTTAAATATGGACTTAATACATTCTGCTGGTCAAAGGTCAGTGTGACCTTGCAAATCATGTTTTTGCCACAACAAAAGAATTAACACACTACGACGAAATGCCACACAAATATTTAAATGGGTTAAATGATAAAGTGATGACATTTTATAACTTCAAAGGTCCAAGATCAATTTCAACTAGATATAATATTCTGCTTGAGCACTTTTCTTGCCATTATTCAATGCCATAACTCAGGAGCAGGAAGGGAGATTGTGACTTTATTTCACATTTTCCTGGATACTGAATTAATGACACTAATCTTTGGTGGCCACCTTGAAACTGTGGTGATTATATAAACCTTCTGTGCTGTCAGTTTTGGGGATGAAGCATTCACATGCTTTTTTAATTTGTGGCTTCTTTGCAGTAACATTGTCAGCACTCTCTACTGTCATGGATGCTACTTGGTGTTCTGTCAGAATCGGCTTTTTTGGTCAACAATGTGAACACAAAGAAAGGGATTTCACTTAGTTTTTTGTTTCTCCCAGTGAACATTCATGCTTCAAAGTCTTCGCTACATATATTTTAGGAATCTGGACAAACACGTATGTAAATTGCAGCTTGACTGGTTAGTGGAGGTAGACAACTGTGAGGTGGTTGAGGTGGTTATTCTAGACTGCCATTTGCGTAATATCTACAAAGTACAAAAGCAACACAGGAAAGGGAGTAAGACACCTGAAAGACTAAATTTTTGATTCCTAACTGAATCAACACAAGCTGCAATTTGTCCCTTATGTCCATGCACAGAACTGTTAGTAAAGTGATGGCATCATTCCTCAATCACCTGCAAACACATACAGCTGAGTTGACATTAGCAAGAAATGGCAATCCATTAAGAAACTGGGTAAGGGAGTCAGGATTTGTTACAGAGGACAAGACCTGCTCATTTGTGTGCTAAATGCATTTACAATACACAGACAGAAAGCAGTGGTTATATTTTTATAATGAGGCCAAAATTATTGACCTAGACAATCTAGTAATTGCCAAATGTTGGTAGGGTCAAGAAGACAACTATCTACCATGCCTATCCAATTCTAATGCCCTTGGACAAGGTTGTTGTCAATATTTGAAAGTAGAGCAATGGAAGATCCTTACTAAAACCCATTTAGGTAAACCTCTCATACAGGAGGAGACGTGATGTACCCACACAGGCTTACAGACACAAATTATCCACCTTATATAACCACAACACCTAAACAGTCTCTAAAATAACGCTATTGCTGGTTCTGACTCAGAGTACAGGTGCTGTGCACCAATTCCTATCAGCCACTTGCACCTGAATCATCCTTTTATAATTGCATGATAGCATGACAGCTGCCTTTAACTGCAAGAGTGAGCCAAATTTCTGTCTGGATTATGGGATTCAGGGCAGCTGTGCAGTTTCAGCTGTCAGCGTTGTTCAGTTAATTACAAGACGATAAACAAAAAATGTTGATTTTAATCTCCGTTTTACGTAAGGTGTCTATCTCTCTAGCTATCTTTCTATTTGTCTGTCTATTTATTTATTCATCCATCTGTGTGTCTATCCATCCGTGTGATGGTTTATGAGTAAAAGTAAGGAAAAACCTTTCAATCACGTTAAAGCTGTTAATCATTAAATCTTCCTCGAGGATACTTAGCTTTTGTGAGAGAACCAAAGGACTGTAAATGAATAAAATAGGTTCTGGAACACCAGAACATGTTTTTCTGACATTTTTCTTGCAAGTTATTGGTAAATTCCTTCTTCCTCTTTTTTGTTTGTCACACAGGATTACTTCTTTTGCAGCCTTTCCCCTCAGTACAACCAGATTACAGATTCTTTTGAGCTGATATTTGAAACAACCATTCAATGGCTCAGTGTTTTTCCAAACTCCTTGGACCTGCTACTGTCCCACCCACATACCTTTTGTTTTTATGTGTACATGTGACACTTGTCTGGCCTGAATAACAACGCAAGCAGAGTTAAAACCTGTTTTTTCCAAATAGGGTATGTAATGCATGCGTCCTCCTTATCTGTGCATTTATCTGTGTGAAACTGCCATGAAACAAGGTTTAAAGTGACCACAGAAGAATGGTGGTGCTGTACACCCGATCCCCAACCACTGTTTCTTTGTGCAACCCACTGCAATTTATGAATGACTATTTACTAACATATCCCATTCTCAGATTGCATTGTTTTGAATGGGGGGTCGTTTCATTTGGGTGTGTTCTGTTACACATAATTCAAAAGATTGTAACTTAATATGTCCAAGTTTGTGTTAAAGGACCATATATAAGTAGAGAGACAGTCAGAGAGATGCTTAGTTAGCCAGACGGAGATTCACACAACCATCTTCCTCTACTGAGAGGTCCTGTGGGTGAGTCTCTTTTGGTTTTGCAGGGTAGGTGATTGTCTCTTTTATCTGTCATTTTTGTAGTCTTTTTGCTTTTCATGAAAGCAGAAGAAAGAGTAAATTTTTTACACTAGAACCTGGCTAGCAGGTAATGTTCCCACAACACTGGCTAGCATTCCCTGCAAGTTCTAATAATGTTTCGATGAAAATGTTTTGGTCAGATGTTTAAAAAACATTTTAAGGTTATTTATCATTTCCAATAATGTTCCAATAAAGTTAAAAGTCAACCAGGTCATTCAGATGATATTTAGAGGGTGCAGCCAGGGCCACAAATTGAATGAAACATCAGGCATAACATTATGACCACCTGCCTAATATTGTGTTGGTCCCCCTTATGTGGTCCAAAATGCTCTGAAGCATTTGCCATGGACAAGAGGACCTCTCAGGGTGTCCTATGGGGTCTGGAACCAGGACGCTGACACTGGATCCTTTGGGTACTCTGGCTTGTGCAGTGGGGTCTCTGTCAATCAAACTTGTTCCACTGCATCCTGTTGATGCTTGATCACAATGGGGTGTAGGAAGTTTGGAGGTCAAATCAACATGTTGGGCCATTGTCATGTTCCTCAACATGTTCCTGATTGTTTGATGTTTTTTCCATGTGGTGGGGTGCATTTTCCTTCAGGGATAGACCAGTGACATTTGCATGAGGGAGTGTGCTTGTTCTGGGACAGTGTTTATTTGGTGTCTAAGTCTCATCAACACGGATGTTAAAATCCAAGGTTTTCCATCAGAACACTACATAGTAGCCATATGATCAGTGTTATTCACTTCACCTGTCAGTGGTCATCATGCTGTGGCTGATCGGTGTAGATATATCTATATGACATATTTCACTGATGCGTTGACACACGCCATAAGACAACAAACTAGATCCAGTCTGTGTCCTTTCTGGTCATAGACTGAATGAAACTAAGAGTCAGTAATGTTTAAAAATTCCACGCTGCCTCTGTGGACTCTCACTCACATCCACCTGGTTGAGGCCGCTTGGCTGGTCGGTCAAGAACAGCTGGACAAACGGGTTCCCTCCAAAATGTATATATTCTGAGTGTAGAGCACCAGGAAAACAGTGACCTCCTCGACCACTACTACCACAACATAGACGAGGATCAGTCATACCTGGAGGACAGCGGGTAAGTGTTGATTCTCACGTCCATACCTCCACGCTTACCTCAGCTTCTGTGACGTCTTTGGTATGGAATGGTTGACAGCGAAGTTGTACTGGACCTCCAGACAGAAACACAGGAAGACTGTTTAGTCTCACCTCCAAAATTCTGGCCAGGAGCTCACACTGGCGTGATCCAAACAGGCGTTCACATTATGGCGCGTCATATTTGTCGGTCAGCATTTGTTGTCCTTATTCTCTTTCCTCTTTTCACAGGCTTCAAGGTTTCTCATCATCCACAACCATGATCAGATTGGTAATTTATGTCTTTCTGTGTTATATTTCTATCTTTATTTATTTGTGATTCCTTTTACAGTCCTAGATAGGCCCTGACACATACACTTGTAAAGACCATGTATATTATGGCAGTCTGAATTTTCTATTGTGGAAAGGTTGAAGCACATGTGTCTTTGTCACAAAAACAACCGTGCATTTTTTTTTTCTTTCATAGATTTATTGTAGGTCTTCTGGTAATATGACAATATAACTAGCTGAACATTTGCTAATCAAAAGACTATTGTGGTCTGGAGCCCTGTATGCTCTCCCCTCCTACTCATCTGCCTCATGAAATAGATGTGCAGTGTTCCTTTGTTAAAATCTTTTAACATGATGTGCATTTTGGCATTGCAATTTTCTCTTTTCTATTTACAGTTGACTGTTGCCATTGTAGTAGGACTGGTTTTAGGTAGGTTCACCTGTGTAGCTACAGTAACTGTTGTCAATTTCACTGCTCTGATAATCTATCAGCACTATGCACAATAACAAAACGCAACTTCTCTGTGTATATCTATATTAGAGAACAGTCTGAAGGCCCTCGGTGAAGAGGAAAAAAGTAAGACTCTTCACTAAAGTTTAATAAACATCACAC
The DNA here is from genome assembly GCA_024666655.1 of Dascyllus trimaculatus. Lineage (NCBI taxonomy): Eukaryota > Metazoa > Chordata > Actinopteri > Pomacentridae > Dascyllus > Dascyllus trimaculatus. The sequence goes on along the minus strand of CM045455.1, from coordinate 14,998,012 downwards.
ACAGTGTTTGGTATATCAGTGGGACTGGAAGAACCTTGTAACTTTTTCGTAAGGTTTTTGTAAAATAAAACTTCTCTCTTTTTTAATTTATCACACAGAAATACCCTTCGAGATTCCAGACCCGCACGGTAGGGGTTACCAATTCTTTTCAGCGGCAATCTTGACATTTAAAGTACAAATTAAACCATTCAGTGTTCACCTTGTACAGAAAGGTCTTGCTGACACCTTTTTCTTCTTGAGTCTGTCTTTCTGAGTGGGATCAGCTGATACAAACAATGAGACCCTACACTGTATTTTGATAAAATTGACACCCAGTGTGCAGTATGTCCATGAGTGTGGAAAAAGTTGAGTCCAAGGTCTGCGGCAAAGCAAATCTCTTACATGCAGATGAGAAATGGAATGACTGTTGATGTAATATCAAATTAGATTTAGATTTTCTATCAATGTCTTGATTAATCTTTTCATCCGTTTTTTTGTTTATCACACAGAATTAGAGCTTCAACTTCCATTATTGCCAGGTAAGAGATTCTTTTCAGCTGGTATTTAAAACCATTCAGTGTTTGCTGATACAATCAAATAGTTTAATTCTGTGTACTGTAAAGTCTGACATCCTGTTTCTTTAACCCCCTTTAGTCAGGCCCTGTTACTATCCCACCAACATACGTAAGCAGATCACATTTTGTTGTTGTATTTTCATTGCACCTGTCTTTGTATCTTTTTTGACATCTGACTCCTATCCAGACCAAACTACAGCATTCAGTTACAGACAGATTTCCAATATTCCCTGTTGCCAGTTGATCTCAGTGTGATCCCCTTTTTCCAGAATGCTGGACAGACTGGTTTGACAGAGATAACCCCTCTGGAACTGGAGACTGGGAAACCCTCTCAAGTCTTCGTAACAGATACCCTGGAAAGATCTGCTCCAAACCATTGGCCATTGAGGCTCAGACTCTTTCTGGACTTAGTGTGGCCGCAGCAGGGGATGTGATTTTTAAGTAAGCACAAGTATAAATAAAGTGTTGCATTTATGTTGTTATTGTGTGAATTATCTGAGATTACAATTTAAGGGATCACCACAGTGTGACATGAACATCTGCACCAAATTTCATTACAATCTATCCAACAGCTGTCAAGATGCGTCTGTCACATAAAACAATCATGCATCCTGCATATTTCCAAAAGACCTACAATAAATTTTTGAAACAGCCACAAGGAATCATTGTTTTTTGATGCACGTGGCCTTTATAAGTGTGTATAGACTGCTGTTCACAACTGTAAGTAACTGTTTTTAATAGTTGACGTTTGTTAAGTGCCACATTGGTCTCTTTTTTTCAGAAATGATGTAATTTCAGGATTCATCTGCAAAAATAACGACCAACCCAAGAAGAAATGGTGCAATGACTATCGTGTTCGCTTCGTCTGCCATCCCCCTTTCTGCGGAGGAGGAGGTACTATATGAGTACTTTCGACGTATGCAATGTTCAGCTGCTAATGCAAAGTGGATTTACTCTCCTCTCTTATAGTTTGTATGCATGAGCACTCATTTACAGTGGTGCTTTAGCTCTGCATTTCTCTTTACTCATCATGTCTCTCTTTTTTGCTCATGCAGTATGTTGGACCAAGTGGTATGATCGAGACAATCCCAGTGGAACAGGGGACTGGGAGCATCTGAGTCAACTGAGGACTGAAAACAAAGGAGAAATCTGCGAGTTCCCCCTGTACATTGAGGCTGTTACCACTGACACACTGACCCCAGCCGTGAGCACCGGGCAGAACTTCTTTGCGTAAGTTTACATGTAGCACAAACATGTTGTTTTAAATCATTTTTACTATTAATTTATTAACATTACACAGAAGTACTTCTCTGAAATTATTTGAAACCCGTAATGAAATCTGTAGACCGCATACTAATTTACTATCCTCCTGGAATGCTTTTTCAGTTACAGTCCCACTCAGGGACTTATTTGCCGCAACAGGGACCAGAAGTTTGGCTTTTGCCGTGACTACAAAGTTCGGTTTGGATGCCCATGCAAATACTGAGGGGAAGGGAAGAAATCAATGATCACGATTTTTTTTGAAAAATCTTCTATGCTATTTCTTTTCTTTTATAAATCATTTTTACTGTGGTTATTGAAATAAATTCATGGTAATAATTGTTTTTCGCAGATATTTTCACATTGTCATTGTTAGAAAAGCAAAGGTACGATATTAAGACTGGGTTTGTTCACTTCAAGTGCCCCTGTAAGCCATGGCAATGTGACAGTTAGACCACTATTCACAATACCAGGACTCTAAAGTAGCTCAATTCAGCCATCTTTAACTTTATTACTTACACCTTTGCCTTTCTTACAAATTGTGCTCTGTGAAAACAAGGCACATTATGTGATTTGTCTATCTTTTCTTTTGAGTGATCATGAAACAGCAATAAAGCTACTAATGAACAGCAAATTCCCTGTCGTCTTTAAGTTTCTGTTTGGCTCACTGAGACTGCAATAAAAGACCTCACATACTAAGAAGAAGTTATGGCTTGGTGGGAATAATCCAGAAATATGTGTCACAAATTGTACTTTGTAGTCATTGTACCACCAACAATCTGGAGTTACCATCTCGTGGTTCGACCAGCCAGTCAAATTGCAGTTCACATCCGTGTCTGTCTAGACTTATTTATTATATGTACCAAAGACTCATGTAGTTGGCAAGAAAGATGAGGACCACTTACTGTAAATTTTTGAATGCACTCTTTTTTGTTTCTCGATCTTGGAACCTCTAAGAGCATCTGGTTGTTCAACCTCAGTGCTCTGACTGAGGTATGAACATGTAGAGTCCTGCTGAAAAAGGAGATGCCAGCCCATTTAAAACCTTTCAAACAAACAACAAAACCCTAAAATCAATCCTAAAACTGGCTTGAAACCAGTGCAGGAAGGCCATTACTGGTGTTATGTGACCACACTTTCTTTTTCCTGTTAAAAGATGAGCACCTGGTACAAAATGCATCAGCTACAGCCCAGTACTCTACACCCACATACAAAGAAATACAATAGTCTTAGCTGAGTATTAAGGCATAGACAACTCTATGGAAGTTTTTATGAGACAGACAGGCCTTCACTTTTGCTAAATGTCTTGGATCTGTCGGAGCTGTCGAGGATCACTCCAAAGTTGTTTTTTTTTTTTTTTTACAAAAGACTGACTGTCTGATGCCAGAGGGCCAAGAGTGCTGTCAGGGTCATCTAAAAAGTCTGCTCAATGAAACACAACAATCTCTGTCTTGTTTTCATTTAGATTAAGAAAGTTTAAGTCCATCTAGGTTTTGACATCTTTTAAACACTTTGGCAGAGGCTGCACTGAGTCTTCACTTTAAGTTTTTATTGGCAGATGGATCTGAATATCATCAGCAACACAGGGAAAAGGAATGTTGTGTTTCCATAATTTGAACTACAAGGGCAGCATATACACTGATCAGCCACAACATTAAAACCACTGACAGGTGAAGTGAATAACATTGATCATATTGGTACTATGTAGTGTTCTGATGGAAAACCTTGGATTTTAACATCTGTCTTGATGAGACTGAGACACCCAAATAAACACTGTCCCAGAACAAACACACTCCCTCATGCAAGTTTCACTGGCCTACCCCTGAAGGAAAATTCACCCCACCACATGGAAAAAACATCAAACAATCAGGAACATGGTGAGGAACATGACAATGGCCCAACATGTTGACTTGACCTCCAAACTTCCTACACCCCATTCTGATCAAGCATCAAGATGATGCAGTGGAACAAGTTTGATTGACAGAGACCCCACTGCACAAGCCAGAGTACCCAAAGGATCCAGTGCCAACGCCCTGGTTCCAGACCCCAAAGGACACCCTGAGAGGTCCTCTTGTCCATGCCCAATGGTTCAGAGCATTTTGGACCACATAAGGGGGACCAACACAATATTAGGCAGGTGGTCATAATGTTATGCCTGATCTGTGTATAATGAAAAAAAGTGTGGGTTGAAAATGAAGCTTTAAGGGACCCCACAGGTTAGAGGGGCAACTGAAAACTGAGCTGAACAGAACTGGGAAGCTCATATCTGCTAGATAAGACTTAATTCATTTGCAGTAACTTTGGTGCTCACACACTGTTTAAGATGAGACAAAAGGACGCAATGATGCACAGGATAAAGTTCCCAAAGGGGAATATTCAAAAAGCATTTGCCCAATGTTGCATTGAGATCGACCTTTCTTTGTTATCATTTAACATTGTGGGAATGTTTCATCGAAGAATGTTCTAAAATGTGTTACCTCAACAAAATCCCCCCAAAATTCTCAGAAAATTGCAGGGAATGTTTTCACAACACCAACATTACATACAAGTTTCTTTATTCTCTTCAAGAAAACTTTTAAGGATGTGTTCAAAAGAACATTTTAGAGATGTTTCTTTCCACTAATGTTCTAGTAAGGTTAAAAGTCAACAAAGACATTCAGAGGATGTTTGAAAGATGCTGTCAGAGCTACAGATTATGTTACATGATAACAAAAAAGAAAGTTCTCAAACCAACACTCAAAAACCTTTTTTTTTTTCATAACAGAGCATCTTATATAAAACATTATGGTATTGTGATACATTAACAAAGGTGGAACATTTTGCCTGCAATGTTCTGATTATGCTTTGGAGATGCTGCTGAGGTAATACATTATAGAATGTACTTTTATATATAAAAAAAAAAATCCAGACAACAATACCCAATGTTGCACGAGAACACAGGGAGGACATTCTCAATGCAACATTTGGAAAATATTTTAGTAGTATTAGAGCATAATGATCTTACAATGTCTTTAAAGCACATTATCCTACCTTAAAAGAAAACAATATGGGAACTAGAAAAGAAAAACGCCCTGCTGAAACATTACTAAAGCTTTGCAAAACGTTCTCAGAATGCTTTTAGAACAGCAAAAAAACAATAAAACAGATAACAGATCTGATATACAAATGTCTTATGTTTCACTTTGCATACACACACTGACAGACTGGGTGAAACCACGCGTCATTAACATTTTAAAAAGTCCCTCTAAGGAGCCAGGTAAGTTTTGATTCTTGTCAGCATACCTCTCAAGTGGCAAACTGAATTTTACTAGTCCTATTTTTAATTTTACTACTCTTATAATCCCAATCTTCTGTGACATCTCTTGTGTGAAATGGCTAACGGTTGATGACAAAGGTGTGCTGGACTTCCAGACAAAAGCACAGGCAGATTGTTAAGTCTCAAGTTGCCTGTAGTTCATTGGCGCTTTAATGGTCTTGAGATTTGCTGAGCTATTCCGTTTTATTTTGTAAAGATCCCTGACCTTGTGCGTCTCTTGCTGTTTTACTTCCTCCGTTTGTTTTCATTTCCTTCTGCTGTTGGTTGTCCTCATTAGCTTCACCTGTTTCTTATTAGTCACATGTGTCTTGTCTCCCCAGTTGTATATATAGTCCTGCTCTGACAAGGTGCCTTCATACCTGTTTTTGGTGTAGTTTATTTGTTAATCAGCATTTGTCAACCTTATTTTCTTTGCTTTAAATTGATCAATATAAACAACTTCACTGTCTTTTTACAGGTTTCAAGGTTTCTCATCATCTACAACCATGATCAGATTGGTAATTTATGACTTTCTGTGTTATATTTCTAGATATAGCTATATCTGCATATGCAACCTGTAAGTCTAGGTCTTTTTGAAAAACTGACAAGTTTTAAGACTTTCTTACGAATCTTTTGGCTATATTTGTGGTTCTTTTCCAGTATGCTACTGAAAATAGTCATTCAGTGAAAGGTCTTCCTCCCTATGGTTGTAGTATGGTCATTAGTGGTGGAGTCAGAGTCGCTCCCTTTTAAAGAAAGCTTCTCTCTTTGTACCAGACAATTTGCCTGATGAAGGTAGAGCACCAAAAACACCCACTAAAAAATGTAGTTTTGCAAATTAGACGGGAGTCTGCTTATCACTTTGGGACACACTCATCTCTCTACAACGCACTTACTTCAGGAAATGCATGTGCGAAGAGTTCCTTTGTAACAGACTGTACATTTTGACATAATGTTCTGTTTTTTTTCTTTACAGTTGAGTGTTTCCATTGTAGTAGGACTGGTTCTGGGTAAGTTCATCTCTGTAGCTACACTACTTTCTATTTTACTGCTCGTATGATCTACCAGCTCAGTGTACTAAAACGAAATGCAACATCTTTCTGATTATTTTTACTAGAAGGCAGCATGGGGGCCCACACTGCAGCTCATTTAGTGGTCGCTCCTGACGAATACAGTAAGACTCTTCATTGGAGTGTGATGGGCATTACACACAATGTTTGGTATATCAATGGAACCAGAGGAACCCTTGTGACTTTTTGTAAGGTGTTAATAAAATAGACTGGAGCTCTCCAGAGAAGAACAGTAGGAGGGTTACCAATTCTTTCCCGTGGCAATCTTGACATTTAAAGTACAAATTAAACCAGTGTTCACCTTGTACAGAGAGGTGTGACAAATTTTCCTCTTGAATGTCTTTCTTGGTGTGATCTGCTGATACGAACAGTTTTTGATATGTTCATGAGTGTGGAAAAACGGAGTCAAAGGTCTGCAGCAAAGGAAATCTCTTACATGCAGTTGAGAAATGGAATGACTGTTGATGTAATCAAATTAGATTGTCTGTTGGTTTCTTGATTATTTTTTTCCCTCTTTTTTTTATCACACAATTGGCTCACACTTCTATTATTGCCAGGTAAGAGATTCTTTACAGTTGGTATTTAAAACCAGTCAGTGTTTGCTGATACAATAACATGGTTTAATTCTGTATAATGTGAAGTCTGACATCCCGTTTCTTTAACCCCCTTTAGTCAAGCCCTGTTACTATCCCACCAGCATGCACAAGCAGATCTTTTTTTGTATTTACATTGCACCCGTCTTTGTATATTGACATAACTCCTATTTAGACCAAGCTACAACATTCACAGTTACAGGTTTCCAGTATTCCCTGTTGCCAGTTTATCTCAGTGTGATATTCTTTTTCCAGAATGTTGGACAGACTGGTTTGACAGAGATGACCCTTCTGCCACTGGAGACTGGGAAGTCCTCTCCAATCTTCGCAGCGACAACCCTGGAAAGATCTGCCCCAAACCAGTAGATCTTGAGGCTCAAACTCTTTCTGGACTCAGTGTGGCCGCAGCAGGGGATGTGATTTTTAAGTAAGAACAAGTGTAAATATGTTGCATCTGTTATTGTGAGTTTGAGATTGCAATTTGATGGATCACCAAAGCGAGACATGAACATCTGTACCAAATTTCATTGTAATCTAATCAGTCAAGACATTTCACTAAAAGTCACAAATGTCTACCTTCTGCTAGTGGTAGAATAAAAGTTGGGTCTGAACAAAATTTGATGCAACTCGTCCAATGATTTTTGAGATTTCAGTCCAGTGATGGACTAGCTGATAGACTGACATAGTGGCATTGCCATTCTTTGAGCCACTAGCATGGTTAAAAAGTGGACATGGTTAAGCGGTTTTAATTGGATTACTTTTAATAAGTGCCAAATTCATTTCTTTTTCAGAAATGATCCAATTGATGGCTTCGTCTGCAGAAATAAGGATCAACCTACTAAGAAAAAGTGCAATGACTATCGTGTTCGCTTCGTCTGCCATCCCCCTTTTTGTGCTGAAAGTGGTACCGTATGAGTACATTCTACATGTGCAATGTTGAGCTGCTAATGCAAAATGGATTTCTTCTCCTCACTCATTGTTTGTATGCTTGAGCACTCATTTAGATTGGTGCTTCAGTTTTCCTTAACTTGTCTCATCCCTCTTTCTTTGCTCACTGCAGTATGTTGGACCAAGTGGTATGATCGAGACAATCCCAGTGGAACAGGGGACTGGGAGCATCTGAGTAAACTGAGAACAGAAAACAAAGGAGAAATCTGCGAGAACCCTCGGTACATTGAGGTTGTTACCACTGACACACTGACCCCAGCCATGAGCACAGAGCAGAAGTTCTTTGCGTAAGTTGCCTTATAAGGGATGAATTAAGAGTTTACATGTAGCACAAACGGCACATTCTTTGTCATTTTTACTATTAATTTAACATTAAACAGCAACCGTCCTTAACAAATCTGTAGATGGCATACTAATTAACTATCCTCCTGGAATTCTTTTCAGTTACAGCCCAACACAGGGATTTATTTGCCGCAACAACGACCAGAAGTGTGACCAGAAGTGCCATGACTACAAAGTTCGGTTTGGATGCCCATGCCCACTCTGAGAGCAGGCTCTACAAGACTGAAAATGTTTGGTTAATGGAAACTTTATTGCAATGGACCCCTTTCACAGATATTAACGTTGTTAGGAAAGCAATGGTACATATTAACACTAGATGTGTTCACTTCAAGTGTCCCTGTAAGCTGGCAATGAATGAAGAATCAACAGCAATAAAGCTAATGAACAGCAAATTCCTTGTCTTCAAGTTCCCATTTGGCTTATTGAGACTGCATCAAGAGCTGAGACTGAGAAGTTATGACTTGGTAGGAGTAATCCAGACGTGTATCACAAACCGTACTTTGTAGCTGTCCTACTACCAACAATCGAGTTACCATCTCAAAGTTCCATATCTGTGTCTGCCCAGACTTGTATAATGTATGTACCAAAGACTTTGAAGCATGTCAGTTCATTGGAAGAGACAAACCAGTCAAATCCGTGTTCATGTAGTTAGCTAATAAAGATTAGGACCAGCTACTGCAATAGCTCGATCAGGAACAGCTGGACAAACTGATCTCAACCACAGATGTATAAACCCTAATGAGTGCAGTGCTGAACTATGAAGCAAGATTAGTGCGTTGGCAAGGTATGTTGAGCTTAGTCAGTTTTCAGTGTCACGAAGGTGGCTCTTTTAACCTGGCTTGATCTCCATGGTAACTGATACTGTGGCCCTAACTTGGTCTGGAGTAGGTTGTTTAGAGTTTTGAATTTAAATCAGCTGGAAGAAGTCTCTCTCTTTTGACAAGTTTGTTTCCTGAACATCGCACAGTGTTTAATATATCAGACAAATATATGAGACTGAAAGAACCTTGTAAGGTGTTGGTAAAATAAGACTTTAAGAGAAGGAGGGTTACAGATTCTTTTCAGTGTTCACCTTGTACAAAAAGGTCTGGTCTGACACATTTTCCTCATGAGTCTGTCTTGTGATCTGCTGATACAATGAAGTCATTTTATTCTGTGTAATGTAAAGTCTGACCTTTTTAAAAAAAACTCCTAGAGAAGCCTGTGACTATCCCACTGACATACATAAGCAGATCACACTTAGTTTTTGTGTTTTCATTGCACCTGTCTTTGTGTATTTTTTTTGACATATGACTCTTATCCAATATTCCCTGTTGCCAGCTGATCTCAATTTGATCACCTTTCTCCAGGATGCTGGACAAACTGATTTGACAGAGATAACTGCTCTGCTGCTGGAGACTGGGAGAACCTCTCCAATTTTCTCAAAGACTATCCTGGAAAAATCTGCTCCAAACCAGCAGTTATTGAGGCCAGAACCCTTTCTGGACTCAGTGTGGCTGAAGCAGGGGATGTGATTTATAAGTAAGTATAAGTACAAATACGTTGCATCTGATATTGTATGAGTCTGAGATTATAATTTGATGGATCACCTAAGCGAGACATGAACATCTGCACCAAATTTAATTGCCATCTATCTTTTCGCTGTCAAGACATTTCACTAAAAGCTGCAAATGTCAACCTTTTGTTGGTGGTAGAATAAAAGTCAGGTTGAACAAAATTTGATGGCAAGTCATCCAATGATTTTGGAGATATTTCGGTCTGAACCACAGTGATGGACTAGTTGATAGACTGACAGTGGAACTGCCATTCTTTGAGCCACTAGCATGGTTAAAAAGTGGAAATGGTTAAGTGGCCTTTTTAAAAAAAATTAGGTTGCTTTTTATAAGTGCCAAATTGGTTTCTTTTTCAGAAATGATCCAATTTCAGGATTTGTCTGCAGAAATGAGGACCAACCCAAAAAGATGTACAATGACTATCCTACTAGTCATTGTACATCTATCCTAATACTATGCCATCCCTCTTTCTGTGGTGGAGGAGGTAGAATAGAATAGAATAGAAATACTTTAATAATCCCAGGTCTGGGAAATTATTTTGTCACAGCAAGACACATAGCACTAAACAGAGGACATAAAATAGCAATAGAAATATAAAGTGAACAGAATATAAAATATACAAGTACAAAGAATAAAAGTGAACAGAGTGGACTGTGCAAAATATAGGTTGTGCCATATAGTGGTAGTGGTGGTAGTGGTACTATATGAGTACATCAGACCCGTGTGTGTCTAAACCTGTATTAACTCAAGACTTTGAAGCATGTAAGTCCATCGAAAGAGGCAAAAAAAACAAACAGATCTCTTTCTGTGTTCATGTAGTTGGCCAATAAACATTAGGACCAGCTACTGCAAATTTTCGATTGCACTCTTTTAGTTTCTCGATCTTGGAACCTCTATGAGCATCTGAATGGTTTCTTAGGGCTCAGTGCTCTGACTGAGGTATGAACATGTAAGAGTCCTGCTAAATAAGGACGAGGTGGCAACCAATTAAAAACCTTTCAAACAACAAAACCCTAAAATCAATCCTAAAACTGACATGAAACCATTGCAGGGAGGCCAATACTGGTGTTATGTGACCACACTTTCTTTTTCCTGTTAAAAGATAAGCAGCTGGTACATTTTGTACCAGCTGCAGCCAAGTGCTCTACACCCACATACAAAGAAATACAATAGTCTTAGCTGAGTGGTAACAAAGGCAAGGATAACTTTTTCGAGGTCTTTGGGAGACAGATAGGCCTTCACTTTGACTAAAAATCTTAACTGAAAAAGTTGTGACCACTAAACTGATCTGTCTGGTAAATCTGAAGGAGCTGTCGAGGATCACTATAAAGTTGTTTACAAAAGAATGTCTAATATCAGAGGGTCAAGAGTGTCGTCAGAGTCATCTGAAAGATCTGCTCAGCCAAACACAACAATCTCTGTCTTGTTTTCATTTATATCAAAAAGAGTCCGTCCAGGTTTAACAGGTAATCTAAAATGCAAATGTTATGAATTTCATGTGTCACACTAATCACATACTGGCATATAAAGAGTCAGTGATAATTAAAAAGTCAATTCACTTTTGCAGTTTCTCAAACCTGTGGAGGATGCCGGTCCACTGGCACATCCGGTACAACTGAGCAAACAGGTGTCATCCAACAACAATGAATCCATAAATTGCAGGGCACCATGAATAAAGTTACCTCTGCGAACACTACCACGACAATAAAGACGAGGATCAGTCACACCACAGGATGCCAGGTAAGTCAAGATTCTGTCATATTGTGCATTTGTTGGGTGCTGCTTATTTCTCTTGGACACGCTCATCTCTCTACTACGCACCTGCCTCATAAAATAGACATGCAAAGAGTTCCTTTGTTTTAATTTCTTTTAAATAATGTCCATTTTGACATTACAATTTTCTTTTCTCTCTTACAGTGGAGTGTTGTCATTGCAGCAGGACTGGTTTTAGGTAGGTCCATCTGTGTAACTACAGTGACTACATTCAGTTTTAATCTTATGAGCAGTCAGCACTGTGCACAATAACATAACGCAAAATCTATCGGTATGCAGTAAGACTCTTCACTGTAGTTTGATAAACATCACACACAATGTTTGATATATCGATGGAACTGAAAGAACCTTGTAACTTTTTGTAAGATGTTAGTAAAATAAGACTTTTCCATTTTTTATTTATCACTCGGGAGCTGTTCTCCAGGTTCCAGAGAAGAACAGTACTACTGCAGGTTCATTTCAGTGACAATGTTTACATTTAAAGTACAAATCAAATCATTCAGTGTTCTAGGTCAGATTGACACATTTTCCTCTTAAATCTGTCTCTCTGGATGGGATCAGTTGAGCCAAACTATGAGACCCCACACTGTATTTTGTTGATCTCAATTTGGTTGCCTTTTTCCAGGATGCTGGACAGACTGGTTTGACAACGATAACCTCACTGGTAGTGAAGACGCTGAAACCCTCTCCCACCTGTGCAAACATAACCCTGAAAAGATCTGCCTGAGACCAACAGCTATTGAGGCCAGAACTGTTTCTGGACAGAGTGTGGCCACAGCAGGGGATGTGATTTATATGTAAGTACAAGTACAAATGAAGTGTTGTATTTATGTTGTTGCTGTATGAGTTTGTTTACCTGGTAAGACCTTAATTATTTTTTGTAGCAACAGCCCAACTCAGGGATTTATTTGCAGCAACAAGGACCAAAAGTGTGGTGATTGCTTTGAATACAAAGGTCAGTTTGGATGCCCATGCAGATACTGGGGCCTGACTCTACAACACTGAAAATGATAAAGGGAAGAAATCTATGACCATGATTATCATTTAAATTTTTTCTGTGCTATTTCTTTTTTTTTAGTATTTAATTTTTACCGTGGTTAATGAAGGAAATATATAGTAATAGGCCCTTTTCACAGACATTTTCACTTGTTATAGTTTGAAAAGCAAAGGTACCATATTAACAATGGGTTTGTTCTCCTCAAATGAAGAATCAACTGCAATAAAGCTACTAATGAACAGCAAAATTCCTAGTTCTCTTTAGCTTTCTGTGCAGCTCACTGAGACTGCACTAATGAGCTCACAGGCTGGGAGGAAGTTATGATTCAGCGGGAGTAATGCAGACATATGCGTTTCCAACAGATGGTGGGATCTGATATGATGTACAGATAGGGGGAGGCGCTGGACAGCAATGTTGTTTCACAGGAATGGGAGAATGTGGAAAAGCACAAGTCTGTGAATCTAAATTTTTTTGTCTCAAAACACATGCCAACACTAACAAGCCGGCTCCAATTTGGTTTTGGCTTGTCTCCTGTTTCTTAACAACCTTTCTTTCTATTTATAGCAAAAAGTATTTTTTTTTTTGTTTTCAGCACAGGTTTCGTGTCCTTACAACCTCACTTTCTTCTCACCCGACCTAAATAACATCTCTGCTATGTTTCCCCTCAAAATCTGATGCCGGTGTTGCGAATCTGCACCCACACAAGCGCCTGCAAACCCAGAGTGTACACACATAAGCAGGCGGCCGCATACATATGCTCACAGCGAGGAGAGCAGCGAGATACAAGGCGATCCCTGCTACCTCAACACCGTCAACATTTCCTCGGGAGATGAGCACTCGTGATAGGTGCTGGAAAAAGAAACCGTAGTGCATTGTACAGAATGTAAAATGAGGAGGAGAACTTTTCCACAGTCTGCTCTTCGGGTGTTTTGCTGAGGCTTACGTGCTCACATTGCACCAACAGTTCTACGCTTGGCGCCATTTAGCTTTGAGTGCGCGACGCACTGTCTTCCAGTAAAACTGCGATGAAGTAGGCAAAACATGAAGAAATGGAAATGGGGGGGAGGGGAGAGGGATGGATGCAATCTGCTAGATTTCCCCCTCTTTCGCTTTTTATGCTAAAACTGAAGAGGAGGGGGAAAAATCTGCGATTGGTGGTGAAATAAAATGAAATCTGCACTATTGAAGTGCAGCACAAGTGTTGAAGCTTCAGAGCATTATGGCGTTCCATTCTCTTCCATTAATCTCCCAATATTCCATGGCTGTGAAGGCCTATTTATAGACCAGGGGATGATTAAGTGGTGAAGCACTGTGCCACAAAGGGAACCAAGCTCATTTTCTTTTTTCCTTCCTCTCTCTTCCTTACTTATTCTCTACCTACTCCTCCTGCTCTCCCTCTGTGCCTTTATCATGTTTTTCATCTTCTCGCTCGTTCCGTTAGTCCTCCTCCTTTTCAGAAGCGTATGCATTATATTATATACCCAACCTTCCTTTGCATAGTTTAGTTGTGAGTGAAATTATGTTAGACTCAAGGGGTAGGGATAAGTCCTTAAATTCCCTTTTTTCCCCATTAAGCCTCTGACAAAGGGATTTATAGAAGTGTTAATTGTTATGAGGCTGCACAGCAAAGAGTGGCAGCCCTAACAAGGGAGGATGAAGCCCCATGTAGCATTTTTTTCCACCCCTAAGTCAAGCTGGATCAAGACTGAGAGGTGTCCATTAGTTGGAAACAGAGGAAGGAAATATGCGCAGAGGGATCCTACTTATACCTGCTTGCAAGGTGTCCTTGAGTGGAAGTGGAGCGCCGCACAAGATAAAGGGTTAAGCTCATTTTCATGTGTACAGACATGATTAATGGAGGAGAGGAGAGGAGGGGAGAGGAGATGAGAGGAGAGGAGAGGAGAGGAATGACCTCGCCCAGCTCAAGACCGGCCTCATTTCATCACTTCCAGAACAGCGAGGGCATAAATGAGATCAAACCCTTCTTTATGTTTCCACACTGACGCTCGATCTGCTGGTCCACATCCAGATTTTTCTGCCTGGGTTTTACCGAAGGCTTAGATGGCAACGTTCCTCTGCAGGGTGGGTTTTGTGCAGGGCTTACTGTAAATGCTGAAGACCTCCATAACAAGTATTTGTCTATTAAAACCACACTGAGGATTTAGGTGAGGATAGAAAACAAGCTCGAGATGCGGATGTGTTGAGATGGCTTCTGTCAGTCAGGCGAAAAAAAAGTGCAAACTGTAGAGTGGAATGTTAGAAACGAACCTTAAAAAGTGCAACCATTTATTTCTTTTGTAATGAATCTGAAAGTTTGCATGAGAAAAAAAAGAGATTTGTGTTTGAGCTCAACAGAAATGTCTGCCTTTGTCAGTTTGGGATTGGGCATACAAACATTTCCTGCAGCTGAAACATCTTTTATATTTCCTTAAATCTATCACAGCTCTTTGCAACATCTAACAACTGAGAGCTTGTATTTAAAGACAAATTAGTTCCACTATTTAACGTTTCTGTTCATCTGTCCCATATATTTTGGTACAGCTGCAGTCTTGGCAACCAATGAAAACACTGTATAAGACACAGTCCATGTACCTTGAGCTATTTTTAATAAATCCCTAACCAGGCAATTTGATAATTCTCAAATCCATTCGTCAAATACCATTTAATCTAAAGACACAAATTTATCACATTTATGATGGTGTAAATGTGATTCATGCTGAATTATGTGTAAATGAATAGCTGTGCCTCCGTCACTAGACTCTTTGGGTAGTGAAACACCAACTTTAAATCCCTCTTACCAAAGCAACATGAGCCTGAAAAGCTATTAGAGCATGACTCCTGAGAGATGAACAAGACAAAAGCGTTATGCCTGTACCTTTATGGAAGGTGCGAACAATACCAGGCTATTTTCACTCTGACAAGCCATATTAGTCGTGCCAGCTTTTGCCTGCCGGCAACTCCTGCGTGATAGCTGTCTGGGACATTTTGTTTCCAGTCACAGTAGCTGATCCCTTGATTGAAAACATTGAATGCTGAGAGGGTGTTATCCCTGTTTGGAGTTTCTGATCCTGGGTGTCTGAGGCGACTGCTGGGCCCTCTCATCCCCAGCTGCAACAGTTGATCCCTGGATCTTCGTGGAAACAGAGTGGATTGCATTACCGAGATGGAAGCCTGAGCATGTCAGGGATGTTTGCGAACCATAACCCTTCACTGAAAGGAAAATATTCGGATGTATGACTGTAAAGGCAGATTTTTAATGGAAAAATGCCAACAATCTATAACAAACCTTCCCTCTTTTTCCGACTGGTGGAGTTTTTGTGCCTAAAGAGATGTACTTTGTTGTCTTGCATTGACATTAACATTGCATAGTAACATGGGTTTCTGTTAGTGGTGTTCACATTTACAGGTGGTTTCCATGCTTCTTTTGTCAATGGTTTTCAAAATGGAAAGAAAGAATCACTAATGAGTCACTAATAGGCACCAAGGGAACCCATTAATAAAGCCCCAGATGTACACAAATCACCCATGTGTCTCCATTCTTTGCTTACGATTCCATGTTTGGCTTCGAAATCCCTCCCTCTTACTCCAATTCATGCTAACCAAAAGATGGAGACGTCTTTGCAGAAAGAAAAAGTTTATTGGAGGCTTCCCTGTAACAGAATGTAAAGCCTTGTGAGCTCGTCTCTTAGTCTCCAGCCTCTTTCTCTGCAGGAAAGCCCTTGGCACTGAGCAGTCCAATGGGGAAAGTCACTTTTTGCAAGCGTTGCCAAGATTTCTATTTGAAGGCCAAAATATGTAGGCAGGCAGATGCATCTGTCCACATTCTGCCGATTTCTCTCTCTTTCAAACTTCTCACACACACATCCGTGCTCACACAGGAGGCTGTTTCCTCATCGTTCACACTGAGAAATGCCCTGTAAGGACGTCCTTATCCTGCAAACCAGACTCTGCTGGATGCTCTGTAATAACAACTCCAGCCGTCCACCATCCAATCAGCCCGGCTCTCTGCTGTGCGTGTGTGTCTGTGAATATGTATGACTTTTTTTTCCCTCTTCCCTAAGATCTGAAACCACAAAGCACAGAAAGCATTTATTTGCCCAACGAGAACAAAGACGTAAACAACTCATGCAAAAATAAATTTAAAAAGGAGAATATGCCTTTATTTATACTTATTTGTGTTCAGATCTATGAGGGGTTATTATTAGAAAGCCTCAGCATCTCATCGTTCTGCTATAAATATTTTCCGTTGATGTTAGAATAACTAGGCTGAGAACAATAAATAAAGTGAAAAATAATAGATAAAAAATGAGCACACAGATGGACAGTGGTGGATTATTGGAAGTTTCAGGAGTTTATATACATATTTTTTTGACTTTTTTTTAGACTGAAAAACATTTCCATCCATTAAAACTGTTGTAAATCTAAGCTGACTACAGATACTACAAACTTTCCAAACCTAAACATGATTTGACACACTAAATTTAAGTAAGCATTAATTTGCAGTGACATTTATAGCACTATGCAGATATGTTATAATAATAGCAGGATTAATAAGGATTATCATCTGTAAATTGTCAATGCATAAGTATTGGCTTTTATACGGATTTTTTTTTTCTTTTTCGAAAAAGCACAGATGGAGCTCAGAAGATACATAATAACAGTGTCTCAGTTCCATTAAGTGTCTCAGCAGGCCATGACAGTCAACCCACATGCACAGTAGCAGCACCCTGCTGCTCTTCTCAATGATTACACCTGTGCTTTTCCTTTTGTGACATGTCAGAATACCTGCAGTGCAAAGGGGCACAATCCTTATAAAATCTACAGCACAATTATCCAAAAGGGATTAGATTGGTTTTGATTGTCATCTTACAATCCAGCATGGATACACTAATGTGACCTGGACCACAGTAAAGATTCCCCTTGAAGGGTTCCTTTTGAAGTCCTACAAAAACTCTGATATAGATTTAAATAAAAACGATGCAGAACTCAAAACATGGCACAATGCAGACTTTAAAAAAATAAAAGAGCTAGATTAACTATTTAAAATACCTCAGTAGTAACAGTATGCCTAAAACCTTATTTCACTGATTTTTCCATATTTTTGAAATATACAAAAATATCAATAAAGTTATAAAATAGACAGTGAATTTACATGTTCAGTGTAAAATATCATTAGAAACCTACAACTCTGAATAACCATAAATCACTGTTACAAAACTGAACTGTTATGGTTTTATATATACACTGTATGTTGCGGATTTATTAGAATTTCATAAATATTTCATAGGTGAAACTGTTAAATTCAAGTTTAATAGTGGAAATATTTTTCAAAAATTAGATGCTTTTAGGGCAATTAAAAATAAAAAAGTTATTATTCTGTAAGTTTACATGCATTTGTTTGTCAAACTGCTGAAATATTATCCTTGTTTTACATCAACAAGTAATTAGGGATAATCTATGAGGTAAGTTTACTGTCAAAAGTTTTATGCTTGTACACATAAGTTTTGTGCGTGTACACATAAAAATCGTGCATGTATTAAAAATGTGTGTGTGTTTGTCTGCAGTTGTGCATAAACTTTTCTTTAAGTCAAATCACACATAGATTATGCAGTGTATAAATCCTCTGTGAGAATGCAACTCATAAAGTTACAACTTTACTGAATTACAAATATGGATTGCAGTTTACGAACGCACGCTTTCCTCAGAATTAATACAAATCTAACAAGCGTGAAATAACTGTCAAAACTATGTCCGTAAACTGCAATCCGTATTATTCCAAGCTGGACAGCTTAGAAAACTTGCTGCTGCAGAGTTCATAAACACAACTGCCATATTTAACAGATATACAGCAGGGATCTGCGCTCATTTTCTGCAGTGGGCGGCCAGCAAACACACATGTAACTCCATTTACAGTAAGAAGCTCCACCTAGTGGTGCAGCCAGGTACTACAGCACCTAGTTGCACCACTAGGTGCACCACTAGGTACATTTACTGAAATGTATGTCTCTTGTTGGTTAATATATTTTAACTGAAGAATCAAGAAATCAATTAACAGCTAATCACTAGTATCCTTAGTTTTACATTCCTGCATATTGGGATGCCTTTTTGACTGCAAAAAAAATAGCCTAACGGAAGCTAGCTAATCAGTATAGAGGTAAATAGTTAACAGGCATTTCCAATCTTTATATAACTTTCAGCTTAAACTGAAATCCAGCTTACTGGGAACCTCTAGCCGAAAGTAATGCAGTAATGCACTCTAACGCTGCAACCTTGCAATAAATCACCTTCATATAGTCCACTTCAATAGGATCACAAACTAAATGACCATAAAGTTGAATCAACAGCTCTCTGAAATAGTTTGAACACTGCAACCTTGACGAGGGTATGATTTATTGCTGGACTGCATTAGACTGCATTACTTTTTAGATGCCGTATGTGTATCTAATAAAGTGGCAGATGGGGACCAACTTGGTATTTTAAACTTGTACTGAGTTGAGCAAGTAACATTAAGTATGCATAGTGATATTTTTTATAATGCTAATGATGGGACTTATCAAATTTTGTAGTGGTGTATCATAGTCATTTTATCATTGCATTAATAATTAAGTAACTTGATGCTATCATAGAAATTTAATAATATATTTTACTTGGACATATTTCTTGTGGTACATGACCACAGCTGGTAGAAATTCACCGTAGTTCTCAACTATAATAGCACTGACCAAATTACCATGCCATTACTGGAAGTGTTGCCATGGTAAATAGAATTTACAGATGGCTGTCACATTACGAAGTCAAAGCGCAGCACCAGAAGTAAAAGTCTGCCTGACTGCAGTTGCTGGAGGGGGGTATTTGCGGGCATCCGTCAGCGCTAACTGGAAGTGACAGTGTGCAGAGAGGTCCTAATTACTGTCTCACTTGACTAATTGTCGTCTCTGAAGAATGTATTCCCACTGAGGTCCCAGGCATCTCATTGACAGCACTGCTCAAGACATATAGGCCTGCGCTGACTTCTGCATGCTGTGTTCAAAGGCACTGCCACAAGTGGGAAATGTAAATATGTTGAACTCAAAACTGCCATGATTTGCTGACTGAAGGGAGGCTGGCTGGTACGTCATGGTGCATTTGCAGGAGTGTGTGTGTGTGGTGGGGGGGGCTGTGATACTGTAGCTGGGAAAACGGGAAGTGGTTTTTACACTTGCTATGTGTGAGTGCAAAATGCAGCAAAGTGTACTGTATGTGTTTCTGTCGGGGCCCTTCTTCTTCTCGCCAAAGTGTTAAGACATCCTTGGCTACAGTCATCTTGACATAATGGGCTGATGAAGTGAGACCATCGTTGACTTTCCGGAGCCAAGCGCGTTAAAATAACTTGTGGCATTCAAAATAATGCAGTAGAGATGAGCCTTTAGTGCAGGGCAACTGAACTGAATGAATGTCTTCTCTTTCAGGGTCTTACCATTCAAAGTGCATCAGCTTCTCGTTTCCATGGTTTCCTCCTCTGTGCCAATGCTATCTTTCTACCAGTCTGCCTGTGCGAGAGAGCGAGGGATGGAGGAGAGAGGGAATGACAGAAGGCTTTTAGCAGTGGTTATCTCTCCTTTGCATAAAGTCCCCTTTGCATTACCCACTGCATGAATGGTGTTTGAATAAACACACCAGCCAGCTCATATGGAAGCCTCCGTAGGTTACAAGCGAGTGGGTGTGTATAAACTCATCTAATTTGTGGTCTCCTTCAAAAACAACACGGTTTGATCATGGTTGGAAAAAAAAAAGAGAAAAAAGCGTACATCTCCCAAATGGCAAGGGGTATTTTCCTATTAGTCACAACAAGCTAAAGGAGCAGGAGTCATTTTAGCATCACAATGAGGCAATTTTCCATTCTTCAACTGTCTCTGTCCCCACTGCCTTACTGGGAAGGGAAGAATCTGTTAACTCCTGATTGGTAATCAAGATATTGACACACAAAAGATGCACTGAGCACTTTGAGTGGAGAGTACAAGCTGATGATTTGTCCTGGAGTGCCCCATGCTCGGGCGCGTGGCTTACAATATTATTTAGATTTCAGTTAGAAAAATTAAATCAGAGTCATTTGTCGCAGTTTTAATTCTGTTTTGCAAATTAAATTTTGGGGTGTGTGTGGGGGCACCTGAGGGCCTGATTACGCGGTGCAGTGCCTCCGTAAAAGGCCAGAGGGCGCTTTGAGTTTAGTCGCCTGTCAGTTGATGTCTTCTCCCAGAGCTCAATAAGCATCCCTTTCATGCTGTGTGGAGCTCTGCTGACTTATACGGAAACCCTGAATTCCTCCATAATTATGCTAATGGTCCAGATGGTAGCATGATGAGTGCCATTCTCTTTGATATTCTCGCGCTGCAGAGTGCTGGTGTGCAGACCCACGCAAGCCGACACACGTTCAAAGTCAACGTTCACACCACCTACTTGATCCCATGTAATTACTGCGTGTTTCCTTTAGCTGCTACAAGCGCCCTCCTCGCCATTAAACGCTTTTATTTGTTCGGGTGTGGGGGGATTTGATGGAGCCTGTAAAGTACAGCAGAGTAGCACTTGAACACGGGGAAAAAAAAGGAGAGAGTCGTGTAGGTGTCAGGATTCTTTGTTTATCCACACATTTTCTCAGTGATTTCCTGTGAATTACGCAGTCTAATGAAAAGACTGGGCCTGCAACTGGTGCGTAATGGACATCTTACTGCGCAAAAAAAGTGTGCCAAAGTCATCTTACAGTTATTTAGAGTGTTTCTCCACCACACACACGCACAGACACACACACACACAGGCCGGCCATTCACACTTGAGTCACACAATGACTGTGTTCATCCAGGCTTGGACTCTGATGGCGCCGATCAAAGACCTGCTTTCACGTCTCCGTAGGGATTAAATAGCCCTCCAGCCTCCCCCGACAGGACCCGCGGGGTGCGCAGCTCTTACCTGTAACCTCCAGTTGATGCACCGGCCCATGAAGAGCTGCTCATTGGGGGCGGACGCTGATAAGGTGCATGCGGTGTTGAATCAATAGCATGCGGGGCCCTATGTGTGAAAAAAACCGCAGATATCCATCTCCTCGGTGCAACGCGGACTATATGATACAGGCCACGTTGAGCCCGCAGATCAGATAGAGACGCGATAGGCTCCGGAGATATTGCATGTCTTCCCCTGCGTGAAATCTAACCAAGCTTCTGTGTGCGCTCTACACACACCACACACACCTTCACATCGGAGGAGGAGTATGGCTTACTCTCGAGAACAGTCTGTTGCTGGAAGGCTTTCAAGTCTAAAGTGGAGTTATTTGCATAGGTTAAATATTCGTGCCTTTCAGCAGCTTCTGTCGATATTACGGATTTGCTGTTCTGCCAATTTTAATTCCTTTCATCCCACTCCTCCCACATTTCTGGAATGATGGTTGGAAATTGTTGAAAAGGTTGTTGCTTGGGAAAAAAAAAAGGTTCTGAGAGGCAAGTTGTGAATGACAAAACACAAGTAAGAGGCCCACTCCGGGTGTAAGAGATGGAGAGAGGGAAAAAAAATCAGTGCAAAAGCTAGCCTGCTGGCACGAGATTGCATCGCCGAGTGTGTGCAGAGGTTGGGGCCGGTTATTGCGCGCAGTGCAGTGCGTTTATTATTTCTGTATGGATGCCTTGTGGTGGCCAACACACGTTGTTGCATGGACTAAATCAGTGCTGCTTGTTTGAACTCTGAGCCAGAGATTTGCTGCCTTTTTTTTGGCGCCGTCCGGGTTTGTTGTCTCTGTCCATGGTGCTGAATAGAGAAACAAACACGGAGAGTCTGCTGCAGCTGCAGGATGATGATCAATTGCGTAACTTTCTTTTGATCATAATCAGATAGAATTGCGAGATTTTGCTGCCTCCCTGAAGTTTCTTTTCCAATGTGCATTTTTTTTTTTGCATATTTACCTCCACATCTCCAAATGCATGCAGGCTTGCTCCAAGTTAAGGGAGGAAAACATTGGAAACTACTGCCTAGAAAGGTGGTATGAAATAAAGTTTTCCACTCCTCCTTGCTCATTATTTTCTCTCCCTCTCTCTCTCTCTCCATCTCCATCCTCCCCCCTCCTCCTCCCTCTCTGGCACGTCTTTCTGTCTGTCTATCTGTAGGCTATCTCTATCTTCCCCCCCTCTCTCTCTCTCCCTCTCTCTCTCTCTCCTCACTCGCGCTCTCCTCTCCCTCTCTCTCCTTCCTCTCTCTGGTGCGCGTTCACAGCACTAACCTTGGCTCGACGTCAGAGCCTGTGCAGCAGTGCAGTATAATGGGAGCGCAAGCAACCCAGAGCGCCTCATAGGGGGCTGCATATCGCTGCCGTATCCTCTGCTCGGCGCGCTCTCTCTCTCTCGCCCCTCATCCACGAACCCCCCCTTTACTCTCCTCCGTACCTCACCTCAACCAGCCCATGCTCGGGCTCCCTCCCTCCCCCCTCCTCACCCGCTGGATCCGTATACCCTTCGACATGGAAGTCCCGCCGTCCCTCGACCCCGCGGATTGCTGCTTCTTGGCGCAGTGAGAGGAGACCGAAGGAGCAGCGTGGGGATAAAAGAAAAAAAAAAAAGAAGGGGAAACCATGCCGGGACTGCTAATGGATTTGGGGAAAGTGACCATGCCGTGATCTTGCTAGTCCAAGGGCCGTCGCCGTCACCCTGCCTTGCCCAAGAAGCCGTAATAAAGCCGCAAATTTACGGAGGGTGCGGGGATCGAACCCGCGCACCAGGGGGGGATTTAACCACTGTGCATTTTTTTTTAATTTTTTTAAATGTTTTTTTGGAAACAACATGAAGATTACCTCCCATCATCTGATGATAAGCAGTCTCGTTTTCAGGTCCAACCTCAGGCTGATCCCGCTTCTGCTGCTGTTTCTTGGTTACTCTCGCGGGATGCCGCACGTTTTAAGATTTGGTAAGAATCTGCTTTTTGTGTTATCATCATCACCGCCGTCGTCACGTTTAGCCGCACTTACTTATGCGATTGGCGGACAAGTGAAGCGGCATTCTCGGAGGATGCACAAGCGGATGCATGGAGGTGTTTCGCTCTACTCTTGCCTTGTTTTGCATTAAGAGTTGGTTTGCACTCGGAAATCGTGCATGCTGGTGAATATGTATCATTTTGTCTCGATTGTATCTCCGTGTCGCTGGGTTTTAAATGGTGTTTAACGCGCGCATCTCGCCACCAAGCATCCAAGAAACTTGAATCTCGGAGCTGTGGATGCCTGCAAAAGGAAGCAACAGTTCAGCTTGTTTCTTCTGACCAGTTTCTTGTACCTCGGTGGCCCTTTCTTTAAAGTGCTGACTCCCCAACGTGTCCTCTGCTGTAAATGTTTCCATGTAAACATTGCCCTCCCAGTGCCGATCAATTACTGATCTGTGAAAAGGGACAATCGATACGCCCCGCACTACTTTTCATCCTTAATCCCACTGAAGTGCAATCCAATCGGGAGTCCCCCCTCCCCCCCATTTTTTCCTAATTGGCATTCTTCAAACAGATAGTTTCACTTTTCAGTGCCGACTGGTGCTGCCCCATCCCACAGTCATCTCTCAAAGTGATAGTTGCCTCCCTAAGTGGAGCTCAATGGACTAAAAGTTGATTAGCTGCAAGAGCTACTGCCTGCTGGCTGACTGATTGCAACCCGTGTTGACTATAAAAGTAGCTCTTCAACAGTTGCCACCACCAGAACATTTGGAGCCGCTTCATAAATCCACAACAGTTCCTTTACCACCTGTTCCAAAAGTCACTCAATCACGGCCTCTCGCGGCTTCCTCTCCCGGTTAATTAGATCCGTCTGCGGGAGGATGGCTGCTTCTCCCTGGGTTTAGCATTCGCAGGGAAAACACCGCGGAGTGACAGCGGATGTCATCAAGTGTTGACAACGCATCCTTACAATCTCCCCGATCCTCCTCGGTCCCCCCCACCCCACCCCCCGAGGGTCCTGTTTAAGAGTCAGGCCGCGTCCGCAAGAGCCGCCGCTATGGCAACGAGATGTGCTTGTCTCCCTGCTGCATCCTTCAGCTCCGACGAGCGATTTCCCGTCTCACACATTGTCTGACACACGCCGGGCGTCTATTGACTAATCCTTCAGGGGTTGGTGGTGATGGTGGTGGTGGCAAAGTATCCCCTCCCGACCCACACACACACAGATAAAGTTTCTAAGTCGGCAAATCATGGGTGAAATTCTTTGGACACAATTTTACGCAATGATGGATGAGATATTTGTGCCTCCTTGGAGCAATGTGGCCACAGCTTGATGCGTGTTTATATGTATTTGTGTGTGTGTTTCTTCATGATTAGAGCTGTTGAATGTACCTTGCCATGTCCAATTTGTCGCGTGTGCTGACGCGCCACATCTGCGAGGCATCTGGCATCAGTAGTGAGACGGACATAGCCATGCGAGATAAGAGGTGATTCATGTCACTGAGATGTGTTTTCTTGCTCTGAGGTGAAGCTCATGCTTGATTTTTTATTTTTATTTCTTGGTTGCAGTGATTCGGCTGAAAAACGCAGCTGGGAGCCGGTGGTGGTGGTGGTGGTGGTGGTGTCTTGTCTGTCTGTGGTCCCACACCGGACCACTGGGTTCAGGACCACGGACAGAGACCGGCAGCCTGAGCGCCTGTTGCAGTGCAAAAAAACAAAAAAAGGCGCAGTGATCACGCTTTGCATTCTGTGAAACCCTATTTTGTGTGTGTGTTTTTTTTATCTTTTTGCCAGAAGCATCCACTTCACGTCTCTGCAAGATGGCACCCTTTCTTGGAGTGTAATTCATTCTCTTTAGAAACAGATGATGCGCTTATCTGTGGGCTTGCTCTTAAAAGAGTCTCCAGAACAGACAGGTAGATTAAAAATAGAGGCGTGTGATTCCACTATATGTCAGTGAGTGCAAATGCAATAGACGTGCCTTGAGAGACACAGAAGCTCCCACTGGTGCTTTATTTATTTATTTATTTATTTTTTAACCATAACATCCTCCCTGTCCTGCTGGATGTGCTTACTCAGCACAGCATCCCAGCTGCTCCCTGCAAGAAGGCCGGTTAAATGAGGAGGTCAGCTCCCCTGGGTCTGTCTGTTCCTTCCCAGCCCCAAGTTCCATTCTGTCCAGACAGGCGGCTCACAATGTACAACCGCTGTTCTCCTGTCAGGGCTCAGACCTTTACACACACACACACACACACTGTAACACCAAAGCACAAGTCAGCCTTTTGTATTCATGGCATCAACCCCTCACCGGGTAGAGCGACAAGTGTCAGGCAAAAAAGGGGGAGAATGTGAAGTGTTTGGGCCACCAGCTGTAGGCAAATATGCTGAGCTAATTCCCACACTGAATTGAATTATTATGTTCCGTGTTCCTCATTTATAAATCTTACAGGTAATTCATTTAGTGAGATACTGAAATGGAGCCAGTGCAGCCCATACAAGGTGCAATAAAACTCGTCTTGAGAGGAGATTCTCCTGCCTTTTGAAACCACTGAATCACTCTTTAGCAGCTACTGATAATGATAAGGGTGTCATGGAGCCAGAGCAAAATCTTCTTGGAGGTTTTCTCTGTGTTTCTACCTGCATAATGAAGGACAGTGATCACACTTGGTGTTGTATTCAAACTGCAATCCCAGCTGGGGATGGCCAGCATTAATATTTCATTTGTCTTGTGTAAATTTTAAATAACTCTATGATGTCAGCAAAGATTGTAACATCTCCCCTGAAACAGTTAAATACAGTAATACAGCTAAAGTTCAATTTCCTCAGTTGTCACCGATGGCCAGTTAGAGTCTACTGGAGTGGAAATTCAGTGCTGCCTTCAAGTGCGGTGCATCATGTGCCTGCTAACTGGTTGGCTGCAAATTAAAGGAGCCCCCTTTAATTCCTTCGCAGGATGCAGCATTATGTGCATGATCTTATTTCGCTTCCTCCCATAACAAACATTCAGTCACACAAGCAATGACTCATCACATCTGCTCCTTCCATCGGAGATGACCGAGTTTTTTACTTTACAGGCGCGTTTTATTCATAAATCGAAGGAAACTCAACAGAAGGAAAGTCAAGAATGAAGCCGGGGAGCGTTTTAATTTCGACGTCCATAGCTGGTCTGCGGCTGGGAGGGTTGAGTGATAACATTATCGCTGCCATCTGCAAACAGCATTGGCAGATGCAGCGTGTCCCTGGGCTGTCAACTGCTGCTGAAAGCATTGTTGACTCAGAGATGCTCATTTTGTTTGTTTGCATTTCCTGCTTTTGTTTATATTTTCCCGAAGTGCGACATGTGTGGGAATATTTTACGACTAAAGCACAACATTGTTTTTTCATTTTGGAAAGGAAATCAAGCATTTTCTTCTCCCCACTGGCAAAAAAATAAAACATCCCCTCTGGTGAAGTTGATCTAACTCCCTCCACAGTGCTTGTGCCAAGATATAGGTCCTTTATTGCATTTCTAATATTTACCAGGCCTCGTCGTCTCAGCTGCATCGTGGTAGCAGGAAAAATTACAAGGTTGTCGAGAACGAGCAAGGGTAGAGGGAACAAATTCAAGGGGAGTTTGTGGTTAATTGACTTTA
Organism: Dascyllus trimaculatus; assembly: GCA_024666655.1. Classification (NCBI taxonomy): domain Eukaryota; kingdom Metazoa; phylum Chordata; class Actinopteri; family Pomacentridae; genus Dascyllus; species Dascyllus trimaculatus. The sequence goes on along the minus strand of CM045455.1, from coordinate 14,971,066 downwards.
TTTGCTTTTTGCTTTCTGCCAGCCCGAATTATCAGCACACTTGGAGTTTAGTTTAGGATTGCAGGAATTATGGATAACACCCTGTGCCCTGGACCACTGCCAACATGTTCACAGCAAACACATTTAAATAGGCACAAAGCTGCTTAAAATATTCATGTGTCACTTGGCCCCGCCATAGCTTATAGAAATATGAAACTATCTCTGCTGGCAAATGATTTCCATGGTTTAAAAATACCCACCGTGGGTTTCAAGAACAAAGAGGAGATCTGTCTTGCATTAGCATGCAGCACCACACATGGGCTTGAAGCCGGGAACTATCTAGATGGATTTCTAAAATATGTTTACAGTCCTGAGTCTTTGAAGGTCTCGCTGTCATGCCTCAGTTACAAAAGGCTCAATGGCGATTAATTCAGGGATACAGATTTTCTTGCCATTCTGAAATGGCAAATATCTGTGAGGTATGAAATTAGTTTTCATGTTGTGCTTCGCATTTAGTCAATTTTTTCGAGATTTACCAGCCACATCTGAGGAGATTATTTACATCGAAGGAGGCTTTAGCTGATTGACCTTGTTTACAGGGTAAACACATGCAGCATAACTGCATCTTTCAACACACTCTGTCTGTCTTTTCTCTTTTTCTTCGCAAATCAAATAGAAGTCATCCGAGACCTGCGTCCTGCCACTTCCTCTCGAAAGGGCTTTCATTATTCACAACCTATCACTCTTTGTCATTGTCACTCAGGGATTTCCCAGGGTATCAGGTGGGTTAGCGGGGGTTATATGTGCAATTGTTCTATGAAACTGTCCCTTGAGAAGAGCCCTGCAGCATGTCTCGCTGCCTGCCTGTCTGGCTCAGAGCTGACTGAAGGTCAGAGCGGAAGGCGCTCATAAGGAATCATTTATTTATTTATTTTTGCATCTCAAAACACACGAGGAGCTGTCCTTTTCGCAATCTCACCGAGGGAGATGGAAGAAAACTCTGAGAGGTGTAAGGAAAACAAGAGTGATTGTCAGGAGAGGAGGAAAAAAGGGAGAGAGAGAGAGAGAGAGAGAGAGAGTCTGTAAAGTGTGAGTGAGAAGAAAAACAGTGAGTGTTGAGGCCAGCAGATACGGAGTAAAGATAGATTAGTTTGCCTCGGCGCGGTCCACTCTCAGCCCACACTCAGTTGTGCTCTTTTATTACTGTTTTCTGATGGCTTCTGTGAAGAGACAGAGAAAGGACAGTGGAGTATGCTGTGGAAATGCAGTGGGAGGCCAGGAGTCCTGCACTGCATCTCTGAATAAATGTCAGCATATTGTATTAGCAAGCTCCAAAAAAATTTTTTTTTTAAATTGCCTGAGACTTTTGGATATGCAGGAAATAGCTTTTTACCGAAGCTTTAAAGACATTGTTAACACACATGTCCTTGTAGTTCCCTCAGAGAACCAAACCCCCCCAAATGTGCCTTTAGTAGCCTCTCACGAATTCGTCTGTTTTGTCTCTTTACATATTTACCGTCTCTGATTCCAGCAGACTTTTAAATAATGGGAGTCAATATGGAGAAGAATGATTTTTTTTTTTTTTAAAAAGACAGAAGACAGAAACTGGCAGCAAAGCAAGCAACCAGTGCCAAATCCCAGATACCCCCTTGTGTGTGTATCACAGGTTACCATCTGTGAGAATGCAAACACTAAAAAAAAAGAACAAATGCACTCTATAAGCAGGGTGTGCAGGATTGTAATGATAATGTGAGTTAACCTGAAGCATGTAGAGCTACATGTTTTTGATGTAGCTGGATTGGCTGATTTCCTCTCATAGGCTGGGCTTCAAATGGTGAGAAACACAGACCTCTGGCTCAGCTTTGCGCCATGTGTGAGGGTAACATGTGAGACCTTTAACTTCACAAGGAGCTCAAGCATGGTAATTAACTGTTAAGTGATTGCCTAATAGAGGGAAATAAACCTGGCTTGTCAATTGTTTGTTGTGGAAGCCGGTAGATAGTGCTAATTGGGAGCCTGAGTAAATGTTTACTGTGTGTTTGTTCTATGATTAATACATGTAGGAGGGTCATTGTTTGCCTTTTCGCTGCTCGTGTTACTTGCCGAGATGTTCTGGTTGTAAACGTGCCTTTGTAACGTCGTCCATTTAGCCAATGTATGTATGTTTAAAACTCAACATATCCAGCAAGCCGAAGCAATTAGATGTGAATTCCAAGCACGCGGGCCAAGTAAACATATTCGAAAGCACATACACCGTAAATGAAAGCATTGACGTCCAAACTACACGGGATTCTGAAGTCAATCGATAACAAAAAGCCCTCCGGCTGTGTTGGCTATGATGTGAGGCACTGATCAGGTTAGGATGTGGTGATTCACCTTCATCTCCAGCCAGCTGCATAAAGGAGCAAAAAATAGGAGGGGAGCAATGGACTGAAAGGGAGAAAGCCGAATTCGGGGCTCCCATTGACAGCGTAGCCTGTCAGATGTATGAATGTTTCTCTGTGTGAACCAAGGACACAGGGGGAAATGGGCTCTGTGGGAGGACATATTGAGGCAGGATTACTTAAAATCATGTTCTTTGAATCAGCATGACGCTCTATTGTCCGCGGAACCACGAGGGCTATGCAAAATGTCTCCTCCTGCAATGTTGAATTTCTTTCTTTCTGCCCTTTTTTTCTCCCTTTTTTGCTTGGAGGATATTTAAGCGTTTTGTGTGGCTTTCGCGTGTCTTTGTTTGTATTTGTGAGGGAAAAGGTGAGATTATCAACATGATGGAAAAGAATGCTGCATTTATGACTGTTAATGAACAGGTTAGAAGATGATAGATGTGTTTTCCACTGAGTCTGAGCAGCAATTTGAGGCTAAAACCTGCACGTTTTGGCCGCAGTAGTCTTTGGCAGCGTTCTCTTGTTGACCCACCAGTCTGACCCCTTTTCCACACACACATATAGCATCACAGATGAACAGACTTAGCTTAATTTCCCATCCTGCACAATCTTTTAAAAGACTTTGAGGAGAGATAATTAAACCAATCATCTTGATTTCCTTTCGCACAGCCACCCATGAGATGTACCCACACCCGGCTATTGCTTTTTAAACATGACAAAAGACTCAGAATTTGCTGCCCAGCGGGGTGTGATTGAAAGTGAGAAGTGGTGAAATAAACAGCAGACAGCAGATCAGGAGAAAGATTAAAACAGGCCTGCTGATCTCCACACCAGTTTCATTGTCTTTTATCCTCGGTGGATGTTTTCGTATTTATTGGGGAGGGAAGGGGAAAAAAACAAAAAACGAGCTCACATATTTGAGGAACTTCATTATTTAGTCTCTTTTTCATCCGCCAGGCCCCCGGCTATTTTCCTTGCTAAAGTCGGGCGTGCGTGTCTCTTTCATTCCTCTCTCCGTCGGCGTCGGTGCAATTGTGTTGCCAGTAGAACAAGCGAGTGGAGGGGGGGAAAAAATCGACACACCTTTGCAGCAAAGTGTACCTGTGGCTCTGATTATTGGCGGGCTTGTGTACAGCGGTGGCTGATGGGAGGCTGATGAACTCAAACCAGGAGCTGACATTTTCCTGCCCTGTGGCTGGAGGCGGGGAGGAGGGGGTGCAGGTGTCCGTTCAGGTCTAATGGGCCATCCATTCACTCGTTTAATTGAGTGTCTTTTATCTGCCTCCAGTGACCTCTTTTATTCTCAATTTCTCCCTCTCCGTTTCCTTCGTTCATCTATTTTTTTTCGGTTGGCCCCACCCCTCCACCTCATCCTCCATCCCTCCCTCCCTCCCTCCTTCCTTCCCTCCTTCCTTCCCTCCCTTCCCCTCGCAGTCCAAACTCTCCTCTTTTTTTTGGTTGTCAGACAGCATTCCCATCTAACTACAGCTTATTCCGACTTTAGACATAATGGCCATCACTGGTTATTTTCTAAAAAACATCTGACGGGCTGTGAGGAGACAGTATGACGGCGAGGTGCACTTTCAGCCTCGAATTAATATCCAGAAAATGGAGTTTTCTGTCAGTTCCCTTCTTTTTTCCCTCTGTTTCTTTGCCTTTGTCCTTCGCCGTCCTTCCTCTCTTTGTCTCCCTGTGGCTCCCAGCTTGTCTCCTGGTCCTTTCCTCTACTTTCTTCTCCCTGACTGTGATCCAGCCTTTACCTCTGCCTGTCTCTCGGCCTCAGTGTCCTCACACACGATGACATGCACATTTCAAACTCCCATTTCTTATTGTGCCTTTTTCATTTTCAAAGCAAATAACAATCTTTCCAGTCTGATATTCATATTTCAGTTCCCCAAATCTTGAAGCAGAACACTACATTTTAGCTTTAATCATACTGGCTTACCACATTATATACATATATATGCCTATATATGGGACTTTGTGCACAGCACTCATTAGTCTCAGCACTGAAACCTGTAATTTAACCCTTTTTTAACAGAAATCGAAGCTTTGATGAGCTAATAAACATATCATATGGATTTACTGCAGAGCTCTCATTCGAATGCCTTGCAGTGCACATGCAGCTGTAACTCCCTCAGTGATTGTAATTAAATTTTTCTGTGTCAGAACATCATTGTCTGATTTGCTTTACATATTTTTTATTTTACGTCGTTTATTTTTGGCATTTCCTCAGCTTCCCTGCTATTACCTTTTCCGGAAATTCTAATCACCTTCTTTTGCGAGGATTGCTAAATTTATGAAGATTAAAAATGATTATAATCAGATTAGCAAAATCCTGTAAACTGTCTCATTTTTTCTCCTCCCCACCACCTCCTTTTTTTCCTTTTTTTTTTTTTTCTTTCCACCGCTCGGTTTAAAAACCCAGCTGCGAGAATTAAAGAGCTGCCTCCTGAATTAATTCTTGACCTTTGGCTCTGATGGGAGATTACATCTGCCCTTCTACAAGAAAGAAAGTCTAATTTTACAGCCATTTTGTTCAAAATTACAATGGGAAGAGTGTAATACAGGACCATTTTGATGAGCAGGAGAACAGCAAGAATTAGAATGAGAGCGGCGAGGGGGAGCAAAGAGGACAATAGAGTCTCACATAATTTGCTGTGACCTAATTGCGGCATCATAACCTGGAACTTCTTTCGGTGCCAAGGTCGGCTTCACGTGCTAAATGCTATGTGTGACTGTAATGTAAGTTTATCCTGTTGTCACATTCTTTTTAGATAAGGGGGATTTTATGCCTAAAATGTTAACGTTCAGAAATGGTGCAGCAGTGAGATAAGAGTCTTAACGCCCCCCTTTTTGGCAAGTTTGTTGAGAGACAGTTGGAAATCCCCGTGGTTAACTTTGAGAGTTTGTTTAAAGACTCTGGGATTACTGTTAGTCGAGTTCCTTTTTCCATATTTATTTAGCTGAGCAATACAGCTCGAGGGCTGGAGTGTCCAGGGACGCCCGGTCGGTCCCTGCCTTTCTCCTCCACAGCGCCATAAACGGTGGCTTTCGTAACAATGGGGAAATGATTATAAACCCGCGGACGCACATGCACAGTCACAACGTTCTCCAGGCTGGACTCCCTTTAGCCCGCAGTGGATAATTAGCATCTCTCACACGTGCTTAGGCTTGATTAAAACTCAGTTTACAGTGAGCGGCGCTGTGAGGTCGCCATCTGTCACCTGCCGAGGCCACCATGAGATGTACTCTAGTCTGAGGGAGTGAGAAATACGCCTTGAGTGTGTGTGTGTGTGTGTGTGTGTGGTGGTTTGATAAAGCAGAGGAAAAAGATGGGGCACAGAAAGAGAAATGGCAGAGACGGGTGAGGCGCGAAGCAGCAGGAGGCGTTCTGTTAAATAAGTGGTCCCGCTCGCTCCCTATGGCCTGTATATTAGAGCCAAATCACATATTTTTCCGTGGTGGCAGGAAAAAGCTCCCGACTGCAGGTTGGAGATTTGTATTATTTACTTGAACTGTACGACCTTGTGACTGCGGTTTTGGGAATACTCATGTTTATACATGGGAGCCAGATAGGAAGTGTGGGACTTCGAAGGCTCATAAAACCCACTGTGTGTGAAAGCCACTGTATTTTCTCCCCACAAAATGCATGTGCATTAGTGGAATAAGACTTTTTATACCCACAAAAATACAGTGATTTCGCACCACAGCTGTGAGATGAAGCACGTCATGACTGCAAAGTGTGCATTTGTTATGTTGATGGGAAACTTTAATGCCACGTTCATTGAAACAGATCTGAGGCGAATGTAATAACATTGGCAGCTATTTGGTGATAGATGCGTTTGCTTCCAATTTACAGATTGCTGTTGTTTCCATAGCGATATCCTGAATATTTCACGTTATATGCGGGAATATTTGGGCAGATGGTGGAGATGCATTGAAAAATAAGCCCTCAGCCTTGGTGTCTGTCTCTCCAAAGTGCCCCGCAGAGAAACGACATAAAGACAATTGAGAACTGCTGTATTTGCTCGGAAAAGAGTGGAAATATTTTTTTGAAGCTTGGCTGCTCTTCCGGAGGCGCCATCGAATGACGCCTCGGGAAAAGCTTCAAAAACACATCGCCACCTCCCTACATGTGCTATTAGAGCCGCAATAAGTTTTCCTCCATGTGGCCCCTTTGTTCTGTGTTTCAGTAAATATTTTTGATTCGTTTTTGATTCCACGCCTGGATGGTGACATAAAGTGGATGTGATTTGCACTGAAAGGGCAGGAGTGTCCACGTTTCACCTCCACAAATGGCATTTTTCTTTTCCACAGAGATGAGCGTTTAATTGCATTATGTGTTCCATGTCATGAACTTTGCTTACAAAGTAGTTCACTTGAGTGTAACATTAGTCAGTTAATCAATAAGTCAACAGACTTAAAATCAATTTGTGACTACTGATGAATTGATCGTTTTTAAGTCAACATGCCAAATATTCCAGAACTCCACCCACTCATTTTCTGATATTGTACAACCAATTAATCCACCAGTGGGGAAAAAAACAAAACCTAAAAAAACAATTAGCATGCTAATAGATAATGAAAATAACCATTAGTCGTAGCACCAAGTTGAATTATCTGTGTTTGCTCTGCAATATTGATCAGTCATTTTCAGGTAAGCAGCTGCTCCATGTGCATGCCAATTTGGGAAAAGCCTCTCGGTGTGGGTGAGTGCATCTCCTCACATTAAAACACTGCACTTACCTCTCACTGTGTTTGTCCAAACAGATGAAACTCAAGTGCAGCACTGTACTCTGCTCATCACACATACGGCTGTTGATGCAGATGATAAATTTATGAACTATTTCAGTGCATCTTAATAGAACACATCTTCGTATTAAACTCTAGTTGTGACCCTGTGTTTCTGTAAGCAACGTTTTTAATCTCAAGAACAAGCTGTCATTTCTTTACAGTGCGTGTTCGTGTGTGCACATTTGATGATACGACCAAACAAACGGCAGCATTTGACTCTAGCTGCATTTCTGTTCCTTTAAGGGGCTCGTCTAATCTCGAGAGCAGGCACATATTTCTATGAAATATGTGTATATGTGTGTGTGTTTATGTGTGTGTGTGCTTGTAAGTGCAGGCAAGTGTGTGCACTCAGTGCTTATACATCTTATTTTCACAGTGGTTGGTATTTCTATTCAGTTGCATTCGCAATTTGAGAGCGGTGGAGAGCTTGGAAACTGCAAGCAGACAGAAGTCATTTAGGAATTCGGCAATTCAAGGCCCGTGGAAGTGTACTCACAGTTTGGCACAATTAGTACTAAAAGGGGTCCCTGCTTGACAAATTAGCACACAAAATGTCAGCCGGTAGTTTAGCACATCCACAATGAGCCCTTGCAAATTAGCACATATTTTGAGGATGGAGCTGGCACATTATTATGAATAGAGAGAGCCCAGCAAATTAGCACATCTGTTGCCAGTGCTCAGAATTAATACATGTTATATGATCACTGGTTTCCCACTTGGAGCTGGGTCAGGGACGAGGGCTGTGGCACACTTTTCTAATTGAACACTGTGTGTGTGTGTGTGCTCATTATAAGAGATTGATGAGATTGGCAATGGACAAGCTAATTATTACTCCAAGTGCAACTGAACTTAGATATCTTTGAATGCTTCAGGCGTGAGCTTTAAATTCTCACATCCGTCACATTTTCCCCCTGGACTCGGTTGTTTCTTACCTGACAGGTTTATTTAGTCTCAATCTTTGCGGCGCGTAATTGTGTGTGTTCACACTTGTGTGTCCAAGTGTGTGACTCAGCCTGCGGCTTAGCGTCCAGCAGTGGCAGGTGACAGTCCGGCCCAGTGTCAAGAGGCTTTAGGGTGACAGGACTGATGCTATTCTTAAGAAAACACTAAGAGCAAGCCAAACGAGTTGGATAACAACAGCTAACCTGCCGTTCACACGAGCTGCTTTGTAATGGATTCATTTTCCATAACATAAGATATTTTATTGTTAATTAAATGTAATAAATTATCTAGACAGTGATTATTTGTCACATGTTTTCGAAAAAAATTCTTTGGTCAGCTTCCTTCGTGAATTGCACTATTGGAATTGTTTGGTCTTTCATACTGTATGACACCTCTATTCTATTCTACTCTATCCTATTCGATTCTATTCTACCTTACTCTATCCTATTCTACTCTTCTCTATTCTACTCTACTCTATTCTATTTTATTCTGTTCTACTCTACTCCTTTCTATTCTACTCTATTGTATTCTGTTCTATTCTATTCTACTCATTTTTACTCTATTCTACTGTACTCTATTATATTCTACTCTATTCTATTCTACCCTTTTCTATTCTATTCTATTCTATTCTATTCTATTCTATTCTATACTATTCTATACTATTCTATTCTATTCTATTCTATCCTGCTCTGCTATTCTCTATTCTATTCTATTCTACTCTATTTTATTCTATTATATTCTGTTCTACTCTATTATATTCTACTCTACTCTTTCCTATTCTATTCTATTCTACTTTACTCCATTCTATTCTACTCCATTCTATACTCCATTCTATTCTACTCCATTGTATTGTATTGTATTCTATTCTATTCCACACTGTAAAAAAATGTGGAAAAAAAGTAATAATCAGGCAGATGGGGCAGCAAAAAAAACAAAAAAAAAAAAATGTAAAGAAAACCCCCCAAAAAATAACCATCTCATTAAAGAATAAATAATTAACATACATTTAATTGTACATGAGATCATGCACTTATTTTTTACTTTTTAATGTTTATTGAAGAATATTTACATGTCATAAAATAATTAAACTTGTATACATTTATTTAACATTTTTTCGTGAAAACTTAAGTAATTTTTACTTTTTTATCGTATTGTATTTACATATTTTATCTTCCATGAGACATGAGTAGTCACTGTCTATTTATATATCTAATTCATATTTAGAATCGTATTTCAATATATATCAGAAAAAGAAAAAAAATCTAGAAAGTAAAAATGAAAAATTCCGTAAAATTCCGTTTTTCACTGTGTATTCTAACTGTGTAACTAACTAGGTATTTACTCTATTCCTTTTACAGTTTTAAGTTCATTTAATTAGAAGATAACTAATTCATTAAGATCAGCGAAACTGAGTAATGATCATTTCCCTTATTAATCCTTCTTGATTAACTGTGAGCCAGCTGTTCAGGGCGGCACAAACTAGTAATGGCTCATTCATTTACTAATTACTTGGTCATTAGTTATTCCCAAATGAAATAACTCACCCTAGTAGTTACTTCTCCTTCATTGACTCAATATCTATACTTACCTGAAAATGATTTACCTTTTTTGTGCACCTGAAATATAGCTTCTTTATACAGAACTACAGTTAGTTACTTAAAAACAAACCAGAAAGAGCACAAAAATGAAACTAATGATGAAGTAATGAGGGATGAAGAAGTGGTTACTATTTTATTCCACACAGCAGCTGGTTGCAGACTTAATCAGAACAGACTCATGAAGGAAGTGATTGTTTTTCTGTGTCACGGATATTTATGAGCTAATCATTACTAAATTATTTTTAATACAGTATCTCCCAGTCTGTGTTCTGGTGACTCATCATTAGTCCTTGACTCTGAGTTATTCAGGAGCTGCGCATTAACACTTCATTAATTATCTCTTCATTTCTAATTCCTTCCTCGTTTGTTATACAGTTGCTACTCACATTTTTTCTGTGTTGAAGTGCAAAGTACAGGACTGCTGGATACAACTGAGAATTTATTGAGCATCTGCCTAGTAGAAAAAAAAAACCCATTAACAAAGTTTACTGCTTTCCTTATCGTGCCTTTGCAAAACCAATACTCTGCAAGATGCTATCTACGAGCTGAGGTCAGAGGAGATGTAGCTGGACAAACAATGTGCTGAGGTTATGTATCACCTCGGCTATGCAGCGGTATAAAAACAGCGTGTGTGTCTGTGCATGCGTGCAGAGTAGAGTAGAGAGGAAAATCACACCTCGAGCAATCAGTGAATGTTGCAAGAAAAACAAAGAAAGCCACACCTTGTAATGGACTACATGGCTTTCAAGTGAATTTTTGCACCTATAATTGCTTGTTTGTGTAGTATCACAGCCTTGGTGATTGTTATGCATGCTTGTTGTATCCCACTCTGGGGTCAGATTTCTGGGGATCTTCAGGTAGGGGGAGAATTGGCCCTTGTGCAGCATAGGAAGGTCAGTCTACAACTCCACCAAGGGGAGCTTCAGATTAATGGCCAGGGGCGGCGACTCTCTGCAGGCCTTCATGCATCATGTCCCATTCACCGCCAAACATGTCAGGGAGCGCTCCCGCCGGGATTTTCAGGGATATTTATGGAGCATTTCCATCACTTTTGCCTCCTGCCTATTGGCTCCGAGCTCTGATCCTTGCCGGCTGAAAGACGAAGGGAGAAAGAAACCACTCTGGGGGTGGCCGGGGGTGTGGTGGACGGTGGTCTGAAAAGCTGAGCCAAGGGACTTTCATGTGCATACCTGGGCCACTCGCCTTAGCGACAGTGTTGCTCACCGGTTGCCATGGTAGCCACCCTACAGCTCACCACCATCCTGCAGCTGCAGTGCTGGTCATTAGTCACAGAGACAGGCCGTCCACATTATCACGACGCCCTTCCTCCACCGATCAGCTGCTCACATTCCAAAACTGCCGATGCCTCTCAGCCATAGCATAGATGCATGAGTTGCCATGGCAACATATCTGACTCCCATCTCCCATTGTACGAGAGCATCCTTGAGCAGAGAGAGCCAATTGTGTTTTCATTTAGAGTTTTGTAAATAACCTTCTTCTCTTAGAAGTAAATACATTCTCTACGCCTGGTGGACTCACAAAGCCACTAAAACATAGCCCCGGCTTTAATCTTTGCCAGAACAGTGTGTGAGCAGCAGAATTTATTTTACCGAGCATGGATTTCAAGGTTAGGCCGATGGTATTGTTTGTGAAGTGTGTCCTTCAGAGATGAATGACTTCTGTTCACAGAAATTCATTTCAATTTAACTTCATTTCTGTGAGAAATTAAGCCGCTGACCAAGTGATTGCACAATGTTAAATCCAAAATTCATTTCATTAAACATTAAAAGGAAACACTGAAAGGGGAGAAAAATATACAAAGACGCCCTCTCGTACTGCACTTTCATTTTGACTTTCTGTTCAGTCTCTCGCTCTATTACACACACACACACACACACACACACACACACTGAGACACTCAGATCAGCAGGCCTGTTTTCTCGTCAGGGTGATTATCCAGCTCATAACTCACTCAGAGCTTTCATTTGCACTATAATTCACACCAGTCCCAATGATGGCGACTCTATAATTCACACACTCGCACACACACGCTGATTATCTCAGCTGTACCTCACACACGCACACACACACACACACATACCTGCAATCAGACAGACCACAAAAGCAAGCGAACGGAAGGGTTATAAATGGAGCGCTATTAGACTTTAGGCGAGCTAAATATACATTAAATCCTATATGGGAGCAAGCTTTTTTTTCCAAGGTGATGGTTTAAATTCATCAGTCACTGTAAACAACACCAAGAGGCTATATAAAAATGTAAATCGAGGTTACATTCCAAGCAGCATTTTCCATTTGCTGTCATTTTGCAGTATAATACAATAGTTGACACAGCCCTGGAAATATTTAATTTAATGCTTCCATTCCTCTGTGTTCTCAAAGGTGTACGGTTTCTTTTAAAAACTCGGCATGCCCAAGCTATACAGTGTGTCAAAGAAATCTGATGAGCATAACTTAATGCCATTATGTTCATTTTCAGACTCATTGAACAGGCCGGTGGATCCCAGTCTGCTCCCTCAGGGCAAAAGTGTAATAATATTCTATTAGGTCAGACTGACATGATTTGGTATCGTCTTTAATGGTGATTCTCGCTTATTCGTTCTTTTGAAGATTAATGTGCCATTTTGGTGAAATGAAATGACATGAATAGCATCATGTTCACATCACAACGCTGGAGAGGAGGAGGAGGAGGAGGAGGAGGCACGGCGCAAAGGAAAACTCATTATCAAAGCTCACTCAGTGACACAGCGAAGTACAAAAACATGCACTTTATTGCCTTTATAAGTTTATCCACAGCTCTCATCTTACAGTGCAACATCCTTTTCCACTTTGGACTCGATTTGGACGATATATTAAAGGAAATACAATAAAATATAGTAAGAAATCCCAATATGTGGCTGTAGCATGGTGACAGTGATAGAGCTCACTTCCCTGGGTTAATGACATCTTCTTTGCCCTCCTGCACTCATTTTCTATCACTCCCTGCCATGGCCAGTTGCTATTTATAGCCGCTCTGTCTATTACTGTACAGCTCGCTCTGTCTCTTTCCCCACTCTTTTAAAAATGCGTCACTCTCTGTCTTTTTCTCTTTCCCTCTCACTTTTCCCTCGCTCTCAGTAATTGAATCAATAAACAGACTTTAAAGTTTTTTTTTTCTTCAGTTTGGATTCCGTCAAACCAACTCTCCTTCCTCAGAGAGGATGGGAAGCCGTGGATGGACTCCTGAACTCTGCTCTCGTCTCCAAGAGTGTTTCTCAGAGCTGCTCTCTCAACCCCCTTTCATCTTATTCCCCTCAAACATTCTCTTTTAAGTTTGATTTTCTGTAAAGCTTACTTGAGATTTAGTCCATTTTCAAAGGTGTACGAGCAGCTGAAATGTATTGTGGGTATTTTTTATGTTTATGTTCATTGTTGAAAGTAGTTTTATTCTGCTGCTGTTTCAGCTGTTGCAAAATTTTAATATGCCGCATTTTCCGGCATATTGCACCACCTAGAACATGGTTTCACCTCATCCTATTTCTGGATGTGTGAATGTAGCCTGCTGACCCCATTTACACCTGAAATCAAATATATATGTGTATACACACACACACACACACACACTCACACACACACACACACACACACACACACACACACACATATTTATATATAAGTTCTGTAAGAGGTCCCGAAACATATTTGAAACAGAGCATCAAAATGTAATGTGATTGAAACACTAATATACCCATGGGTATATACATGTATGTATGTATTAATACATATATATAGATATGTGTGTGTCTATGTGTGTGTGTTTGACATAATCATCGGTCAGTTCAAACCTATAATCGGCCCTTAATTCTGGATTCCGAACCAACATTGATGGACACTCTGCAGATTTAATCATTTTTTCTCAGCTCAATATAGCAGACAAGTTTGAAGGGTGCAGTTCTACGTAGACGACACCTTACTATGTAATGGTAATTGTTTTCTGGCTCACGCCGCATGGTGAAACTGTAAATATCATTTGTTTATGTGCAGAGACTTACTTTGTCAATTAATAAGCATTGTAAGGTGTGATTCTCCTAAACCCAAAAGATTTCTCAGGCAGGCACGGCATTACTCTCCTATTAAACATCGACATAGGTAACAGTGGAATATATGTGGCGCAGAGGTCATTTGTTTTTAATTAGTGTGATTAATTAATTCATCTTTTAATTGATTGGCCTCCTTTTTTCGCTACCAGTCTTTCTGTTCTTGCTTTTTTTTATGCATCACTTAAACTGTGTTCCTGATTTTTTTTTTCAGCCTATTGTCTCGTTCATCCCGCTACCTTTTTCCCCTCTAATTTCTGTTCTCTCCTGTCTGGCTTTCTTTGCTCTCGTCTCATTTGAGAATCATTTAAATCAATGGGACCAAATGGAAGAGTGAACCTTTCTGTCAAGGCTGAGCGAGGGAGTCAAAGAAGGGCACCCACCCCTGAACTCCCCTCCCAATGCAACTAATTGCCTATAATTACACTGACGACTGCCACAGAATGCAAATCAGTCGAGGTCCAAATGCCTAATCCGCACTGTAAATCAGTTTCATGTCAGCATGTGACTGAGCTGTGCAGAGCAGTGAACACAATAGCATCAATAATATGAGTTCGACTACTGAGGTATGAAAATGATGGCACTGCTTGAGCTGATGTTGCCTGCTTCGTATCGATCATTTGCTTGAATGTCGGTTGAGTTAAGGAATCTATGGCTATTACAGGGGCTGAAGTGACAATTTAGAGGTCTTGCACTTATGTGATTTTTTTTAAACCCTCAGGAGGAATATTCGAATCCATTGAGAGTGGGCCCTCCGGAGCAGAGGAACTAGCCTTTAAATTTGCCTTGAACACAATCAACAGGAACCGCACATTGCTCCCCAACACCACACTGACCTATGACATCCAGAGAATAAACATCTTTGACAGCTTTGAGGCCTCCCGGAAAGGTGAGTCAGGAGATATGGGAGGGGTGTTAGGCAGAGCTTCACTGTGAGCGCTGTTTTTTTTCTACTTCATCACATTTCTGTGAAATAGTGATTCACACGAAGCCCTTTGAACAATCATAGTCCTGTCCGCTCTCTTATTTGAAAGTCAAATTTATGCACACATCTGTGGAGTGCCCTAAGAAAATCCCCATGCTAGTGTGAAACGAAAAACTAATATCAAATCCATGTAGACTATTTTATGCTTATAATTCCCATAATATAACACATCACATTTGATGGATGCATCATTCATCAGTGTCATGCAACACTACACCTCAATGATGATGCAAAATAACCATGGCGTCTGAAGTGTCTAAAAAAAACTCGATTTACTACTCAGAAGATAATTATTCAGTTTTTATTATTAAATCGAGTTGTGAATGAAAAAGCAGGGTATTGATTCTACACGCAGCCGAGAAGTCAATTTTGTATTTTTTTCTGTGATTCACACCATCGAACCACTCATACAACCTGTAAAAGCAAAACATCCACAAAGATTTGACATTCATTTGCTGAAATAGGCTACTGATTGACACAAAGTTTACGGAGAGTCGACTTAAATGAAAAAAAATGAGCATGCAAAGTAACGCTAAATATGAAAGATAGCTTGTGGGGTTCTAAAAAATCTAATTATTTTATTGGTTTTTAAGCCTGTATTGTTACATTCATGTTTTGATCAGCCACAAAATCATGACCACTGAAAGGTGAAGTGAATAACATTGATCATATTGCTACTATGTGGTGTTCTGATGGAAAACCTTGGATTTTGCCATCCGTGTTGATGAGACTTAGACAAACAAAATAACATTGTCCCACAACAAACACACTCCCTCATCCAAATGGAAATCCCAAATGTCACTGGCCTACCCCCACAGGAAAATGCACCCCACCACATGGAAAAAACATCAAACAATCAGGAACATGTTGAGGAACATGACGGTGGCCCAACATGTTGATTTGACCTCCAAACTTCCTACACCTCATTCTGATCAAGCATCAACAGGATGCAGTGGAACAAGTTAGATTGACAGAGGCCCCACTGCACAAGCCAGAGTACCCAAAGGATCCAGTGCCAACATCCTGGTTCCAGACCCCTTGAGAGGTCCTCTTGCCCAGTGGTTCAGAGCTTTTTTGATCACATAAGGGGGACCAACAAAATATTAGGCAGGTGATCATAATGTTATGCCTGATCAGTGTATATGTCTTACTATCCCAACAGAGGCACCACTTGCAAGAACATCGCTCAAAATCTGTAGCGGTATTGATTAAAACCTCCACAGGATGCCTTTAATTATGATTAGAAGCAGGATTTTGGACATTATCAAGCAACTATTCTGAAAACATATTGTTTGTTTGGGGTAAAAATTAGGTTTTGAAACTTACTTGTTGCTTCTTTTGCTTCCCAGCATGTGACCAGCTTTCCCTCGGAGTGGCGGCCATTTTTGGCCCCTCACACAGCTCGTCGGCGAATGCAGTCCAGTCCATCTGCAACGCTCTGGGAGTGCCCCACATTCAGACCAAGTGGAAGCATCAAGTGTCGGACAACAGGGACTCGTACTATGTCAGCCTGTACCCCGACTTCTCCTCCCTCAGTAGAGCCATCCTCGACCTGGTGCACTTCTTCAAATGGAGAACAGTCACTGTGGTCTACGACGACAGCACAGGTACAGGTACAGTTGTGTTGTCTGCCCTCCACTTCCACCCATGAGTCTGTTTTGTGTGGTGATAAATGTGACCTCTTTTTTTTTTTTTTACAAAACCTGTAACATTCACCCTGTAAAATGTCCAGAAAACAAAAAAAAGAGGCACCAGGTGAACTACAAAAAGCAGCACTGCTGCACAGAGTTCAGTGAGTGCTTTGTAACCTGTCAAGTTAATTCAGAAATCAATAGCTTACTGTTCTGCCTCAGTCCTCCAGGTGCTGCCCATGTCAGTCTTCCAGGAGAGTGAGCAGCAGCATAGAAAAAAAGAGAACCACATTACCCAGAATGACCCAATGTCTCTTCAGATTAATGCAATGCAGAATTGTAGTATGTGGGCGCTGACAACAGCCATTAATAACACACAGAGACACTTGATCTCTGAGGGTGGCTATCAAATGTGTCTGTGAGCCATTTCGTCTATCCTGTGACTTTGTGGAGTGGCTCATAATATGCATTATAAAAGGCGAGTCGTATTTTAGCTGGAGCACTGTGATATTTTTACGAGGTAAAGTGTAATCACTCCGCAGAAGATAACAATATTCAAATGCTTATTCACGGTTTATGAGCTATTTGGCGTGATGTGGTTGACAAGTAAATGTAAGTAAATTACAGAGTTAGGAGGAGATTTAAATTGCAGACAGGTTGTTGCCTAATGAATTTACTTGTCTTGCAGCTGACAACCTAAATTGTGCCTCTAAATAGATATTTAAACCCTTTTCTGTCTCTATTATTAGTGATGCATCTTGAAACTATTACTTTTACAGCCATTTTCCCCCCAGTGTTTCTACCTTCCCACCACGTGACATACATTTCACTTGTTCCATTCCTGCAAGATTCTAGCACCTATATGTTAACCTCAAATCATATCCCAGTGGCTCGTCCCACTTGACACATTATTCTGACTCATCTCCTTGACCTCCCTACACTTCCTGCCTCGGAGCTCAGTGCGTTAACACTCTCATTCTCCGGCAAACTGTCCCGGAGAGATGCCAAAAGGTGACCTCTCGCCTCTCTGTCTGTGTCAGATAGGAGGGGCTCAGGCCTCCTGTGTGGAGCTTTTCTGCTGCAGCACACCTGACGCCCCGAAAAAGTGTGACAGCTGCAGAGTCCGTGTTGCTTTTCCCCCTCCTTACCTCCCTCTTCGCTTCCACCCAGTCTCAGGCTGTAATCACACAGCTTCATGCTCCAGGGCCCCGCACTGCTGATTGGAGCCTATCTGACGGCTGGCAGGAAAAACTATCGGAGGGGATAAAATATTCACACACAGCCGTTAGAAGATCCAGGGGGAAAGTCTGAAGGCATTAGCCAGAGTCCACAAACATCTACACTGACAGTGTTTCCCAAACGTTGAGCTCCCTTGACAGGTTTTTTTTTTCCTTGCTTAACACCTCCCAAAGTGTCAGTGCGAACAAAAACAGGGAGACGCACACATGCCCTGGAGTAGGGATCTATTGGGAT
The DNA here is from genome assembly GCA_024666655.1 of Dascyllus trimaculatus. Lineage (NCBI taxonomy): Eukaryota > Metazoa > Chordata > Actinopteri > Pomacentridae > Dascyllus > Dascyllus trimaculatus. Next base: position 14,953,180 of record CM045455.1, on the reverse strand, counting down.
TACCTGAGGAAAGCTCTTGGAGGTTCAGTATTCCTCCCTACAATGGTACTTTTCACAACAAGACCTGCATGTTCCTATTTCACACCAATCTTGCTATAGGCCTCGGGGAGACCCAGCCCCACTCACAGTAAGACCATTAAACTGCTCACACAGCACTTCATTTCAAAATAAAAAATAGGCTGAGCTATCTTAAAGTGGTTCCACAGAAAAAAAAAATCCTATCTCTCTCCAGTTCCCTCTCAAACTACCCTCTCTGCTCCATCCATTTTTATACCCATGACAAGTAATCATCTCTCCCATCAATCCAGCCTCTTTCATCCCTGGACTCTGAAGTTCTTTACTGAGGGAGAAACTCATTGTAATCTCATCACAGCATCTCCCGGAGAGCTTTCTACCTGAGCGTGTGGTCGAGAAATGAAAGGTGAAGATTGTAGCTCAATATGTGACGGCGGCGTCAGGCTCCCCAGGGGCAAGTACAAGCTGGGCAAACAGAGCCTCTCTCATCAGAACACATCTGAAGTGTGCGAGCGTGAGAGAGAGGCAGGAGAGGTGGGATTGACCACGGCTTTCCATCAGGATCAAATTGAACCTATTCCATGCTACTGTACGCTATCATGAAAGACAAGAGCAAATCAACATTTGGGAAGCTTCTGTCGGATTGGAAGTTTTTTCCGTAGGAGGGTGCAGATGGAGGTTGGTTCTATTTTGTGCTTTTTTTGTATAAAAGAGTGCGACGCTCAGGATTGGTGTAACATTCTCTTGATAGGTCTGTAGCAGTGTGTTTGCTTGCCAAGCATGAGTAGGAGGATCAATAGACTGTGGATTAGGAAAGGCATGCATATGAGCCTTTTCTTTTTTTTTTCTGCGGAGAAAACCCGATTCCAGTTGGTATTTCCACGGCCTCCTTAGAATCAGAGATACTTCAAAATGGCGGCAGATCAAACGCTATGTGTGTTGCCGCATCTTTAAAATTCCTCTTTTTTCACGCTATATGTGTCCCTCTTTGTCTGCAGGTCTCATTCGACTGCAGGAGCTGATCAAGGCGCCGTCACGATACAACATTCGTTTGAAGATCCGACAGCTGCCCACGGAGACCAAGGACGCCAAGCCACTTCTGAAGGAGATGAAGAAGGCGAAGGAGTTCCACGTCATCTTTGATTGTGGACACGAGATGGCTGCCTGGATCCTGAAGCAGGTAGGAGCCCACCTTAATGAGCCATGATAGCTCCTTAGAACTGCCGTGAAAAGAACGAAACAAAACCCCCAAAGCCATTAATAATAAATAAATAAATGATAAGTCATTTAATATGAAACACTTTAAGGTCACGTATTTTTCACCTTTTTTAAATTTACTTTTTGGGGGGAGAGTTTTTTTCCATTTTACTGGATAGACAGAGTGAACGTGGGGGAAACAGGCGAGAGACATGCAGCAAAGGATCTTGAGCCGGACTCGAACTGATGACCGCTGCTAAGGGACTGAGCCCACATAGTATTGCCTTAATTCAGTGACCTAAACGGTAGCCCGTATTTTCCACCTTTAAGTACAATATGTAAACACTTAGAGAGGCTAAGTTGATGGAAGAGGCTGCAACATTTGTGTGTAACATCAGTAATTTTATCATCGCGTTTCCTAAATTTAATTAAAAGCAAGTTAACTGCAGTCTCAGAATTTACATAATTCCCCCCTTATAGAGGCACAGATTCAGTACTGAGTACATAGAGTCACTGTTCATTCATTATGTATATGTACTAAAACAATAAGATCACGCGTGTTCCCTTTATTACTCTTTCTCTCGTTAAGCACTGATGCAAATGATTTGGATACCTACTCTCCACTCTGGGCATCTTTAATCTCTTTGTAGAATATTGGATCTCTACTACTGGCCTATCATAATGAATGCTCTCCACTGCACAATAAAGTTTTTTTTAATTAGAAAGTCTAATTCAGCTCCCAGGCAAGTTAAATTCATTTAACGGAGGCACATTATTTATGAGAACTGTGGGGGGTTCTTATTGAATGGAAGTCTTCTCTGCGCCGCTCGAAGTCTCTCGACTGCGGCGCCGTCCACGGGAAAAACAACAAGAATGATTATTTATTACGGCGAATAGTTAGTTGGTTATTTATTGCGTCATGCACATCTGAACATGAACAAAGCTCCTCGCGTTGCGCTGTAATCATCACATAATGAGTAATAAAATATGAAATGGACTTGGGTTGTTGTCGGTGCTAATGGTAATGTATTTTAGTGGGGTTGTGCACATGGAGATCTTTGGTTTTTTGGGGGTAAATTCTGCTCTGTAAAAAGCCCAAGGTTTATAGCAAACATCAGCAGGAACAGTTAGCCTTAGCTGAGTGTCATGAATGTGACTCTGTAATGTATTCTGAAAAATAAAAAGGAAAGAAAAAGAAGCAGTCATACGAATGCTCAGCGGCGTGCTCCTCAAGTCGACCGGCTTTAAGTTTGTGTGCATGTCGTTCCTTCCATCATAACCACCCGCCGCTTTCTTGACTGTAAATAGCTTTAATAGTGTGCCCACTGAACATAACAAGGAGTTTTTGGAAGGTATTTTGCCAATTCACATAGCGAGGGAGCTGTGAAGTAAACTAAATCACATCAGCGCAAACAACATATTTTGTGTGAAAAATAGCTGCTTTAAAATCCGTTCTCAAAACAGGCGAAAAAAAAGGTGTCATTGGAGGGTGGGTTTTTTTTTTTTTTTTGCATAATTTGAACCTACTGCTTTTTATTCTTCTTTATTAGATAAAAATATATTTCAGTTATCGGTTGGATAGATTAGTGAGACTTTACTACCTGTACTACATTCAAAGTATAATAACTGTTGAATAAACCTATTAATCAACCACCGGCTCCTGTTAAAAATGTCGTAAATATGCATGTTCTCTTTTAGTGGGAAACCTTTTCTCTCTCAGGTGCCTTTTCTGACAAGTCTCAGGGTGACTGTATGGGTTAAATAACAGCTAAATGAATAATTATAATGAATAGCAGAATATGCCCATTAAGCTGTTTGTATTTGACTTTTAGTTGCTGCCTGCTATTCATTTCTCCCTGCAGGCCCTGGCCATGGGGATGATGACTGAGTACTACCATTATATTTTTACTACCCTGGTGAGTACACTGGCACTTCTTCTTTATTGACAAAATGCATTGATAGACTGTTATTTTTCTATTTTTTTTTATTTTTTTGTGCATCACTGTCCGCTTGATGATGTGTGTTTGGGACAGTTTTCTTTTTCCTGGGCTCATTGGAGTGCAGACGCTCATCTGTTTCTGCTTGTCGCAAGGCAAAATTCATCCATCTGTCTGGGTGTCGGATAGTAGTTTTTGTGCTCCTGGAATAAAATTAAACTCCACTGGGAGCTAGATGAAAAAAGAAGAAAAAAAAAACAACATCTCATTATTTTGTGTGAACCTGAACTACAACCTGACTTCATGCTGATAAAAAGAGCCTTGAAAAGCCGAGTCATTTTCTGTAGTTTATCGTGAATGCATTCTTTTAATTGTAAGGTATCGGTTTTGAAAGTCTAACTTCAGACTATTCTCTGAATTCTGCTCCAAACTATTTCCACCCCACCTGGCTGACCACAACCCTGAGTGTAGGAAACAAAAGCAGTCGGAGGTATTTTATTCTGACTCAGGCGGCGATTGAAGTTCTCCAAAGTTCTTTGATCTAGCCACTACAAAGATTGCTTGCTATGCTGCAGATGAAAAGCAGCACATCTTCTCTGAGCCAAGAGAACAGAAGACTGAGAGCTCAGATAATAGCCCTGAGCAGATGAGACTGTCACCCATTTGGTCCATTATAGCTCTAACAAACAAATGGCACGCTGTGTTGTTTGGAGCCCAATTGGAAAGGCTGAGAGAGAGGCTTCGAGCAAAACTGACCTGAAAAAGACATTTACCAGTGCAACAGGATATGTAACTACCCATCCACATAAGAACCTGGTTAGATGAAAGGGGGAGTGAGTGACAGCAGGTATGGCAGTGGGGAAGGGAAGAGAATAGTGATTATAGGGCTGTTTCAGTGGTGTGTTGCTGCTTGTCGGGATGGAAACATGCCTACTTTAACATCAGCCAGTGTTTGGCAGAACGGAGGCCGCTGTGCTGGCCTAAGCTGCCGTGTACTGGTACCAAGCCATCCGTGCTGCTTTTCGGAATAGGACAGCAAACATTGACCATGGCACCCCCATTCTGCGTCCATCACCTGCTGTTGCTCTGTCAACTGTGCTGCTGCGTCCCAGAGACATCTGCCTGGTGAGATGCCAGACATGCTGTATGCAGGACAATCGGGTTGTCCTTTCACTTCCACATGATAGATGGCAGTCCACCAAGGCCCGCCTGTAACCTTGAAAGTCTTGCCTTAATCAAGGCTACTGCCTCAGCGTGAGATAAAATAACTTCTGAAACGCCTTCAACTGCACCTTTCTGCTCGCACGTCTCCAGCTAAAAGATGCCACTCAAACGACTGCTCTTAATTAGCGAGACGAGAGATGTGCGGCGGTGCACAAATGAAGATGAGAAAATCATTATTTCTGCAGAACCAAACGTCTTTCATCTTTATGCTTCCAGGACCTCTTCGCCCTCGACATGGAACCGTACCGCTACAGTGGAGTCAACATGACCGGTTTCCGCATCCTCAACACAGAAAACTCTCAGGTGTCGTCAATCATCGAGAAGTGGTCAATGGAGCGGTTACAAGCCCCGCCCAAACCGGACTCCGGCCTGCTGGATGGATTCATGACAGTAGGCTTAAACCTTTATATGCTGCTTACGTAATGCACGTTATGCTGTGCATGCAAGACATGTTTATAGCTGTGTGTCCAAGTGACCAAATCAATGAGGCGCCATATTTAAAGTATCAGCACTTTTGGGGGGAGTTATTCTGCAGGCACATGTTTTTACGCAGAATGATCTTTCTGAAACTGCAGATGAGCGCTGATGAGACAAATGATTGCTTTGAAATGTACAGGAGTGATTCCAAACAGGGAGAATAAGTGAGTGCCAGTTGTCAATCACCAGCTCAGTGGTGCGGGGCTCCCGGGGTGGGTACAGACGCAGCATGAATGCCCTCTGCGTGGAGCTTTTGAATTGGTGCTCCTGGGTCTAAATGCTCAGTAATGAGCCGGTGTGAATGGTAATAGCCGTTTATCTGCCCTCCTGCCTCTCACAACTCTCCTCTGGGAGCGTGGCCAAAATATGACAATCTGTCAGTGTTCATGCAGAGAGAGGGAGCAAATTGGATGGAAATTATGGCCTTGGTTTTTTAGGATGGCATCCAAAAAAGCATGGGATAAGGTGATTTGAAAGTGAAAACGGGGAATGGAGCTCGTCATGGACATTCAAGGTCCCTTTCTGGGTCTGTTGTTGTAAACAGTCAATTTACTCCGCCTCCCTCACAGCATCCTTCCTAAGAGACAGATACCTTTTTTCCTTTCTTTTAGCCAGCTTTTCTCTCTTTTCTTTCTTTTTTCTTTTTTTTTGGCTTGGCAGATTTAAGATCTGGTATCAGAAATCTGTCTAATGAAAGAAGTGTCTTTTCATCAAAGACTTAAAGAGAACCCTTTGAATTAGACTCGGTGGATGGTGTCTACTCATATATCAGTCACGGGTCTAATTCACTTCTTACATACGATCAAAAAAACGCAATCAGTCATGGAAATAAATGTGTTTTTTCTTCTTTATTTGCTGCACACATACCAATCTTTCATGTCTTGTCAGGAATATGCTGCACACGCTGCTACGAATATCGAAATATCACATTACATTTTTACCTCGAGCCACAGTGTATGCATCCTTTTTTCCCATGTGACACTGGAGTGCAGGAAAACAAGCAAAGTAGTTTATGTATGCAGAAAGATTAATGCAATGCACAAAGGGGTCAAATCACTCAATTTTTCTTCTCCCTTCGCCGGAAATTAATGGATATTAGTGCTGAATGTTGAACTGATTAATTAGCATTGCATGAATCATCTTGTCAGATCCTTTACTACATATTGACATATCTCACTGGACTGGAATCTCGGTTAAATAATAAATAATACTTCCAACGGCAGGCTTGATAAAGTGCTTCATTAGAGTGCTCTATTTATAAGTCCAGGGTCCTGATGTGTTTTATTCTTTAGGGTCTTCCAGCCTAAGACAGTTCTTTATAGTGAGTGAATGAGGAGATTGCAGTGTAAACGCAACAAAAATAAAAAATATAATTGTAATAAATGCACAACGGAGAAGCAGCTCCTTTGACTGAAAATAAATCCCACACCTGCATAATGAATGTATGGATTAAAATAACATTTGGTTTTCCTGTAACAGAAATGTCTTTAATTAATCTGTAGATGTGACATTTATGCTGCGGTGCTCTGGGCAGCAGAGCCACCTTGAAGGATATCATTAAATTAAAGCGAGAAAGTGCTGCAGCGGCCGGTGTGTGACCTTCCACCCCCCGACCCTCCCTCCAGCCTTTTATTTCTCCTCTCCTCTCTCTCATGCCTTGTTCTTATTCTGTGCAATATAGAAGCCTTGCTGGGTTTTTCTGGGCTTGTTTTGCGCTCGGTGGCCAGGCAACAGTTGTGTAGCGATGGTTACCAGGACAACGCCGTCCATGTCACCTTGTGATTTCATGAAGGATTGATTGACTGAGATGGGGGGGAGGAGGGTTGCAGCAAGAGAGGGGTTTGACGAGGAGGAGGAGGAGGAGGAGGAGGAGGAGGAGGAGGAGGAACGATGGGGGGGGGTTGAGAGGTGCATGCGATGTTTTTCCCTCACGCCACGAGGCTGGCGTTAATGCAGGGTGGTGTATAATCACAGTGACACTCAGTGCCTTGGGTGAGGCTGAGTGTTGTCCCAGGGAAGGATGTATAATGAGAAGTCCTTCCCCAGACCAGGCGAGCTCACAGCCACGAACGCACTGAGCTGCTGCCTCCTAACTCGGTTTGTCAGAGGTATCTGTAACGTGGAGGGACGCATAATCAGAGCAGGGATGCTAATTAGTTTGTTTCATTTGTTTGTGTGTGTGCCACCGATCTCATCTGTTTGTGTCAGCTCTTCGACGAAACCCCCAGATTAAGCTCAAGTTGTTGTAACCCTGCGTCTTGAGGTGGATATACAGCAATTAGAGACCTACAACCTGTGCACAGACACACAAACTAACAGACCATCAGACAGAAGTTTTAGATATTTTGAATTAAATCTGATTATTATTTTGTCTGCATCTGCATATAATTATTGCCTGCAGCTAATGAGATATTTGGTTTTAATGCTTTGTTGTAATTTGAATTATTTTAAATCCCCATTCAATGAGCTAAGTATATACTTAGATTTAACTGAGGGTAAATCTGAAAACCGGTTTCCCTGTTGTATGCCTCCCCCGAGGCTCTAGCCCCAGATCTTTTCTACATCTGCATTATTTCATTTATGTCTACATTTCACTGAGCTATAATTATCAGCACAGAGAGCTGGAAGTTCTCTAGTGTCATCATCACAATTGAAAATTCCGGTGTAATAGCTCATAATAATGACTCTCTTATTAATAGAGAGCGGTTGTTTGAATAATATGTATGACACGGTGGGGCTGGGATGCTTTTTTAGTTCACATGGGACGCAGTTAAAAGCTTGTTAGACTAACACAGTCTAAATTAACTGAAAACACAACAAATACACTGAGATGCATGAATGCTCAGCAAACTTTCCAAGTGTACTGTAATAATTCCTAAGGAAAATCAGTTTGTAAAAATATCAGCAATGCAGCACGCTGTCTTTTATACTCCTCCCAAAAAGCCATGCTTGGATGTATATAATACACAAGAAAAGCTATTTTTGGAGACATACAGTTGAGACCAACAGTTTACAAACACTTGTAAATGAAGTTCTTTCATAGAAACAAAATGCTACCATATCTTCTGTCAAGCATGGTGGTGGCAGTATTATGCTGTGAGGCTGTTTTGCTGCACCTGGAACTGGTGCTTCATCCAAAATAAATAGAATAGCAAAGGTGAATTACTTTTACCTTCTTCAGGAAAGCCTAAAACCACCAGCCAGAAGGTTGGATTTTAGATGCAGTTAGGTTCAAACAAGACAATGACCCCAAACACAAAGCAAAAGCGGTAAAGAAATGGCTAAATCAAGCTCGATTTAAAGTTTTAGACTGGCCTCCCCAAAGTCCTGACTTAAACCGCTTCAAGAATCTGTGGACTGCCCTTAAGAAACAAGTCTGTATCAGAAAGCCAAGAAATTTAGTGTTACTGCAGCAATGCTGTAAAGAGTAGTGGTCGGATATAAAACCAGAAGCTTGTTGAAGAACATTTAACCAAATATTCGCATTGCTGTATTTATATTTTTCTAGAAAAAAATGTAATAAATTTAAGAACCAATGTTCATGATTGTTTTTTTATGTGAGAAAGACACATGTTTCAGTGATTCCTTCATAGAAAATTAAGATTCACAGGAGACTGCCATTATATACATGGTCTTTACAAGTGTATGTTCAAGACTGTAATTTGGTATACCTACCATACTCAAAGTTTTAATACTTAAGTTTTTCCTAATACCATAAAACACATTGCCAAGCATTTTTCAGCAGCAGCTCTCCAGTGTATTTGCAGTCTGTAACTGTCTCACTGTATAATTGTTAATGGCAGTCTGCCATTCCCCCCATGGGATGTGAACTGCACGCAGAAGGGATTCACCAGAAGCGGCGCATGTACATACTGGTTCCTGTTTCACCAAATTTGCAGCGTGCCAGCTGTGATTTGCAACATGAGATAATTTCCTCTCCGTTAATTTTGACACATTTCACTAACTAAGACAAACTCACTGTCTGTGACCCGGGCCCGGCCGTGTGAGAGCCCTGCAGCACTCACAATAATTGTAATTTCTGAGTGACAGTCTTGTTTGTGATGCTGCCACCATTTTTGCAACACGAGTGTAAGTAAATTGCTTTTGTCAAATAGGCCTCTGGATGTTGTTCTGACACCAGTATTCAGAGCATGCATGCATTGTATATAGTGTGCAAAACAAGATCATTCTTCATCAGACTTGCTCATTGAAACTAAATGACACAGCGAATCCTCTCTGCCCCTGTCGCCCTTCTGCTTTTCTGACAGCGAGTCAAGACGTGTTTTCTTCTTGCCGTCGTTGATGCATTTGAGCTGATTTATGGCATGTGTATTATTGCGATGATCTCGCCATTACCACCAGATCAACAAAGACCGAACAGACAGATTTTAGTGTAATGTGTTTTTGTACAGATTGTGCCTTTTTAAGTATTTTCTGCTGAGTGTACTTCATTTCTATTTGGGCTCAAATTAGGTATAATGGGAGCAGAGAACGAAACAGCGAGAGAGAAATGGAGGGAGCAGGTTTGCTGAGAAATGCACAGGAGTGGAGAGAGGCAGGGAGAAAGAGAGGGAACAACACACACCTAGGTGCATTAACAAGCACTGCTTGGAGGAGAGTGGGAGACACCCACACAGTGAAAGCACTATGCAGGAACCTGCTAGGTAGCAGCTACGCTCTGGGAAAGAACGTGTTTTTCATGCATGTTTTATGTGTGTTTGGACTGTGCATGAGTGTGAAACACAATGAGCACATATTGTAGGATGTCTGATTTGGTTTCCCGTTTGGTAGCTCTTCGAACGGAGAGGACTTGGCTCAGCATTTGTCCTCACCGGTGGGTTTGTTACAGCACATGGCTGCCTGGAATCGTGCAAAAGGAATGAGAATACCGACACATGAATCCCTCTCCCTCTGTGCTTCATTCATACGGCATTTCAACCAAATGAGGGTCCTCAGCGTGGGCGTTGGGCCAAATTTGCTGCTCCCCAGTCAGTTTGATATTGAATAGAGGACACATACTGTAATTTTGCCTGATGTGAATCACTGCATAAATAAACTTTACTGGAAATTAAATTCAGCATTTAGGGAAATGTTTTGTTTGCTCTAACTGGCTTTGCATTCTACCCTGCAGCTTAAATCATTTCTACAGTGCAACAAATACTCACATTTTTTTTATTTTATTTTAGTATCATGCAGCAGATTTCTTAATTCTGTTTGGTGTGGCGCCCAACTGATGTATCAGCATGACTGGACACTGAGCTTGTCACAAATACAAGATTATCAGCAAAGAAATCAAGCGCAGAAATGCAAAAAAAAAAAAAAAAATTGCTTAGAAAGGAGACTTTGCATAGTTTATATGCTGGAGAGCATTTACAAATATATTTTTTTACTTGTATAATATCCCCTTCAGCACATAATGTTCTTTAAAAACCACATTTAAGGGGTTCCACATTCAAAAATGTCCATTAACACAGTCTGCCTATCAATATGGATTTGTTTTCCCAGGAATATATGTATATATATGTTACCTTAAAAATCCCGAATGACTCAGTTTCCAATTAGCTGTCATTGCAGGCTCCTCTCCAGCGCTTTGACAAACCCTGTCCTTTGAATCACATAGAATAGCATGACGCCTCAATATTGCATTTGATATAGAACGGATGGAGCGAACAGGACGAGCTCCGCACAGGTTCACAGGTTGGTTGCGTCCATTACAGCAATGTGATCTCCCTCCCTCTGATCCCAGTTGGCAGAGGAGAGAGCCTTTTAAAGACAGCAACTGTGGAGAGCAGACACTCGATGCCCTGTGCCGGGCACCACCAGCTGGGCTTGGCACAGCATCAACATTATTAGCACCAGTGCTCCCTTGGTCCATAGAAGCCTTTTGTGAGTGAGAACAGGCAGGCAGAGGGAGAGGAGGAATTTAAATAGAGGATTTATTATCATTTTTTCCCCTTTGATTTTGCTCCTTCGGAATCATTTGACTTCTATGTCTCATGCATTTGTTATTTCTCGGGACCAAACTGAAAGAGGGAACAGTACGAACAGGTTAAAATGACGAGACACAGTTCATCAGATCACATTCCCTAACAGTATCCTCCTGTAACTCACACACTGGACTACATATATGTACACGCATGCCAGACATTCCTCGACAGTAATGCAAGCAGACGCCTGCTGATGTTATATAGGACAATAAAAGCCTTTGCAATCAGGGACTACAACCATCATCAGATCACTATCACACAATCAGGCCCTGGAGGCCGGCGCAGGCAGCAGGGAGCTGTGTGTCATGGTCACACTTGGGCTCAGGGATATTGGCTGGCCTTGGGATCGCTTGGCAAGCTATCATCCTTCGAGAAGCTGTACCTCCCACCTACGCGTACAGGCGCGCGCACACATACATATACTGTGCAATGTATACTGTATATAGTATGCGCATATAGTATGTAATCATTTAAGTGGAACCTTGCATTTAGTACAAACAAACAAACAAAGAGACAGACAACGGTATGCAGCAGGCATGTACACACAAAGAGAAAGCTGCATGTACTGAGGTACTGCTGCTTAATTTACTTTCTTGCTTCCATTCTCTTGTATTTCTGAGGAAAATACTGCACTTCTCACTCCTCTATGTTTATTTAACAGTGGGTTTGTTAGTTATCAGTTAGCTCTTTTGCAGATCCAGATTTTTAAAAAAAACCTACTATGAGCATATAGAAGATAATAAATTGCTATACAGTGCATGAAACTTGACAGAGTAATTACAACTGGCAATCAGCTGTGACATTAAAATGTCATTTCTTTATATGAAAATAATCCAGTGATAAAATAATAATACTTGAAAATGGGCCATTCTGCACAGTGAAGTCATATTTTTAAAAAAATATATGAATAAAGCTGCAGAGAAACAGTTGCAAAATGTATGTCTCCTGTATGCACACAGAAAACATGGAGGACTTCATGCAGCACTGCGTACAGTTATTGCAGTTCATAAATAACAAATAGTGTATATTAGCATCCAGTATCAGCATACAATAAACCAAAGATTTTCCTGTAGGACACATGTTAATTTTGTTTTGTTTTTTTAACTGATAGCATCCTGCAGTATTCTGAAGAGACCCCTGCAAAATGGCCACTGTTTAGCAGTAACCCAGATGTAATTAACACTGGCTGTGTTGTTTACACTATGAATCAAGTGCGGACTGCCTCCATACTGCCTGCATCCTCCCTCTCTCCCCCCCCCTCCTTTTTTCTCTCTCTGGCTCCGTGGCCGCCAGAGCCCACCAGATGGTAGCGAAATACAAAGTAGTTTTAGCCCTTTAACAACCCTCCGCTCCTTCTTCTTTACCGCTCTGCAGAGTCCAGCCTGAACTTGTCTTCGTCACATATGAAGTCGGGTTCTTAAGTGAGTCACAATTTAATCACAACCCAGGCCTTGGCTTGTTTTCAATGGCTTTGAATAGTGAAAGCTTTGTTATTTGGGAATTTTCGGGAAAGTGTTGCTGATGAACTGGTGGGGAAGATTAAACCTGCGGTGTGGACACCTAGCCTCTTTAGCAAAACCTGGCTGGGGGTTGATGAAATATGAGGAAAGGCCATCATGTTAAACAGCCACTTAATCAGATGTAGGTTAGGCAGCATGGTGTTAATTAGAGTGGACTCTGAACCGGACCACGCTGCCAGCAGCATGCTGTTGCCTGAAGGGTCTGGTGGGACACGACGGCTCTGAACATTTGCAGCCTCTTTTGTCAGACTTAATAAAATAGTTGGGCACGGCATCATATTTGATGTTTTTTTTTGCGCGCTGTCATAATCTGTGATATTTTTAACTGCGCTCGTGGCTTAGCTCGAGAGATGCCAGACTGTCAGCGGTTGCAGTTAAGTGTATCAACAACTTTGGGATGGATTGCTTTGAAATTTCCATACAGACACTCGTGTTGATCACAGAATGAATTGCATTAACGTTACTGATCCTCCGACTTTCTATCTAGCAGGAGGTCCAAAATTTGAATTTGCTCAATACTTCTAATCTAAATGGAATCTAAAGTAGATTTAAAAGTAAAGTGGGTGAGCATGGCAAACATTCCCATCATCATGTTATCATTGTCATTGTTATCATTGTAATAATATTAGGATTTAGCTCACAGCACTGCTGGTCCGAGCCTGAAGTGACTGTAGCTCCTTGGTCTGGAGCAGAATGAATATGCTCTGAAAATCAGACCATCTTTGCAGGGGAAAAAATCTAGTATGCAAGACAGTGTGTCTGGCAGTGGCACCAGTAGTTTGTTTGAAACAAACAGAAGAGAGACTAGGTAGTTAGCCTGAGCAGGCTGTGCATATTTGAACTGCTTCACCCATTTAGCTATGTAAACCAATTGTTTTCAAAGTTTGAAAAGGGTATTAACTCTCTCTCTCCCCGTCTGCCTTTATTCCAAAGTTCAAATATACAATTTACCGGCGCGGCAAGATAAAAAACCTGCGAGGTTACAGCGATGAAATAATAATTCTTGAAGTAAAAAGATCGCTTAGACTGGTAAAAGTACAATGTAAGGTCAGAATGGAGGTTTTTTTCAACATGAAAGCATCTGTCCGGGTTTGATAAGAGCACTTTAATAACACTGCATCAGTACTGAATCAATATATATAGACATATTTTCTGCTCTCGCCCTCCACCATTTCGACAGGACCCTGTCTTTTAAAGCAAAGAAAACTCTGCAGTGTAGTCCTTTATCCCCCCCTTTAAAGTGCGCTTAAATCTACAATAAAACCATGAATGTGCTTTCACATAAATCCAGCTACCATCAATGAATCTGTTACCCAGGAGTCCCCTGTTGGGAGAAGCCAGTCTTACTTCCCTGTGACAAAAATCCCATTTTAAAAAAATGCAGCAAGCCTGCTCTGTTGCCTCAGCATTTGGAAAATGCAATGTGAGAAAGGGATTAAACCTCTAATGCACAAAAGAAAAAGAGGAAAAATAACAGCGACGGCATTGGCAAATCCACACTCTGAGCAACGCTCGTGCACACAGCTCAGTGAAATACTGTAGAGAGCAACTGGGGAAGGCAGAGGGATGACAAAGGGGATGAAAGGGACGAAGAGACAGGGGTGAAGGGAGGAGGGACTGGGGCAAAACATAGGCAGTCAGAAAGAAAAAGACGAAGAGAGACGGAGTGGAAAAGTTACGGACAGAGAAAGAGATGGCAGTACACTGAGCCGCAGTCACCCAAGGGCTTTTTCCTTTTTTTCCCTTACCAAAATGATCCGACACCGCCTGCTCTCCCCTCTCTGCTGGGAAACCTGAAACAGCCATAATATGCCCCATAAATCACATATGTCACATTTCAGTGTTTTTCAACTCGTGTCTTTTCATTTCCTTGCAAGAACCGAACATTTGTGCAATTCTCAATGCAGCGTCTCAGTTTCATCACCCAGGGCCCCATGGAACACACCAACACCAGAAATATAGCGCCGTGCAAGAAGTTTAGGGCACCACAACTGTAGTGAGGATGCTTTCAGAAGTAACGCCATGAATAGCTTTTATTTATCACTTACCTTCAAACAAAGTGCAGCAAAGAGAAGAAAACCTAAATCAAAGCAATATTTTTTTACGAGCGCCATTTGCTTTTGAAACAGCACCAGTTCTCCTCGGTAAACTCAGCCACAGTTTTTCAAGTTATTTGGCAGGTAGTTTGTTCGAAGCGGCTCAGAGAACTGGGCACATTTCTTCTGTGGATTTAGGGTGATTCAGTGTCTTTTCGTGTAATCCCAGACTGACTCAAATATATTAAACTCCCTCTTTGGCTATTGATTAAGGCCCCCCAGCAGTCATCTCTATGTATTAAATTATTGTAATTAAATATATGTAATTAAATATTTTCTGCTTTAAAAAGATGTAACTGTACAAGATTACGTCCGTTTCCACCCACTTTTCAACTATTTGCTGCAGCTCAAGCGCACCAGCTCACTTACAACTCTGCTCAAACTCTGTAACTACTCTGTCCTGCGTAATGAATAATGACCGGGAAAGCTATACTTGCAAATTTATAGGATTAGTAGTTTTGTTACACATGAAACTTTGGATATCTGAATCAGTGACGTTAAGCTGTAGTTTTAAAGTGGAAATATTCAGCAGTGGTGTTGACTGCTTATTTGCTCATGATATGTCTTCAAGTAAATAAAAAAAACACCACAAGGACATGTTAACATGGTAAAAAATAAAAATAAAAAAAATGATTTTAACCAGAGGAGGTGTGATGGAAATAGTGTCATTTCATATCTTGAAATCTGATGCTATGATTTTCCATATCATGGAAAACTCTAAGTCCTTCGTTCCTTCGATAGAGCAGCTTCCTAAAGATGAGACTGAGGCATGTCCTTAGAAAGACCTATGGCCATAGTTACATTTCATCAGTTGACCCAAGAGCCTTTTCAGACTGAAACTCTGACAAGATCTCTATTTTTTAATTTTTGTTTTAAGGATTTAATTCCTCTGAAAATGACTTAAACGCAACCGGTCATAAGTATAAGATTAACATATGACTGACATGTAAATAAATGATAACCTAAAAGGTCACAGAGGCCTTTGAGATCTGGGATCCCTGCAGCCATTATCATCGTGCTGCAGGACATCTTATTTTTCTTGTCTGTGAAGATAGTTTTTAGGACTCTGGCTGTATGTTTGGTGTTGTTATGCTCAATTAATATGGAACCAGTCAAATATCTCCCTAAAGGAACTGCATGATGGGTAAGAATCTAAGCACCTGAAGTGCCAAATCACAGTAGTCTACATGGTTAAATACAAGTTATATTGCAATTTGTTTAGCAAAAAACATAACAACATGGAGATAATTCTAGGCCTTGGAGACATCTTTAAGCAGAGTTCTCCTTGGAAATGTCAGAACACTCTGACATTTTGGGACATGTGTATCTGTCTTCTGAAGCACTAAATGAGAGCATTTTCACACTCTTATGTCAGACTGTTCAATATTAAGCTGGAACCAGGACATGTTAGCTCAATATTCATCCATCCTTCCATTTTCTTCCAGTTACCTGGGGTTGGGCTGTGGGCTAAACAGGGCATTCCAGATGTTTCTCGCCCCGGCAACGTTTTCCAGCACTTCCTGGAGGATCCCAAGGTGTCCCCAGGCCAGATGAGATATGTAATCTGTCCAACGAAATCTGGGTCTACCAGGGGTCTTCTCTCAGGTGGACCGCCAAAGTTAGGCACTCTCAGAAGAATCATCACCTTAGGGCTTTGGAGGGGTTTGTGTGTCCCTGTAGTCGTAGGAACTATGTTGTTGGGGTCAATGATAGGGTCTCCTAAGGCAAATCGATCCTAGGGGAGGGATCACACTAAGAGCAATTCAGATGCTGCAGTGAATCAGCAAGCAAGGAGCAGCATGACCTTGTATACAGGGAACAGGGAAACCGTGACACCCTACTGGAGCCAGGTCTGGGTGGCCAAACCTTTACCCATGAAGCTCAGTCAGGTACAATCCCATAAGGCTACACAGGGATTGACATTGGGGTTAAGTGCACTGCAAGCTGGGAAGCAGCCAATAAGGAGTGCCGACCCCATACTGGCGCAGAGTGGTTCTGGTCTTGGGAATGTTTGCACAATAGCTTAGCCTAAACAGGAGGAACTGCTAGGATTTGTCCAAAACTAGCAAAATCCACCTAGCAGTACCTACAAGGATTTACTCATGAATGCATGGAGTCTTATTTGCTTTGCTTTTTGTTACCTCTGGACATAGCCCTATTAGCTGTTTGCCTTTGTTTCCAGATGTTATGCTACGCTAAGCTAAGCTAAGGAGCGTACATGTTGCAAGAATGTTACATTGAACTGTGTGTGGTTTTGAGTAAACATGTTGAAAGCAAACCCCCTCTCTGCCTTGTTGTTGTAGATAAGATCATACCAGCTGGCTCCATTTTTCCATTGAGCAGGCAGACACAAGGCTGGTATCGATCTTCTACCTCTCATCAAGCAAATAGGCATCGAGCAAATAAATATATTTTCCTAAATTGCTGCTGTAAGTAATACGATTGGAAGCGTTACAGCCCGTCATCCGTTGTCAGTGGTTCCACTTTTGTCCATGCACTTTCATTTTCCACACTGGTTGCAACTCAGCACTAATTACGTACAGACGTGTTTTTTTCCCGCCAGTGTCTATACTCTGGCCGAGAATTTCATCTTGGCAGATAAAACAAATGCAGTATCTCGCTCGGTCGGGGAGGAGAGCGAGAGTGGCTATCTTGATTAAAGCAGATATTATATTAAGCCATGGTGGAATTTTTTGAAGTAAGGGGGAAAAAAAGAAGAAATCTCTCCTTGACTGGTGAAGTTTTAATTGTTACAAACTTTTAGAGATGCAATAATTTATCTGACAGCAGAATTTCTGACTAATACTCGCACTGGCTGCGCAGTGAAGCAGCACAAATACATATAAACTATGGAATGAGATGAATAATTACCTCTTTCTTCTATCAAATCATCAAACCCCATGGGTCTGTCTGTGATCTGAGGGCAGAGTGACTGCAGCTCCAAGAAAACAAAGAGCTCCCCTCTCTCCCACTGACATTGTGACTCTGGCGCTGATGGCAATGCTGCCGGGACGTGTATTTGTCGGAGTGCATATCTTTATGTCTTAGTGTGTGTATGTGTGTGTGTTGTTGTTGCTCAGTGCCTGGCAGCTGCAGCCCAGTGATGCATGGTGAATAACAGGTCAGCGCTAATCTCATTAGGGCTAATCAGATGTATATGATATGTATAAACAGTGGAGTTCCACTGTACACAAGCAGCCACAGTACATGTCCATCACCAGCCGAGCGGTTGTGCGTGTTTTGTGTGTGTTTTGTTAGGAGGGATGCTGGGGGAAGAGGACAGCTGATCGGGGAGAGGCGAGAGGGGAGAAAGAGAGATGTCGTTTTCATGGGTGCTACATTATCAGAGGAATTATGGAATTATGCACAGGTGGAGAGCCGCTGTGAATACTAATGTGGGGAAAAGATGAATATATTTGTATAAACACACACACATATACACAGCGCCAGCTCTGTGGAGTACAGTTCACCTGTTCTAAATGAGGAAACTGCATGCAACTTTCGACAAATGAGGCATGCCTCTGGGAAGCTAGAGAGCCGAGGTTTGTCACTGTGGCTGAGTGTGAGTTTGCATGTGTGTGTGTGTGTGTGTTTCTGTGGTGTGTGCATGCATCTTGGTAATTGGTTCCCGCAAGTGTGCTCATATTTGTATGGTCCTCACGTGTCACGCATATGAGAGAGGGACATGCAAGGATGATCTAAGACATCAAGGGTTGGAGAGCAAGATGTAAGGTGTGGGGGAAAAAATGCAAGTCGATAAATGAGAGAAAATGGTCTCTGAACTGGTGCATCTGTTGGCAAAAAAAGAGGGCTGTGTGATTTCAGATGGTTATGTGGGTTTCTGAGTACTAGGCAGGGAAGTGAGAAGGACAAGGAAACAAAGGTTTTGGGCATCGTCTTTGAAACCCTCTCCCCTCTTTGTGTGAGTGTCCCGAGGGTTCAAGATTGGTTCCACTTAAAGCACTTAAAACACCCCACAGGACCTGTGCTTGGCTCCGTAATAAATATCAAGATCGCTCTTGGATTGTTTTTAAATTGAATGCAATCTGCCAGAGCTGTGAGCCATCATTTCATATTTTTCCCCCCTTGATCTCTCCTTCTGCTTGATGCCAGCCTCTTTTTGTTTCCATCATAAAGGGATTTTCAGGAATTGTTCTGCTCCAAAGTAGGAAAAGGATCTTTGCCTTATAAATCATTTGAGCCAGACAATATTTGATGTATCGCAGCCATCAAAAGTTAAAGGATGGGGGAAATATTTCTAGGAATGGTTGTTAAGTCAGAGGAGAAGCTAATAGAATGACATAAATCATTCAAACAAAGAGGCTCATGAAGGAATCGGTGGATTATTTTGGCTCTGGGGCTGCAAACACAGCAGCATGTCGAACCGTGTTTATACTGTAAAACGTCCAATATCCTGTTCTCAAATAAAATAATGGCGTCGTGTAGCCAAATCGATCTTTATGTGAACATAAACAAACTCCCGGCTCTAATATTGCTCAGACATAAAAAGGAAAAAAAAACTCTTTAGGCTGCTGCTGATGAAGCATGTTACTGAGATTGATGGTAAAGGGCTTCTTTAAAGTCTTCATTCTGAAACAGGATGCTGCATAAACATGACTCATCTTGATGTAGTCGCTGTCACTTCCATCACTACCCGGAGCTACTCAGTCTTTGTTTATTTATTTATTTGCAACTGTGAGTTCATTCTGCAAGGAATTCAATACAAAAATGTCTGCTTTAGCAATTAATGTATTGTGACATTCAACGGTGAGGCAGCTATGAATGACATTTTCGAAGAACAATGCATCAAATGACAGTATGAAAACACAACGTCAATGTAAAAGTGATAATGGACCTATAGAGAATTATGACCTGAATCTGCAGCTCCACTCGGCTGCAGAAAGCTTTAGTTTCAGTTCAGTGTTTAGCTGTTTAGCATACATTGTAAAAAAAAAAGCGCGTTTGAGCTGTAGTTGAAGTACTATTTCAAATAAATCTCATTTTTCTTTCTCCTTTGGCAGTGACAGTTAATTTTGTGGGTTCTGTCACCTTGAAATTACACTTCATCCCTTTTAAACTGGCATTTTAATTTTGGCAAACATGCAAAAATGAGGTTTACTACCCTTTTAGTGTCGTGTTAATGTTTGTTGAAATTCTTCTGCTGCAACTCAAACGCCGGTTTAAGATTCAAGATTCAAGACCTTTATTGTCTTTGTACAGCTGCAGACAACAATCCGACACAATTACAGTGGTACTTCTCTGAGTTAAAGTAGAATAAAAGATAAGATAAAATAAATAATAATATAGAATAAAATAAATAACAAAATACCCAGTGTAAGAAAATGTATAAATAATATCTAAGAAATGTAAACACAAAGTGAGGTAGTGCAAACAAATGTGATTCGATTCAAAGACTACAAGGTGCCAAAGATTACAAAGTAAAAGGAAAGAAAGGAAAGGTGCATCTTTGGCAAAATCATCTTTTACATATTACATTCCAGTAAAGCAAATGGTTAAGTTGGAAAAACTGCAAGTTGACTTTCCTAAAAATTTGGCTGCACCAAGAAATTGTTCATTTTAGAGGAATCAAATGATTTAAGCAGATCTAACCTAAACCAGTGGCATTAATTTTCCTTTGCTAACTTAACCCTAGAACACTAACGTAACAATTAGTAACACCGTCACTAATAGTGGGTATATCTTACCAGATAAAAATACTTCTCATCAAAATATAATAAAGTACAACAATACATGACGGATTGACCTACTTTTCTTTTGTTTTCCCCAATACAACGTCTCATAAAATGAAAAAAAGGTATCATGATAAGACCCTACAAAAAGGCTCTAAAATTAGCGAAAAAATATGGAATCATTAATGAAAAATGCCTTTTAAAAAATAATGGAGCTGGGAACTTTTCCAGTAAAGACACAGTCTTCCTGCATCACTGATAACTGTGGGAGAGATATATTATATAGATAGAGAGTATATTACACCCAAAAAATATTTTACTCTCCATCACTAACGTCGGATGAAAATCACCCGAACACGTGCCTGTTGAAAAAACCAGTGACGGGAGCAGGGAAACACGCTTACCTTCTGTGACGTCAGTGAGCAGCATGAAGCTACCCAAGGACCCAGACAACTCAGACGATGGCAACACAATGAAAATCATGCAACCACAATCGCATGGCTGAAAAAGCCCCGGAGACTGTACGTCACCAACTGAAACAATTTATTTGAGTTGGTCCAACTATTCTCTTTATTTCAGTGTGAAGCTGCACTGTTTTAATTCAGTGTCATTGTAATTTTTGGCCACGGCAGGTAGCTGTTTTCAGCAACACAGGTCCCAAATCTCAAACTACAAACTACTGACAGTGTTGCTTCTAATACTGAGTTTGTAAAATGCAGCTTTTTGCAAAAAAAAAAAAAAAAGTGTGTCAACTTAAATACTCACAACACCATAAAAAAATGCAGCTTTTGTAGTTTAAAAGTCTTTCTTGTTTCAAAGCATACGAAATATCTGCACCCGAATAAGACATTTCCATTTGTTTCAGTGTACAGCTGCAGAGATTTTCTACAAACTCCGAACATCTTCAAACACAATAGACAATGGTTTCACCTCCAGCTGACATTGCTGTATTTTGTTGCACAATCCAGTCAAAAGAATACCAGAGTATTCTTTGTGTTGCAATAGTTTTAGGTAAAAACAAAACATTTCAACATCCTTCATTTCTCAAAGTTCAAGGTACAAGTTCATCAGTTAAGTTTTTTGGTTTTTTTTAAGAATCCTCAGCTTTCAGCCACACATTCAGGTTTTTGCTAAAACAGTTACATTTTTATACTTGGGCATTATTCATCGTATAAAGTAAAGTAAAAAACAAACTTCTCGGCAGAAACTTTCAGCCTCTATCTGATTTCAGCAAACAAGTTGTCAAGTTGTTATTCCCTCAAGTTTTTCTCGGAATACATTTACGGCCGTAATGATTTACTGAAAAATGCAGTGCATCCTGTAGTTTGACCCAGATGAATAAAAGAGTTTGCAGATGGAAGAATCAGAATGTGATATTGATTTCTTTTGAAAGAAAAAAAAGTAAATTTCGCTGGAGGAAGGCTAAAAGGTCACGAGGAGAAGTGAAATGAAGAGGTAGTTATGAGGCGTATAAAAAAAGAAAGAGTCAAAGCTGCCAGTTTATTTGAATTGCATGAATTCTACACCGTCATAGTCAAAGTGAATGAACAAATCAAATAATTACTTGTGTTTGTTGGATAAAGGAATTCAAAATGTATCATGTACTACTGAAATGGAATACAATGGACTATGACTGAATGTGTATATTGCGTCCATAACCTAATTTAGATTGAGCTATTATTTTAAAATACATTGTGAAAACAATATATTCCGACAGCCTATCTTTTAATGTAGTTGGTAACACGTTAATTGAATGATCGGACTTGATAAACTTTCCCTTCAGTGCAGCAAATAGTGTAAGCTCTATAAGCTCATCCGCTCTTTTCAACAAATAGATTAGCGGAATGACGGACTCTTTTCCTAATCAGTATTTTTCCGAACACCACGCACACACACACACACACACACGCACACACACACACACATTTACACATTCACTGCTGGCTCTGGGAGAGCTGATATGGTCCTGGCTGTTCCCTTTCCCAGGGAAGCAGAGGGGATGAAAGAGTGCAGTGATGGGTCTCTCATTCTCTGATCTGCTGCTGCCTTTGACATCAGCAGTCACCAAAACTTAAAGCACAGGAGAACTGGGGGACAAGCAGGAAAAAAAGGAAACCTGACAGCCTGCCCGCCCCAGCAGCCGCACATAAACTCAGTCCCCTCCTTTTCTTTCTTTAATTTCCCCTTTCCTCGCTGTTATTTCTTTAATTGGCCTGTCACCATTAATAAGGCTTGAATAAACTGTACATTGAGCATGCCTCTGCCCCTCCCAGACCCCTTTATACATTCCTCCTCTCCCACATGGAGAAAATTGATGCTTCACTGCACCTATAGAGAGAACATAAGGAACTGATAGGAGCTGAACAGCAGCTCGGCAGTCTCCTGCTGCGTCCCTAGCTGTACCGAAGCCCCGACTCATTCTCCCTGGCAGCCAACGCGTCCGCTGAGATCCTATAGCGTCAGATACTTTGCGGTCTCAAAGTCATTTTTCATACTCCCTCGCAGGTTGGTCATCCAGGACTTGTCAAATACGATCACCGCAGTGTATTTCAGCCCATGTGGGACCATGAAAAGAGGATCTGAGCTGAGCTGTAATGTGTTGACCTGGGTAAATGTGGAGTGTCTCTAACTGTGTGGACAGACGGCATGAAAGGAATTCATGTGTGCCAACTGGAGCAGTAAAGATAAATCTCAGCATGCCAGGAGTGAGAAATTTCAGCTTGAGCATCCCTTTGATGACTTATTACTGGGGTTGTATGGGTGGCTATCATGGGTGTTTTTCCGGTGCAGTTCAACCGTGTATCCCGGCCGCTTTATCTTTGTGTTTAGCATGTAACACTGAGTGTGCCAGTCAGAGCCGTCCTGTCTGCACTGGTGCCTGCTTTGCGTTGCCTCTCTCTGGGGAACAGGCACACCCATCAGGAACCATTAGTCTTCACCCTGACAGGCCAGCCTTCCACTGAGAGACTCTCTCTGGCAGAGCTTTCTGATTGCCTCAGACAGTGGTCGGGTATTTTTACTAACAGGCTGAGACACTGTGCCATTTGTGCGGGGCATTTTCTGCTGGCAATACTCCTAATGCATGCTCTCTCATTCTAACTAAAGGGCGAAGCAAGTCGCCCAAGAATCCTGCTCTGTTTCTTATGTTCCTCCGCAGGTGAACAAATATGGGGATGAAAGGTTACGGACATGTCAACGATTCTCATTGCAGTGCCTAATGATATTACCCTCTTGTTTGCAGACGGACGCAGCGCTGATGTATGACGCCGTGCATGTGGTGGCAGTGGCAGTGCAGCAGTCGCAGCAGATCACCGTCAGCTCTCTGCAGTGCAACCGCCATAAGCCGTGGCGCTTTGGAGGACGTTTCATCAACCTTATCAAAGAGGTACAAGGCTATCGCTGCTCCCGATACACACCCCATCTTGACCTCTGACCCCTGGAATCTGCCGCAGCTCTGTTATTGTGTTACATGGATCGGTGCAATGGTGTATTTGCAGGCATCTCATTGTGCAGCACAATTTGAGTTTGGTTCTCACAGCAAACAAGAAACTGTAATCACCCTGATTAAGCCCATATATCTCAGTATTCTCAGTAATGGAAACAGAATAACAGCAAAATTACCCACAGTAACTACATGTTTTTTGTGATGTTTCATTCTTTTTTCCCCCCCACACTTTCTCCGTGCATATCTCCACCCGTGTTTATATCAAAGCCTCAGTGTGTCTCCTTAACTCTCTAGTCAGGGTCAGCCATTTGCTTTGTTCTACAAAGCTCTTTCATTCTGTGGATGGTATCATTGCAGGTAATTTTCAGAATGAGCCATTGTAGTAGCTGGTGCTTCCTCCCCCTCCTGTGTCTGCTATCGCTCTCCATGCCCGTCTGTTCCTCCAATGGCTTTGAAGTGAAACTTCAAGCACAATGAACCACATGCATAATGAACTCTTACCTGTCAAACCTGCTTCTACCCTCGCTGCTTTATTGTTTCTTGTTATGTTGTTGAGATAGACAGTCAAGGGAGAGCCAGGCAGAATTCATAATTGGGGAAGAAAAAAAAGTTTTATGGTTAGAGGTTGGATTGATATTGTCGAGAAAGACGTTGTCTTAAGGTTAATGGAACAAGTGTGCAGAGAGCTGAGGACTTGAGTTTATTATGCTCTGTGTTATTTCTGTCTTTAGGCTCACTGGGATGGTTTGACAGGACGTGTTCTCTTTAACAAGACCAACGGACTGAGGACAGATTTTGACCTAGATGTCATCAGTCTGAAGGAGGAGGGACTGGAAAAGGTGTGTCACTCACTGGTGCTGCAGAGGCTGTGTGGATTCTGAGTCCTGAGTTAAAAAGTGTTTGTCTGGGTGCTGTGAAGCATTTATTTCCTATCTGTAGACAAGACAAGGCGCTTTAACCTTGACACTGAATTGTTTCAACAGATTGGAACATGGGATCCTCCCAGTGGTCTGAATATGACAGAGACTCACAAAAGCAAGACATCCAACATCACCGACTCTCTGGCTAACAAATCCCTGCGTGTATCCACCATTCTGGTAGACACAGCCGAATGGAAACACAAATCAACAAATCCACATGAAAACTACCTAAGACACAGAGCTGCACCTCCACACCAACCTTGTTTTTCCCTGTGCAGGAGGAGCCGTATGTGATGTTTAAGAAGTCGGACAAGCCTCTGTATGGGAACGACCGCTTTGAGGGCTACTGTATCGACCTGCTGAGGGAGCTCTCCGGCATCCTGGGTTTCCGCTATGAGGTGCGATTAGTGGAGGATGGGAGGTACGGAGCGCTGGATGAGAGCACAGGCCAGTGGAACGGCATGGTGCGGGAGCTCATGGACCACGTGAGTCAGCAACCACCAGGGCAGGGAAAGATGCAGCAGTCACAGTGTGCTGCAAGATTACTTTTTACCATATAAACACATTCGGTACAATATAATGGTCCAATCATTCTTTACTGCCAGTTGTTTGAAGACAGTAAATCTCTGAACACTCAAGTGGGGCATTTTTACATTTTTACTCTTGAGTTATTTGTGTTGAAAGTAGTGTAAAATCCGACTGTACAGTGGGACTATTTTACCTCGTTTCCAAAAAAAGCCTCAAAGCCTGCCATATTCCTTCACGTTTGAAGGCAGAGCTCATCTGTAAAATTCTCTAAAGCTGATTCCAATTGGAAACAGGCTGAAATATTCTCACTGCACTCGCATGCCTTTTAAAGAAAGATTACAATGATTTAAAGAGAGTCTGCAGAGCATTTAAAAGAGAAAATAGCACTCCTGCTCATATAGATAAAAAGGTGAAAACTGGTTTGAACAGTGGCTTATGGTAGCTAATAATAGCTCATAATATAAAGTTTTGTATAGATATTCCATCATTCACTTAGTTTGACTTTATCATCGTTCTCTACTTGTTCTGCTGCTACACTATACATTGATATTGTCATAATGTTAAAACCAGCTGCCTAACATTGTGATGGCTTCCCTCGTGTCACTAAAGCAGCCGTCTCACCTGTTGAGACCTGGACTCGCAAAAATTCTGAGGGAGCTCTGTGGTATCAGGCACTAAGACGCTAGCAGCAGATCCTTTAAGTCCGACTTGTTTTTCCAGCACAGATGCGCAATCGGATTAAGATCTGGGGATTTAGAGGCAAAATCAACACCTTGAACTCTTTGTCATGTTCTTCAAGCTTTTGAGCAATTTTTCGCACTCAGTGGTGGATAAAGGTCAAGATTCTCACCAGTCTGCTGCTACACAGACTCATATTCAGCAAGTTCCGATGCTCTGTGTGTTTTCACTCCTAGTGTTGAGGTTTTTAGCATTTGTGCTACAGTCTCTCAACACTTGCATAATGCATTAGTTGGGCCACTTTTGGTTAGTACTAACCCCTTCAAACTTGGAACACCCTACAAAACCTGCCGTTCTACTTGCTCTGACCCTGTCGTCTAGCCATCACAGTTTGACTTTTGTCCATGCTCTTGGCCGTTTTTCCCGCCTCCAACACATCAGCTTCAAGAACTAACTGTTCACTTGCCTCTTAATATATCCCACATTTAGACAGGTGCTTTTGTAGCGAGAAAATCACTTAAGACGTCATTGGTACTAATGTTCAGGCTGATCGATGTATATTATTCCCTAATTGGATGCTGTTGGCATGTAGGTTTTCAGGACTCAAACATAGAAATGACTTTATGAGATGGAAGATTTTGCCATAAAAAGCCTTCAGCACATGGGTTTTACTTTCTCCCACTACAGACGATAGTTAGCTAATTAGCATTAGCAACAAAAGCCATGAGACAAAGAAAGAAGCACCACCTATAGAATTTCAAAAATCCCGAGCCAAAGCTATAAGGAAAGGAAGACATTGGCACTGCTACATGAAGTTATTTCTTCCAAGGATTATGCAAAATCCTTGAGAGCGAGTGCTTAGCTGTACAGAAGGCTAATGTAATGTTCAGAGGGGACATGAGGTTAATTTGTCCCAGATTAATTTAATCCTGAAATTGTTGCCTCAGTGACTCACCTTTGACTCCACATAAGCGGGATCAGAAATGCAACCTGCAATTTCCAGAAGAACTCAGCCTCCCACCTGATAATCTAGCCGAAGTAATGACCACAGCGATTTTCTCCCTCGTGTCAGGTCTCCTCCTCCTGTTCATATTGACCAGAACAGCTGTTGACAGAAATCAGATGTTAATTGAATTGTTGTTGGGTTTTTTTTTTTCTTTCTTTATCGGTGGACTCAAACACTCGTCAACCCCCCACTCGATACCGCCTCTCTTATCTCGTTGCAGAAAGCCGACCTCGCAGTCGCCCCTCTGGCCATCACCTATGTTAGAGAAAAGGTCATCGACTTCTCCAAGCCCTTCATGACGCTGGGGATAAGTATCCTGTACCGCAAGCCCAACGGCACCAACCCCGGGGTCTTCTCCTTCCTCAACCCCCTCTCGCCCGATATCTGGATGTATATTCTGCTGGCTTGCTTGGGTGTCAGTTGTGTGCTGTTTGTCATAGCCAGGTAACATGTCAACCCCCCCTCCCCTTGTCCGTCTTCCCTACCTGCTTGCCTGCTTTCATCTAACATAAGCTTCGTCCTGGCCTACAAGAGGCAGTACATGATGTCTACTCTTCTACTCTAGAAAATATGGTCTCCAATACAGCACATAAAATCTGCAGTAAACGTGTAAAAGACCATACCAATGTTTTTACATGTGTCAACCAATGATTATGTCGTTATGATCAAGGAAAGGCAACTTTGGAGAAAATAATAAATGGTAGTAAACTGCGGTCTCATTACAGTGATGGACCTAAAACATGAAAAAACACTAGTATGGTCTTTAATATTAGCTGGCAATACTCCAGGTGTGTTTGCGCAAGCGTCAGCAACTGTAAAACCAGCTGCAAGTTTATATCTCTCAATCAGCTGTAAGAGATGTTCAAGCACATTGCTGACAATGCGCTTGCACGGTTCTTACGGTATCTCGATGAACCTTTCCCCCCTAAACCCCCCAGTGCATGACCAGTGTAGTGTGATGTGTGTCAAACCCCCCAGGGCTCCTCCTCTCCTTTGATCCTGAAAAGGTTTGGGTTTAACGCACATCCCATCAGATGTTACCGGCAAGATGATCACGTGAGAAAGGAAAGCAGCAACTGTCACCTAAGTTAGTTCAGAATATGCAAATTATACCCAAAAGCCCTTTGTTTCCACAGGCAGTCGGGGTAAGTGATTAGCATGCAATTATACTGATATGCTTCTGGTTTTAATTTTAAAAAAACAAAACGTGGTACTTTTATTAAATCGTAATGTCTGCGTGCATGCATTGTGCTGTTTTCTGCACACGGAGGCAATAAATAGTGCTCGTCGTCACACTGTGTGATCAGAAATCTTCAGCAAAGTTTAGATTTGAAGTACAGTGCTCTCCACAGTTCGCTGAGCTGGTTCTCTCATAATTGTTGTATTGATTGCACGGCTGCCAATTGATTGGTCAATCCCCCAAATGCAGAGTATATTATTTTCTTTAATCCCTTGCAAATAGAGCGAGTGGAGTGAGCTTATGAAGTCCCAGTTTTGCACAATAAAACACTAAACACCTCAATCTCACCAGGGATTCGCGTCTTTGAACCGCTTCCCACGCACATACAGGCTTTTTTTTCTCTTTTTTTCCCTGACTAAATAAGCGATCTCATTTCAAACTCGGGAGAAATGCATTTCACTCAGTGCTTCCTTCCAGCTCGGTCTGCGGCTGAATTGTTCTCTCCCCTTATTAAGCCAAACAAATGGTATTCTCTCAGATCAAAAAACATTTTCTCGCGTAGAAAATGTCCACCTGCCAGGGAGAATGGATGATTAAATTGCATTATAGCGTGTTTACATGAATTACAGGCTGTTGCAGTCTTGTAGTCCAAGTTCCAAACGGCGGTGATTTTAAGACTCCCGACGCAGCCTCTTCACTTGGCCTGAGAGAAGAAAGGCAACAGATCTATAAAACCAGGCAGAGTAATTGAATCCAACAGACAGTTAAAGGAGGGGAGCGTGTTTTGTGTTATTGTGTTCGGGGACAGGCGAAGGGGAAGAGGGACATGAGTAGGGGGTAGAGTGAGAGAGGAGGGGGGAGTCCTTTTAGAATTCTGAGTGCACTTCAACATGTCCCTTGTGCTCGGTGTGAGGAGGTGACCTTACGTCTGCATGTTCCACATCCCCTTCTTTGCAGTGATCGGTGTGCGAAACACGGCCGGCAGGAATACAGGCCAGCTGCAGGCAAAGGTCATACAGAGGAGCCACCAATCCTGGTGCATACAGAACACATGTCGACGCCGAGAGGAGCTAGCACAATCCAATCAAGTGTGCATTGTCTAGATTCACACCCACCTCCTTACCTAGCGCATACATCTGATGTCACTCGCAATCTGCCCCGGGGTGCAGCTGCACATTATATGTAATGTCTGCGAACAGCAACATAAATAAATCATCACAGAAAATGTTTGACTTTGAGATGGATTTGATTGAGCCAGCGCAAACACACGGCTGCTAACACGGGAAAAATACACACCCACACAGCTATAAAGGCATATGCAGAAACATTCGTTCGCCAGAGGCTTGATACACATAGGCAGAAATACATACACACATAGGGAAAAAACATGCACACACACCGCATTCGCACAGCTCCACAAGGCCATTGTGCTGTTTCAGTTGCCTGTGGTTCCAAGGAGACAGAGCTCATTGACATTCCAGTAAATCAGGCATCCTGATGGCGTTGACAAGAAGAATTATAGTGTGTCATCACAGCCGTGTCCACGCAGATGATTCTCAAGGGGACAGCATGGAAAATAGCTGTAAAGGAACAGCAATGTGACAAAAATGTTACACGCACTCACGCAGGCTTGTAAAATGAGACCATTAATTAGGCTGCTGCTTCAACAAAGGGAGGTAAAATGACATACAGCATGCATTTCTGCAGTAGTTTATATATAAATAGATATATGTAGCCATCCAGACATATATGAGTGTGTTTGTTTTCCTGTGCAGCTCTAACAGCCACAACTGACAAATAGCATCACATTTCTACGCCGTCTAAACCCTCAAGACTCTTGCGCACAGGCTTATTAGTATGTAGTATGTTGGAGAAAAGCTCCTCAGCAGTCTCACCTGATGGGGCCCTTCAACTCTGCATAAGCAGTGTTCCTCCACCGACCACTTCAGCACAAACTCAATCAGTTCCTGATGCTCAACACTAACCCAGTCACCTTGTGCTAATGCCATGCCACTTTTGCTTAAGATAATAAATGAGAAATGTCCATGGCTGACCTGAAGACACCAACAATCCCTCCTCAGCAGCTAGAGGGGAGATGGGGGTGTAGAAAGGGGGAGGTTCGTAGGGGAACCGAGGCAACGAGGGGAAAATGAGGTGCGGGGTTTTTTGGAGGGGAATGACACAGGATGAGGAAAGGAGATAAAAGAGGAAAAGCCAGAAGAAAAAAAGGATTCCCTTGTTGGGGTGCGAGGAGGATACGGTATCCGCACTGTGGTTGCAGCTGCTGGAGGGAAACACTTAAAGGCTCCTGAGTAAGTGAATCGAAATGAGCTCCAAAGATCTCCACGCACTGAGACATTATCACCAGTGACAGCGTTATTCCAGTCTATTGATCCGTTCGTACAATAAACTGATGGCATTTGAATATGCCAATAAGTTGATCTCAGCGAAAGCCTGAATGATTTGCTTTCGTCTCTGCAGAAGCTCCGATCCCGGCGGCCACAAAACAGGGTTCCTGCTCATTTACATTCTCTTTGTTCCTGCACATAAAGTTTTAAAATGTATGTTTTATCAGCCATTTAATCTGCACCAAGGGGAAACACTGTTCTGTACTTTGTGCTGACGTGTCTTGTCTCTCTGCTCTTTCCTTTATAGGTTTAGCCCTTACGAGTGGTACAACCCGCATCCATGCAACCCCGACTCGGATGTAGTGGAAAACAATTTTACCCTGCTCAATAGTTTCTGGTTTGGAGTTGGGGCTCTCATGCAGCAAGGTAGTTGCCTCAGCCTGTGGAGCTCTCTATATCCCACTGTCCCTGAGGGTTGGGGTTTTTAACCAAGCCAGTGGCAACTGAGAGAGACCTCTGGAGGTCTAGACAGAACTTAGAGTAAATGTGCATCATTTTTTTAGAAACATTAACTTGCCTAATAGGAACAAAGAGTAAACCTAAAATGATTATATAAGACGTGTATGTGAGATGGGTAGATTTACAACTCTTATGGGTCAAATCAACTTTGCTGTGAAAATCTTCAGTAAGAGTTTAGTGTCTGCCAAAACAAAGAAAAGAAGGATCAGTAAAAATTTACTAGAAGCAATATGCAACCTTTAAACATGCTGTAATCATAGTACTGATAGCCTTATGATTACCCAGTGTCCTCTTCTCTTGCCCTTGGCCCATCAGCACCTAGAGATCAGTGGGGTGTGGAGTCAGGATGTGAGGTTACCTTGGGTACATGACTCTCTGGCCCAAACAGCCCGTCACTTCTCCACACTGTCCTGAATGATCAATACTGAATGTGTTTTATTTGATATGATTGATTTATGCAAACACCTTGTTCCCAGCAGACGTTTTTTTAAAGAGCGCTCGCTAGCGTCTCCTGCATTATTTAAAGCTCCTCACTCATGAGTGAGACAAGCTAATTTCGCTCGTTTGAAATCCAACAATCATCTTGTTTCGAGAGCCCTCTCAGGCGATTCAATCTTGAGGCGAGTGGCGCATCTGCCTGAGCAAAAAAAAAAAAAGACTTGAAGAGTTCTTGAAACAAGTTTTTTCAAAGGAGATAGTCCCGTCTTGTTTTTCCATGTTAAGAATACACTTAATGATAAGATTAGAATAATGAAGAAAGGCTTGAGATGAACACGTTTTTGCAGTTGTAACATTCCCTCCTGCCGCCTCCCTCACTCCAGGCTCAGAGCTCATGCCCAAGGCCCTGTCGACTCGAATAGTGGGAGGCATCTGGTGGTTCTTCACCCTCATCATCATTTCCTCATACACGGCCAACTTGGCTGCTTTCCTCACTGTGGAGAGGATGGAGTCACCTATAGACTCAGCTGATGATCTCGCCAAACAAACGAAGATCCTGTATGGGGTGGTGGAGGATGGTGCCACCATGACATTCTTCAAGGTAGATGGGCCTGCCATGGTCTTTATGGGTAGCATTTTATGATAAATCTTTTTTTCTGTATTCATCAAAGTTATAATCCTTAAGATTTCAATCCGGATTGGTTTAGATTGATTTTACATTGGAGTAGTTTGTCAAGTCTGACACTCTTCTAAAGCAGTAAAGTAGTGTAAATGTCTTTATTGGCAAGTTTTGCCACTCTGCAGTTGTCTTGGTAACATCTACGGGCAATTACTTCAGGCTAACAAGGCCTGACTCAAATGAATGGAAGAAGAAAAATAAGTGCAACTTTAATGACATGGACACATAAAAACTGCATGAAGTGAATCAGCAGTCAAATCTGATTTTAAAAAATAATTTCAAAGCTTGCCCCAAAGTAAAGCTCATAGAGCATTTTGATGCACATTTTCACATCACCCAGTTTGAGTCAGTGCAACAACATGACTGGCTTTTTTAGGAGGAGAATGCATAACCACCATCTTTTGCTTTATGTATTTCTGCCATATACACTGATCAGGCATAACATTATGACCACCTGCCTAATATTGTGTTGGTCATCCTTTAGTGGTCAGAAATGCTCTGAACCATTGGGCATGGACAAGAGGACCTCTCAGGGTGTCCTATGGGATCTGGAACCAGAACGTTGGCACTGGATCCTTTGGGTACTCTGGCTTATGCAGTGGGGCCTCTGTCAATCAAACTTGTTCCACTGCATCCTGTTGATACTTGATCACAATGGGCTGTAGGAAGTTTGGAGGTCTAATAAACATCTTGGGCCATCATGTTCCTCAACATGTTCCTGAATGTTTGATGTTTTTGTCATCTGGTGGGGTGCATTTTCCTGTGAGGGTAGGCCAGTGACATTTGGGATTTCCATTTGGATGAGGGAGTGTGCTTATTGTGGGACAATGTTTATTTGGGTGTCTAAGTCTCATCAACATCGATGACAGAATCCAAGGTTTTCCATCAGAACACCAAATAGTACCAATATGATCAGTGTTATTCATTTCACCTGTCAGTGGTCATAATGTTGTGACTGATCAGTTTAGATCTATATAGGATTCTGTAAGTCTCTCCCTTATAATGTCTCTGGTTGCACAGCCGGTCTCCTGCAGCTCTTTGTCTAACAGATCATTTTGGATTTCTCCTTTTAGCTACATTACTAACAGCCATACCTATAAGTAATATGCTGCCAAATGCAGAAAATAAGTGTTGTTTTGTAGATGTATTTTTGATTTTCTTAGAACTAACCATGGTGACAAAATGCATACCGATTCTTGTGACTATTTCACAACAAAAGTGTTTCGCCAGTTAAATGCTTTTTAAGTACAATGGTGTGAAATGGTTGATAACAATAAAGTAAAACATAAAATGCTGGATCGCATACATGCATAACCTGTTGTGGGTCCCTTGTGCAAATGTGGGCAACTAGGATTTAAAGCTGGAAAGACAGAATCCATGATTAACAATAAAAACTACTCTGTGAAGATTATATAATGTAAATATGAAAGGGTGTTGATTAAAAAAGGTCAAGAGTTGTTTTTAGATCAATGCCTGATCAAAATGCATTATATATGGCTCATGAAAATCTTAAGGATTATAACTTTTTAATGTTAATATATGCTGCTGTTTCTCCTTTTTTTTAAATGAATAAATCATGCTTTGAAACAGTTATCCAAACAGGCTGCATCACAAAAAAAACAACTCAAAATGTACTTGGAAGTTAGTTGCCATATTTATTCTTGCTGTCAGTCTCGTTGAAATCCTGTTCTCTGGTTACTTGCAGAAGACAAAAATTTCCACCTATGACAAGATGTGGGAGTTCATGAACAGCAGGAGGCAATCTGTGATGGTGAAGAACGTGGAGGAAGGCATCCAACGCGTGCTGACCTCAGACTACGCCTTCCTCATGGAGTCCACCACCATTGAGTTTGTCACCCAGCGCAACTGCAACCTGACACAAATCGGAGGCCTCATAGATTCCAAAGCCTATGGAGTGGGAACACCTATGGGTAAATTACCTCGAGCCTCTGTGTGTCTTTGTGCCCACCTGCTGCGTTATAAAACATCTGAATAGGTTTAAGTCGGTGCAATGCTGCAGATACAGTGTGACAAGGTAAAGGTATAGTATATAGTGTGGGTGATGGATAAGCTCTGAGAACGGAAGGGTTGACCTTTATTGATGGGGTCACGGGTATAATGGTTAGACAGAGTGAGGTGTAAAAGGTTTCGCTTAATGAAAAGTGAATGGCTGAAAAGGTTGAATTTATGGATAAGGTTAAAATGTGCCTGCAGCTCATTGCCTCAGCAAGTGTGAGGTCTTTTTTTCCGAAGCCGTAATGATCCTCTCACAGGATTTGCAAATCAAACCCGGGTCAATCACTGTTCACAAATACTTTTAATGGTGCATTTTATTTCTACTTTGGAGTCACGGGTTGTGAGCGCAAGACAGTGAAACACAAAAAAGCAGCCTGAAAGTCAAATCAGCGCAACTCCCTTCGACTTGCCGTCTGATTTGTGTCATTAAACCAGGGGTAAAAAGCGCCTCGGAGAGTATAAAACGAGCTTTCAGAGCTGTTTTCGGTTGCTTATTTGACCCAGGTCCTGTCAGAATTTAGTATTCTGGTATTTTAAAGCGCCATTATCCCAGAATGAAAGCAGAGGAACTAAAACTATTAAAATATGTATGATGATAACAGGTTTGCCGCATATTAAACAGTCGTCTCACAGCCCCTTGCAATCCTTGAGCTGAAAGCTGTCGACGGTTTCAACTCCAGTGTTGCAGAGGTTACAGTGGTCGTGACGAGGCCACGGAGAACACTGCAGCCAGCCGTAATTGTCACATCCATCATCGGTGATATGAAGGCCATCAAAATACGGAGGATTAATTCCGGCCATCCACATCTGGACCCGGCTACTGCTGATGAGTATGGGCCAGTTATGAATCTGCAGGGATGCAGTGATTGCCGCGGCTATAACAAAGCCGAGGTGATGCCGTGAAATATAGTCCCACTGTGACTCCATAAGTGCAGAAGTACTTACACTGATGCCCTTGAAATGGACACATAAAAACCCAGAACGTGGCTCGACTCTTTTTTTCATCCGTGTAGCGATAAGGTGTATCAAATACATGACAAAACATATATCACATCATTTTAATTCACCGATAAGTGGCTCAGTATTTAAATGGCGAACAATTAACGTCCATTTTCAAAGTTATTGCTGCACACTAACTCATTTTCTGTCTCTAATCCTGGTATTCATTGCTCAATATTTTAGAAATAAAGCTGATTACAGGCTGCAAAATGTTTCCTCTGTGATAGAGGAGATCTCGAGTTAGTTAATCACTTCATCCGTTCACAGTGAGTTCTGTTTTCATGCCAGCAGTCATTGTGGAAGTACATCTTACTCTCCAAGATGGAGCCTTTCTCCTCGCGTCACGTCAACCTTTTAGCCTATAACTTTTGGCCTGCTGAACACTGTTTAGCAGCTCATTCCCTGTAGGGCTTTTACGGCAATAAACCAGAGCAAGCTACGCAATAAGTCTTAACCTTTTAGTGCTTGTCGGTTTTCACACATCCTTCTCCCAAAACGCAAATGCGTCATCCACCACTATCAGCTTAAACTGTGATCACATTAATACTTGACGCCAGACACTGGAGGAGTGATGGATGTCCTCTGGTGTTGAACATCTGTCAGGTAGTTGTGTATGCGCAGTGTGTCAAGCACAACGCTTTTCCATTCGCCCGGGCCCCGCTCTCCATATCCTCCTCTCTAAGGACCCATCCTATTAGCATTTATCCAAGGCCTGCTTTGTTAGGCCATCATTAATCATTTGAAATATGAGAGGAGCCCGAATCAGGGGACCCAGATACTTGATAGATCTCTCATCTTCAAATGAAGCAGGCATATGCTTCTCACATGCACAGCCACGTGCACATTTAAGACTGTGAATTAAGAGCAATATATATCTACTGTACATGGGCAGACTGTGTAGATGTATCTTGGAAGTAGGCTTTTTTTTTTTTATCCCAGCGTGCTCATCAGTACAGCACAGGTTCACTTTTAAAAAACTATTTATTAAGTAAGAGAAAACACAGACAAGCAGCTCAAAAAATCAGTGGCACTCGGCGTAATTTTCAGTTTTGTATTAATGCCCCCTTTGTCAGTGGAAATACATGGAGACTTGGAGATGAAAGGATGATGGATGGCAATAGATAAATGATAAATGAGACCGAGGGAGAATCAACTAAAGGGGCTGACAGGCAGAACTGTATGAGAGCAACAGACAAAGTGATGCTACCAGCTACCTGGGGCCAGATTCAGTTCATTTCCCCTCGAGTTTTAGCACAAAATGTTCATGTGTTTGTCGAATCATTTTTTTATTATGCCCACATTGTAAAAAATTCACATTTGTTTCATCTCTTCTAAGTCACTTTGAATACACACATGAGCCAAGTGTCTGAAATGGAAATGTTCGACCAGGCTTCATTATGTATGAGCTCCATAATCACATAAATACACTAACAAGCTTTTAAAGCGGCAAAAAAACATGAAACATGAACGCTCACACTAAGTATTAATCTTTCTTGGCCCAGTTGAGGCGAAGCGTGTGCGTCAGGCCTCGGTCAGCCGTGTGTTGTGTCGCACACGCTGTGGATGGGAGAGGAACAAGACCCCACTCGGCTACTCTGCGACGATTACTCCCGCTTTGATCACACCAGCATCCACTGCGCCTTAATTCCTTGTCGCTAATTCTGGCGCCTTCCCACTTTCTGTAGATTCGGGTTTCTTTTACTAGACATGACATCAACATGCATAAAAAAAAACACAGCGATAGAGAAAGCCTGTATCTCCAACATACACGAGCAATCCCACATATGCACCCATGTAATGTGCACCCCACTGGGTTCTCTTTTTTTTTTTTTATAGGCGCTATTTATGTCATATGAAAGTGTACGCTCAAGACAGCAGCTAATTTGTCAGAATCAACAGCAGCTCTGCCGCACAAAGCCAACACGTTGTTGCCAACTCCCTGTGCATTATAATTCGCACGCTGCAGAGAGGAGTGAGAATTTTGGAATCATTCTGTGAATATAGGGATTAGTGGGATTTGAAGAAGGACTTACAAAAAAACTCAGTCTAAGCAGCCAACAATAACATGACAGGTTATATGATCACATGAGAGCCCGAATGTGCTTCATACACCCACCAACACAACAATGACTGTGTTCAACGTAATCAGGTTTTTTTTTCCATATCTGGCTATTATCCTCGGTTTCATGTTGTGTTTTTGTGTCCGCAGGCTCTCCCTACAGAGACAAGATCACAATAGCCATTCTGCAGCTGCAAGAAGAAGGGAAGCTGCACATGATGAAGGAGAAGTGGTGGAGAGGCAACGGCTGTCCCGAGGAGGAGAGCAAAGAGGCCAGCGCTCTGGGAGTGCAGAACATCGGAGGGATCTTCATTGTACTGGCCGCCGGACTGGTGCTGTCAGTGTTTGTGGCTGTGGGGGAGGTCCTGTACAAGTCTAAACAGAATGCACAGCTGGAAAAGGTACAGCAGGCTTTTCTGACGCATAGTGAGAATTAAAACATCTTCCATAATGCCATTGTCTCACAGACTGTTGTTTCTCCCCAAAGTATCATTATTTCACTCAGTTTCATTTTGGATTTGACACCTCTCACTCACCTCTCTTCATGTTTCATTGCCTTATTTTTTGAAGGAAATTAAAATGTTAATGCAATGGAGGATATTAAACCACACACACAAAAAAAAAACAAATCAAAAACCTACATACTGTATAGCAGGGATGCACGCTTTCCTTTGCCTGGGAGCTGCAAAATGACAGGAGGTCAGATAATCAGATAAGGTGAATAAACATTAATATGCTCAGGGTTTATGTTTTCTTGAAATTATACATGGTCATGCACAGGGCAGTGGGAGAGGAAAAAGGGAAGGGAAGCTCTTCACAAGTGGCAACTTACAGGGCTGTAAAGTGAAGTGCCAAATAACGCAGTTCCTCAACTGGCCACTTGAGGCCAGATTAAAAAGCGAGCCAATCCCCATAGACCCTCATGTTAAAATGCCAAACTTTAAAGCAGAAATAAACAAGTTTACAACCAGGTACGAAGAATAGTTTTGGTCTCTATAGCTAATTTTCCCGCTGTTGACAACTGTACTGGGGGTGAATTTTTATATAACTCACCTGGTTAAATTGTATTAGGGCTTGAATTCATGCATGTTCAAGGACAAGGCTGCTTTGAGTGACAGGAGTCTCAGGACAGTTCTTGGCCCAAAAGTTTTTTTAGCCTGACCCACTTCAGCTCCACTCACGCTCCGCCTCTTTTCTCATTTTTGGATTCGCTGGGAGTT
The DNA here is from genome assembly GCA_024666655.1 of Dascyllus trimaculatus. NCBI lineage: Eukaryota > Metazoa > Chordata > Actinopteri > Pomacentridae > Dascyllus > Dascyllus trimaculatus. The sequence continues at coordinate 14,915,002 of CM045455.1, read as the reverse complement.
AGGAGGAGTCAGGCCCTGCCAAGATGGCGACGGCTGGAACCACCACACTGAGCTTCAAAACTGCCATTCAGGAAACCTATTGCTGACATCATGGAGGGTTTGTCAATCTTTATATACAGTCACTTAACAAGAGAGAGAGACATTAAATCTGGCACCCGTTCCGGGATTGAAAGATGGATTCACGTGTTTCCAAGTCCGTCAGACACACCCTTATGTACATCCAAGCAGTTACTGGTCCCTGTAATTGTTCCCAGTGTGGCAGTGAAGAGATGCCAGTGTAAGAGGTTTGAAATCCAAAAATGCTTTCCAGTTTACTCCCAGCCAACATGAAGGGTTTAGCTAATTCAAGTGAGCAATTTACAAAGTTAATTTTACTATTTTTCTGCAGACGGTGTTTCAGTGCTGAGCTGCAGTGGGGGTAAAGTAAAACAGAGACTGTAGATATCATCAAGTGCAAAAAAGGACTGTTGTCCAATTGAAAACCATATCAAAGTCCAATTTATTCTGGGCCAGTATGAACAGACAGAACAATCACAGCAACTCTTTCCTTGTAAATATGGACATGAGTATATTAAGCATTAATCACACGTTAACCTATTTTCTAATCTTGTGATATCTCTTTAAAGTCAAAAATTGCAGCTTCTTTCTTCCGCCTCTGGTTATGTTTCTCTCTAGAAAGAGACTGAATATATTTCCGACTTGTTCTGTCTTGTGCTCTATTTTAGTACTGAGTGCACATGATTCATCACACCGCGTGCAGTCTGTCTTTTAGTGCACTTTAACTCGTGCGATGATGTGTCCGGATAATTGTGAAAGTCCATTTGATAGCGTCTTTTAATTATTTACGTCCACAAAATTAGCACAGCGCAGCACCGTGTTACTTTACTGCAATCGTAATTAGTTTCTGGCTTTTTTACAGGCCGCATATGTTTCACAGCACATCTCAGCTATCATTAATCAAGGAGCTGCAAGACTGGGTCACAATATTCAGATAATTTGCAAATGCCACAATCTCCAGGCTGCCAAGGTGCTAGTAATTTGCATGCCGACAACATGCCTCTCCTTTTACTCCCTGCCAGCCTCCTCCACCTTAACATCACCGGCTGTATACCCTCCTCCTCATTGTTTTTCACATTTTCCTTTTTCTATCACCCTTCTTGCCTCTCTCGTCTTCCTTAATCACTCCTCTTTCAGAGTATAGAAATACCTCATTCATACACCAGACAAATATGTAAAAATGGAGGAGGAAAAAAAACAAAAATATCTGGTGCATAAGCCACCTACAGATATCCATCTCCCACACCTACGCGTATCCACAAACAGAAAAATAATAGCTTCATACTTTAATGCTCTCCCTCTTTTATACCGGCTCCCCTCCTACACCCTTTGAATTTGAATTACATTTTGCATAATCAGAGGAGAAATGTATGGGAATTTGACTTGGCAAAGTTGGTGCACAAGCGGCTGACATTTTATAGGATTTTACACCACAAACATGAAGCCCGGGACAATGGGAGCTCATAAGTTACATAACACAGACGTCTTAAACAGGGCACCAACATTTTTGGATTTAATCTGCTCAAGTGGATATATTGTCTTTCATGCAGTATCGTTACATTTTTTTCCACTTTCGTGCCAAAAATTACAAGTGTTTAATGTTTTCTCTCGGGATTTAGTTCCTGGCACGACACAAAAGCCTGTGAAATCGCATTCAGACCTTTTGTGTGACGGTAAAGCTGAAAGAGGGGAAATCTGGGACACATCAGACCTTTAAATGAAAGCTTGATTTCAAAAAATATTTTAGGAATTAAATGAATGGAAATGCCTTTATTGTTCACGTTTCTTCTTTATTAAGTGTCATTTGGGGTATTTTCAGTTGAGTTAAGTGTTGGTTTGGTGCTTATGTCATCTACATTGACTTTCAGTGTTATTTTTCTGATCTCATCTTATCCATGATAATCTCAGACTATCAACTAAATATTACAGTAAAGGCATTGTGCAAACGACAAGTCTTACATATCAAAATCCGATTTTTCCTACCACTCAGGCTTTAAAAGCAGTTGCTTATGTGGTAAATGGAAGAGCTTTCTAATGTCCAAGGAGATGTTTTTTTATGGCTTGACCCATACTAGGGTGTAAAAGTCAGGCCAGCTCAGCCTCTGCTCCTTTGATTTTACCATCCTTTTGATGGATCCGTCAATCCACAAGTCTCCTCTCTGTGCAAAGTGCACTCTTAAATCACTGGAGCGCACACTAAATGCTTCACTTTACAGTTTGAAGTAACAGTCCTGTAACAGCTGAGTGTAAACATTATATAAATTCACCCAAGACTTGATGCTTTACTGTGTATGGATTAAGTAATGCAATAAAATATTAACAACATTGAACAAGTTGGCCTTTATTTTCCCAGGATATTCCCCTGAGATCTATTTTTTTTTCCTAATGAAAATGGCAGCAGAATAATTATGTTGCATAATTACGTTGTGTTATGAAACCAACAGTGAACTAATAAAAAGAAGAAGCAGGATCAGGACAAGAAATATCAATGGGTGGCATTAAACACAGCATTTCCATATCAGACTATGTAATAAAACAGCCGCATTTGCCCTTTTAAAGCACTAAAACTGCTTTAAAGGCAGATTCCGGCAGCTTTAAAGCCACTATGTGTAAAATTATAAACTTTTCTAATGCTGGTGCCACCTAGTGGTAATAAAGACACTGTGGCAACACTGAGGTGACGTGATAATAGTTCAAACAGTGTTATCAATAAAGACTGTCAATGTGTGCAAAAAAGTGTTTTGGAGATACTGTACAGCACAGGAGGCAGCACAACACCTCATGTCTTGCCAGTATTCAGTGTGTCATGCCAACGTTGGCCATTTTCAAGTGAATTTGCATATGCAGCATACAGAGCGGCACCAGTTGTAACTTTTCCATTTTCCTGTCCCCTTCCTGCAGCGATCGTTCTGCAGTGCCATGATGGACGAGCTGCGCGTGTCTCTGAAGTGCCAGCGTCGTCTCAAACAAAAGCCTCAGCCGCCCGTCATCGTGAAGACAGAGGAGGTCATTAACATGCACACGTTCAACGACAGGAGACTTCCAGGAAAGGAAACCATGGCTTGATTGCCGAACACACCCCGAGCGTCGCCCCCTCGATAAAATCCACGGAGGGCGGGAGGATGGGGGTCAAATTAATGCTGACTTAACTATTGACTGAGGTTAGCAGTAAAAAAACAGGATTCCTTTTGAACCCACTTGCTTATGTAGACAGATGTTTCCTGTGGAAATATAGATACCTGAGCAGTGTCGCCTCACTGTGGCATTCACTTTTTGAAGGGAGCTGGAAATGATGGACTGACTGGTTTGGATTGGTAAACGATGTAAATTGAGAGAAGCAGATTTGTGACAAAACATTTTTTCTTGGTCCACACTAGAAGTGGACTTAAACACACACACATATAACACATGTATACACACACACACATACACACTCTCATCTGACACACTTGACACCTGTGCAGAAGGGAAAACTCTATTGTGACAGTAACACCAGATGTAGTTTTTCTGTTGATGTCAATGCCCTTTTGTCTTACCTCCATGTGTGTGTGACCCGATCAGTCCCTTTCCCCTCAGTGGCTTGAGTTTTCTCTCGAAATGATTTGAACAAACACTAATCTTACGCAGACAAAGGGAACCGTAATCAGTGCCAAATGGTTTATTATGAACTGATGTATAAAAGTGATATTTAGTTTGGAATCATCTATGCTGACCTTGTCGAATACTCATCATTTTATTCTGTAATGCCTTTCTCGTGCCAAAGTTCTGCCATTGTAAAGAACTTTCTGCCATGCCTATTGCGTTTTCGAAGCCTCTACAAAAGCGAACATACACTGTCAAAGTCTCTATCCAATGTTCCGTCCTCACACACAGTCTGCAGTTTTCACTCTGTATCAGTTGTTGTTTAAAAATGCAGGATTTCTACAAAAATGTTTGTTTTTGTACAAGAACAAGAAGTTTTGTAGTACTTTGTATCATGGTAGCCCCTTCCTGTGGACAAAAATATGTAGCAGATACCAACTTAGCCCTCAAACTCTGACAACTGGTGGCTATGGGGCTTCAAAACTCTGCTGTGTAGGGTTCATCTCTCTCATCAGTTGGAGGTTCGGTCTTTTTGTCTGCCGGTCTCGCGGGGCCGGCTGTGCATACTGTCTGGGGACAATGTAGTGGATTTCTGGTGTGGTAAGAAGAATTAAAACTAAACAGAGTGATGTTCAAATCAGGCACGTGGTGACTCATTATTAAAAAAATGCAACGGTTCTCATGTCAGCGTCTCACTGATGAAAAAGTAACTAATGGTAGCTGTGATGAGTCACTATTAGAGAAAAAAATGTAAATGTTGCTTCTGTTAATTGCAGTCATGTAGCCCTAATACACTGCAGAAATATTGATTTTTCACTAGTATCAAGTCCTGAGAGTGTTAATTTTTTTAAATAGTGGAGATAATTTTAGTCTGGGCCCACACGGATATTGATTTTGTGGAGTTAAATAGACCACACCGTAGTAATTTATTTAACATTAACGAACAAGCTTTACGCTGACCTCTTAGATTTAGTTTTTCAAAGAATACCGAGTGAGATGTTTCTACACATGAGAGAAATCCCCCTTTCGGTGCTTTCTAGTTGATAAATGATGTAATAAGGACACGCTGTTTCTAAATTACCTCAAACCTACTTTGGCGCTTCTTGTTCTGCTTTTCGCATCCAGACCGATAAATTTGCTAAATTTATCAGCCGTTATCGTTCCTGATTGATTTATTGGTCCGGCTACGACGAATAATCTGCCGGCACATGAAGGTTATCATGTTCAGCAAAGGGTATCAGCGCCGTCAGGCCAGATTCCCTATGCAAAGCAACTTGTTACAAATTGGTATCATTATCTACGAGCACAACAAAATAATGCACATCCCAAAAAGTCACTCGAGTTGAGATAATTATTCAAACCAGTCCATTTGCATTTGAAACACTGTTAGGTATTCTTCACTTATTTTTAGAAAAAAAACTTTAAGACTTAAAAAAAGACATAAATGATGTCAATCATAGAGGATCTTCATCGATAGGCAGCCTGTGAATGCATAAGATGGTGGAAATTGGAATAATTAGGAGCTTTGAGGCGCTTACTGTGCGTTACCGTCGTAAATATCTCACCTCAACTCGAACGCCAGGTGTTGCTTCACTCGTGTCGCCTCGAGTGAACTTGAGGGAGTGATGCTGATGATAGTTTGTGGGCCGAGCAACTCATTTATCCACTAATTGTCTCCAGATGTGTATTCTCTTCACAAAGCAACACAATAGAATTAGGCCCCACAACTCCTCTTCTTCTCTGTTATCTTTGTTCCATGTTGAGAAATGACAAGCATACTTGGTAGGTGACTCCATCTTGGCCCTCTGTCTTCTTGCACCAACCATTTGATCTGCTATTCAGGGTGATTTCAAAGACGAGGAAAATACTCCGAAAGGCCAACACTAGTGAGGATAAGACTTAATGACACATTTGCATTCGGTGAAAATTGACAGGGAAGACAGAATCCTTTAACTTGCTGGCGTTCTACCAGCGCTGCTTGTCATTTTCCCACATTGCTAGATCTAGTGGTTTGAGCTGAAGTGATCGAACACTTGGAAGCATTCATCAGAAGCGACTCCAAAGGCTTGGCTGTCGAAAAACAAATGTGAGCTCATGGAATTTGACATTGATGCAAGGTTTTACAAATAACGTCATTAAAAATGTCATAATTGTAGACTCGCCTCGTAGTTTTCATGCTACTTTTTTTCCACATTAACTTGGTGACAAATGAACAGACAAAAAGGGTGTGTTTAGGGTGCAGCTGATGCCATCGAGCATAATACGAGCATTATGTCTTGTAGTGTTTCTAAAATGTCAGCCTCTTCTAATTGATTAAATGCCCACAGACTTGATTTATATCCTCCAAATGAATACATTAGGTAATTGCTAAATTGTTAATCATTTTAGGCTTGTAAGCATGTTTGACCAGCAATTGCTCACTGGCTGTTGGTGCATCCGTCCACCTGGCTGCGTGCCTGGCTACTTTCTCTGGCAACAGAGCTTCTAAAATTATCACCCCGAGATCGCAGAAATTCAGATGACCGTAAGCATATAGAGTTTGCAGTGGCACCCAAGAGGCTGCCTAACAAAATGTTCCTCACCACACAGTTTTTTTTTTTTTTAATGTTTATTGTTACTCCCGGGCTGCAGCGGACAGTCGGACAGCTCTGGCTTTCAGACAAGATTTTTTTTTTCTTTTCTTTTTTTTTTCTGGGAAGTAATGATGAAAACTGTTTCTACAGCCTGGGCTCTGCCGCCACAACATAAATGGCCACCCTGTCTGCCCTCCAGATTGACAGGGAAGGTCAGAGCATGCGTCAGTGCGTTCAGCGGGGACCGTTTAGTCTGTCACACTTATTTCCATCATATTAAGTCCTCTTCCTCCTTTTCTTAAGTGGTCATTGGAAAGGTATCCTTGGATAACATCTTGTTCATTAGCCAATTAATGGCCGAGATTGCGTTGTGGACAGAAAATTGCTTTCTGAATGTGACTTTGGTTTGTCATACAGATATTATAAGCTAATAGAGCCTGCCAAGGAAGGTTTTGTGAAGGAGGAAATGTGTTCCTCTGCTCATTTCCCAGTGATTTTAATAATTCAGGAGCTCAGATTAAGAATCATGTAAGTCCACTTTGATTTTTTTTTCTTCTCTCTTGTGAACAAGTGGAAGTACATGTACTTGTAAAGCCATTATGTGCACTGGGGTGGGCAATGTGACTAGAAGTTATAAATGTGATTTCTGTCAGAGATTTCGCCATATAGTTTATACTGAGTTATTTATTCCCTTGATATTTCCTGGTGTATTAGGCAACTGAGTGCAATGCACAAATCAAAGAGGAGGATTGCTTTAGGGTAAAATTGGATTTTTATATACTTTTGCACCCGTGTGATTAAGCACCTCGATTTATCATGCATTTAAATAGATATTCCTGTCTGGTCAATGTAACCGCGGTTTTAATTAGCCGCAGAGGGTCAGTCAACACACTATCTCAAACAACTATTAGATGGATTGCCCTGAAATGTCGACTGGTATCTGTGGTTTCCCAGGTGATGAATGTTACTGACTTTGTAGAACTTTTCCTCTGGTGCCACCATGAGATTCACATTTGTGGTTCTGAGTGAAATACATCGCACGGATTGCTGTGGCATTCGATGCACACATTCACGAACCCCCTTGACATGAACTCTATTGACTTTCTTGCAATCCCTTGAGTTCTCATTTCACATCCCCTCTGGCTGAAAGTGTGACCAGCGCTTTTATGAACAAACACCTGCAAAAAACAAATAGCATATCGTCACAATCATCTGTTTTGTGGTTCGGTCCTAATCAGCAAATGTAAAATGAAACTGTGAACCTTTTTGAAACATGTTGGCATGCTGATGTTAGCATTTAGCTCAGAGTGCGGCTGTGCATAAGTGCAGCCTCACACAGCTTCAAGTGCAGCTCTCTATGCTGTAATTGATTTTCCAGGCAGGTACAGTTGTAGCGGCTTGTCACACCTATATGAACTGCAGACTGCAGTTAATATGCAAATCACTGCAACTCACACACAGAATCATCCCTGGAAGTGTCAGACGCATAAAAATTTACAGAATCGCTTCATTTGAGCAAATTATGTGAAATCTGGCGTAAGATTTCAACAGCATTTATATATGATGTTAAATGTGACTAAAATGCACAATTAAAATAATGTTGTTATATAAAGTCCTTGTGTGGATGTTTCAGATAGCCGTAAATGAAACGGTGACCCCCCAGAGAACTTGTTGCCTTTAAAGAAAACCATAAAAATCCAATAGTTTCGCATCATTTCATTCCCCCTCCCTCTGATCCAAAGCAATCAGTGATTCCCGGTATGGCCTGTGTAAATAATTTTATGATTTGTTACCATGTGGCTCGTATCAACAAAGCTAGTAGCAATCTTTGGTGCAATATGCAGTCTGTGGTAGATGATACCCCTTCGGTGGACATTTCAGGTCTAGAAATGAGCTTTGACTCCTTTCTGTGGAGTTCAGCATGTATAATATGAAATCCCAGGGAAATGCAATAAAAGGGGAATTGCAGTAGCTGGCTGAGCTGGGCAGGCGTTGTTGGTTGAAAAGTGGTGATTTGGTACGCATTAGGATCTTGCCCAGCAGTGGCATGTGTCTGCCCAGAGATAGCACAGGGGGGCGTATTGGAAGAACCATCGGCCCCACACAAAGAAATCTGATGGTCTTATTCAAACTAAGTGTATTTTCCGTGCGAGGAAAGTGTGTGTTTGCATGCAGTCTTCACCATTTGCCACCTGTACATGGGCTTCCACAGTCACACACATATGTTCCCGGCGGGACGAGCCCCGTTTCGACTGCAAATGAATTTCAATTTGAAGAAGTGATCTTTTGTGTCATGTAGCAATTCATTTGGATGTGGTTTTCTATCTGAGTGTTTTTTTCCCAGTGGCAGATGTGTTGTGGTGGGTGGCAGCTGCAGAATGGAGGAGCACAGCTTGCTAAGTGATTCACCCTGCTCCTGGCGTCTCTGTTACCCCATGAGTCTTTTCACTGACAATGTTTTCGTTTCTATTTGCTTTATGTGTAACTAGGATGGTGGGCTCGATGCTTTGACAGCTCTGTCAGAAAAATGACACCGCCGGTTGTCTCCTCGAGTAGGGGTGAGAGAAAAACTAATGGGACGTTTGGAGGTTATTTCCTTTTCATGACCTATTCTGCAGGAAAAAATTAGGCAGTGACACCGAATCGCATTTTGAGATATGCATGTTGATGCCACTCAGTCTGATAAAAATCCCCCAGATTGATACTGCAAATGAGCTCACTATCTGATGACATCTGCTGCGTTTTTATGCACATACCGGAAATAACAGTGCTGAGTGCTGAACCAGTCACATCTCCTGACAGGGGAATCGTGTTTTGTTCACTGCTGTCAAATAGTACTCTCATTCCTCTCCAAAATCCCCCATTAGGTTCTCTCAAACAAATGTTCTCGCCCCCCTCCCTCCCTACTTTTTCCGCCTTTGAGTCATTCATACTGTTGATTCCACCTCTGGAGGAATACATCAGGCATAACGCCTTTTTCTTTCATCAAGGCAGCAGCTTTAAAGTAATTTTCCTCCTCTCATAGGGAGCCAAATAGAGACGAGAAGATGTCGATTCTCTCATCTCTTTGTCTGTCCCCTTTGATCTCTTTCAACATGAATTCCCAATGCACAGAAAGTAAATGGGATTTTTTCTTTTTTTTTTTTTTTACTGTCTTTCACTGGAGCATGGTTGATCATACAAAATTGACCAGAAATGACTCCTAATGACCCCTGTGTTTTACTCAGAAAAAAACCCCCAAAAACACACTCCAAGCTATCATTACTCACAGTGCATTTTAATGAAGGATGAATAATTCAGGGTGCGCTTGTAGATATAATAGTCCAGAGCGCTGATGTTGTGAACATCTTTATGGAGGCCCGGCCATCTGCGTGTGTGTGTGCATGTGTGGGTTTTAGTGACAAGGAGGATTTCTGTGAGAGAGGACAAAGGTTTCGGCGGTGCCTGCATGCCAGTGTGTATTGTTGTCTGTCGCATTAACAGACAGCAGTTGTGATTTATCTTGTATTCCCAGTGCAGGGGCCCCCTCTATCTCACTGGAAAGGTTAAAGCATACAGCCTGGAGGCAGTACTACAAAGGTCAACATGCAGTTTAGGAATGAGGAATAGAGAGAAAGACGGAGAAGATATGTGCTCCTCTCTGCTCCTCGGCCCGTATACTGCCTCTGACATCTCAAAAACACTTGCTGTAGTGTTTTGCAGCAAAAGGCCCAGCAGTATTTATCCTTCAATCCTCTCTATCCTTGCTCCTCTGTCTTCGCCTTCTTTGTCTTCTTATCATCACCTCCCCGCGATACCTCCAATATCACATGCCGTAAAAAATAGCTGACCTTGACGAAGCCATCTCCAGAGATAGTATATGAAAAAGGGGGAGCCATATAGGAAAATGATGGTGGGTAACAAAGGGAAACAGTAAACAAAGAGCGTTCATTTTATGAAACCCCCTCAAGCCTGCATGTGCTTAGGAGGGAAGACAGCGAGAGAGACAGCTGGTTATAAAAAGCAAAGGCGCGAGAGGCCATTAAAGAAGAGCCGGAGAAAAGAGAGAGGGCTGTGAAGAAACACCAGTGTCTTTGGTGAGTCAGATGTGTTGAGGTGATTAATCTGCTTTGGCTGTCCTTCACAGGCCTGAGGGGAAACAATGATATCGAAGCACTAGGTTGCCCCCTTGTGGGAAAGCAGGTGAAATGACACAATAAAGAAACCCATTTGCCCTCACTTTGAACATTGTCATCACTTATTCTCATTTTCACTCACTTACAGTGCCTGTGATTGATAGAGCTCATGGTTTCTCTTGTCAGGTAACTGAAGAACCATAATGGACTGACTTTACTGAAGGTCAGAAATACTAAGTAGGGAACTGAATGAGCAGAAAGCTGTTAATGGCGAAGGAGCAGTACAGAAGCTCTCATTAGTTGGGAAAAAATGAGCATTTCAGAGCAACATCTAATAGTATTTTTTCATTCCAATTAATCTGCTGACTATTCCTGACTTAAATAATCATTTTAGTAATAAAATGGTACAAAAAACTTTCCAATGTTGTTGTAACATCTATAAATTCCTAATTTTGGGGACAGAAAGTGTCCAAGACACATAATAACTGCAGTATCCCTGGTTCAAAACTGATTGACATTGCTTTCTTTGTCTAAATTTTAAGTCAGCCTATTTACTGTTTACGGTCAAGAATAAAGGCAAAATTGACAAAATAGTATGAAAAGTAATGTTCTGTCCAACCAGCCCCAAGATTTCCAACTTCAGAACAACAATAAATCCTTAAATTGTAGGAGGTCGGCCAGCAAAAGTGTTGTTTTTTTGCATCATAAACAAACTAAATGATGAATCAGTTACCAGAATTTCAAGTGGCTCATTATTTATTTAAGCACTACCTTTAAACTCTTAGATTTTTAATTAGTTTGGAGATTAAAAAAATAGATACTTGCTTTCAGTGTATCAGTGCTACCCTCTATGTGACTTTCATTTGTAAAGAGATTCTATGCCAGCTGAGTATTAATAGAAAAAACAATGTTGCCTTGAAAATGTAAAGTTGGATGAGTCATATTTCGCTTTGTGTGACCCGCCAGTGTGGCCGCTTTCGTAACTTCGATGTCATCACTGATTTTCTCTGGCCTTGGAAATGTCTCTTTGGCTCCGGTTTCAGATGTACTCTAGGATTGGTTTTGGTCTAGTTTCAAACAAAGGAGAGCAGCGCATATGTCATAAAGCTTTCCAGATTTAAAAAAAAATCATCAGTCCACAGAAATTAGCCCTGTGGATTAACAACTGATTGGGATTTAGTTGCAACCAGCTGGCTAACTGAGCTGGTTGTTAAGTTAACCTACGTCAATACAACTACACCTCTGAAACTTTCAATAGATAAACACTCTTGTCTTTTAAAATTCAAACCACTAGTTTGCAATGGAGGATTTTCCATGAATTATTGTGTAAGATCCGATTTTCTACAGAGTTGAGTATATGAGTAACATGGTCACAATTAGTAAACTGACCTTGATGTGCAAAATTTGTGGAATACTCCTTTACTAGGAAATACACATTAGGTAGCACAAACAAGTCAAACAGTGTGTGTGTGTGTGTGTGTGTGTGTGTGTGTGCACGCACTGAGGGTTAATCTTACAATCTGAATTATATACAAGAAACTCCAAGCATTGAACCACTTCAATATCTAGTAATTATACATACTTTAATGCCAGTATAATAGGCTTATTTTCCAATCAAGTGAAACATTTAAGACATATTTAAAAATCCAATCCAAGATTCACAGAAATAAAAAAGGCAGTACACTTATATTGGGGCTAAAATAATGAGTGATATGCACATAGGTCAACATTTTCCCCCCATTCAAAAAGCAATCAGTGCTTGGCTCCAGACGTACTCTAGAGAAAGACAGCACAGAAGACTCCCTCTGGCCATAATGTAGAGAGTAAAAACATAAACAAATATGAGGGAAAAAATGTGAGGTTGATCATCAATACAAGAAGGTATCTGCACTTTCAAACTGCCTTGGTTGGATTTATAGGTCCCCAAGAGGTCCACTGTTCCAGTACGACTTCATGTACACGAACACAACATGGATCTGACATGATACAGTTCAGTTAAAAAAAACAAACAAAAAACATCATAAATGATCATCCACTACAGTACATTGTTTCTCCAGTCAAGGCAAAGCACAGAGCTGCTGTCAGAGGCAGCAGTTGAGGTATGTGAACTTCAGTCTGTCTGCAGCCGTCTCAACCATATGAAGGAGACGGACCGCTGAGGTTTCCCTGCCTAGGATCATGGCATACTACATCCAGCCTTTTGATTAATTACAAAGGATAATTCAGCCTTTAGTCTTTGTCTTATGAATGTAAAACTCACAATAAATCTTGGTTTTGTTGGGCCAGGCATGCATGGCTTCATTTTAACTAATCAATCACTTGTTACACATCTGAAAAATGTACGAATTAGGCTACTAACACACTTTTCTCCAATTATATTCTGTTAATTAACTGTATTCGGATTGAATTAGAATTAGCAAGTGCTTTCTAATAAAACCCAGCAACTCCAAATTTGGTGATTTTTAGATTCCTCTTCAAAGATTTGAGAAAAGGCAAACAAACCACTACAAAATTCAATTGGAACACATCAGAAATACAGGGCCACAAAGCTGAAAGCAGAGGTCACTTTGGGAAATATGCTAACAATGCAGCAGAAGGTAATTTAGTTTAGCTTAGAGCAGCTCTGTCTAATGAACTGTAACACAGCATATAGCCTACTGTAATAACAGAGGCAAATATCAGTATTTGTAATAAACAGAAAAACAGCTATGTCTTAAAATGCAGGAGGGTGCTTGCTGTCTTTCTGAAAGTATTTCAAAAATCCCCCTTTTTACAAAACATTTAAGTGAAGACATATTTAAGGATAAATTCTGATGAAAATGGTTTCCAAACGGCCTGTCCGCCATCTTTGTTTTGGTATGGAAACAGTACCGCAGTTTGGAAACGGGATTAAAATCTCTCATTATGCGGTGGAGAGAATATTTTTCATCCAGGTGGTTTGAAGAGCCTCTAGGGATTCTGCTAATACAGTCAGAACCCGCGGTAAGTGTTGTTTAACTGCCCTTTAAACATCACTAAATATCGTTAAGGTCCCCCTTGTAACCCCACTGTGCCCTGTAGCAATACATTAGAGGCCGGAACTGTACTCGGCCTCATGCTAGCAGGCGATTAGCTTAGTTTAGTGGAGCTATCCTGGCTCTGTCAAAACGTAACGAAACCCGATTATCAACACTTCTAAAGCGCATTAAGAAAGGCACGACATGTTCACCAGTTTACCAACACTCTGACTGATTTTTAGAGCCTTAAAGATACTTTTAGAGTGTTATTTTCTTCTGCTATGCTAAGCTAAGCGGTTGCTAGCCGGAGCCGTACACTAAAGATCAGGCTAGCCTCATATATCAATGTTTTCGTCTAGTTAGCTGGCTAACTCTCCACCAAAACCTACTCAGATATTTCCCAAAATGCTGAACAGCGCATTTCAGACAGGGTTGCTTTCCCTTGCATTAAAAGATATGTGGCTTTTGCAGTAAATTAGTTCAGTTTTAAACGTGTGAAAGTTCTTACAGACCTCTTAACATGGGCAAAAACACCCCATCAAACCAGACAAATACAAAGCCTGAATTATCCTTTCAGCTCTCACAGTTTAACAGAATCCTTTAAAATGAAATGTATAAAACACAAGGAAGAAAGATTTAGATTTATCCCAAGTAACTGTGACAATCTTTGATTGTATGGTATGAGTGGCACAATCTTCTTTGAACAACGCATAATGCGTTGCATGTCTGTCTCTCTTCATGTGAGATTTCATTTCTTCATTACCATCACTGTGGGGTGCACTGGCTCAGAAATGCACCAGCGTCAACTCTCAGATTGGTATATTTTAAATTAAATTTGGACTGGGATCTGTCAGTTTTGTTGTCACTTTTCTTGACGTTTATTGTCCGTGTAGTAAATTGCATCTGGTAATATGATGTTCCCTTTTCTAGGCCTGGGACTCAAACTGAGCCCTCTGCTGAGACACAAGTGGTACATTCAAGATCACAAATGTTTGGTGTTGAGTAAAATCCTAAGTTTTAAATGATTACATGGCCTCTTTTCTTGCTTTGTTTCATGTTTACATGATCCAAAACTCAAGTGGGAAAAGTGTTAACTACACCATTCTACCAATTTGTTATCCTGTGTGCAGCCTCGACAAACCTCTATGATAACCATATGATTATTAGTACCTTAGGGGGATTTGTCTCTCGTATAAAAGGGTTTCTTGGCTGTGTGAAATACTGAACAATAAACAAGAGATCAATCAGTAGTTACATTGATTGGAAGAAATTATAAAGCTAATAACAACAATAATAAAACTATATTTTCCCATGGTTGTGTAATTTGTCCATAACTGGCATTAACAAGCTTTTAGTTCCAAATGTAGGCCTACTGCAACATAGTGATTCTCTCAGTTGAGTTTGAACTGTAATACTGCAGTCATATGCAAAATCAATCTTTAATCTCATGAGTTAGTTTTTTAAAAGTACTGATAACAATATTTATCTTCATAAAACATTTTTTAGAATGTCATCTATGCAATGTCACCATTAGTACAAAATCTACTGATTTCATGTTAACTGTTACAACGCTGCTCGAAACCACAAATGTAGTTTGCGAACAACAAGGGGCATCATCTCCAAACCACACAACTTCTGATTATCTGAAGCTGTAAAAAAATGGCTGACAAAGGCCATTAGCATGGAGCCCAAAAAGAAAATATCGATTTGGTAATAGGTCAGACAGAAAAAACATAGAAATAGGCACTCCTTGTCCGAGTATAATCCTATTTTTCTCCACCTTAAGCCAATCATATCAAGTGGTTACAAAAAATGGTTATGATAAAATACTTACAAACTAAAAACAACAGTCCATGTACTTTCAAAATGTGTTCACACCGACTGTGAAATATTTAATATTTAACATGTCTATAGCTAGCCCAACAAACTGAGGTAAACTCACTGGCTGTCTGCAGCTCAGTGATGAGTGTATACAGACACAGAGCTGGCAGAAAAAAACGTCACCCTGGATGTGTGAGACAAACATGCCCATTGTGAAAACTTGTGTAAAACCTTCAAAAAGGGCTTTGATTGTAAGATATTTTTGGAGTCACAAGTGACGAGCCACGTCAGGGCTGGTTTGTTGAAAATGCTGTGTGACTCTAGTGCGACAAGTGGCAATTTAATTAACAAACAACTGCATGGAGGAGGTAGAGGGCCTGGGAGGAGGTAAGGAGTTTGTGGAGGAACAGCGCATATGAGGTAGGCTTTTGCTGTAAACAAATAAAAAAAAAGAGTTTTGCAGTAAAAGAAATAAGTAACTCATTAAATCTGGGAAGGAAGACCAGGAAGTCTGTGGCAACACTAGGGAACTTCTCACACAACACCTCAGTATAATAGAGACCTAAAGTTAATCATACAAGCTCATCAAAAAATATACAAACGAAAAGAAATGCACAACTATGTATAACTCAAGAGGTAGTTGCTAATATCAGTACATGAATCGGTTACACACGTCTCTTCACCATTGCTTTACAGAGTTTGTTGAGTCAGTCAGTGGATGATTCCCAAAAGAATAAAATACACTTTTTTGGTTAATTCCCTGAGAACAGTTCATCATCCTGAGAGGAATTGTGTGTAAAAATGTAAAAATACATCATACAAAAAGATGTTTCCATAGAGATCTGAGCATGGGCTGTGCTCCTTCTGTGGTTTGGTCATTCACTTTTTTTCTGTCATGCTGCATTGTTGAGATTTGATTTTTAACTCACGCACACATTCAAAAAGCTGTACATTTTTTTAAAAAAAAAACAAACAAACAAAAAAACAACCGCTCTGTTGCGCTTTCAGCAATAAGTCCTTCTTATTCTGAAAGAGCAAGGATAGCAAGCACTTCAGTAAGTCTTAACTTTAAATGCCTTCAAAAAAATAAAGCCAAACTCTTTGGTATAGAAATATACCAAAAAAGTTGGTTGTCTACTTAGAGCTTTTAAAAACACATAAGCTAGTTTGATATAATCATACAAAGTTATTTGATTTGTCAGAACATTAAGATACAACTCCAAAGCGACCCGACTTGAATTTTGTGAGGAGTCGACTTCAGATAAGCTCTTTTCACATTCAGTATGGTCAGAGAAGAGTTGTTAGGTCACAAATAAGTGCCACTAAAGCCATGCTTGTGATTCAAGTTATACCAAAAGCAGCACTCTTTATCTCTCTCTCTCTCTCTTTCTCTCTCTCTCTCTCTCTCCCTTGCTCTCTCCCTTTTCAGTGAGTCTGAAGCAGCAGCAGTGACGTCATCTCATCCCATAGAGGAGTGAGCATTACCTATCTGGTGCTGGCTAACAAATGGTAGGCACAGATGGAAGAGGAACAGGTGGTTCGATCTTACTGTAGCACAGCTGGGAGAGCAAACAGCTTGACATTCATTTCCAAAAAGGAAGAATTAGTGAGGTATTAAGTAGGTAAAACAGCTATAATGATACTGTAATGGTCTGAGACTACACGTTTATTAACATGGTGAGTCTTTGTGCTGTGTCAGTGGTGATTTGAGTGAGGTTTTTTGAACTAATGAGGAAGAGAAGGCATGGGGTAAAAAAAAAAAATCTAAAAAGTCAGGTTTGATTTGTAGTGAATGAAAACGGTTAAATAGAGAGAGAGTTTTCACACACCAGGAAAGGATCCCATGCAATATACAGGGCTATGCACCTATGTCAGAGCTAAATCCTTATATATGCATTAAAGTTAATAGAATTTCAATTATATCTTGTGACTTTACATATATATTAATGACTTATACTATGATTTATAAACTGTAATGTTATTTTTCCAACTAATTATGCAACAACCAAAGTGGAAGTCTACTGATTGATTCATTACTTTGACTCTAAACTATGATCTAAATGGATAATATGATGTCTTATATAAGATGTGTCTATCTATGATAATAGGAAACAGAAGGGGTTAATAGTGTTGACTCACACCTCAGGAAGAGGTGCTCCAGTCTGACAGTTTTGCTTTTCTTTCGGAGCATGCACAGCACACACAGTCAAGCACACACGTTTCCTCTCAGTCTTGCACACGCTCGCACTTTGACAATCAGTTGGTCCAGTCTATTTCATGTAAGAGGTATGTATTGAGTGTATTCTAGCAGCTCACTGTGGTTTTGTTTTTATTATTCCCTCTGGAATCCATAAAGTTTCCCTACAGATCTTTAGAAGCCCAGCTAACAGTCCTATGGGTCTGGATTATCACTTTTAGAGGGTCTTGAGCTTTTAAAAGTCTTCTTCTAATCCTTCTTAAGATGGGCTACTGCGTGTGCTAAAAGGATGCATCATGATATCTCGGAATGATTAGGCCTACAGGATACAAATTTGTGGCTTTAAATCGGCAACACGTAGAGCAAAAAGCATTCAAAATGGCCAACACTTAGGTCCAAGGGGAACAAAAGGAAAAAAACTATCATCAAGCCTAGACTCATACCACGTTGTTTCACTCTCAAGCTGCACAGATTGAAACAAGAAAAACAGTCTGCAGTCACCATTCCAGCGGTGGTTGCCATAGCTGCACCAGATAACTGCAAGTCAGTCACACACATTCACGCACGTCCGTACCCCGTTGATCGTTGCCATAGCTGCGCTGGTTAGAAAAACAAAAACAACAAATAAAATAAAAGTAAAGAAATAAAGACCTCCCATTTTTTCACAGGTGTGAGGTAGATGAGGGGGGGCTTCAGGTAACCTTGATTGAGGGGAGACATGAGGGTCAGAGGTTAGCGGTGAAAAGGGTTCACCTCTATGGACTATTTTCAGGATTTCCTCCACCTTTGGGTCCGGGAGCCGCGGTGTGTGTGGGGCTCCTCGGGGGAAGAGGAGGAGCCTTCCAGGGGAGACGAGCCGGAGCGCTCCTCCTCCTCCGGAAGGCAGAGGTAGGGCCCGGTCCCTGGGCTAGAGGCCGAGGTAGACGCATGTTGGTCCTGAGAGCCTGTGGCGGGCGACAGCGCCTTGTGGGGACACTGGGCCACCATGTGCGTGATGCTCTGGCAGTAGTGGCATTTCTTTGGCTGGGGGGGCAGGCCACACTCCTTGGCATGGTGATCCAGACCTCCACAGTTATAACAGCTGCAGAGGAGACGAGGAGGATAGAACACAGAGGATGATGAAAAACATTTTAAAAAATATAAACCCACATTGCATTATTTTCTAGTTAAAAATCTGAAAACAGTTTGTAGGTGAAAAATGGAACCCTTTTTTTGCAACAAAATCAAGATTCTCCACTCACATTTTATCCTCATCAAACATCGGCACTGCAGAGTTGAAGTCCCTGCTCTGACTTAAATTGACCACTAGATGGGAGTATGACATTCGATATAGCTCTAGATCAGTCAGTGCTTGAGTGGCACTCTGACATGCCAAACTGCACTGTTATTAAATGTGACAAGAGGCACAAGACTGCTGAAACACTGAAAAAAACGCAAAGCCAAATGTGACCAAGATTTCAGCCTTTTATGATGCTGTCAGGTGTTTTGGCACTACATGAAATAATTTCTTTTCTTGCTCTCCAATTTGTCACAAGCTTTTTTTTTTATAGGCTTGATGCCCTAAACAAGTCATTGTTCAGTTTTTTTAAAAATGTTGTTGTTGTTCTGGTGTCCAAAGCTTTATTCTCTGTAGGCAACAAAGTCAAAAACAGCTGATGCATTGACTTTTTTTAATTGGAATTTCTCGCGTACCAGTGTTACACATCACTGTGTTTCATGTTCATTTTAATTGAAATATACGGCCGTGTAATGTCTTTATGTAGAAACTAAAAACAGCAGAAGCAGAACTATCAAGAATCATCATCGGCCAATTAACAAAATATGAACTGACACCATGAACCGGGCTGCAAATTGCTACCACTAAATAAGAAAACAAATCATGACAGGCTTTTCTGTGAAAATGTGTTTGTCTCTTTTGTGCTTCAGAACAGCGGCTACATTTTCTCCATTTACATCCAATAAAAGAACAACCTGGGGGTCTGAATTCAACAAATTAATTTAATAGGGCCATTTTTCACGCTTCTTATAAACCACAAATATAGTCCTGTTTTGCTGTGTTTCTCAAGACAAAAAAACGAAGAATGTAAATGACAATAATAAAATGCTGGTAACAGTGCTACTTTTTAAAAAAAATCTGTGGAAGTAATTAAGAAAGTCTAATTTTGGGAAATTTTGAGCAAATGTTCTCACAATCTGGATTCACCAGTTGGGATTAAATTTATAGAGTTTTTTAAAAAAATCCTGAACAAATAAACTAAAGCATTTATATATTAATTAAATTTCAAATCCTGTTGTAACAATAAAAAACAGTTAATTTAGATTAAATTTAAGTTTTTTTTTTTACTTTTTCGTGTTTTTCATTCAAGATATTAAAGTTTTAAATGTTTCCAACAGTAAGAGCTCATTCAGAAACTCTGAATAAAATTCAAAATTCTTACATGCCTCTGATCATGCATGAGGAAAACATCATTGATCATTTAATTTGATTGAAAGACTTGAAACGATATAAATTTCAGCATATTCAGAAAACAGTTCTACATCTGAAATGCAATATATATTTTTCTAAGAAACGAGATTTGTGCAGTAAAGAACCATCAACATATCCATCACACACTTTTGCTGTACGTTGTTGCACAGTAACTTATATCTATAGCTTTTCTCCAACCATTTTTAAATTAAATATTCAATTCTGTTTAAAAAAATCAAATATACAAATTAATAATCCCATGACTAATTGACGAACTGTACTGTATATAAAGAAACTGGAAACCACTGTAATGAAGACAAGACAGCTGGAAAGATTTGGGGAATAGCATGTGCTATATTAAAGAAGAGTTGTTTGAAATATTTAATTAATAAATAAACATATAACTTTTAGCATTGCTTTAGAAAAGAGATTAGAGCTTAGAAATTAGTATTTTTGACCAACAAAATGGTTACACACAAGTGCTTGATCAGTCAAGAAAGCCCAGTAACATTTGGTGAACACACCTACATCTTTGCTCATGTTTCCCAAAATTCACTGTTCTCATAATTAATCTCTTCTGATATTATTTCCAGAACCACTGAATCGTTTGCACAGTTCCTAAGCTGCACTATGTGACAGAGCGGTGATCTGAGGAGCACCAAGGTAAAGAATGGACTAGATGTTTGCATTACACAGTAACCAGCAGGGGTCAGAGCAGCACAACTGCCACAGCAGCTGCTCACACTGAGCGCGCTCACAAAGACTGATGACATCACAGACATCTACCTGCCATCTCTGAATCCAATACCGCCTTGCCACCACCTTAGTAGAAGGTAGACACTTGACCTAACACTGGATCAATTATCCCAAATAAACTGAATTATTCAGCTGTGTAAAACAATCAGGGAGCCCTCTCGAGCAGATACTGTTTCTTCCTTTTCTTTTCACACTTGAAAAAGAAAAAACTGGATAGCACAGCATTGCTCCACTGAAGCAGCTGCGATGTGGCAACATAAAGAGCGGCAGAGCTGGACTTTAATGTAAATGCAGCCTTGAGATCATGTGATGCCTTCCTACAGATACAGCATTTACTCGGCTCTACCTGGCAGGGTTTTGCTGCACACCAGATGCCGACGTTCTCTTTCTGTAAGAAGACAGGGAACGCAGCCTGCTCTCGCTTAAACCACCAGCCGTTTTCAAGGAGCTCCATACGGCTCCCTCTGACAGATTTTAGCAAAGCACCCTTCAGGATTTAACTGAGGACAAAACAATTGATTGAGCTACTGCCGCATTGAGATGCATATAAGTCCAATCTACCCCTGTGCTAATACCGTCTCTAATGTAAAAGCTGGCAAATTGATTTGAAATAGCGGCAATGGCAGGCAAAGTGCCCTATTCAATTCCTTATTATGGCGCACAATAACCATAGCAACAGCCATGTACTCGGGCAGATTGAATAGATTTAATCTATAATCTTAGCCCACTCAGAAATAGCTCACTGCGGTGAGATGTACATATATGGCGTGTTCCTTTTACTATAGTGCAGTCCTGCTCTTTGAATGCGGGTTACGATGCTTACATACATTCAGGTTTTGTTAAATTAAACCTGGGCTGGTGAGATGTGTGTGCATTTGTGTGCCTCAGTTCATTCATATAAAAAAAATCATGCAACTGTTTTTTTTTTCATATTTTGAAACTGTATAATACTTACCGGTCTCCCTTTGGTTTGCGTTTCTGGAGTGGGACCTTCCCTTTGGGTCTCCTCTCACTGCCTGCACAAGGTCCCCCACCAGGTCCGGTCACCCGCAGGGACTCCAGGCCCTTGGAGGACTTCTTATAGGTGAACTCCACCTGCTCACCCTCCTTTAAGCTGCGGAAACCCTCCATCACCAGTTTGCTCTGTTGGGAGAAAAAAAGCAATTATCCATTTGAAAGTAGCAGATGCTTATAGCTCAATGCAATACACAGGGGTCTATATTTAAGTCAGGTAATGCCCAGTGTGTTAGAAGATAAAAGTATGATATAAGTTAGTGGTCATGGTAATAATAATTGCTCTAATTTCTATATCAAAGCATAAAGTTACACTTGTTCCCCTGGGGCTGATAGATTATAATATAAAGGCATATATAACAGTAACTCTATAAGGGTTCATATGTATGATTTGTAAGATTCTCTAAGAGCACAATTCATTGTAACGCAGCCATAGGAAAATTTATATCGCACTCATTTAAATTATCTTCGACAGCCAGCTCCTCGAATAATGCTGAATAATTTGGCGGTCCATTAAAGGCAATTCACACATCTCACATATGTCATTTTTAAAGGCTTTAAATATGGTGCTATCTGGATGTGTTTTACCATAGCTGCTTCTACTGGATATTTTTTTAACATCGAATAACAAAAGACAATTACGCTTTAATTGTCTTCATTATGCAAATGTAAGGTAAAGAGAGCCGCTGTCTTGAGCAGAAAGAATTTTTAAATAAAAAAAGACTCCTTCGTTTTACTTTCTGTCCGCAAAGCACAAACCCTCAGCATTAATGCTGTCCAAGTCCGCACTTATCAGGGTGAATTTAACACATAAATATTGAACAGTGTCCAGAGATATTGCCAGATCTGTGAACAAACAAACAGCTCTCTAAACGACACTTCCCATATCCAAATAACTGTCACAGAAGAGCCAACACTTATTAACACCAGGAAGTTTACTACGGGGGGGGCTGCTGCATGCGGCAAACGCAACATCCAGTGGCACACAGTGAAAGACAAAGACATCATTTTTAAACATGGTGGATTGACTGTACGTGGTTTGCAAGCAACTGCCATGACAGTTTGCGCACAGAGGGACTTATCTCACACACTGTGTCCTTGGTATGCTCGCTTTATCTACTTTTTGCAGAGACACCACTTCCTATTCCCTCTGCAGGGCAAAAAAAAAGACAAGAGAGCTACACCCATGCAATCATTTTCTCCCAACACATCCACCATCCATCTTATCTACATGATCGGAATTATTGATTTAGTTACTACATAACCACTGGACAATGATTTATGTCTTGTTGATCACACAGAACGTACGGCACTGTATCCATGACCTTCATGAATCGCAGCAAGCCCTGCGGATCTCGGCGTAGGTAAACACACACCCACACGGGCACGCAATGCGCAGAGCAAACCTACTACCTACTATACATCAAGACCTATAAATAACACACACGGTATCTGTAAAAGCAGCGACTGCTATAGAGACAGATGTGTAGGAGACAGAGGAAGGGAAAGAAACAAATGATCTGAGGGAATCAAATGTGAAACCGTAGAGGAGGGGAGAAAATGTGTACAGCAGCATTTTTTTTCCTCTGTAACCACTGCAGTTCACAGGAAGCCAAAGGTGCTCTATAGGTGGTTAGTAGATATAAATGAATTTGTAGGAGAGCAAAAAAAATGTATACAATAGTGAAAAAAAGAGAAAGTGACTGAGCATTCTACCTATCCAGTTACCAATGTGCAAAGAAAACACAGAAGACTGGGATAAAATGTGGATTAAATCAGAGTGAAAGACACATTTAATAGTAGTAGTGTCTATTTTATTGTATGCTTCTAGGTAACAAGTATGCTGAGAACAAACTGAAAAATGATTGAAAGTAATTCAGCTTTTTTTAAAAAGAGAAATTATAAAATAAGAGTTAAAATGTGTCATCAGAATAATCATCTTTGTATTTGTGTTACACCTTTTAAAATTCTGTCAACAGAGTCTGATTGACAAAATCAAAACACTGAACATGAATTCTTTCACACCCTTTCAGAACTAAATTATTAAAATTCTTCTTCAAATTCATTTAAAATTAATTAAGTAACAACATTAAATATATCACACTTTTCAATAAATGGTGTAACAGGTCAAGGCTTTCCAAAGGCACAAAGAGCTTTTCAGTGGAGAAACAAATTATCTCTCAATCTTACATTAAATAAATCAATTATTTTAAATAGCTTTTTCATTCAATTCCAGTTTTAAAACATTTAACATTTGAAACTCAGAAATAGCTGCTATATGAGTTACTTAGTTTTTCTTGTTAGTTTTATTCCTAACTTTAACTTTAAAAGTTCATTTTGTATGAATGGCAAACTTAATGCATAAAAACTTTAAACTAAACTGCTTTCAATTTCAAAAAACAGAATATTACAGTTTATTTCAAATACCTACTGTTGGAACTAATATTTCTGTACTAGAAATGTTTTTGAAAGGCCGTTAAATATACAGAATGCATCGAGAGAAATACAAAAATCATTTTAAACTGAAAAACACTAATACAGACACTAACATGTAATTGTATAATTTTTCTTCAATTTAAAATACTGTAAATACTTGGATTTTTTTATTTAGTGGAACTTGATTTTAACTCTCAAGTAAATTGTAACAGAAGTAGATATGAGTTGTTTCTAAATCAAAATGCACTCCAGATTTCACACAGAATCAAACAAAGTAATCCCAGGAAACTCATTTTGCTTGAAATTTTAAAACTTTAAATAAACATCATTAAAAAAATAAACAGACTTTCAGTTTAATCCCCACTTAAAAACAGAGACTTATACACACACAACTACTGTGCCTTCATAAAAACTCTATAAAGCTATTCGTCTCTTCACATTTTTATATTTCCACAATTCATAAGAAAGAAAAATCAACAATGTTAAGTACTCAATTCATTCATTTATTCATTCATTCGTTCTTTTTCTCATCTCCCTTTTCCGTTTCTCTGCCTGCAGTTACTGAGGGTTGCAGCCGAGGCCACTTTGCCTGGAGTCGATTGCTGATGGAGGACTCGTCCATTTTGGACACTGAGATATTGGATTTGGCTTTGAGGAATGGTCGAGGATCAGGGAATGGAAATGAGTGAGGGAAAAGATTCTGCACCAGAGATCTAAGAGATGGAGTAAAATGGAAGTAAAGGGCGAGGTGAGTCAAAAACTGGGCTTCTAGCTTCACGCAACTGATAACGATTAATCTCAAGTGACCGTGCTGCAAAACCAACCAATTCTATGATCCAATAATCATTAACTTATTCACGTATCGACCAAAAAACTGCTAGGACATGTGTACGCCAAAGCTGGTCTTATAAACAACCAAACCGAGAAACCCGAAGCACCCTAAACCCTGGGCGCTCAAATTAAAGCGCTTATCAATTTTATAATTACAAACATTAGAGAATTCAAATGTGTGAAAGGCATTCGTTCAGCAGGAAATCAGAAGCGAGCCAACCAAAAGTTGTGCCCATCCCCCACGAAACACAATGTATTCTGAATAATGATGAATAACCATCGACTGGTCTCTACGCTGTGGCACACGAGCCCTTCCTCTTCCTCTCCTGTCTTCAGTGCCGCTTGTCTCTCCAGGTCAAAGTTGAGTGGTTTGTCTCAGCACTCTATCCCCTCTCCAACCCCCTTTAGTTCCCACAATGCATCAGTGAGGAAACCACACAACCCCTTTTTGTTCTGCAGAAATGCAGGAAAACACACACATGCACACACACACACACACACAAATCACCTCCATGTAGGAAGTGGTATCATGCTTGTGTTCAGATGAGTTCTGAAGCATGGGCTTGCAACAGCTCCACAATTACGTAATAAAAACGCAGCATGTGGATTTACATATGTTTGCCTCTGAGCTGGTGTGTGCGTGTGCATGTGTCAGTGTGTGTGTGAATTTTTTTTTTTTTTTTTTTAAATCACAAAATCAGAACCTGTAACCCGAGACCCCTCCTCTCGAGTGACCTGGCGGGTGTCCTGACCCGTTTCAGTTTACGCAAAGAGGTCAGGAAAGGGCACGGCTGGGGAGAGGGAAAGAGAGAATGCCAAGGAGAACGAGAGAGAGACACAGAGAGAGAGACAGAGAGAGAGAGGGACGGAGAACACAAAATGGGGGAGTGGCCTACCGCAGGGAGGTGGATAAGAGAGAGAATCTGGAGGAAAAAGAAGGAGGAGGGGGTGTTCATAGAAATGCCTCCAGCGCATTCTGTTCAGCTCCAGTGGAGGAGCAACTCCTGATCAGTGGCTGGACTTTGAGGGGAGGCCAGGAACAAAACCCCCATTTGATCAGGAACCCCACAGGTCAGCAGCAGAAATCCTGGGGTCAGTGGTATAACCATCCCAGCACCACCCCCTGCCTGACTGAAAGACCACACCAGCACTTCAACTCAGAGCACCAGCAGCTACCGTCATCCTAAAAACTGAAGAAACTGATCCCGCAAAATGGATACCAACACACGCCGAAAGAGCCCGATTATGCTTACGAGTTTCCTTATACGTAATAAATACCTTTCTATAGTTCTACATGTGTGCAACTGTGTGTGTATGTGTGTAGGAAGGAGCCAGCGATCAATACGGACTCTGACATCCTGGATAGAAATAGCCCTCCTTTTCATCAGCCGGCCCTCGTCATCACCAGGCCCAGCAATCAATACAGGAAGCTGTAATGTGAGGGGATGGGGAAGCAAAGAGAGAGAGAGAGAGGAGACCCACCATCCTCCACCAGCCTCTCTCCGCGGCGACCACCGGCTACAGAACGGCTAATTATGGGATGCTTTCAATCAGAGGTAGCCCACGCGGAGCTGCGCACTGGATCACGCTCGCATAAAGAGGAAAGGGAGTGTGCAGAGGTGAGCACGAGGGAGAACGGTGGTCACCATGTGGCGTGGTGCCATTAAGTAGCTTTTTATACACAGGAAATGCTAAGTGGACAAAGCTGGGCCAGATCAGCTCAGATGGACATAACCCAACAGGACGTATATAAACCAGAGAAGAAAGGGAAGAGGAAAGGAGCGAGAAAGCTGGGAGAAAAAAGAAACATGCACACAAACATGCAAGTGAAAACCACCAACAGAGCTGCTCTTATGACGCTGACACCCCAGCCCTCCTCAACACGTTGTCATTAGTGGCCCTGACCCTTGAACCTTGCCCAACCCCCATGAAACACTTAAAAGCCTTCATGTTTCCCCTGCCTCAAATTAACAACATCCAACACCCCCCGATTATGACTGGGGCAAATATTTGATCTGGGGGAGGAAGCACTAGATCATCTTGCTACGTTTATCAGCATGAGAGGGGGAAATGAACCTCAGTGAGGTGACTGGTGATAAAACACACAGCCAGCTAATAACTGCCCCCATTCAGAACAGAAACACCACTAAAGAGCACATCTTTTTTTTCTGCACAGAAACAGATGCATCATTCCAAACATTCAATGTTAGCCATTTAAAGAAAGTGTCCTGTCCCCCAAAGAAATGATGGCATTTAAACGAATACAAAACTGTCTGAGAAATAATTTTCAAAAACAGGTTGAATTTTGTAGAGCTGCATCACATTTTCAGTATAATACTCACAAGAATGTACGGTAAAAAAATAAAAAAGATCTTTTCAAACGTCAAGGTTAACTTGCACAATATTATTATTGCACATGGTCTGAATTAGATTCATTATTTAATTAATTTTGTTACAGTTGAATATTTTTGCAGAGGCACAAAAGCAGCAGCTACAGTTTGTTCTCTGTGTTCTGGCACTGAACTCAACCTAGCAAATGAAACAGCTTGTGACTTATGTCAAACATGGCACCAGAGCGATGATGGCCAATTATATGACAATGACAAAAAGTGATAAACCTGAGTTGAATGCAGTCTAAAGTAAATAGAGCCATTCAAGGTATTTGCCACAATAGATCTAATCTGTAGACATTACCTTCTCATTTGATGCTTTGCAATTACAGTGATTTTATTTGATAAAGAATTTCAATTAATCTCTTCTTTTAAAAAATGGAATTTGACTACAGCTCATCTCAATTTCAAACCTATTAATAATACATTTTAGACACTGTTTGAGACAAATAAATATATCCGAAAGTACATTTTCAAGCATTCTAACGCGCACTTTGCCATTTCCTCTATGGCTGTGTATTCTTTAAATTTTTTTGTTTATCATTTAAAGACAAAACAATTGGTTGATCAGTTGATTAGTCTAGTTTGATCATTGTTTTCAGAAATGTTAAAAGAAGATTTCTGCCTCTGAAAG
Source organism: Dascyllus trimaculatus (assembly GCA_024666655.1). NCBI lineage: Eukaryota > Metazoa > Chordata > Actinopteri > Pomacentridae > Dascyllus > Dascyllus trimaculatus. Next base: position 14,887,133 of record CM045455.1, on the reverse strand, counting down.
GTGAAGATTTAATCCTTTTCTTTGTCACACATGACAGTAAAACTGATTGTCTGTGAATTTTACACTTCTGGACAGATTAAAAGAGAAAACTAATTACAGATGTGTTTATGCAATGTAGGGAATTTCTGTATTTTTAACTGTTTAAATGACATAAAGACAAAACTATAAACAAAGAAAACAATCTCCTAATTAATCAATAATGAAATTATGAGATTAATCAATTACACATTGTAGTAGTGTAAAAAAATTGTCAAAGTCTGTGATCGTATTTAATCTAATTACAAATAAAACAGCCAAGAGAGTTAAGTATTGAAGTGAAGGAAAACTCTCTTCTCAATGTTTTAGTTTGTTTAGATTTATTTTAATTAAATGAATTAAACGTCAGATTTGCAAACACACTCAACAATCAGCTTTTTACCCACACGACCAGCTGAGCTGCTCTCTTTGTGTTTTAAGTGAATTGTGGTCTTGTGTGTAACCCTGCTCTGCTTTCTACCCTGCCACCTTTCCAATTACCAATCATCTCCGCTGTATGTGGCTAGCTCCTCAAAAGGAAGTCACATGACTGGTCTTTCTTCTTCTTTTGCTTTTTTTTAATGTACAGAGGAGAGAAGGGTGGGTTGGTTGGCTGGTTGGTTGGTTGGTTGGTTGGTCGGGTGGTGTGGGTGTGGGGTGTAGTGTGGCTGCAGGAGACACAAAGCCTGATACTGGCTATCTGGAGGCAGAGATGGGTGGGGCCTGCATGCCAAACAGTGACACGGACCAGAGGTTAATCTCACTAGGGGCCCACTTTAACCTCACTACACAAAACACACACTCTCTCGAGCGTGCACACACGCACACTCAGAACCTAAAACATCTGACAAACGGTTCACATGCGAGGCATCAACAAACTGCCGGTTAAGAGCAGAAAGTAAGAACCACACACACACACACTCGTGCACTCACACTCACGGGGGCTTCATAAATTGAACACACACTCTGGGGGTTTCAGGAGAATAGCAGCAGCAAACTGTTCAACATTTCAAACTGATTACCGACAAAGGGCAAGCAGCCCCCCACCTCAGCACCACACACACCCCTTCACCCCACCCAACCCTCCTGCCTTTTTGTCTTTAAAGAAATTCCTCTTTTTAAAGAATGCCCGAGGAGAGAACACCCCCCATGTCCCAGCAGGAACTCACACACACACACACACACACACACACACAATATAACACACACACACACATTGTGAAAAAACACCCAGTCCAGGTAGAGAAGAGGTTGACAAACAGAGATAATGAAACAGAAGCAGAGCAGTATTGGCCCTAAGTGAAGATGCTTAATTACGCTCTCGCTCTCGTCCCCTCTGACGGGAAGTGATCAGATACGAGCCCTGATGAAGAGGCCTCCCAGGAAGAGAACTCGTGGTCGGGCGGGGACCCTCACACACACACACACACACACACCCCTCCCCTCTTTCTACCTCCCCGCTCCTCCACTCACTCGTCTTTTTCCAACCTCTCACTCATGTTTTCCTCCTCGACTACCACTAGCACCCCTCCCTCCCTCCCTCCCCACCACCCCTCACCCACACTTATTTTTCCCACATCCCTCCTCTTTCCCTCTCGTAGGGGAAACTCCTCCTCTCTCTCACTCTCTCTCACTCTCTCTCTCTCCCCCCTTCCTCCTGTCCTCATGCTCCCTCTTTCCCCTCCCCATCATTCTTACCTCAGCCTGTCTTTTTTCGTGCATACAGGGTCAGAGTTGTGCAGTAATAAATCTGCAATCTTTCTTCTTTTTTTTACACTCACTGAGAGCTAACCTTTTACCATAAATGCAAAAAATATTGCATGACCTCCGTGTCAAGCCAAACCCTCTCTTTCAACAGCTTGTATAATAACAGCCTGTTCCTTTAGTGTGTCTGCTTGTTAGCATACCACCGATTTGAAACAGTAATATTACTAATTCAAGGCTTTTCACAAAACGTACATTTCACAGAATGTAGCAACACATACCATAACCTTCCAGATTTTAATTCAGTACACCCAAATGTGCACATTTCTTTTACACCTGGATGTAGCATCAGCATATCTAAAAAGGCTTCAGGCTGCTAGCAGAGAGACTGACAGAGAGGGAAAATAAGAGGAGGAAAATGAGTGACTGATTTAATGAGAGTCTATGGATGAATGCAGATTCTTGCAAATGAATGGGGTGTTTTGCATTCAATATGACACTGCTTATGAATGCATACAGTCCTCTCCTTTGTGCTGAATGACAGTTGGATTATTGTAAACATAGCTGGTAACACTGGGAGGGAAATGCACAAGTGTGAGCATATGCTTCATTGTACGCTATGTAATTTACCTATAAGGCAAGTGAAGGACAATTTGCACATTTCAAACATGTAAAAATTCACCTATAGCTGCTGCGAATAAAAATGTTACATAGCAGATCTGACAGCTACAACCATTTTTATCTCTACACCTCTATTATCAGAATTCTGCGCCTTTTGAGCATCACAGATCCATAAAACCATCCCGCAGAATGCGACAACATAAACCACAAGCCCGTCCTGTCCTGTAGGTTACAAACTGCTGAGACAGACACTGTTTATTTGACTTCTGCTCAGCTCTTAAGGCGGTTTCCCCATACCAGACTTTCCTGGCCCGATCCACTTCCACACCATCTCTGGCCAGCAGGAAAGACAAGGAGAATGGACTTTATGGATAGATCAATCAATGAGTCACAATGTGAGAGTATCAATCAGGAGCTGCTAACATAGTGCTGCAGAAGTGCACTATTCTAAGGCTGTTTTTAGATCATTCACAGCAGCATTTGCACATCAACAACTGTATCTGTGTGCGTTTATAAATGGGCAAACAAAAAAAATCAAGTATGTGTTATTTCATTCACGCCATGACTATAGAGCTATGTGGAGCAAAGGTCACCACATTGCTTAAACATTATTCACGCTAAATATGAATCTTTTATCACCAAGTTTACAGCAGAATTTAAATTAGGTATTTTTTTTTTATATCAGCAATATAACTAAGCTGACTGTACTAAATAGCTAACTTCATCATTATGGAGATTAATGGGGAATGAGCACCTTTATAAATCACAATTGAGAAAAAATTAAAATATATTTTAATAAACATAATAAAGTGAATGCAACATTAAAGACCCAATTTTATCTCTGAAAATTGTCGACTGGTACAGATCACAGGTACAAAACAGGCTTAATGTGTTTTTTTTTTTTTCAAACTGGGGTGCAACTTAAATTCAGTTTCATTTAAATAGCACCAGTTCACAACATGTCATCTCGTTGCACTTTACATTATAAAGGTAAATACCTTACAAGTGTTAAACACAGAACCCAACAATCAAAAGCTCCAAGTTGCACAAAATAAAACAAGAAGCACGCAAACAAACGCCTACGCAAAGCCATAATCTACCTGACAAACAATCTATGGATCCATCTTTTTTTCATTCAAAAACCACATCCCTGCTAACATCTGACCCCTACTACAGCAGCTACTCCCCCTCTCACTTCCCCAAACCAGTTGTGCACAACATCCACAATAAGGACACCTCTTAGCAGAGGTGGTGTCAAACGAAATGGCAAAAAAACAACCAACGCCTCTCCTCATCGAGTGTCTTAAAGTCACTTTATAGGACCGTTAAAAAAACGAGAGAGGGGCGATTTAACAGGAGGAACGAGGAGCTGGAGAGAAGGGAGGACTCCAGTGTTCTTTGTTTGGGGTAGAAGAAGTCGAAAACAAGGCCTCTGAAATGAACTCCATGCACAATAAATCAACAGTAGCTCCTCGTGCGGTTTGGAAAACAAGGGCCCTGGCTTCACGTCACCAGTTGAGCAGAAAGGATGTGCTTCGATGTGACGAAATGCATCATACAAAACAAAAAGCAAAAGCGTTTTCCAAGATCACGACCCGTGTGTGTGTGTGTGTGTGTGTGTGTGTGTGTGTGTGTGAGAGGGTTCCTTTTCGGACATGTTAGCTGGCTGGATCTCTGCTGTCCATTACAGGGCCAAGTGTGAAACTAACCGTGTCACAGCCACACGACATTTCTTTCCCTTTACAGTGCAGCAGAGAGAGGGAAGCGAGGGAGGGGAAAACCTGGACGCATGTGGCTCGGGGAGGAAACTTAAACGTGTTTTTTTTCCTCTTTTTTTTCTCCCCCTTTCAAGCCCCGTGGACAGCGTGTGATTCCACAGTAACACGTTGGGCCAATGCAAAACATCCGGATCGCACAGTGGAGTGAAATTAAACTCATCTTTTACGCACCAGAAAAAAAAGATGTTTTGCTCCACAGTGTGTGTGTGTTTTTCTGATTATTTTAAGGCCATCAACTTACTTGGTGGACGAAAACATCCAGAGGCGGGTCGACGGGGCTCCCTTCGCTGTTGGTCATTGAGATAAATCCAAAGCCCATCCGGACGTTGAACCACTTGCAGAAGCCCGATCCCGACAGGATCTGAGGTCGAGTCCGGTCCTCCTCCTGCTCGGTGGACTTGGCGGGGTCTTCTCCGCCACCTTTACCCGGCCCTCCTGGAAGGGGAGAAACACAAGCGTGCGGGGACGAGGGGGGCACAAGAAGGAAGTTTTTAGTTTCTCTTATGGCTTCAGGGAGACAACAGCACCATTACGCGCACGCCGGTTTATATAAGTTTAATGGGATCTGTTGCGTAAAAATGAGCTCCTCTCCAAGAAGCGTGGGGGGAATCCCCTCTACTTGCACGGGGCTTATGTGGAGTTCAGGGCCGGTAGAAATTTCCTACACTACTGTTTTTCGACATCATGCTTCTGCTGTGACCCCCCCACTGGTCCTATCATGGCATTTTCTTCTCTCCCCCCCTTCTCACTCTCTCTCCCCCGCTCTCCAAAAGAGAAAAGTTGTTCCATGACAGATGATTTCGTGCACAGGCATGCTCAGTCGCTGGAACTTGTGGAGCATTTTTTTTTCTTGCATCTGGTGCTGTGGAGTTGCAAAAGAAAAAAGAGAAAAGGGGGCAGGTGTACACATGGTTCCTCTCTCTTCTCTCTCTCTCCAGCTGTTTTTTTTTTTAAACAAAAACACATACGCCCTCCCTCAAAACAATGCAAGCGAAACATGTATTTTTTAAAAGATTTGCTCGGCAGGGGCGGTTCGGTGTTTTTTTTTTCCTCTTTTTTTTGGAACAATAATCACGTTGCACCTTGCCTCTGCTCCTTCCCCCTTTTTTCTCGCGCGAACAGATATATATGTATAAAAAAAAGAAGGAGGAGGAGGAGGAAGAGGAGAGGAAGAGAAAATAAAACTAAAGAGGAGATAAATGCAAGAGGAGGAGGAAGGAAGGAAGGAAAAAAAAAACATAATTGCAGAATAACCTTCGGCCATGTTTCCCCGCGGACCCTCTGCGCCCAAGTTGCAATAGAGAAGCTTCCTCTGCGAAAACGGGCTGCGGTAGTCACCATTAATCCGACATCCTCGATCCCATCGGTCACCAATTGAGCTCGCATGGTACGGCGTGCTTTCTGCCTTTTGATATTTTTGTCATGTCTTTCTCTCTTCCCTTCAATCCCTTCCTCACTCTCACCACCTCTGTACTGCTCTCTCCCCCCCTCTCCCTCGCTGCCTCTCTCTCTCTCTCCCTCGCTCTCTCTCTCTCTTCCTTCGCTCTCATTCGCTCTCGAGCTGGCTGTGCCCGTTCCCGTAGTGAGAACACGTGACTTGGTCAATTACATGCTTTCTTGCTACTAATTTCTGCGATTCCGAGAGGAGAAGAAGAAGAAGAAGAAGAGGAAGAAACTCGCACTCGCAACCCGCCAGCACCACCAGCACCAGCAGCAGATCCTAGTTGTGCGATTATAAAAGCATAACCTATATTCAGTGTGAGACCAGCCCCGGTGTAACATGTGCTGCGAGAGATCTCAGTGTTTTGTTGTGAGGTGCTGTATGATAAGAGAGCTGCTGTGGTGTGGCTACATGAGGGCTATTATGCACCGAGATTAGATTAGATGATTGGATGGGATTAAATTACGTTTTAATGAACCCTGTGGGATAATTGGGTGGCCATGGCAACAAAGGGGAAAACAACAAAACAAAAGGAGGGAAAAATGGATCAAGCAATTGGAAACAAAAGCAAAACACCTAGAAGGCACATCATTGGTGGAGCTGAGGATCTTCTTTTGAAAATTTCAGCAATGAGATGCAGCTGTGTGTCTTGTGTGATTTGTTTCAGAGAAATGTGCATATTTACCTACATGTGAGTTAGCTGGTTGGGTTTTTTTTTTAGATAATTTTCAGCCCATGTGGTTGTAATAAGACAGAAAATATTCTGCTGCAGTGATGAAACTTCTTACGTGAAATATTACAAAGAGCCTAAATGATCAAAATCTACTTTTAAAAATGTCCCCTGTCTAAAACAGAAAGTTGTTCTTATAATAATCATTCTTTCACACATCCATTATTGCGTAAATAAAACTCTCATTTTTCTTGCATAACCTTTTACCTCTTCTTTAAAAGCATGTGGGTTTTATTTTGTGTAGAGCTAAACAGTCAGCTTCCCTGTATGTGTTCACATATTTGGCAAATTCAAAACTTTTATTTGCCATTTGTGCGCAAACAGACAGTCTAGGCACATGGGAATTCTTGGAGTCGAGTAAAGACACCTAGTCAAAAAAGGAAGTTTAAAAACACTACAAGATTAGTAAGAGATAAAATACAAAAAAAATCTAATAAATAAATCTGAAATGAAGCTGATTCTGATTTAGATCCTGAATTATTTTGAGGTTAAATTTAACCTGCTACATGAGATACAAAGTAAACAAACACCAATAAAACAAGGCAACATAGCACAACTTTTCTACTATGTATTTATGTTTCTCTGTCCAGACTCACATTTAACTTAAGACCTTTAAAGACTTTCTAAAGTTTGATTTAAACCTCAGTTCAATACAGCATATATATATGTATATATATATATATATATATATATATATATGTATGTATGTATATATATATACACACACATATATATATATATATATATATATATATATATATATATATATATATATGTATAGCTTCGAAACCTAAATCCCCTTGACCTGAAGCTAAACCTCCAACCTATAAACCAAATGTAAATGATCATTTTGTTTTCCCTGTGCGGACATGTCTCTGAGCTCGTGTTCCTAACGTACAACCAGTTACCTCCGAGCATCCTAGTGGGCACCAGAGGAGAGCTGAACTCACAGCTTTGGAATGTGACTGGAAACCCAGAAAAACAAACCTGAACACTGTCAGTCAGGATCCTCACTTGTCATTAGGATATCAGTCCTTTAAAGCAGGGGTCACTTTGTCTGGAAGTTGTTGATTTTGTTTTTGTTTTTTAGAAATTCTGACCAAAAATAAAGTGATAAATGTGAGTTTGGAGAATGCACATGAAGCTAAAATATTGTTTTTCTTCTGTGCCAAAAAAGACAAAAAATGCAACAACGCATTTTTTAACTTTCAGCTAAAGTTTTAATGATCCTTAAAAATGATTTATACCTAAAGTATAATTTAATCTTTTCTATGTGAATATGCTAACTTGTTTTAGTCTTTTTACTTTAATCGTAAAAATGTCTTTGAGAAAAAGAGAAAAAAGTCAAAAATTGATTCCACTAAAGTGAAAGTTGGCTAAAACTCCACCTCAAGCCTTACAGCTTCTTCTGCTTCTACATTTCCTGGCTGTGGTTAGTCAAGGCCTCGGGGTGGATCGATAACAACAAGCCTGAAAAATAGAACGTTCTTTGAGAAACTTCACCATCTTATCTCCCATCTCCCCTGGTGGGACGTTTCTCAAGAGGTTATTACCAAGTATGAGGAAAGAGGGGAAAAACACGTTGGAGGAATGAAACAACAACAAGGCTATCTCCACCCACCGACGCTGAAGAGCCCACCCTCCGGAATTCACCAGCTTTGTCCCTACCCCCAACCCATCCATCCCCAGCCCCCGCGCAAAGGCCTGTTTTTGAAGATGCTTGTAGTCGGAGGCCTCCGCAGTGGCCACAGAATTACTGTTTGGGTCAGAGGATTGGATGCCAGTGTCAGATGTTATCCACTCACTCACATCCTGACAGGACCCTTCTGATTAGAGTCCAGTCAGTGGGAATCACAGGAGTGCAGCTCAGTGACGTGCTGCGAGACAATGACGGGGAATAATTTAGATTTGGGTGGCTGGGGTGTGCCTGTTTGGCACAAGAAGCGACTGAAATAGTAAAGTGGAGATTAGTGAGGATTTTGAGATGCCTAAACTCAAAGTGGGGTCGTGGAAAAAAATTCTTTTCATCTGTGAAGTTCAAGAGAAACATCTGAAACTCATGTTAATTGTATACATTTGTGAGAATTCCCAAAAGGGGATTAATAAAGCATCTATCTATATATCTAAAGAAAAGGTCCTTCTAAGAGGAAACTTCTTTAAGTAAAGTTTGCTGCTGCTTTTATTCAAAAAAGAACTTTTCTCATTTATAATAGTTTAATGCTCGACATCCACTGAAAGTTGTATTTGAACCACCTTTTTAATTCATCTTTATGCAGCATTTTAAGGTTGTTTTCTAACTTTTCTGAACTTCACATCAGTCTCACTTTTGTGTGTAATTTCTCTCACTTCTTGTGCCGTTAGGCTGCTACTTTTCCTTTACTTTTCCCTACTTTTCCTCCTGTAGAGAAGCAAATCAAATCGTCAAACAAAAACAGCATCTTCAGATTTGAGATTTAGCTAAAAGTCACTCTAGAAAGGTCATCACATTTGCAGCATAAACTGAGTTTTCCTATTTTTAAACTGAACTCCTGAACTTAGTTTCTTTGCATTTGTTGTTTGTCTTGTAGGTTCACCGACCCCATAGTCCTGCTTTTCATTTGCATTAATTTGCATTTAGTAAATAAGTTTGTATTTACTCCAAATCAGTCTCTTTTCAACTTTTCAGTATATTTGTGACATTTTACAACAGCAGCAGCAGCTTTTCATGTCAGGCTTCAGAAAAAGTTAAAGAAATGTTTTGTAACATGACAGCAAAGTAGACAACTGTGATTTTAATATAAATTGAAAATACACCTCATCTTCTTTACGTAGGTTTGTTTTTTATTTAACACCAGCTAGAAATCACGCTCGTACTAAAGAATAAGCCAGTTTTTAACCTTGTTTAACTTCAGATCAGTTTATTTCCGCTTGAATTTGGGAATGTATCCACTGGAAAGAATGTGTTTTTATAGATTTCTGCAAAAAAAAAAAATTAAAAAAGATGATGACCTCATAGCAACATTAGTATGAATTAGCCTGTTTCCAAAATGAACTTGTTTTTGTTGACAGTGGTTGTTTGGCTTTTAAACATTTCTACTTTTGCCACTTTAGTATTTTTGTCTCAATGCTACACGTTGGGATTGTTTTCAAACTTCACAGCAATTTTTCCCTGCCGATTTGTGCACAGAGGAGAGGGCTGAAACCGCAAAAGAGCGACTTTTTATAGGACATTTTGCAAAAAGTTGAAAACCTCATTTTTCCTAAACACAGCTACAAATTTGCCTGTTTGCAAAATGAACACACAATGCAGCTTTCTTTTATTTATGCTCCTTGTTTTTGCTTTTATCTGCCTCGATGCTACAGGATAAGCTTGTTTCCAAAAATGTTTTATCTCCCCACTGATCTTTTCTCCTCTCTTGTATTCGTGACAGCTCATCCGACAAAAATAGTTGCTTTCTCATGAGGGGTTTCGCAAAAGGTAAGGAACCTTGTAGCTCTATAAATTAGCCTGTTAGTGAGAAATAGTGGTTGTTTTGAAAGATTTTTCCCAAAAGGCTTTAATAATAGTGGCATGTATTTGGTTCGGGTGAAGGTAAGCTGCTTTAAATAAGGCTGAAATAAGATTTAGCTCTGAGTTAAGTTCAGTTTAGAGTCACAGTGTTGCCTGTAAGAGAACATATAATACAATTTAATAAATCAGCATATAAATAAGGGTGCATGGCAGAATTGTGCAAACCCTCTTGGTGTAGTGTGAAATTCAGTTACATTAAATTCAGATCTGAGTGTGTCTGTTTAGTGTTGTTTGGTTAACTGACTGTATTTATATGTTTTCATAAAATGCAATGAATGAGACATTTGATAGAAATTAATTATTTTAATGGCTGTTCTTGGTGATTTTGATGTTCCTATATAGTCATTCTTCATCATCAGTAGAATCACACTTGTGTATAAAAGATGTTAAATGGGGTTTTACAGCTTAAAAACATTCTGAAAAGAAAGAAAAATGACAGATTTCCCCTGAAATGATTGTAAAACAATGCGTGCTTTGGGGTTTTTTGAACATTAAGTGGTGATAATAGCTCCTGTTCAGCTCGTGTATATTTTTGATTTGTCTCTACACGTAGGAGTCGTGTTTTTAAAACCTACTTTTCGATTCTTTTCTTCACCTAACCTCTGTAGAGCCTAGAAGGAAATCCACTGCATGTGTGCAAACTGAAGTCTGATTTTCATGCATTTGGTTGTCTTAACCAAACTACACATTTAGGAGCACCTCAGGAACACATGCAGATTCCCGAGCTGTTTGAATACCAACTTTCTGAGCAGACTTTGCACTCTCTCACCCCATGTAACCCCACCCAACCCCCACTCCTCACCCTGTAGGCTCCCAGAGGAAATTTGCCTTTACCCTGCGTTGCTGTCAATGCAGTTCAAAGGGTTCATTGAGTCCGTCTCTCTCCTTTCTCCTTTCTTTTTTGGGTGGTGGGGGTGTTTTTTGTCGTTTACTTCATGCATTCCAGCTACCAATCCTTCACTCTCTTTTTTTTTAATATCCTTCACAAAGAAGAGTAAACAGGGTTGGCAAAGCAGGTCACCCAGTTCAGGGTTGTTATTTTTGTTTTTAAAGGCATGGCCATGTTAAATGTTCTAAAAGCAACATTTACTGAATCATTTAATCCGTGTTTAATTCTAACCATCGCTCATTTTTGACTGTGCTGAGGCTTCATTCACATCCCTGGCTGTTCCTGATTCTCTCTGGAAAAGAGGAGGAATCAGTAGTTTTTGCGTTTTATCCAAGTTTTCCTTTGTTTACCTTCACAGATTTCGTTAAGAAATATTTAGACTGAACGAAAAAATGCACTCAGCCGCTCACAGGGAGCCATGTGCTCCTTCCTCAACCACAAAGGTGATCCCAAAACTTTTAGGAACTTTCTGCTTCATTTTGTCGCCTCTTTGCGTAAAAATCCAACAAAACCGACGGTTTATACTCAGATTTGATATTTATTGATGTGCATTATTGATGTTTTTAGAAGATTTTCAATCGGATGCATTTTCAACAGCCTGTAAACTTTTATTTTAAACCTCAGCTGATGAATTCTCCATTTTACTTTTGGATGGGAACCAGCTAGAAAAAATCACTCAAACGCACCTTTTTTGGAGGGACGTAAATGTTGCGTTTGAGAGCATGTTTGAGCCCTGAGCCTAAAGTTTCCTGCAGCAGCAGTAAACAGCCTGCAAATATCTGAATGAAATATCGGTGACGTCAGAGAGGGGGGAGGTTTGCAGAAGAAGCGCCTGTGCAGCCGGTGCGCCAAAAAAAACTGCGCACAATGGAACCAAATATCTGCTTGCGTCTCACCAAATCGCCCTTTTTTTTATTTTTTCGTGTTGTATTTTATTTTTTCCTGCTGGAATCCCACCGGTCAGTATAGTTTTTTTCTCTTCCTCTTGGCTTATTTTAACCCTTTTAACCAGTTAGTCAGCTTTTGTGAACGCAGGCCCATAACAAGCTCCACTGATCGATGCATTTCCTGATCGAAAATCACCTTAATATTCTTTTAATATTTAGTATAATAAGTTAAAGGTTGAAAACAGCGAATCAAGGGGGCTGATTGCGTAAAATAGATGGTTTTCAAGCTTTTCTATTTATTTATTCCTTCATAAGGAGCATAGTTCTTATAAATTCTCATTATTTTCCTCAGTAGGCTTCATTGTATCTTTAAGGTTATTTATTACGCTTAATAAAAGAACCGATCCATCACTTTGTCATGTTGTTAAACGTCGGTCATTTCAGGTCAGTGGGAAGCAGGTTGTGCAGCTTGACATGGAGGTGAGTTAGTCGCAGCTAAATGCACCAATTCAGGGTTGTTGTTTTTTTTAAAAGAGAAGATGTTCTCACCTGTAGAAGAGGTAGGAGAAGAAGTGGACATCCTCCCTTTTCTCTCTCTCCGTGAATGGATTGATAGATGGCACAAGGCAAGAGCAGTCGGTTTCCCCCGGTGGCCCTTCTGCTGGAGCAAAACGTAGAAGGAAGCAGCACTGCTGGACTCCAAAGTGTGCCTGCGCTCTAGTTTGAATTACATGTTTGGGCTGACTTTAACCCGCACGGCGCATGGAGCCCGGTGACCGGCTGGAATCAAAGAGATTTTCCATGGATGAATATTTTATAGTGACTCTGTAACACAAGCTGCAGCGGCGTGAGGGTCAGGCAGATTTGTTTTTAAACAGTGGAGCCACAGATTGCTGGCAGGCTCTGGCACGGGTCATCTCCAAAATGCGCCTCAGACCAGGGACATTTTCTCATGTCTAATTCCCAGCTTTATCTCTATCTGAGCTCTATCTATTTCTCTTAGGTTATCTATAAGAAGTCAGACTGGATATATGAACCAGTGCGAGTATGTTATCCTTTTTTCTCAAGACACTGGTGCGTAATTGGTGAGTCCTCTGAGCTTTATCATTCCTCTTCAAACCATGTGGCATCTATGGCCTCCCCCAACCTACTCCCAGCCTTCCCCACCTCTCTCCTTCTCTTGTTGATAAGGATTCATACTTCACATCCCCCACCCAGCCTATTTACAAGCAGCTACTCATGACAAAACCTTCTCTCCTTGCAGGCCTGCAACAGATACTTTGCTTCAATCGTGCGTAAAATGATCATACAGGAGGTTCTTCCACTTGTACCTTTAATATTAAATTACAATTGACCTTCTCTTTTAGTTAGACCCAAACTTTTCCTGCTGATCTGACGTCTGCTTTGCACTCAATCAGTCTTAATGAATCGTCAGTGAGCAGCACAAGTGAACTGGTCCCAGATCAGTGATTTGGACCCGATAAGAGCAAAGAAATGGGGATGGGACTGGAATATATAGCGCCATCCATCGGTTTAGTAAGGTCAACCACTTTAACTGTTCTGTATCTGTTTGATGTATATGTTTCTTAGATAGATAGATAGATAGATAGATAGATAGATAGATAGATAGATAGATAGATAGATGGATAGATAGATAGATAGATAGATGGATAGATAGATAGATAGATAGATAGATAGATAGATAGATAGATAGATAGATGGATAGATAGATAGATAGATAGATAGATAGATAGATAGATAGATAGATAGATAGATAGATATAATTTTGTGCCATAGCCATTTGGATTTAAACACTTCACAATAAAGGTCCTCTAAGCCTGTAACCAAAAATTGTCCCCTGCAGTGATGTCATAGAAGAATCATTATCTTTTTTTCCCCACAAAGAACCTTTTAGCAATAATATTTCTGCAAACAGATCTTTAAAAAGACTCTAAGATGCATCAAAGAACCACCAAAAACCGTCCCTTTAGTCACCACAATTGATGCTTAAGCAAAAAAAAATATGTTCTTCAAGGAGCTGTTTTCATGATAGTTATTTGTGAACCCATACAATTCAGTTTTTAAGAAGAAAAGAAATGGTTCTTTGAGCATTTTAATCAGAATCAGAATCAGCTGCAATAGTCAAGTACTGACACAACATACAAGGAATTTGGTTTCGGCTGTTGGTGTCATTCTAGGAATAAGGAAAAGAGAATAATAAAATAACTATAGAAGAAAATTTTTAAAAAAATAGATCTAGATATTTACACATATAGAAAATAATGTATATATACACAGTAGTGCAAAATGACGTAAGTATAGTGCAAAAGGCAAAGAATACTGTTCTTAGTGCAATAAAAAGTCAGTAGTGTTTTAGCTGGGAATGGCTCAGCCTTTTAGGAGGGTTATGGCAGAAGCTGTTCTAGTTTAAATCAAATTATTGTGTGTAGTTTGAAAAACAAGCACATGGACATGTTGTTGGCCATTTGTTAACATTCCTTTTTACTTCAATCAATTACAGGCCAGTGAAGTTTCAAAAAATATCAGCTACAGAAAAGCACCAAGTAAGTCCAGACAACTTATTGGCTAAACACAAACACAAAATCAGTCACTGTCAGGGGAATATAGACCCCTAAAATCTTAAATGAAGGTGACAGATCTAAAGTAAAAATCAAGAAGCACTGAAGACATTTGACACGTTGATTTTAAGAACATTCATGTGAACTGTTGATGTAAGAATTTGCAGCATTTGGGGGTCTTCATTATAATATGTTTAATATTTTGGGTTTAGACGGAACAACATATTGCAAAACTTGAACCTGGGACCTGAGAAATTGTGATGAGCATTTTTTATTGTTTTCTGATGATGCAATAGATTTAATGAGAAAAGAATCTGTTGATTAAGCAATACTGAAAATAATGAGTTAGCTCATGCTATTACCTGTAATCAAATCACTTCAATAAAAATGAAAAAAAAACACCTTCAGTAGTTTAAAGGAACATATAAGGCAAACAACCACTATGAATGAAGAAGTGATAGTTGGTTATTGTGTTTTGAAGAACTTCCTTTTCTGTGAGTACATTGACAAATAGAAAAAACCTTTTTTGCTCTTGTCAACATATATTTTTTACATTAAGCAACAGCTACAGCAAGAATAAAACCAGTGTAAAGCATTAAAGAACTCAGCTGCATCCTTCTATCACTCTCTTAAATTTCACTTAGCTTCTACTGAGGTTTTCTAATCTTGTAATGAGATTTTTTAAAAAATCTTCTCAGACTACAGATTTCAGTTGCAGAGAAACAGCTGTATAAATTTCTGGCTGTTAAATCAACAGCATAATGGGGCAGTGGGGATTTATTTAATTATTACACTCCTCCGCCGAGCAATATAGTCCCTCAGAAGCTGACTGTTGATTTCCGGTCCGCGCATTGATATGTTAGTGCGGTCACAGGTCCGCGCTGATTGGACGTTTTATAACAGCTTCAAAATGTGTCAGCCAATCAGAGAGGAGGAGCCGTTCCGCCAGTTTCACGGATAGTAAATTGACAAGATTATTCCTACACGTGATTGTTATTTCCCCCTGAAGCCAACCGGAACGGATAGTTTTATATTTTAACAGTGGAAAATATTATAATTCCGTCCATGTCGGAAGTACGCATAAAAGTTCTGTCTCCTGTTTAGTGTGTTGATGCAGCAGCAGCTCCAGTAGAGACACAATGAAGGAGCTTTGGTGAAGTTTGGATCTAGTGTCAGTAGAGCGACACTCCAGCCTTCCTGAGGGCCTCTGCAGGGCTCCTCAGGGCTGTCAGGCGCCATCTGGTGGCTCCATAACCTGTTTTTACTCACGCACACGTACGTGAACGCACCGATCAGAACATTCATTTTGCTGCGAAGTAGTTAAAAACAAAGGTCTTTTTAAAAAAATGATCATTCTTACTGCTTTAGGATGTGACAAATCAGTGGTGCTTCCAGGTGAAACAGATGTGAACAGTGCTCATCTTAACTTGTGATGCATTTTCTTATAAAATATTATTATGTGCTAAATGTTGATAGTTTTTCTTCTTCTATTTTTAGTGTGAGATCTTGTCAAGACAGGCATTTCTAATGAATCTTTTGAAAACCTGCAAAGATGAGTCAGTTTTTAAAATGGGCTTGTTCTACTTCGGTGTGTATTTGTGGCTGTTAGTTAGTCCATGCAGGCCACCCCCATTATATGTGATTATTTACTCAGATAGTTACGCTAGTTAAGTTGATGAATCAGTAGATGAAAGCCCAAGTATGGCTGAAAAGTTAGAGAAGGGCATTTAGTTCTGAAGAGTTGAAGTGAGTAAGTATTTATAGTCTGTGTATAGACTGTACACCTGTAATTTTTCAGTGTGTGATTGTACATGTGATCCTGGCTTCAGTTTTTAATACTTTAGTTTTCTTTCTTTACTTTCTATTTAGTTTCTTGCACATACACCGATAAAACATCATCTTTTACACTGCAGTTTAAGAGATAAGAGAGTTTTGCACGTAGAATTATTTCAATCACATGAGATTCTAAACACTTTCATCAAAATCTAAAAAACTCAGTCCCACTTCTTTCATTAAAATAAATACAGGTGGCACATTTATTTCACTTTCTTATTTAACCTCGATCAGCCATTTGGAATAAATACATCTGAATAAACATTTTTCTGATTTTTTTTAACGTCCAGATTTAAATTTCTCTAAAAACACAGAAACATTAATGTGCATCTAACTTTTATAGACCTGAGTTAAGAAGGACTTCTTCTTCTTCTTCTGTTAGTGTAAAAATGATTTTTTTTGTCATGATTTCAAAGTTTTTGCTTTATTTCTTTCATTTACTTTTGTTTAACTCCACTTCAAATGAGATATTAGCATCTTTTTAATTGTGCATGATTTCATGTCATGTTAAAGTTTGTATTCCAATTTTAAAAAAACTTGAGCATTTTTATGGTGAAACTTAGAATTTATGGTTGCTTTAATACAACTTTAAAGTGCCTTGACAAATAACCTAATCACTCCAAATAAATCAATTCATCAAGTTACAGATTATTTCCTAATGGCTTTTCTTTTCCTGCTTCATGTTGTAATTGCTCTCTGCTGTTTAGGCCCAACCGGCCTGAACAGTTTGAAAACTTAGAATTTCACGAAAATAACATCTAAATTAGAGGAAGGAAATTAGAACAAAAATGTGGCTGTTGAATCCATTAGAAGTGTTATTTGTGTAGTTGTTTCTTTTGTGTTTTTTTAACATGTAAAAAGTGTGAACCTAAAGCCTTTCTAATGTCTGTTTAAGCAGAATAATCAAGCTGGAAGTGAGGTGTTTCAGAATAATTAAATCCAATGTACATGAATATGTTGAACCTGAAGCTCTGCCTCTTTCCTTTATTTTTAGGAAATTTAATTCCTTTTCATGATGGATGCTGAAAACACATCAAGTCAGATCAGGATGTGACATTTTTAAGGGGAGACTTTCAAAAGTCACCTTGACGGGCCAGATGTTTTCCTTCGTAAACACGAAAGTGGGATATCAGAGGAGTTCTTGAACATGTAACATGTATGTTGAGTAATCCCGGTGGGGCCCTGTGTCAGACCACCCTCATTTTCTGCTGCTGCTGCTGCACGTGCTGGTCACATTTAAAGTGACTGCCCCCTGGTGGAAAATCTCTTTTTTCATACTGTCTCTGAAGCAACAGCGGCAGCTTGGTTGCTCTCACCTCACATTCTTATCTGTAAATACCAACGATCATAAAATAAAACATTTTCACTCAATAAAACTGATTGAAAAGTTGAATTCTTGCGTCTTTTTTATATTTCAACTCAAACAACACTTAATGTTTAGTAGCCCAAGATTATCTCGAAATAATTACATGATACTAATTTATCAGAAAAATAGTTTTATTAAGATTATGTTGTTTTTTTTCCAATTCAACCCTCTCACTTAGGGGAAAAATATTTGCATTTCAGTTCTTCATCCTGTATGTGACACTTCAGAATAAAAGACAACCATAAATAACTGTTTAAAAAGTTGTTTATTGTAGTTGTGGCATTGTGTTTTGCTCCCTTTTAAAAAGGTAAACAATCAGCACAAGTCAAGAGGTAGAAATCATCAGTCTAAAAGAAATGTTGGGACTGACATTTACACTCACACACACACTCACAGGCACACAATGCAAAGGGTTTTTTTGTTTTGTTTCCACACTCGTGTCCGCAGTGATTACAACCAGTTTGCGGTACCGTCCTTTACACAATACTGCCACGTCAGATTTGCACATGCTGATATCATCCGACCTCCGTCAGCCTCCAACGCGCACACAGACGAGAAATAAATAATATGCATCATGTCAGAAAACACCCAGAGGACACAGGAACAATCTTCAAATAAACCTTTTTTTTGCTATTTGTAACCTCATGACTTTAACGGCTGATTGGCAGGTGACTGTAACAGCGAAGGCAGTCCCTCCCCTTTACACAGAACTACAAACATGGCCTACAACATATTAACCGTTGAGTGCTGCATGTTGGCTTATAGTTGAGTAAGTCTGTGTCGTTGCAGACTCATGCTGAGGAGGGGGAGGGAGGGACAAACGTACGTCAGCATAAAAAAAGACAAAAAAAGAGAGATGTAGTGACGATGGCTGGGTAAATGCAGGTTAAAACATCCTGTGCTAAGTGTTGGTGCTATAAAGAATATATGAACAGCTGGTTTGAACAAGCTTTTGAACAAAAAAAAAAACAATAAACAGAAGACACACTGTAATAGGGGTGGGGCGCAGGTTATTTGACCCAGGAGATGTTGAGACAGCGAGCGATGAAGGCGTAGGTGTCGGCCACCTCCTGGATCACCTTGCTGGTGGGCTTTCCGGCGCCATGGCCCGACTTTGTGTCCACTAGGATGAAGAGGGGATTTTTCTGCTTGTCGCTGCGGCCCACAGTGTGCTGCAGGGTGGCGATGTACTTGAGGGAGTGGAGGGGCACTACCCGGTCGTCGTGGTCCCCCGTCAGCAGGAGGACCGCAGGGTACTGGACCCCATTGCCTTCAGGGACACGGATATTATGGAGTGGAGAGTATCTGGGAGAGAGAGGAGCGACAGGAAGTTAGAATAGATTATTTTTGGCTTTCATTAACCAGCAAATTAAATGAGTTTAATGAAAATGCATGACTTTAAATTCCTAACCAACAGTTCAGATCCCCCAATTATTTAATTTACTATCTATGTGACAAAGAAAAAAACAGTCATTAACACAGAAAATTATTTTATTACCATGATCAGGTAATCAACTAATTGTTTTTCTAGTAATATCTGTCACTGCTACATCAATTTCCCAGAGAAATTCCTCTTTAATGTGCATTAATATTCAAATTCAAGTTATTTGTTAATGTGTGGGCAAGCTAAGCTGCTCTGAACTACTTCCTGCTCCTCATCCTTTCTCACTTCTTGGGTCACAGTTCAGTCATTGCTGTCATTTACAGTAGATAATGAAATCTTGGAATCAGATGTGTAATCGAAGTCCCTATGTGACATCTTGGCCTTAAATCTAACGGCATCTGAGCGTTTCAGTTTCTGAATGAATGGCCCGGTAGCTTTTCTCGGAAGTCGTGATATCATTCTTACTGGAAAGAAACCAGTAAATAGTCGGCAAAAGTCTGAACTGAATGTCGTCATGTGAACGGATAGACGTGCTTGAGCAGCAAAGGTTGCGTTGTGTGAAGCAATGTCAGGGAAACTTTTTTTCCCACATTGTAGCACCAATGTTACTCCTCATTTGCTGCCAAAATCATAAATCACCTCTCTGCCCTACAATGAAATGTTCATAGAAATTTAACTTTACTGCAAAGGACACAGACGGTCAGTTTAATGAGACTCATCAATAATAAATGTAATCAGGGTTTTGACAAAACGTTAACAGGAGCTGAAGTTTAGTTTGTTGCTTCCAGCTGTTTGTAGGAGTCTTTCCTCTGAGTTTATGAAATGTCTGCAGCATGAGACAGCAGCAGGATTGTAAGACTTCATTAGTTACTTAGAATTATAAATTATCCCCAACATGGAGACAGGATCCGCCAGGATTTAAGAGCAAGGGCAAGTCTTTATATTTGTCACACAGATTTGCATTTTATAGGCTGCATCTGAGTCATTTGTTCAACAGAGGATTTCGGTTTAGTCTTCTGTTTATTAATGCATTATTATTATGTCACCTGATGTATTGCCTAGTCTTGTGTGTATGACAAACATTTCAAGCATATCGTGGCACTGTCCTTCATGAGTATGTCTGAATGAAGCAATGAGGAATACTAACACAAACAAACATAGCGTGTGTCGGAGTGATAGAGTACCATCACTTTAACAGACTGATGAAGCAGCAGTCTGAAGGTAGTTAATATACTCATCACTGGAGTGAATCCAGAAAGACATGTTATGATGACTCTCTAGATAAATTCAGCTCCTGTCTAAACGTGAATAAGCTCCTGATGATAACTAGAAACAGGAACTGTTGTGGATTTAACCAAAATCAGTGTCAAAGCACAGATGAAAAGAAAAACTTATCACAGCGATAGACACTCAAACCAAAAATACTTATTTTAGTAAGGTAGCAGTATTCACTGTTTGACCTAACAAATAGACACTCTGATCAGAATTCACTTACTTGATAAGCCACTCAAACTGCTCTTTGTCTTCTGAACACCCAAAGTCTGTGGTCCAGGCGTGGCCGATGGTGAACTTGTGGAACTTCAGCATGTCCATGACGCCTACCTGAGCTACGGCACAACCAAACAGCTCAGGCCGCTGGTTCACGCAGGCCGCTGAGAGAGGAAACACAACGTCAGACACGGGAGATCAGAGACTAAAACAGGACTAAAATAGTCTGAGGGTTAATTAGAGAACAATAGTCGAGGAGGAGCACACGTACCTACAAGCAGGCCTCCATTGGAGCCTCCATTTATAGTCAGTTTGGAAGGAGAAGTGTATCCCTCCTTGATGAGATATTCAGCTGCACACTGGAAGTCTGTGAAGCAGTTCTGCTTGTTTGCCAACATGCCAGCTTTAAGAGAAGAATACAAAGTATTACTGTAAAAATTCCTCCATGCATGTTTGAAAACATATAAAAATAGTCTGCTTAGGATTATTTTGTTGGTCTGATCCTGGTTACTTTTCCCCATAAAAAGATTCAATTACCTGGATAGAAATGCTTAAAATTACATCTACGCCTTCTCCCTCATTGATCCAGAATCCATCAACATGCAAATATTTTTCATTTCAAAATTTTAACTACTGGATACACACTGCATCCTACAACACTGAAATACGATTCAGTCTACATTCTGTGCCAAACAGGTTTCAGTGTTCCACATCTTGCATGTGTAAGTGGCCTATTTGTTCGTTTCTTTAAATCAAAACTAGTTGCAATTTCACAAATCATGCAGAGAAACTTTCACCAGACAAATTAGAAAACAGTGTTTTCGCGTAAACTCTGAATAAACCTTTTTTGTACAGTGAAGGCAGAACATCCAAGAGAAGTAAAAAATAGAAAAACACTTTGAGTGCAACAAACAGATGGAGGAACGTGACACTTTCTACCTGTCATTAGTAAAACCTACATAGTTGCTGCTTAATGCTGGAGCAGAGAAAGAAAGAGGCTGCAGCATCATTTGATCCATGTTTACATCGTTTAAATGACAAAACCACATCTTAGAAATGGTTTGTTTAGGTTTATAAATGTGTATTTAAAGCCTCCGACCTTTGTGCCAGGTCTCCCCGTACTCTCCTCCTCCTCTGATGTTGGCAACAGCCAGGACTCCCCCGAGATGTCTGACAAAGATGAGGCGGGAAACGCTGTAGCTTGGCGTGATGGAGATGTTAAAGCCGCCGTAGCCGTACAGAAAGCCTGGATGGGAGCCGTCCAGTTTGATGCCCTTCTTGTGAACAATGAACATGGGGATTTCAGTCCCATCCTTGGAGGGATAGAAGATCTGACAAAACAGAGAAAGACAGACTGTCAGGGAAACAAAGGCGACTGATCCTACATTATGAACAGGTCAAGGTCAATAAAACTTACTTCTTCATCTGTCCTTATGTCTAAGTCAGACAGGCTAGGACAAAACAACTCTCATAAATTCCTATCCTCAGACGAGTGCATATTTCCACATTTATAGCCTTATTTCTGGGGTGTTTAGTAGAAATGTGACAATAAATCTGATTTAGAGACGCTGTAACTCCAGAAGCAGTGATACGTCGTGTTGATTCTGACCTACTGCTCAGCCAAGGCTGGATTATCAAGAGGGAAAAGTGTCTGTATAATTTGATTTATTGCAAGTTTGTCAAAATATTTCAGTACAATATCAACTATAAAAAGGTTCTCTATCAAGTGTCATGTACAGGAACTCTGTGTCAACATCTAGTTGTAGGACCTAAATTGTTTTATTTTTGCTAACTTGTTTTAAAACGGTTAAATCAAATTGCCTACATTTTTCTTTTTATGCATAAGGGTCATTCTGCCTTAATTCGCAGAATGCCCAATGCTTCTTAAATTAGATTTTTTTTTTTTTAAAAGTGGTGAATATTGATTGAGTTGACCATGTGTAAAATCTGGGGTCATAGGTAACACCATTCATAAAATCATTTGAGGGACTATGAGTTGGAAAACCATGATTTTTCTTTTAGCTCAGTAACAATATTGTATAACTGTTGCATTTGGAACCACTTTCAGAGTGGTTTCTCCTATCATACCTGTTCAATGCATGTTCAAATATTTGCCAAAAACGCAAAAAATGCAATTTTTATTTATTTTTTCACATGAAGCATGCCTTTGACTGGCACATTTTAAAGTTCCTATTCCTGCCAATCACAGGGGGGGAAAAGCCTTTCAGAGTGAAAAGTTTTATGGTTGGTGCAATACTGGAATTCAATAAAACACACTGACTTTTTTTAACACCAAATTTGCACCATCATATAACTGGTTTGTATTGTGTAAGGTTGTGCCATTGAAGACCATATGTACATATCAATGAGCCTGCAAAATTTCTGGACTGTAGCTACATTATTTCTCAAGTTATGGCACCTCAAACATTGATCCACAGATAGACAAGAAGAAAACGATGCAAAATCGACATGACCCCACCCTCTTTATGAAATTTCAACTCCAAAACTAATCTTACCTGTGACCCCAGATTTTACACGTTGTACTTGATAACAATCGTATGCACTTTTTAATAATAATCTGGTGAATTGAGGTGGAATGTCCCATGCGTGTTTTATGCAGACACGGCAGCATTATCCCATCGTTGTGTTACATTTCTCTTCAGCACTAACATTAGTGTATATAACGTCAGAAAATAGTGAAAAAACATGTACTGACATATCCAAGTTGTCTGACTAACAGTCTAAAAGTTGCCTAGTTTAAAGTTGTTGACTCTGCTATCACAGAAAACTCTATGGCCCAAAAACACATTTCTGCCTCAGGGCCCCACAGGTGGACAAGTCAGTACGAAGCTTGTACTTTTTCACTGGCAATCTAGG
Organism: Dascyllus trimaculatus; assembly: GCA_024666655.1. Lineage (NCBI taxonomy): Eukaryota > Metazoa > Chordata > Actinopteri > Pomacentridae > Dascyllus > Dascyllus trimaculatus. Next base: position 14,863,991 of record CM045455.1, on the reverse strand, counting down.
ACTTTCTTAATGATGAAAGCTAGCAGTTTCAGGGTGATGCAAGCCTGGAACAGCCTGTTTGCTGCTGCTGTGCAGTTTTAAAGTTCCAAGCTTAAAGTTTGTTGAGGCTGTTGCAAACACTGTTTCGAGCAAATGAAACACAGCATTCTGAATAATTCATGGCGTGTATCTTATTGCATCTCAGCCATGGAAACTCAACTAAACTCTCATGTTAAAACACTTCGTTTTTAGCTGCCCTACACTGTGGGTACAGCACTTTTGGAGAGATTGGAACAAAGTAAGGCTCTATATTATGTCTCATCACTGTCCATGTTACCGAATGCTACCAGGACCCAGTGTTGGGGTTGGGACTCAATGAAAGTAATACATTACACATTACTCTTTACTTTTTCTTCCCATAGAAACTACTTACACTGCTTATTACATTAACTTTGCTTATTGAGCCACATAGCCTGAGATGCACTGTCACATAATTGCCAGTAAACAATACAACATTAAGCCTTACATACTCCTTCTTATCAACACAAATCCCTTTCCTAATGAGGACACATACACAAGATCTTTCATTAATAAACCCCTAGCTGACAGCAAAGTTGGTGAAAACCAGCCAAGAGAGCACTTCAAAGAAAAAATGTGTGCTAAAAAAAGGGTTCAATTGCTTATCTAAGAGAATCAAGCAGCAGGGGCAGCAGGCTATACTGCCTTAACCATATCTGACAAGTAACTGCGATGTGATTATTAAATTTAAGAACAACAGTGCATTGCATCATTGCACTACAGACCAATGTAATGTAATCATAATAACACTTTACTCTGTAATGCGTTTCCTCCAGGCAGCAATAAAGTCAATGCGAAAGTGCCAAAAGCTCCAGTTCCTCTAGTGGCCTCATAAGCCCGGTCTCTATTGCCAATTTTCCCGTCCATGACAATGGGGGAATTTTTACATAACTCACCATTAAAAAATTTTAGGGCTTGAAGTTATGCATAAGAGTGTAGCCAGCTTAAGTGACAGTTCAGTACCATCACAGAACAGTTTCCTCCAGACAACTAAATACATAATAAATATGTGTTGGGTCACTACTTTAAAAAGTGTGTTATGGTTTGGTATTCATTCACAACTAAATGTAAACATTAAGTGTTTATTGAAAGTAGGTTTTCAATGGAAAGGATTTCTTGGTAGAAGTCATGGAATTTGTGTGTACAAATAAAATTAAACAACAAATATCACACAGTGGAAAATTCCAGTCGACATTCTAGTTACCTGGGTGGTCTGGTAGTCGGAGGGGTTGAAGCCTTTGACGGTGACCTCTCTGAAGATGTGAGGTTGCAGTGGCTCCTTGGTTAGGTCACAATGGTAAATGATGGCTAAAAAAGACAAAGGAAAAATACCGTTTCATTTTCTGTTCTAGTATTTCAAGATTTCTTGGACAATTTCACGGAATTAAAACAACTGTACGGAGCTCTGCAACAAGAAAATCAGCAAGATATAATACAGCTATTTTAAATTATGCATAATGCCACAGGCTTTAGCGGAACTGTGACCAATTTTACAGTAGTTTCATAAGTTTCTTTGCTCAATCTGCTGCCTCGTACATTGTCCTTTTTCAACCTCTTTAACTGTTATAGTCCTGACACTAACACTATTTTCTACAAAAACAAATAGCTATAAAGTCAAATAAATGTAGGACTACGCAAACTGACTACTTATACACATCAATTACACAACATTATGGAGTCTGGTACCTGGAGATAAGAAAGAAGTGAAATAGTAGAAGATCTCTGAGTCCCGCTTCCGTCCTGTGAAGCCAACTACTGAGCCGACATCAAGATGAAAGGTCCTCAGCTCCTCCCCTGAGCTTAGACGGTACATTTTCAACACATTCTTCACGTCATGGAGGAAACACACAAATAGATAGCTGGAGTATGTACAGGTGGCGAACACTGCAAGGAAGACACAGAATAGGAAATACAACAGGTAGGAATTCAACATTCGTATCCGGTGCCAGCACATGAATCCTAATATTTGAACAGTATGGGTCTCATGAGTGTTGCAGCAGCTCACCAATAACATCCTTGTCGTGTTGAGGGATGAGCTCCTTCCATTTGCTCTGATCAGGAGAGGCAAAGTCAATGTTGATGAGTCTGTAACGTGGCGCATCCAAGTTGGTCTTGAAAGTAAACGTTGTGCCCTCGTTGGTCACGTATTCGTATTCCGCGTCAAAGTTGTCGATTAGCTTCACCCATGGCAAAAGTCCTACACAAATAAAGGTGAGCATATCAGTTCTAACCAAACAAAATGGGGTTTCGTTCCCCTTTTTCATGGACATATTGGCTGTTGACTCATCTCAGCTTCAATTCTAGTGCAAAAATATCACAAAAATCCAGCAACTTTATACAGCTGCACGCAAAACTGTACATTCCCTTAACAAACAGACTTGATAGCTAATGCAAAATAATGACTTAAAATGTTGATGTTTTTTTTTTCTTTTAAATGCAAACACATAGAGTAGGACAGAAACAAGTATAACATACCTGTAATACCCTGAGGAGTGGTCTTTAAGTCACAATACCACAACCTGTTGACAGGATCACACCCTTCTCTAATAGACAGCAGCACGTAGCGCCCATCATCTGATACCTGAAATACATATACAATTACCAAACTTTACCTGAATATCAATTAACACATGCAACCTGCTTAAGTATGGTATTTTAGAACAATGCCAAGAAACTTGAGGCGTACCTCAGCCCCACTCATCCATTTAGGGTGGTCAGGAAACTCAGCGCAGAGGACGTCCTCAGACTGCGGAGTCCCCAAAACATGAAAGTATAGCTTCTGATGCAGGTTGGTGGAGGTCTCAGTGCCTGGCAGAGGAAATACAATTTAGTTTCATAATAGAAAAAGGTGAAGAGATGAGAAGATGAAAAGTGAGATACATCAAAGCTCTGTGGGAGCCGAGGACAACAATGGTAAAAGTCTATCAGACTAAACAAAAGGAGGAAAAATGACAGAAAAATCTGAAAAAAAACAACTTAAGTCTCAAATGTGTGTTTCAATTACTGATTTCTTACTTTGTCTTTTTTTAAGTGAGCTTCACCGAGTAGCTATTGACCGTTTTTCTGAGGGATAATCAAGGCAGCTGAAGCAAGATTTATAACTTCAAAACGTTTTACCGTCACTTTTGCCCTCCTGGTCAGGGTAGGAGTTGTAGAAAAGCCCCTTCCCATCATGAGTCCAGGACATGCAGCTGAACTTGACTCGCTCCAGGCGGTCCTCCAGAGGCTCGGCACCGTCGACCCGCAGGAAGCGGATCTCCACCCAGTCGGACCCGCTGGCACTGGTGCCATATGCCAAATACTCTCCATCCTCAGAGAATGCATAGCCTTGGAGTAATCAGTGGAACAGAACCAGAGTATTAACAAAGACAATTTGAGGAATTATCATTCTTTATTTAGCTGTCAGTATGGAAGCTATAAATAGCAGGTTATTTCTGGGCACGAAGATTCAAAATTTAGTCATTATTTTACCTTCAGCAAAGACATTACAATGAAACTTGTGCTGTAAGTATAATTCCCTAAAAGCAATTTCTAACCAGCTATAATCATTACTATTAAAAGAGCAAAGAGTGCAACAACCAGCAAAAGTTAAGTCAAAGAATCATTAAAAAGTAATAAAATACAGTATTAGTTTGATTAAAGCCATTGTTAATACCTCGCAGGGCAACTGTGCCATCATCAGAAAATGTGTTTGGATCCAAGAAGACTGTGGGCTCAGCATCTAGGCTCTCCTGCACATACATCACACTCTGGTTCTGGAGGCCTGTATTGTAGAAGTGAAAGTACCTGCAAATAAAAGCGCACGGACATGTGCTCCTTGAAATTAGATCTGGAATATTAACCAAGCTGAACAGAATAACTACTGGATCCATCAAGGCCAGCTTGGCTTGTCATTGCTACTGTGGTGTCAGATTAAAATATTTTGCACTTCTACCTCAAAACTGAAGCTGAAGTAGCAACACGATAAATGTATTTGAAGATTCTGTTGCCTCACCTGCTTCCCCTCTTGAAGGGGCAGCTGTACTTGGGATAGTCATACAGCTCAGTCATTCGCTCCTTGAACAGGTCTCGCACCTCACAGCACTCTAAAAACGGCAACGTCAGCTGGTTCTGAGCGCTGACAAAGGCCTGGTGGGAGAAGACACAATAACAACACAAAGAGATTTTACAAACCGGCATATTATCATCTCTGCAGCCAGTTCCAAGAAGCAGATATACTGATTCATCTACCTTTGATCAGCAAAACCAGAACAAGTTCCAGACACAAGAGGTTTCTGAGATTTACTCAGCAACATTATCGAGATTGCTCAGTAAACCTGCTTCTTGGGAAAGGCCCTCGGTAATATCGATAACACTTTAAGCTGATGGGTATGAATGCCATATCCTAATGTAAGCATTGGTTTAACTTTAGTAATTTTCTAAACAAAGTGACAGTTGTACTTGTGGAAATTAAACAATTACGAAAACAAGAGAAGTACGTATCAATTAATAGTAGTACAAAGACACCAAACAGCAAAAAAAAAAAAAAAAAACAGCAACACTTAGCAAGTCACAGGAGAGAAACACTGAAAAAGGAAGGTTTTGTTGCACAAAATAGATAAATAAATTGCAACATCAGTTGTATATATTCCAGCTACAGAACGGAAGACACTGATCAAAACACAGGTACTTTGTTGACAGTGTCCTTGACTACATGATGCAAAACAAATATTTGTTTGATCATTTAAATAAGCACCAGAAAGCCAGATGTGACCGCCATCCGAAGCAAAGCAAACTTACGGATGTCTTTGCCAGTGTTACACTATATGAGAAAGCAATTCCTTCCCAGGTTTTTATATTTCCAGGTGCACTCCTATACAGCATCACCCCCATTATTCTGGAATGATTCATTCTTTCTAAACAGTTACTCAAGTCATCTGATGAAGCTTCCTGTATTTTTCACACTACAGTGCCACTTTTTTCCAATATTGTGCAGCTCTGTATCCCAAGAATACAGAATTTGCCTGTGATTTTGATAGTTTACCTGTGTCTTTTCACTGTCAGGGTCCTCCAGCCAGCTGTATGGATCCGGTACTTTGTTGCCATGATAGTCATCCAGCTGAGAGAGAGGGTAAACAGTAATGACAAGTGTTAAAGTGTCAACTAGCTAGGTGTGGCAGAATCAAAACAGACCTGAGCTAACAAGCTAGCAAGTCCAGGGTGGCTAGCGAAGTTAGCCAAACAGCACAAGAACTGCTAGCTTGTGAACTTAAAATGAGAAATGTATAATACAGGTTTTAAAATATGTACTTGTCAACACGGTGAGTCTGGGCTGACATCGCCGGCTAAGCTAACTAGCATGCTAACAAAGCAAACACTCATTCCCAATGAATGAAAACGCATGATGATTAAGCATCCCGGCTTATTAGCACGCTAGGCTAGCTAGCTTAGCCGGATTTACTTACAACTGCCTCGTCGCGGAAAGCCTGGGGATACTGAAAGGACATTTTGTAGGTCAGCTTTCGGGGGTTGCGAAACAAAAAAAGTTGAGTCAGAGAGTTAAAGAGTGGTTTGGAAATTACTCTGTGGAGCTTGTAAAACATCAACTTAAAGCGCTGGAGCTTTTGTCAGAACAGATGCTGCTGCTTACACACAGTCAACGAGCTCTGACAGGAGAGTCACTGTGGCTACTGGGAGGTAAACACAGATCATAAAGCCCCCTCTGTCGGCAGGAAGTGGTAAGACACCATCCAATAAAACAATGACAAGAGGAGAGAGAAAGAAGTATTAATTAAACCAGACAGTTAAGATGAAGTTTTAATGTGGAGAATTTATGTAGCCTGTGATGTGAAATGAAGCAAATAAATACCGCAGCGCTCCCTCCTAGTGATCTCCTGTACGTACAGTAGAGAAGCTGGATAATAGCCACAGATTTAATTTGTTCACGAGTAATTTGATACACAAATTAAATAGTCTGCAACTAATTGAACCTCTGTTTTACATGGTGTTGCTGCGCAGGATACAATATGTCTTATTGGCATGGATATCAAGGTTAAGAATATTGCCAAAGCATCAAAGTTGGTGTAATTCCAATAAACAGTCAAACAAACAAACCAAATAAACAAATAAATGTTAAAAAAAGAGGGGAAAAATCATCATTTATTTGGTGGAATAAACAAACTGAATAAGATGGTTAAAAACAAATCAGGAATGAGTGGATGAGAAGAAAAATAGTAAATATGTGTTGTACATGTGAGTACTTCAGCTTTCAAGCCACAATGGATGTTTTTTTTTCTTGAAAAACTACTGCAAAAGAGTGGAAATGAACTTAAATTAACCAGCAGATATTTGGGGGATAGAGCCAATTCATCATGTAATCATCTGATTAATAACACAGCTGATATCAGGAATTATATAACTCTGAATGACATATTTGTTTATGTACTTTATAGTGTTCTTTTATATTTTTTCTAAAACTCACATCCCACTAAACTGTGGCCACTTGGAAGTTTAAAAATGCATAGTAGTTTTATCTATAAGAATGACAAAACAAGCTGAAGAAAATTCAGAAAATAATGCACAAGGATACACACCGATCAGCCACAACATTACAGCCACTGACAGATGAAGTGAATAACATTGATCATATTGCTACTATGTGATGTTCTGCTGGAATACCTTGGATTTTAACACATGTGTTGATGAGACTTAGACACCCAAATAAACATTGTCCCACAACAAACACACTCCCTCATGCAAATGGAAATTCCAAATGTCACTGGACTACCCCTGTAAAAAAAAAGTTCACCCCATTACATGGAAAAAAACATCAAAGAACATGACAATGGCTCAACATGTTGATTTGACCTCCAAACTTCCTACACCCCATTGTGATCAAGTATCAACAGGATGCAGTGGAACAAGTTTGATTGACAGAGGCCCCACTGCACAAGCCAGAGTACCCAAAGGATCCAGTGCCAACATCCTGGTTCCAGACCCCATAGGACACCCTGAGAGGTCCTCTAGTCCATGTCCAATGGTTCAGAGCATTTTTGATCACATGAGGGGACCAACACAATACTAGGCAGGTGATCATAATGCTACACCTGATTGGTGTATGGCACAATAAACTATGTGTCTATTTGTTTCCCTAAAAGGTGTTCTGCAGTACAAACAGTGTAGCAGTACTGTAAGTAGTGATTCTGCATCTGTAGTTAAGGTCACTGAAGTCCACGGTGAGTCTCCATCACTCCTCTTATCTCTCTGACAGCGAGGGGAGAGGTCAACTCCTCTGTCTTCTCTCTTTGTGCTCATCACCCTCCACTTCCTCCCTTCCACTGCTTACTTTATCAATCAGTGCTGATTTGACTATAATTATCTCTGACACCTACTCTTACGCAATGACTGATAAGGCTCACTGAGGTTCACTCTAAAAAATAATGAAGAAAAGGAGAATTTGCACAACAGGTTGCTTCAGTCTTTTTGAGTGATGAAAACATCTGACGAAATTATGCTCAACTAACAAGCTACATTGATTTAGGGGAAGTAGCTTTTCCTCTTCAAAGTAATTGTTATTTATAACTTATTTAATGATTGGCAGCATAAACACAAGTTTTTAAGTTCATTTCTCACAAAATTAGGTTGTTCCAAGTCATAGTTCCACCTTACTTAGTTTTTGAGTCGGCAAACTAAAAAAGTAGGTTGTGGAGTGGATTTAAAATCATGACCGCAAAGTGAAGACACATTTAGTTATCGAGGCAATTTTTTAAGTTGCCTTAATTTGAAATTTTTACCTCAACTCAACTAATCAAGAATATTGAATTTTGATTACACACAATATTAATTTGATACAATTAACAACATTATTATGTGAACATAACTCAATAAAATAATGTTTGTAACTTAAAAGGTGTATCTAAGTCAGTAAATTAGATGTATTTTTAAAATATTGAAGCCATATATTCAGCTAAGAGGTGGTATTGGTCACTTGAATCACTTTTTAGAACGTAGTAGATAGCTGTAAGGAAGTGAGCGGATCAAAGTAAAACAATAATTTGAAGATATGAGTTTAATCAGTACAATATGGACCATATTTATGTGGCTTTGACTGGTTTATTTTGTCCTATAAATGAAAAAAATGTGTGTTTCAAGCAGTATTCTGTTTAAAAGGATATTTATTGGATTGTTCTGTACAGAGGCACTCTTGCTGCTTGTTTCAAGAGTCGTAATATTCTGGTATGACGCCACATTTTGAGTACATGTCATTCAGCAGCTATGCAGATAAGAGCCTTGCGACAGGTTTAATTACACGTCAGTGTTTCCTTCGCGAAGGAAGCACATTGTTTGGATACCACTGCTGATCAGACAGTGAGATGTCTTCTAGGAGATTCCAGAGTCTTGTTACTTTCAGATTTGGCTTGAAGGGTGTCGGGGCTGTCACGCCGCAGAGGGAAGAGATGCAAAGATTCTTAAGTAGTGACGTCTTCTCATGGGTGAATGCCCAGTGAAAGTGGAGAAAGAGAGAAGCTGAAAGTACAGGTGGAGGGGAACAAGTAGCATTTCACCTGTGTTGTGTTTTTCTCTGTTTGAAATAAAGCAGATGTGAGTGCCGTTTCTGACCTCTATAGGATCCTCTGCTGAGAGACGTGGGGTCTTCTGATGGAGCTTTGCAGTCGGAAGTTGTAGGTGGATGTTTTTGTGTCAAAGGGTGGTCTCCGCCGCCTTCCCCTCCTTCTTTTTCCTGTCCTTAAGTTGGAGTCAGGAATACCCTTCTATGCAAACGGGATCTCTTCCTGTTTGCCTATGTCACACTCAGACATGGGCCAAAGTGCTATTGTCCTGTGACGCCTCTGTTTCCCTAACAAACTGAGGACAGAAAAACACTGGCACTTTGAGTGAGTGTGTTTGTGTTTGCATTGCAATACAGACTTTATATGCCCACAGAGCTGCCGAGTTCGTGCACTTCTATATTTGACACAAAGCTGGGCCGGGCTAGAGGTGTCCATGCATGAATTACGCCTCCTTTCCCCCCTTGTTTTCCTCCATTGTCCGGATCCAGCCGTGATCTGGCCCCCATAGTCGGAAGCACCTGTCTCTGTTGCGGCAGACAAAGAAGGATGACCACCTGTTGTGTTTCACTGCGACAGGGTTACCGTGAGGTTATCTCATCCAAAAATCTCCATGGCTGCATTCTGAGTGGTTCCGGTGAAGCGGTGCCTTTGGTTGGACATGTTAAGTTTGTACAGTTTTGAATCTGATTAAACAGTAAAGCAAAAAGAAGCTGCTGATAATGCACATCAGGGGAGATGAGTAAACAAACTGTATAATCACTTGACTAGATAAACCAGTTCAACCAGATGAGTTGATACGAGCCGTTGATTAATCAATGATCTCATTCATGTGCACAAAGTATTTTCTTGCAAAACAGCACGTTCACGTACATCATACCTGGAGGAGAAGCACTGATAATGTGGCAGCTAACTCCGATAATAATCACACTTCTGTACCTTGTAAATATTTTCATTTCTGGTTGCACTATTTTCCACTCACAATGGATTCTCACACAAAATTTAACAACAAGTAATGGCAGCAAGCAGCACTTCAACTTTTGAATATTATTTTTCTCTTCCGTCTTTAGGAACCTGCTCTCAAAGAGTCGCTATTATGTATTACTCAAGCAGCAACCTTAGATGCTGAAAAAGTGCAGTTTTTCAAATGGCCACTTGAGACTGACTCCAAAAGCAGGTCAATCCTCATAGACTTCCATGTTAAAATTCACAACTTTACTGCAGAAATAAACATGTTTACAGCCTGGTGAAAAAAGCAGTTTTGGTCTCTATAGCTAAGTTTATCATTCACGACAATCATACAGACAGAGAATTTTTAAATAACTCTTCTGTTTAAATTATATTAAGGCTTAAAGTCATGCATAATTAAAGGCTTAGTCAATTTGACTGACAGAAAGATGCTGGAAGTAATAGCTGACAACAAGAAGGTTTTGTCCATCCAATGTTGTAGTTATATTTTCCAGCATTGCACACTGCTGCCACTTCTATGTACTTTATGTATACAGCACCACTGCATGTTCATCCAGGACAATGGATCCCTTCCTCTATGGTTCTTTTTGTTTTTTTGTTTTTTTTGCAGTTTCTTCAATTTATGAAGAAAGCAAAATCAGTCAGTTGGTCAACCTCCCTACCACTTCCATCTAGACTTTAATATTTCCACAGTTATTACATGCTGGAAAACCTTGGATTTTGACATCCGTGTTGATGAGACTGAGACACCTAAATAAACATTGTCCCAGAACAAGCACACTCCCTCACGCAAATGGAAATCCCAAATGTCACTGGCCTACCCTAAGCAGGAAAATGCACCCCACCACATGGCAACAACATCAAACAATCAAAAAAAATCTTGTGGAACATGACAATGACCCAAGATGCTGATTTGACCTCCAAACTTCACTGCACAACTCAGAGTAGCCAAAGGATCCACTGCCAATTTCCTGGTTCCAGACCCCATAGGACACCCTGAGAGGTCCTCTTGTCCATGTCCAATGGTTCAGAGCATTTTTGAGCCCATAAGGGGACCAACACAATATTAGTCAGGTGGTCATAATGTTATGCCTGATTGGTGTAGGTAGCCATGAAATTTTGTACAGACATCTTTTTTCCCCAGAGGATGAATCCTGATAGAGTTTTCACCGGGTACTCCGGCTTCCTCCCACAGTCCAAAAACATGCTCAGGTTGATTGATTATTCTAAATTGTCCGTAGGTGTGAATGAGAGTGTGCTTGTTTGTCTCTATATGTAGCCCTGTGATAGGCTGGCGACCTGTTCAGGGTGTCCCCTGCCTTCGCCCGAGTCGGCTGGGATAGGCTCCAGCCCCCCCGCGACCCTACAGAGGAATAAGCGGTGTATAGATAATGGATGGATGGATGGATGAATCCTGATAGAGCCCCAACTTTTATGGAGTGTGAAGTGAAACTACTGAATTTGAAAGACTTAACATATCCCCTCAAAGTGCAATAACTTTTGCAACCTGCTGACTTTTTTGAAAATCTTGCACCACATTCAGATTAATTCTAATTATAATATTTAGTGTTAAATACATTGCTTTAAGCAGAAATGCCAAGAAAATCTACATTCCCATCATCCTCAGGTTGATCCATCCAATATCTATACACCGCTTAATACTCTGGACACCTTGGACAGGTTACCAGCCTATTGCAGTGCTACACATAGAGACAAGCAACCAAGCACTCTCACATTCACACCTACAGACATTTTAGAAGCATGTTTTTGGACTGTGGGAGGAAGCCGGAGAATCCAGTGAAAGCCCACACTGCACTGGGAGAACCTGCAAACTCCACACAGGAAGATCCCGTCCTAAGAGCTACTTTGTGCTAATTAACAAATGTTAATTAGCACAATGTCAGCATCTGATCTCAGTGACGTTAGTAGGTATTAGCTGAAAGCGCCACTTACTCAAACTGTAGACCATTTTTGAGGGGGTTTAATTTTGTGTTTATCTGAATGTCAGGCCTAAGAATAGACTGCAATACATGCAAAACTGTGAAGAGTCCATAAAAATAGGCTTCATAAATAAACTTGACTAGACTGAAATTTCATGTGCTCTCCTCCAGTCATATGGAACATCTTAACTTTGCACAGAAATTAATGGCTTAGTTCACAGCAATAGTGTGACTAGGTTGGATATAGCATACAACAGAAGTGACACAAGCCAACTAGCTCATTGTAGTTTAACGTCTTACGATTTCTTACAATGCGTCACAAATGTTGTCATCACAAATAAGGCACGCCCATATTCCTTTACGACTTCTTTCCCAAAAGGTCAGCTAAAATTAACTGTCACGGTCGCGTCGCATTCAGCTTAATAATAGTAGTCCAAGGGATTTCAGCACGACAAAACAATACACAAGCAATAATAAGGATGCTTTTAAATACAGAGATCACAGGGGACAGCTTCCTGCCTGGCTGTCATTAGCCGGGGCCAGGATAACAGTGTGTGATGTGGTGGGGGTGGGGGTTCAGTCCAGTCTGTCCCCTCAGATGTCCGCAGACAACAGGATGTTATTGAGGATCCAGTTGGGGGAAATTACAGAACACATGCAAGATGGATGCACTTGGCACTCAAATTATAGGAAATGGGTGAACGCGTTTGTCATGATGCATCCATAGCATAGCTTGCCCTCTAAAGTAAAGGCGGTTCACGTCTGAGGCGGTGCCAGTTTCATTCATGCCTGGGTTAAAGCAACACACTGTGACTAATACCACGAGTTGAGCCATTTTAGATTTGTATGTGAGCTGTGAAAACAAGTCCAATGTGGTCCAACGGTGACTTCACATGTGCGTGTTTCGGGATGACAGCGATGCCGCAGCTAATAAGCTTCTGTCAGTGTCTATTCAGGCATGTAGCTCTGATTTCTTTCAGGAGTAAAACATAAAATAAGAGCCACAATGAGTCTGAGTCAATCAACCCTGAGGAGAGCAGAAGTTTGTCATTGTTTGTACTGATCATGTTGAAAAGGGAAAGAGAGCACTCGGGTTACCCAAAGCCAAGTTGGTGAAAGAGCTCAGGATAAAAGGAAAGTAGGAACAACTCTCAGGAGTCGAGCGTCTTGTTTCTGCAATGTGTTTTCCTCCTTGCCAAACTCGTCAGTGCACTCAATACCCTGAAATATCAGCTGATGTCTGACATTTACATTTCCAGACAGACATTCTCACCACAGGCATCTGCGGTGACTTTACTTGTCTTAATTAGTTAAGCAAGAGCGCGCTAAGTGAGAGAACAAAGCTCAGGTCTAATAACACTTCAGGTTGGGGAAGCGGTTTGTAATCACCGAGGTAAAATCCACGCTGACCCGAGAAACAGGGCTGAAACAACAAGTTCCCTCCTTGTCATTACGCAAACACACCCCAACCAGTGTGTGTCCATCATCTCTACACATCTCCTTTTTCTTTGTCTCGTCTTTGAACCTCACCCGCTTTGTTTTCTGGGTTTGTAACAAAACAAGAGAGGAGGAGCGAGGAGAAGAGGGAATGAGCGTATCACTTGCGTGCAGACAGATATTGCCCTTTTAAAAATGCAAAACAAATATGTGTGTGTGCGTGCCCTGTAATTTGGCAGTTGACATGTGCACTTACAGTGGGGCTCTTTGGACCCTGTTAATGACTGGGGCAGGTAACAGTGGAGACAGGTGGAGGACAGCGCCGTCTGACTGGTCCTGGAAACAGAGACACAGCAGTCTGTGTGTTTGTACGTGGGGTTTTGTAAGGGTGTCAGACGCAGGATGAGATGTGCCGACAGACACGGTGGCACCTGGTGATGTCACTGATGTTGTCACTGAGTGGCGGTGAATTTCCCCCTTTTATAATGGACGCCATTCCTGAGCTCTTGCTCAAACAGGAAATTACAATATTGCACCGACCGCTATCGTAATCACACAATTCATGAATGGAGAACAAAAAGGGTTTTGATATTGTCCTTATTTTGTTTCTTGCTGAGAATTAGATACTGGATCTGCCCTTTAAATTTTAACAATAATAATAACTTAATTTGTATAGCACCTTTTGAAAACAAAGGATAGATAGATAGATAGATAGATAGATAGATAGGTAGATAGATAGATAGATAGATAGATAGATAGATAGATAGATAGATAGATAGATAGATAGATAGATAGATAGATAGATAGATAGATAGATAGATAGATAGATAGATAGATAGGTAGATAGATATTCATCCGCTTGGGGAATTTCTAGGGGATTAGACGAAGAGTGAAAAAAAATTCAGCACATATAATTGCAAAGATGCAACACAAACTAGACAAAATAGTCAGATTAAGACAATTTTAAAAAATATTGTAATTGGCACTTTGAAAGCAACCTAACAAGACTACACACTGCAATTAAGACCCAGTAGTGGTATTTAAGATGTGATCATACGTCAATAATTTATATATTGGGGGATAAATGCTACAAAATACTACATAAACTATGACTTCATTATAATGCATATTAAATCTGAGATCCCACAGTGTTATTAATTATGGAGAATAACTAATGTAATAATAAAGCTAATTTGTTTTGTGTGGGGTTTTTTTGTTCATTTTGTTGATTAATTTTGTCTTTTTTTGCCTTTATGGTATTGTGGCATGTCTGAAAAAAGTCACACGCTATGTTATTGTAAAGAGAAATGGAATTTAATCTTACTATTAAGAATACTGAGGCTAAAATCCTGCAGTGTTACTAATTTTTCCGGTAGACCTGACCAATTTAGAGCTTTATTATGCTCTTTTTTTAAAAAGCTGCATAGCCTTTGCACAGGGTGAAACAGCCATACAAATGGGACAAAATCTGCCTTTCTTTTTTTTAAATACACACAAAGACAGACACAATTGCTGTTTTATACTTTTTTTTAAAACAGATTAATAAAATAAGAAATACCATGTTGATTTGTGCGATTTAAATGTGTTTTACAAAGCTTAGTTAGTGGTTAGTCCAGTGAAGAATAAAGCCAAACAACACCTTAATTTCACAAATTATCACCTTAATAGCTAATGTTTTTAACAGTCCAAAAATATTTTAAAAAAATCTTTCAACAGAGTGATATCAGTGTTTTCATCTAACCCAGCCAGAAACCAAGTCAAAGTAAAGTTCTTATTCATTCAAGCAATGTTTTAAAGACTCGTGGTTAAATGTAAACTTCCCTCTTTGTCTGCATGCTTCCTTGTCATCAGACACTATTGTATCTCTCTGAACCATCATGTCTGATGCAGTGGTGCTGCTTTGCTGAACAGGTTTCACTTGTTTCTTTGCTGTTTGATAGAAGATTTATCAAAAAGAGAACAAAAAATGATACTGTCGTCAACGCTGGCTGGTAATAACTGAGCATCTGTCAAGGTGGGATCCATGTCGGTATCAGTTCCTGCAGCGTGAGGGATTGGTGACACTCACACAAGACGACATGAGCGCACGAGGAATGCACATGCATGAATACCCACACACTGGAGCATATTGCATCAGCTCAGGGGTCACAGTCTGCCTTCCTGCGTGTCTTTATTTGGGATATCAGCTTTGTGTGCGCGTCAGTGTGTGAGAGTGTGTGTCGGTGGAAACTGAACCAGGTGTCAGAGTGTGACAACATGGATCAGGTTCACCTCTGTTTGTTCAGTGCACGTCCAGAAATATGGCAGGAATCTGAGGACAGTGAGGCTGACTGAGCTGAACTGGTTCGCTGCTCTGGAGGGAACAAAAAACACAGACAGGAACATATGTGCAAAACACCCACATGCTCAAACAAAGAAATGTGTTAAATGCTGCTTTATACATACAATCAGTGCAAAAAAATGTACAATTTCGCCTTGTTTTCTTCAGTTTTGATGGAAATTCTAATCATAGTGGAACGTTTAAGTGTGTGTTTGTGTGAGTGAGCACGTGCATGAGTTTGTGTGCGTCCTTCCCGGATGATGCGTCCCTCTTTTGGTCATTCTTACAGTCTGGCTTAGTAATCAAGAGGAAGACAAAACAATGTGAGAAGCCTTGTGATACAGTCAGGTGTGGCTCTTGGGGGTTTGATGCTTCCTCTGCTGCACCTAAACACACCAGTCAGTGCTGTGTTCACTTTGAAAACATCAGATTTTTTAATTAAATTTAATGCAGCAACACAAGATTTATTCTAGATAGGGCAGAAACACAAATACTGCATGCGTCGCAAGAGCAGTACTTAGATGATTTCTCTGCAGCATTTGTTTATTTAGCTTGAAGGAAAGAGCAGACAGTCAAAAAAACATCAGTATTAGTAATCCGCCAGACAGAGTGACAGGGTCAGATTGAACTGAAAGCAAATGTGGGAAAAAGGAAACTCTTCACTCAAGACCAAATACCTAGAAAGGAAGTTTTTTTTCCTTCTTCTTCTTTTTTCTTCTTTCTTGTTGTAGAATGATGAAATCAGAGGTCGAACCACAGGATGTTGAGTTCTCAGGGCAGACGCTAGTTAACTGGCCCCGTTGTTGCAGTGAGCTGGTCTTATTCTGTGCTGAAGATTGTGTAGTTTTGTAGATGCATTTCTGGTTGCTCATATGTGTTGAATTATTTAAATACACTTTAGCAGTCACAAATAAAAAACTGCATCGTAGAAATGAAGAAGCATGATCAACCTAAAATGATTATGCAAACATAAAAATAAAAGTTGGCTCAGCTGTCTTTTTTAGTTAAAACGTCAAGTTTATGCAAAACTATTAATTTTCTCACAGACAGTACTACGTAAAATTGATTCATCAACATCAAACAACATTCAGAGTGCTATTTTAAAATCTTATTTTAACTAATAATTAAAAATCATCAATAATAAATAATTAAAACATAATTAAAAACACTGAAAATCCACAGTAGCCTTTGTGTTATGGATATACTCAGCATGAAAACACTAACCACAAGGCAAAACTGAATATGAAAATATGACAAATGCCACATATTTAACATGCTTCTTTAGCTATTAACATCCTCCTCATAAAACTGAGCAAAATAGCCTCAGTACATATCTTTACCATGGAAGAACAGCTGCCAAAATAAAAGCTTACTGCTTAAACTTGAAGTGCTGTGAATAAATTGTACAAACCTTAGAGTATCAGATTTTATCTCTTAACTATGTGAACCCCCAAAAAACCCAGCAAGTTTGAAAGACATGTTATATTTTTAAACTGCTAAAATTACCCCAAACAGTAAAAAACAAAGAAAAATGTCTGATTTTCAACTTTTTAATGGTTCTTGAACAATTAATTTGTGATGCGTCAGACAAATTAACCAAATCTCAGCAAAAATCATGATATTTCAACAAATTCACTTGTTCTACATTTGAATTAAATTTAGACATTTTAGAATTTGTCAAAAATAAATCATTTTCCCCAACCAGATTCTGTAAAAAGTGAAAATTTTGGCACTCCATGGCACAGCTGTAAAGTCATTGGTGATGGTACATCCATCCATTATCTATGCACTGCTTAATCCTCTGTAGTGTCGTGGGGGCTGGAGCCTATCCCAACCGACTTGGGTGAAGGCAGGGGACACCCTGGACAGGACATCAGTCTATCACAGGGCTACATATAGAGACAGACAACCAAGCACACTCTCATTCACACCTACAGACAATTTAGAATAATCAGTTAACCTCAGCATTTAGAGGAAGCCTGGTGAAAACCCACGCTGCACAGGGAGAACATGTAAACTCCACACAGAAAGATCCCAGGTGTCCAAAATGGGACGTGAACCAGGGATCTTCTAGCTGTGAGGTGACGTTGCTAATCACCGAGCCACCGTGCAGCACTGGTTGATACAGAATTAGTAATTTTTCCTCAAAACTAAATACAGATGTCAAACTTAAAATCAAGTGAACAGTGCTGCTGTCTAACATGATTTCTGCAAAGAATATAGGATTGTTTTAATGGATGGCAATGACGTACTTACAAAGTGATATGTCAGAATAACAGTCCGTTCATGTGCTTGAATGACCTCATCTCTGAGGATGAGAAGGTGTTTTCCGTACTTGGAAAGCTTTGAAATCAATCCCTTAGTGCTCCTGTTGGAAGAAATCAAACCGCTGTGAGCCACATGTGTTTAAAACATTGGTTTCACAGCACATAAACACAGGTCACCAGTTTTCATTCTGCATATTTTATATGACAAATCACAGGAAGAGAAAACATCAGCAGTCTGTAGACCAAAACTGGTCCAAGCAGGAAAAAGATCAAAGAGTTTTTAGTGTTAAGTAAAATCTTTCCATGTTGTGATCATATACTGTACACACAACATGCATCATTTGCAGAATGCATTAAAACGGGAGTAAAAATGAGCCCACAGTGAGTAAAATGAGGTCACAGTGAATAAAAATGAGGCCACAGAGAATAAAATTGAGCCCACAGAGGGTAAAAATGAGCCAACAGTGAATAGAAATTAGCCACAGTGAATAAAAATTAGGCCACAGTGAGGAAAAAATGAACCCACAATGAATAAAAATGAATTAGAAACTACAAACACCTCGGAACTGCTGCTTGGAGTTTAAAGGAATAAATGCTTGTTTTTGGAAACTGCTCAGAGTTGAACAAATGCATTTTTCTTGTGAAATAAAACAATCCTCTTTAAAAATAACCATAAATTAATAAAATTAATAAATGAATAAAATACGAAATATGGAGTGAAACTGTTGAAATCTACAAATTAAGGCCAAATTCCAATAAAGAATATATCAAAAGTGATAGACATGACTTCTGACCTTTACATGCAAATAGTTTGTTTAAAATCCATTATGTTTGTGCCTCCCTGACAATATAGTCAATGCTGATGAGTACCTAACCTGGGTTTAAAAACCCAGGTGTTGCTTCCACGTGTTCACACACACGCGTGCGTCCTTACTGTACTGTCAGCGTTGGATGTTATATATCAGTCGCAGGCCAGAAAGATCTATTGTGGGTCAGCTGAGTGTAGTGCTACTCTTTTCTCCTCATCTCTGTGGGTGGTTTTGTCAGGATTTGAAAAGACATCTGTTGCGAAGCGCAGTAGCATTCCTCTCAGCCCTGAAACCACGATAATAACCCTCGGCTTGTCAACAGAAGATCATCCAGCGATCGAGGAGAGATGGTTGGTGGACTTGGTGGGTGGTGGCTGTGGCGCGGTGCTGACGTTCATTCACATTCACACCTGAAGTGGATAAGAGAAGAAGGAAAAAAGGGACGGAGAAAGGCTTCTCTGTTAAATAAGGCATTCATTAAGTTCACACTGCCTCTGTGGTGTCAATAAAAACATATCTGACCTCAATCAAACTGTCAAAGAGCTGGAAGAAATGCACGTGTGCATGAGTGATTTCCCAACCACAAGCTGAGTGGAGTGCAGGGTAATGCAAGGCGAAGGAAATCACTCAGAGGAACATGAAATGGATGGGGAGGCTGACAGGCTGATAACAGCGTAGCGTGGCGGGGGGAGAAATGAGGGCGACACAGGTGAGAGTGGGGGACTGCGACAATAAGATGGTTGTGATAGAATTCGAAACATTTCTCCTTGAGTTGGCCATAAAACTTTAAGAAAAGGCAGGGGTGGAGGCTGCGTCAGGCATTTCAGCTGTAATGGGTTATAAAGTGGGCTCATTCCCAGCCATCTCTGCCAAAGATCATTGTCCTCATCCTTGGGGGAGGCGACAGGGAAGGCGTGGTCGCCTGGTCCTGCTGCGAGAAATGACCCAAGGCAGGTACAGGCTCAAGCATGGAAATTACAGAGCTAAAGCCACCCATGCCATTTTCAAGAGGCCCCCTCAAGGGCTTTCTCAGCCTGTGCACAAGCAGGTTTCTGTACTCCAGGTCATAACCGTTTACTGTTGACTAACTGTACTGTCTACTTTACAGGCTGCCACTTAAAAAATGCAAAACGTCCTTTTCTTTAAAAGTGACTCTATTTCCTCACTTACCTTTGGTGCTGACTAAAAAACAGAGATTGGGATCTCTTTTGCATTTATTAATTTTTGCAAATCTTTTGACCAAAATTTTGTCCAAATTAGTGGATGTGAGCTTTACGAGTTTCATATGTGAGGTCAAGGAATTGAAAAATGATACTTAGAAACATATTTTATTAAAAACAAGCCCCTGTTTCTCTGGTTAATCCACAAGAGACTTATTCTTCAGTACCATTTTTTCTGAGATAAAGCAGTTTCAAAAGAACTGTTCATGGTTAAGTCAATGTGAATTGACCAGAGCTGCAAAGACACTATAGAGGGAAAAAAAACTACTAGTTCTCTATAAAATTTTTACATGTGCACCACAGGAAACACAATTTACTTTCATGATATTGCAGTGGAAGTGTAGGGTATCAAAACCTGGACAAATAAAAGCAAAACTGAGTGCATAGCTGGATACCATAGAAGTGTAATTTGGTTGAACTAACCCTTTAGATGTGTCATTTTTGAAAGAAGAAATACAACATACAATATATTCTTATGAATATAAAGTTGAATTTATACGCACCATAGCTAAAGTCAGGTGTGTTGTTGCTGCAGCCTTCCTTGATCTGCTATGTCTAGTAATTATGTGGCAAATGTTAGATAACGTTAGCAAATTGCTTCCCTGCCAATGTAGTGCTTCTCCTCTTGTGCTGCTGTTACTGTGTTCAGACAGAAAGCAAACTTCAGAGGCAGTGCAATCGCACCCAAAGTCAAAGTCAAACAGGCAGTTGGATCCCATTTTTCCCACAGCAAGGCCACCTTCACGCACATGATGCAAGCAGAAAATGTGCCTCACTTTCTGTCTGAGCACACCTTCACCCCGTGTCCTCTCAGCATTTACCGAGATGCTGTAATTTCCACAGAGGCTGATGATCAGCAAAGTCTGGGTGTTGCCCTGTTTCGGTTGGCATATTTTCACGTCATGTACAGGATGTCTGTTGCAAGACGGCGCTGCAATAAACATAAAAAACAAACATGTACAAGCTTCTTAATCTTGTCTTTTCCTCTCATGAATCCTACATTTCCTTATTCTACGTTTTTGTTATTTTTATGTTTCTATAAACCTCCTGATTCTAATATTGAAACCACCTTCCAAATAAATACACAGCCATGCCCTGTGATCTATGTTGTTTGTCTGCTCAAACTCTACCTATGAGTAATAGACGCATTGAAGAGAAGGTCCAGATAGAGAGGCATTAGAGAGGAAGAGGAGGAGGTGGAGCCGGGGGAGAGCTGAATAGAAGGTGATGAATGAGATGACTGAAGGCAAAGAGAAAGAGCGAAACAGCGAGAGAGAAGTGGATTTTAAATTACACGGTGGCTCATGTCAGCAGCCGTAATTAGTAGCTTGGTCAGGTGTGGTGAGTGGGACAGGAAGTTCGAAGAGAAGGGCAAAACACCACAGAAATGAAGAAGAGCCTTCAGAGGAACAGAATCCACCTGACTTAGAGCAACGCAACATCAACTTCCCTTAATCGGAGAAAATCGATGAGAACATTGTTGAGAAGCCAATGAATGGATACAAGTTCACAGGCGGGACAGGAGTACAGACAGAGCTGGTGTTTGGCGCGTGTCGAGCGTGTGGAGGACGAGTCTGAAAATTCATACAATTCCTAAGCTGGCTGGCAGCCTGCCAAGTCAAATGTTGCTTTTGGAGAAAGGAACAAGAGGGAGTGAAAAAAAAAAAGCCGGGCTACAGCTAAACTTTGTAATATCAGTAAGATCCAAGTAACACATTCTGGATCTCAACCCCTGCTGGGCAGCACAGAGGGACACTTGGATACACTCACCAAAACACACCAATAACATGGTTTCACTCATTTATTTGTCATTAAATCAGCTTATAAAGATTTTACGCTACTTCATGTTGCAGCATCTTGTACTTGGTGGCTTAAATATGGCAGAATGGAAGCAGAGCCATGATAGGCACAATAAAGTACAATAAAGACCTGGTCTAAGATAGGAATGCAGCTAAGTTGTTTTATTAGGGTCAGAATTGATCCAATCTCTGAAACAAAGAGGGAAAGATGCAAGCAAAATGCAAAAAAACACAGTGAAGATGATTTTTAAAAAATCAACCCTCAATAATCTTGACTGGAATCCAATGTATCTTCTCTTGCGATGTCCTAATGGTCACTTAAAACTGTGACACAACAAACCGATAACTGTCTTTAAATTGGAGAAAATTCCAAGAATTGTTGTCAGTTTCGTACGATTGTCTCTTATCTCTTGACTTCCTGAAGCTCAGAGTCAGCAAGTGTCTGTGTATAAGAGTCATACAAGCGACACACCGAGTGAAAACACTTCTGCTCGCAGCTGTGTGACAATGATCTGGATCATTTACTGACTATCTAATTATAGGCTGCAGAACATAACAAAAACAGAAATGTGGCAAGTAAGAGTTTTTCCAAGAACTTTTACGGAAGACAAAGTGTTGTGGGTTGTTATTTCAGGTATGTTTTTGATGCTGTGTCATTTATGTGCAACATTTCAATCCCGTAAAACCTCCCATGACATTAATTCAACTGATCTGAATCTGGTTCAACTTTTCCAAAATCTCACTTCACGCCAAACATGTTCAAAAATGACCTCATCTCCTCTGCCTGACTTCCGAACACAGCACAGGTATGCCTCCCTCTCACCCATACTGTCAGAAAATGAAGATGTATTTGGGTGATCCGGACATAGCTGTGTGACAGGCACTGCTAAATC
The DNA here is from genome assembly GCA_024666655.1 of Dascyllus trimaculatus. Classification (NCBI taxonomy): domain Eukaryota; kingdom Metazoa; phylum Chordata; class Actinopteri; family Pomacentridae; genus Dascyllus; species Dascyllus trimaculatus. The sequence continues at coordinate 14,841,734 of CM045455.1, read as the reverse complement.
CCCCCACCACCAACACCCTTCCTGGAGAAAGCCTCCTGCCCCGGGGCAAGAGAGTGACACACACACAAACACTGTCCAAAGAGGAGTCATGGGGCAACGAGGTGGAGGGGGAGGGAGCAGGAGAGGAAAAGGGAGTGTATCTTTCTCTCTCTCTTACTCTGTCAGAGACCCACACCTTCCCTCCTCCCTCGTAAGAGAAGACTCGCACGCCCGAGTGTTCAGTTGCGCAGTCAGTCAGTCACAGTCAGGTACGCAACAGACTGAGGTCGAGACAAGAAGCAGAGAACAGACACTGGTTGCTCAACGACACTCCAGCTCAAGGAGGGCACAGACAACCTGCCCTATGTGTGGTTCCTCTCAAGGCTTCACAGTAAGTGTACAACATTTATCAGATCATCTTATTGATAGGAAGGGGATTCTTCGTGTTAGACTCCCTCATTGATTGATTTCTTTTCCTCTGCATAATGTCACTGTCCCCCTACACATGTCAAACTGAGGTAAAGTGTGCTTTCTAGAGTCTTACATGTTGTTCCACGAGTCCCAGCTGTGCGTTTTTTGACTCATGTCTTCATTTTTCAGAATATATTTTCTGCTGTGTCACTGGGTTCAATGGTTTCGGACTGAGCTGTCACACTTGTGACAGTCATTCCGAGTCAGCTGTGGTGACACACTTCAGAGAAAAAATAGGGTGAAACGTCGCCCATAAATCTCATCTCTCTGCAGTTTTATTTGCATTTCCTTCTTTTTTCTTGCCGAGCTTGAGCTGACATGCTTATTGTTGTTGTATCAAACGTGGTAGTGATGCAGATGTGTGTTAAAATGCAAGGTTTCTGCTTAATTATCGCAACTTTTTAAAAAAAAACTAAAGTTGAATGAGACTTTTTTCCATGTTCTTTGAGCTTACTACTTAAAGATTTGTGTAACTGTGTCAAATTCTGGAAATTTCATGCCTGACAATCATCACTAGGGTTTCAGTTTGGTGTAAGTTTTGAGTTGAGAGGGAAGATAAGTCACATGAGCGCTGACCAAATTTGTGTCAGCGCTCATGAGCAAAGAGCTTATCAGCCGCTATCTCAGAGACAAACTGATGAAAAGGAAGATGCAGCGAGAAGGCACATCTGAGCATTGTCTTTTAATCACAAGACTTCCTAGATCTTCTTTTTTCCGCTCTTCTCTGTTTCACAACTTTCATCCCATCAGTCAGGGAGCTCTGCCTTTGTCAGGGCAGAACTCCCTGACAACAATCTTTCTGAGAAGGGAGGGAGAGACCGTGAGTAAGAGCAGCAGAAAGAAAGAGAAAGAGAGCTTAAACCTGGCTGAGAGCCAAGTCTAGAGTCAGTTCAGAGGAAGTCTGGTCGATTCACTGGGAGTGCTGGTTTCCTTGTGAAAGTGGTCCTTGCTCCGGGGGCTGACGTGCACAGGAACCTCTCTTATAGCCCGGGGGTTGCCTTTTGGAGAGTCACAGGATGTATGGGACAGTGGGGCCAATGGGGCAGCGAGCACGAAGGTTCCACTTTGTTTGAAGTTTGTTTGTCCGGTAGGAGCAGTTGATGGGAAAGTTAGATTCTTCATCCGCAACATCCCCCCAACTTGCCACGGCCTCATAAGTCACACTTCACACCTAATTTTAGCTCCATTCAAATCTCAACTTCCTACTACATCTGTTGTTTGTGCTGTCAGTGTTTTTCCTCTTAAATTCTGACAAAAGAGAAAAAGATGAAAGCAAAAATGTGTCATCGCTGAGTAATTAGACACCACCCCACCGCTTCATTTTTTGCAATACATTCTAAGTGATGGACACTCAACCGCATGTTTCCCTGCTTTGTGGCTCTATCTTCTCTGTAGGCCTACTCCTGTGAGTGCACAACCGCCATGTTAACCTCAGAAAGGCCACCCCAAAGTGTGGGGATCACCACCGAAGCAGTCAAGCAGGACGTAGACATGACCTCGTGGAGCGAGGCCGACTTTGAGGAGAAGTGCACTTACATCGTGAAGGACCAACCTCTGGACGAAGAGTCCGAAAACCACGGCAGGACGCGAGCTGAGAGATCTTTACCCAGAAACCTTGCCCTGAAGCGCTGCCACAACTCAGCAGAGGTACACAAGACCTCCAGTTTTCATGTGTGATCCAATGCAAGAAAATTATATAGAAAAATTATTAAATACCAAAACATCTAAGTTGGTACGTACAGTAATTGTTCAAGCTTTTGGTAATAGCCGCCTCCTTGCGTCACTCCAACATCCTTCCATCCACTCATCCATTCTTAGGCGGGAAGTACTTGACATGTTGTTGTCTAATTTCAGCCTTTCCTCTCTGCTATGTGTGTGTTGAGACAATAGCCGAGCCCTTCAGCACTCAGCCTGAGGACACTGTGATTAGTAGCTATCTTAGATTCCCATCCCCTTTTGTCTCAGCAGAAAATTACCCCATAAAGTAAAGCTGAGAAACTCTGACCCATAAAGAATCGTCTGAAATTAAGTGCAAGGCAGGTGAATAGTTGAGGAAATTAGAGATAGTTTGGTAGATGCATGATAAAAAGATTTATTCCAGAGGACTATATATGAAGAGAAAACATTAGGTTTCCTTATGCAAGAGCCTCTTCTCTCTTGAAGTAGCAAAATACCCGAATTACAACTTTGACCTTCCAACAAGACAAGTCTGGAGTCTGGAGAGGTTGACACTAAAGAACAGGATATGTTACAGTCATCTGTGACACAAGGGCACCTGAAATGGAGCCAAAGCCAAGAGCAAAACCAAACTGTAGATAAACTATAAGGCTAAGCATGGCTGATCAAGCTGTATACGCTGTACTTGCATTGCTCCAAGATGAAAGAGAGAATACATTACCGTTGCTTTAGGGCTTTTTTTTTGCTTTTTCAACACGGAGCTCAAGGTGCTGTTAACTGGTTTGGGGTGTGACCATGACACCTTATCCACTCTTCCCCACCCTGGAGGCTTGAGACACAGGGGTGAGTTTCACACCTGCAGGTAGCAGAACAAGAGTCGTGGTGAAATTTTAATATGGTGGAGAAACTAAAGATAACTGGGGTGATTGGCCTTATGAAATATTCAGCATGTGAAGGAAGGAGCACATTCTGTCACAGCCTTTGCAAAATGTTGCCCTCGGGAGGATTTGTCAGGACAGCCAATATATAGTAATAAGAGCAAACGTGCTTAATTGGTTATTTCCTTTTCTCCACGTAGTCGTTCTCAAGGGGCAGTTTTCCAGTGAATTGTTCTGATTCTGTTGGTTAATCACCAAGAAAAGATGGAGGGGCAGATAAGGAGAACTGTATTCCCAAGATTCTCATCCCTCTAATTATGTTTTCCAGCTCAGAATGCATCCGGCTGCTTGCTCAGGCCTCCAATTTGTGAAGCTGCTCTGTTGTTTGATGATTCTCTGTCCTCCTTGTTGAACAGGTGCTTGGGGTTACCAGCAAGGAGTTGATTCCTAAAGGGACACGCTTCGGCCCTTTGGTGGGGGAGACCTACACCGACGAAACCCTGCTGCAAGACGCCAACAGGAAGTACTTTTGGAGGGTGAGTTAGCTGCATGTGAGACTCTGGATTTGTGTGCACGCATGCGAAATTCAACTGTGCTTTTCAAAAACGTTCACATCCTGTATCTCCAGCTGGAAACGCTGTTGCGGCTGTGGCCTTAGCGGCTGTGGTCAATGTCTGACATCCTGTGAAAGTGCCTGCCAATGCTCAGGTGCCGTTAAATGTCGCTCGACGGTTTAAATTTTTCATGCACCGTGTGTACATTTGCCAGTTCCGTGCACGGCAGTCTGAGGTCACACTCACACACAGCTGTTTGGTTTCAGTGACGCAGCGCTTCTCCTCTCTCCCCGCTTCTCTCAGTAGTGGTATCACTGCCAGTAAACACACCATGCACATGTCCGCACTTCTCCAGACTCACAAACTCTCGCACTGACTAAGCGAGGAAGTGGCTTTGAGCCTGAGAACTGTGATGTTACAAATCAACAGCATAAGGGCATCTTCCATTACACACACACACACACACACTTCTGTGTAATTCGACAGTGTGGAGTCAGCAACCTTGAAATCATGCAACCCCGACCAAAACTTGCAACAGCCATAACACAGACGATCTGGTAATATTAGAGCCATGACTCAAGCCACAGCGCAGCTTCAAAGTTTCAGATAGCATAAAGAACACATTTATAGACCCAAAAGCGGGGTTGGATAACAAACTCGATTAGTAATAAGTAACAGCAATACTACAATCCAGTCATATGGTGAAATTCATGCTAGTTTCACAACTTTAGATGACTGGCATGCAAGAAAGAGCCATCTCAGCTGAAAGAACTTACAGTATTTACCATAAAGGTGTCAGGAAACCATGACCTCATGGTTTCAGATGTGTTGATGTGTCATCATTAACTGAATTATCGCTCATCTATTTATGTATTCTGCTGCTCCGACACTACAGGTCTTCTCGGAGGGGCGCTTAAACCACATCCTGGATGGTTTAAAAGAAGAACAGAGCAACTGGATGCGTTATGTCAACCCAGCATGCAATGTGGAGGAGCAGAACCTGGTTGCCTGCCAGAGCGGCTTGGACGTCTTCTTTTACACCGTCAAACCCCTCCAGCCAGGACAGGAGCTTCTGGTGTGGTACTGCTCTGAGTTCGCCCAGCGCTGCAACTACCCTCCACTGGGCCAACTGGCTATTGATACTATTGGTAAGTGTGCTGGTGTTGTCCATGCAGGTAGGAGTATGTGTTGCTGAGGTTAACAGAAACCAATCCCGTGCCCACGCTTTGAGACATATCTGGTATGCGCTGTCATTGTGAAGTCAAAAGCGCCGGCCGACTGACACACTCTTTGTGTGGGTGTTTAAGAAGTTACTCAGTCACACCCAGAGGTCCTTTGTTAAAAGCAAAACACAAAGGAGGATAGTGGAGTCCTGAAAGCAGAGAGGGGCTGTCTCCAGGTGCAGCCACAGTACCACAGTAACATGAGACAAATTTCAGGATTTCAGTCGACGTTTCCCCCCCTTTTTAAAAAAAAAACTCTGGCAGCTCATTCACACTCCAAACATTTGGCTTTCATTCACAAACACAAAGGCTGCACACGCTAGCAGGGAGACCACATGCACACAGCAAAATACTCATTTACACACACGCACGAGAGGCTGCTGGAGGTGCTGACGGCAATCTGGCACGACTCGTCTTATTTATTTGGCTCTTAAGAGAGAAGCGAGGTAGGAAGTGCTCCAGTGACTACTTGAACTTCCTGACAAGGTGACTCGCTGACAGATTGATATCTCGCTGAGTGTTTGTTTGCTGAAAGCTGTCCTCGCAGGACTGGGGGTGAGGGTAGCAGAGGGAGTGAACAAGAGATAAGGCTTGCTCTTTTCGATGCTAACTGTGTCCAAGAGTAGCAGGGATGTGCATGCATATCTCTGTGTTTTGTCTTCTTCTGTTTGTCAGCTTGAGTCCTTTTGTCTGTTCTGGTCTGAGTCAGTAAAAGCAGAATCTGTCCTTGTGACTTTCTAATCTGGAAGGATTTGCTCAGATGAAATACAGTTATGGATCCAGGTGTCCAGAATTTAAAGGAAAATAAATAGTTATTGTGTTGTAACTGATAAATATTGGAATCTGTGGTTTAGGAGTCACTTTAGGATTAAATGTTGCTCCATGTTTCCTGTATCCTGTGTTGCACTTACAACTGAGCAGGCCTCTAATGCAAATAACACACTGTATCCACTGCCTGTCCTTCATGTTATCTGTATCCTGATCAGACCCCCATTGTCTAACTTCTGGTGTCCACTTTCAAAGAGTGGAAGGGTTTGGGAGGCACAGACAAGCTGGTAAAAACACACTTGGATATCTAGAGAATTCAGCAACTAGCTGGACGACAATAAATATTTTGAACAGTGGTTTCGACTAAAAACGTGCACAGTCACCTTAATGTCATGTGTCTGTGCCACTTGATGGTACTGTTACTCCTATTGTATGCTGATTTCTCCTGTCTCTGATGTCATTTTTCCTTTGTTTGTTTCTCTCACAGAACAGACTCGTGAGAAGACCACAGGGAAACGAGGACACAGCGTCTCTGAAATCCTCCGAGACGAGCCCTTCACATCCCTGTCTGCACGCCCCAGATGTCTGGACAGTCCTTTGTCTCAGACCAATGTTTCAGCAGTTTTTCCCTTGTGTCCCCGTGTCGTCTATCCAACCTCAGAGTCCATCCACTGTCACAGATATACACCTCTACCTTCTCTGCCCTCCTGCAGCCCTCCAGCCGCCAAAAGGCCAGCACTAAGTGTCCCCTCGAGTTTGCACTTCACCTTTCAGCACAGTCAAGGCCCAGTCGTAGCCAAACCTTACCAAGAGCCCTCTGTGCCCGATCACGTTCATCCCGCTCTGAGGCATGGCCCTTATCTGCTGCCTCACTACTCACTCGGCCTTCTACCTCACTCATACCCATTCTACAGCGATCGACTGAAACCTCACTTGACCCTCTCGTCTCACTTATTGCCTTTTGACAACTATGCACACTTCCTACACCCCTTGGCCAGTGGCTGCAAAGACTTGACACTTGCACCATCCAAACCAGACCTCATTCTTTCTCCAACCAGTGAGCACAAAGACAGCAAGGACCTCGTATCCAAAAGGACAAACTACCTCAGACGTCCCTCCAGTGCCCTCAGAGATTTCAAACCTCCCAGCAATGTTCATGCAGACCTTACTATACCTTCCACATCCAGTGCCTCTTCCATGGTGACTGAGCTCCGCAGAGCGCTTCCCTCTCTTGCACCTGGGGGATGCTCACCTCCTGTGGGCATGGCCCCCTCCTCAAACTGCCTCCCCTCCAAACCTACCTCTGCAACTCAGAGCAATACTGAGGACGCGATGGACCTCAGGAAGACCAAACGAGGAGGGCAGATCATCGGCTACAAGACCCTGACTTACCCTTTGACCAGGCAGAATGGAAAGATCCGGTATGAGTGCAACATCTGTGGAAAGGTCTTTGGGCAGCTGTCCAACCTCAAGGTTAGTTCCTCTTCATTGCATTAAAGCAGAATGGAAGAAAACGCTAGTGTGCTGCTGTATAAAGTGACTGGAGAATATCAGAAATTGCCAGTTGTAGCGGTTTTCTTGAATTTGACAGAAAAAAATGAAGGTAAATATTGACCTCTGACATGCTGTCCTCAGGTCCATCTGCGAGTACACAGTGGTGAGCGTCCCTTTAGATGTCAAACCTGCAATAAGAACTTCACTCAGCTGGCACATCTGCAGAAACACTACCTGGTTCACACGGGAGAGAAGCCTCATGAATGCAAGGTAAAGCTACAGAAATAGTTCTACATTTTAGAAAATACTGTTAGCTTAGCATGAAGGCTGAAAACTACACTATAAACTGTAAACTGTAAATGATATCCACATCATTAATTTGTATTTTCACAAGTGCATTTGTTACAACATTTGACAGTAAAATTACTATTTTTATACATTTAAATCAGCAAAAATAACATTATTTTGAAGATATTTCCATTATTTGAAAGACAATGTATGCATAATTAGTAAATTAAGGACTGAAAAAGGTAGCAACTAATTAATCACCTGTATTCATCATTATTCATTTATACATTGACAGTAAAAGAAAAAGCCAAAACTGTTAACAATGTCCACATCAAAAAATATAAATTTTACAAATAATCTTTTTTTTTTTTTAACTATATGTGGCTATAAAATTACAGATTTTTACTTTGTTTAAACTGGGTAAAAAATAAATTGTAAATAATTAGAGATAGCCTATTTGCTGTTATTTTCATTTATTTTTTTAATTTTTCAATTTTGCTGCCAAATTTTTCCCTGTTTGTTAAATTGCAGATAATATCTAGTAAACCATTATAAATGATAAAGATAATTTACATGATGAGTGTTAGAAAATAAAAAATGGCCATAATTATGTTTTCTGACAGACTATAATGTTCACATCAAAAAAACAATATTTTAGCAAATAGTAATTCATTCTTTTGCAAAGTGTAACTATGAAATTACACAACTGTGCTATTCTTATTATTGCTGTTATCTTTTATAGTTTATTTTTTCTGGCACTCTCCAGATTTTCACCATTTTTAACTTTTAATTTTATTTTTTACAATGTACAACTATGTGTTTGTAAATAAGAAAAAGACAAAAAAAAGGAAAAAAAGCAAGCAGCAATTGTGACTCAGACCATACAAGGACTGATTAACATATCCTCCTCTGCTCTGTTTTGACACAGGTGTGCCATAAGCGATTCAGCAGCACTAGTAACTTGAAGACCCACCAGCGGCTACACTCGGGTGAGAGGCCTTACCAGTGCAAGCTCTGCCCGGCCCGCTTTACTCAGTTCATCCACCTCAAGCTCCACAAACGCCTCCACAGTGGGGAGCGACCGCACCGCTGCCCTCACTGCCCCTGTGCCTATCTCCACTACTGCAGCCTGCAAGTGCACCTCCAGGGCTTCTGCCCTCTCTCCCCCTCAGCCTCCCACAGACACTCGCCTGAGGAGCTGCACCGAGTCAACACCGAGATCGAGAGGTTTGACGTGAGTGAGGCGGCGGAGCAGCTCGAAGCCATGGCTGCAGAGGTGGAGATGGACAAGGGGAATGTTATTGACCTCATACAGCAAATAGAGAGTCATGTCTCAGGCCACCATGATGGTGCCAGAGAGGAGAATAAGCTGATCGTCTACAAATCTGCAAAGGAGTGCTCTGGTATGCAGCTGCATCATGGCAGGCCTGTACCTCTGCATCCAACCAGCATCAAGTCGGAGTCAGGCTGCATATCAGCGCCCTAAGAGAGCCCTGCTAATCCATTCATATAATCCTTACAGGTCAGCTCAGCAGCTGTCTCTTACTGCCCTATTTGAAGTAAAGCCTTATCTCAATCATGGACTGCCTTGCCTAAACGCTACAGAGACTGCAGCTTGTGAAGAATCAAGACTTTCCCAGCAAGGCCTGGGACCCGTCACTTCACTGATTTAATGTATTTGTTAATTTATTAAGTCGCTAATTTTAATCTAAACGACACGTCTGTGGTATTTTTTCTGATATTTGTTTTGTATCTCTGGAACACACTGGTGGAACAACGACTAAACGTATTATGCATAAAAAAGAGTTTGCCTTCTTTTGTGGTTTCACTGTGTGAGACTGAGTGTTTCTGTTGTGTAGGTGTACGTATTTATGTCTCCTAATTAAAGTGACGATTACTGTACGAGCATGACTGTGTAGTGTCGGTGAGCTCAGCGCTTAGGAAACCTCAGCTGTTTGTACGTAGAATACATACTCGCCTCTGTGTTGATGATGTAGATAAACATCCTGTTATGAGTCCTGGAATACTCACCACCAGCAAGTACCAACTCTTACCCTGGAAAAAAAAACTCAAGATACGCAGAACAAAATTATCTGCATCAGCAACATGATTCTGCTGCTAATTTTGCACAAATATCCATATTTTAGTTTCAGTATTAATCAGCTGGAAGACAATTCACCCACAACAGACGACTGTACCGTTTATACAGAGATACATGAATAACAGAAAGGGATTATTGTTAATGTTTTTTCTGAGCATAGGAATATAAAACTAACACGTACAAACAATATGTCATAGAAAAATGATTAATGCTGCTTATATATGCAACATTAAAATATCCCAACACTTTGTGGCAGAAGGACAGACGGGCCCTGTGACTTTCTGTTGCAATATCCTTCTGTGATCTCATTACAACCTAAAAGGGTGTCAGGTGGCAAAAGGCTCAAAGTTGCCGTGCAGTGGGGAGACAGCCACAGAGCGACTCACTGCCTCCCTGCTGATGACGAGCCGCTGATCAGATCACAAGGTGTTGACCAGCTGCTCTGGAACGTGTCCTCTAGGGAGAGAGAAGGAAATGAAAGAAGAACAGTCCAACGGGTATCAAAAGTGATTCTTGCAACACTGAGGCGTGACCTTTGACCTCTCTGGATGGGAGGGAATTCAAACTCAGATCAATAACTATGATATATTTCTACTAAAACAAGAAATAGCCAGAGGAGGAGAGGTAAACGGCTAACAATGGCATCGTTAGGCCTGAGCGTTAAAGGCTATAGTTGCATTCTTTTATAAATATCCTAGGGCGTAAAGTGAGAATAATAAATAAAACAGTCATTTGTCATTTTGATAATGTGTTAAAGCCCTTAAAAATAATATGATATAGTTGATTAAAAATGTTGGAATATATGTTATGTTGGAATGTTGTTTTTGAAAGTCTGATCAGTTTCATAAAGTCTACATATTTGCTGTCACATCAAGTTACCACAGAGTTTCCCTTTCACAGTCTGACAGCAGTATATTTTCAGCTTGCCCATAATTACATATAAAATGTGTAACAAACTATAGCAACAGGAAGCCGAGTAGCAATGAAAACGCATTTTATCGTATGTCCAACTGTATTCTATTGCTTACAACATTTTATTGCATTGTAGATTGCTTTACTCATTAAGCTATGGACAGAATTTACAGTGTTTTTCTCAGCATGAAAAACAGCAGGTTGGCTCTGATTATAATTAGTTATTTATTTGGGTTATTCTGGTATGGAACTTTATAGGTGAACATTTTCCCCTCATCAGCAATTAGATTTCTTCTCCTGGAATACTTAAAGGGTAATTTGTCCAAATTACAATTAAACATATATTTTTTTAAATGAACGACAACAAGTGTGATTACAGCTGTGTAAATCATCATAAATTAGACTGATCCCAAGGCCCACAGTTAGAGAACCACTGGTCTAGCTGACCTGCACTCACTGTGATTATTAATATGGAACATGGGTTAAGCATAGAGAGAAGGTGGGCTGACCTTACTCTGACTGCAGCACAGTATCTCACATTTTATATTCATGGCCTGAGCTCCCAATGTGTCAAGATCCTAACAACGACTCTGGTTTCCAGTTACACAGTAGATATACAGTCTGTAGTACAGTTACACAGTCTCTGTAGTACAGTTACACAGTAGATATACAGTCTTTAATACAGTTACACAGTAGATATACAGTCTTTAATACAGTTACACGGTAGATATGCAGTTTGTAGTATAGTTACACAGTAGATATGCAGTCTGTGGTACAGTTACACAGTCTCCGTAGTACAGTTACATAGTATCTATAGTACAGTTACACAGTATCCGTACAGTCTGTACGAGAGTCACACATTATATGCAGTACAGTTACACATTCACTGTAGTACAGTTATTCAGTCTCTGTGGTACAGTTAGTACATGTACACAGTCTCCGTACAGTCCATGTTGGGACCTGATGCCTCTTTAACGCGCACAGTGACGTCAGGTATTTTGACAGGGGGAGGCAGCGGGAGAAGAAGCCGCAGAAGAAGAAGAAGCCAGCGGATGTGTCCGGGCTGGAGGATGCCCGGGATAATGTCACCGGTCTGTTCTGTCTCCCACCTGTCCGCATCATGATAAACGCTGCTGGAGCGGTCGTCCGCAGGATGCCGTCGGTGGCCCGGCGAAGCGGGTGCTGGATAGCGTGGTGCCAGGCGATGCTGCTCGGCGCCTCGGCTCTGGTTATCGTGGCCGAACGGAGCGCTCGTAAGTGGGCTTAGAATTCCCGGGGCTAGTGGTGCTGCTAGCTAGCTAGTGTGCGCGTTGAAAATTAATTCTGTGAGGGAAAAACAGCGAAGTGGAGTTTTTTTGTTTGCTATAATGAATGGGGAATGCTTTTGCTCAGCCATGTTTTTTTGTGCTGGAGCTTATTCAGCAGCAGTTCAGGTTAGAAATACAATTCAAACGGTGATGCTGTAGCACAGTGGTTACCACTGAGCTGGTAGCTGATCTGTAAATGCATAGCAGTGCAGTATTGGTACTGGGTTGTCCAAACTGGGGCCCCAAGTCCTCCAGGGTTCATTCAGGTGGGTCACACAGAATAAGAATTATCATATTTAACCACTGACCTTAATTATAATAATCAGAATTAACAAGACTAATGCTCAACTTTAAGATTTCTCTTGCATCCACCCTCCAAAACACATCATCATAATATTAGGTCATTATTATCATTCACATTGTTATTATTACTGCTTAGGTTTTGTCAATAATGCACATCTGGAGTCTGTATTGAAAACACTGTGCAGGACAGTGTTATGATTCCCTGACTAAGCAGATCAATGGGGACAAGGTCAGGACACCAGAACGATGACAGGATGTGCACAAAGTGTGACTTTGTCTTCAGCAGGTATTCCATTCCCAGAAGATAAAAATACTGCACTGCTGCTGGGACTCCACGGCTCAGTCAGAATATACACAGGACCAAAAAAATGGCTGTCTAAATGATCAGTGCAGTCATGCACGTTTGGGTCATTGACTAGACAGTGTTTTCAGTGCTGCAAAAGTATGTCTTATGTAACTCAGATAATGGAAGGTTGTGCTCAAGGTGTTTTGGTGTGTTCTTGGTGGTGCTTGAATGAGCCTAATAGAACAGCTTTCTCGTAAATTAAAGGGCAGTTCAAGAGGAGGAACGTGTTCTCTTTCATTTCTGAAGGTTTCTGTATATCCTGCACATATTTCTGCAAATACTATATAACTACATGATAACTCAGACTGTATTCGAGTAAGTACTCATATCAGCTTGCATGTGTCTGTCTGTATCTGTCATTTGTGTGCGTCTGTCAGTGATCTACTGTATAGGGTTTTACCTTTGGAATGAGGAGACGCAGTGGGCAGGCCTCACACTCGGCCTCTTTATACCAGGAACAGCAGTTCAGCTTTTAAGCGTGAAATGGTATTACGATGACGGCGATGACAGGCGATGCTACCTCTCTGTCATACACATACTACACTTGGGCATCTTCAAAAGGTAAGGTCTTTGCAACTTCAGTTATTATGCACAAAATATAGCTCGAATTTACACATTTAAACTATGTTTGGATTTAATCTAATGCGCATGTCCGGGGAAACAAACGCAACAAGCACATTTCGTTGCGTAGCTTCTGTCAAAGCACACGGGAAAAATTGCAGTCACATCCTTCTGTCATTGAAACCTTGTTGAGGAGGTTACACTTTATCACCGCTGTGGTGTTTGTCTCTGTCTCCCTCCTCTGACAGGTTGTGGGATTGCATGAGGGGTGTGTTGCGCATGCAGGGCTCAGTGGCGGAGCTCGGAGCTGCTGTCATGCAGCAGGCAGATGTTGCTGCCCTTTGGCTCCTGGAGGCCTTGATCCTTACGCTGCCTCAGAGCCTACTGCAGGCGTACGTCGTGGTGTCAACTGATGTGGGCATCATGTCACCAGGTAAACGAACTTTTAGAAGAACTGATATATCTATGTTGTGTTTGTGACATGTCCATTCTTGTAAACAATCATTGAATAAGACAGACGCTTTGCCTCTGCTTTACCCTCAGTGGCCTATTGCTGTGGTTTATGTGTGCTGTCTATTTCCTGGGCCCTGGTGCTGTACAGCCGAGCCTGCTGTCTGATACGCCCAGGCCACCTGGCCATGCCTCCAGCCGCCCTGCTGTGCCAGCTGGTGTGGAGGGCAGGGATGCTGGGTGCCAGGGTGACCTGTCTCATGTTCTTTGCCCGGGTCTTTAACTGGTGGGTCTGTGGAGTAGCAGGTGAGCACGGAAAAACAAGCTGCTTTCGTGTTGCTTGCATGCTCAAAATGCGGAAAAAGTGTGCAATGAAAGTGTAATAAGTTAATAAAGTGCACAGATGCAATTAAAAGTGCAAGAGGCTCAGTGACTAATCCAAGTAGATTTTCTCATGCTCCTTATGACTCTGAACTCATAATTGTAAAAATCAGACTTTTACTAAGTTACGTTTAAATCATGAGTTATGTAATTATCCTCTCAGCACTGCAGCATGTCCTCTTGATCCAGATTTTCAGTTGTTCCTCTGCATCAACCTGATACACTGTCCATGGATCCTCTCTTGCGCTTGCACCTTCTAGTCTATTTTTATGTTGACCTCCAGGTTTTCACTGGCTCACGGCCTCCTTCTGGCTGGTATCACAGCAACCTGACATCTGCACTGGTCCCTGGTGTTGGCGTGCCTTTAATGGCATCATGGGGCTTGTCCATGTCTTCCTCTTCCTGAATGTCAAAGATGGACCCTCGCGCTTCCGCATGGCCAGTTTTTATGCAGTAAGATGGGGCTTTAAGTGAGATTACTGTCCCTCAACTTTTTCTCTGCCGTGTTTGGTCCCGGTGGCTGTTGTCCATGTGTTGTTTTGTATTCCATGTACGGCTTTATCTCATCAACTTGCACACAGAGGAGCATGCATAGACATACATACACAAGTTTGCATTGTCATCCTCACCTCTGTGTCCTTAGCTTACGGTGACGTAAAGCTGTCTGCAGATGACTGATGGTGTGACCTTCTCTCCTCCTGCAGTTCATGCTTGTGGAGAATGCCACTCTGCTGCTGGCCGCCTCTGACTTCCTGAGCGAAGCATCATGGGACAGTATGACCCTTCCCACCACTGTGCTGTGTAGCTTTCTCCTCGGTGAGTCATTTTTTAAACGCTATCTGCACCTTTTTTTTTTGCATGGGAGCAGATTTGTCTTAGCTTTTTAGGTTAGACCAGTGTCAAACTATCTAATAGTTTCTGTGGTATCTGGGTGATAAAACCCCAGTGGGGATTCGCAAAGGTTAAAACAAACTCTTAGTCAGACAACACAGCAAACAGTATCACTGCATTACGAACAGTAAATCCCCTTTAAGTGCTACTGGTTATGTAGCGATAGTACAAATACGTTTGATAATGTAATGAAAAATGACTGTAGTTGCAACATTATAACGTAAAAGATGTTCTACTTTTTCAGTTATTTTTGATATAGTTGGACATGAGGGTAACGACCTATAGGATTCAAAGGATAGGATCGTAGGATACAAAAAAAAAGTGAATTTCGAAAACTAAATTCAGACTTTTACATCTGTACTTGCTGCACTTGTGTGTGAAATAAACACTCAACGTCAGAATTTAATTCAGGCAAAGCCAAGTTGGACGTTGTGAGTTAGATTATATTTATACATTTGTGGAGTTTTGCTAGTGAACATACTTCGTACACAAAAATCAACTACTCCGTGTCCCTGTGTTTCTTAGGTGCTACCTCTCTTGTCCTGTACTACCGGTTCCTTCATCCCAAGTCCACAGAGATCTCCCAGGGACCACACCACAGCCACATGGGCAGCACTTGCATAGAACAAGGAGAGTCCTCCTTCTCTCTCGGGGACAAAAGTCTGCCCGCTCCATCCTTTCCAAACCACGGCAGCTTCTCCCTCTCAGGTGTGGCTGGTTCTCTGCTGGAGCACCCAGGAAACTGTGGTGGCCGACCCAACAGCTCCTGTCCCTGCTACCACCACCACTGGCTCTTGATCCGTCTGGCCCTTAAAACAGGAGACCTTGGTAAAATCAACAGGGCATATGGGGCTGGAGGAGCAGCGGCCATACTAGACTTGGAGGAGTACAACCAAGAGTTTAAAAGTAACGAAGGAATGACTATTACGGGTGGAGGCAGCTGTGAGGGCATCTCTACGTCTGAGTCCCAGGGGAAGGGCCTGGCACCCCTCTCAGACTGCAAAGACGAGTTCCAGAGTGTAAGCGAACCCACATCGACTGAGCAACCAGAAGAAGATAGCAGTCTGGAGATGGAGAGCCCGATGGAGTCCCCCACATCGGATTTTAAACGCAGCTCACCAGAGGGCAAGTCTGTGTTTGGAGACAGTCCAGAGCCGTATTTCTGCCCCACAGAATCAAGTTCAACGTTATACTTCAGCGCCGATCCCCAGTCTCCCAGCAGCGCAAGTAACCCCCGTTTGGACCGGGACATTGGGGGTCTGGAACAGGGGGTTCGCCTCAACTCCATCCCCAGTGATCCGGCACTTCACAGAGACGTCCGTGGACTCATAGGACGAGTCGGTCCACGCTGCACTTCCACTCCAAAATTGGACTCTGGAGCGTCGGACTCTCCCTCCAGTGTCCCTCATCTGACAGGTCCAAGGAGGCAGCTCATAATGTCCCGAAGAGATGACGATGATAACTTCTAGTTTTCTCATGACAGAATCAGGGAATAGCAACTTATCGAACATCAAAGGGGTACACTAGCTTTTCCTGAGGCTGCTTTTTCATCTGCTCAGTGTTGTAGGATGAGAAAGCTGGCAGTAGTTTCACCTCTTTAGGTCTCTATATTTAATACACTGTGGGGCATAGTGTATGCAACAGTTTTGTAATAACCTAAGCTAACTTGTACTCTCCTCAAACCATAATCTATTTGATAAAAAGCATTGCTTTGCCCAAATGCTGGATACAGAGGTAAAGCCTTCAGTAATGTTGCCATTGGATATCAAGAAGATAATAAAAGAGCCAACTGGCCACAAAGGTAGTGTATAGAGCTCAGACACGCCCCCTACATGACGTTCAATATTTTCCACTCTTTTGGCAGCAGTGAGTAAGCCTCAAGAATTATACAGTGCAACAACATGAACACTAGTTCTGCCAGATTGTAATTACATAATAACGATCATTAGGAATATGCAGCTGCTTCGTGATCTCAAACAGCTGATGGTCTCTTCAGCACATGCTCAAACTGCTGTTATTCCATGTTACTATGCGCCAGCAGCTATGACAGTAGAGACAGTATCCCTAGATCTAACATGGGCTGGAGTGTCTGACCTCTGAATCTTAACCATCTCATTGTAAGCCAGAGCCTTTTTTGGCTTATTAAAAGCACAAATATCTTCTGTATCATATATCTATTGCTGTGATGCTGTGATTTTTTTTTTGTTATTCCCAATAAAAAAAGCAAATCCCTGATCACCCCTGGAGGATAATAAACTGTATTTTTGTATAATGTGAACTGCTAGCGCTGCTTTGAGCAGGGTTAGTGCATCAACCTGGGAAAAAACTGTGTGAAATTTGATGTTTTAACTTTATTTACATGTTGACCATGTAATTGCTGGAGTGTTTTTGGAATTTACATAATGCCGGGGGGAAAAAAGCAATGTCTCAGGCACTGACTTTTAAAAGCTTTCAAATGTCTGTTGTGTAACAAATTGCTTCTGAGATATTTGTAGTGACTTTTTTTATGTGTTCTTGATTTGCTATTGCCGGTGCGGGGGACAAATGCAGTTTTCACTTTACTGTTCTGTAACTTAACAAAGTAATGAATTGATGCTGGGTTTTTTTCTTGCACCCAGGTGACTGCCTATATGACATTTTGAACTGTGAAGTTCATGGCCACTGGTGGCTTTCAATAAGCAATAAATAGCCTACATGTTGGGGTGAGTGGAGCAAATATGTGTGTGGATGTGTTTTATTTGTTCATGTAAAGCAAAATGAGTAACTGGATGGGCAAACAGTTCAAGTCTTGTGCTTGTTAACATTTAAAACATGCACTTCTGTGTAATCCTTCAGGTAGAAATGCGTTTTTTTCTGACATGGTAGACTGAGCATAACTTATTGTGTAAATGGCCTCAAAGAAGGTATTTATGGCACTCGCCCTTTAAGACGGTGCGCATGCGCAGGTCACTGAGAAAGTTAACTCCTGAACTTCGTAGTCAGAAAAATTCTGATTTATAAAATAGCAGGGGCCAAAACTCCACTGAGTTGACATGGCATTTCGCCGAAGGAACAAGAGTTACCCTTTCTTCAGCCAGGAGTTCCTAATTCAAAACCATGCCGACATCGTGTTCAGTCTGGTGATTTTCATTTTGATTGGATTGATGTTTGAGGTGAGATGATTCCTTTTTTTTCCTCCTTCCCTCGTCTCACTCAGCTGTTTTAAGATGGCAAGTCTGTAGCATAGTCAGAGATGTGACTGAAATTCGCTCCAGCCGATGTGCTTCTACTTTTGTTTGACTCCATGTGAGACTTGTATCAGTGCAGTGAGTTTGGCGGATGTAGTAGCTTCTTGCTGCAGCTTTTTCTTTACATATTTGATGAACAATGAATGCTGCTCTGTTCGCACAAAACACCGTTATAATATTCAAACTGAGCTCCAAAGGCACGAGCGGGACACTTACATACAACTTTTACACGTGTATCGCTTCGCATAGTGTAAAGTTTTCGGCGTCTTGCTCTTAACGGTTAAGTTTCTTAACAGCGAGCTACACCTGAAACGCTCCTCTGCTAGCATACAAAGCTACATCACGTAACTTTCCCCCCACCGC
Source organism: Dascyllus trimaculatus (assembly GCA_024666655.1). Taxonomy (NCBI): domain Eukaryota; kingdom Metazoa; phylum Chordata; class Actinopteri; family Pomacentridae; genus Dascyllus; species Dascyllus trimaculatus. The sequence continues at coordinate 14,823,560 of CM045455.1, read as the reverse complement.
TAAAAATCACTTCTTTTTTTTTTACCCTTTTGAGAGCGTCTCGTTTCCAATCTTCTGCAACATTTTGATGCCAACACTTGTCAGCACACCACACTGAATCGAAATACTATAGAATGGAGTTGTTTTTTATTTCAAATTAAAAGCGTCGCGCTATTAATAACGCGCATCCGTCTTATTTTGAAAGGCCCAAGCGGAACCGGGATGAGTTTTGGTCGCGGGCTTGACGCTATCAGTTAACTGCCACGTCTCAATCTTTGCTGCTGCTGCCGCCGTGGCCTCATCTGCTCTTACAGACCGCTTTGAGCTGACACCGCTCACACTCAGTGACTGAATTAATCTAATGTTTCATCCGCTAATTGTTCCTCTTTCTCGGTTTCACGTTCAGGCCAAAGTCTGGGCATTTTAAGCCACGTTTCAGTCCGGAACCCTGGTTGTGATCACACAGCTGGACGAGTAGAGAATAAGTAGGGGATTTCCTTCATTTTCTTCTCGTTTCGGAAGAAAAGAGAGCGAGAACAGCAGAGCTATAGATATAGTTATGAGTTTGAGATTTTGATGACAGGTCACTTGTTGCCTCTGTGAGCAGGATGGACTGTTTGCGCTGTGGTGCCCAAACTGGTGTCAGGGGACCGACAGAGGTCCCCAAAAAATTACAATAATATAAAATAACAAGAAATTTAAAATGCAAAAAAATGCTCATCCTTGGATTTGTAGTGTAAGGACAAAGGCTCATTTCTGTCAGGGTAATCTGAGCAATACTTTTCATCACAGTCAGTTAAAAGTTGTATTTTTTTATAGTTTTCCTAGGGTTTCAATCCCTGATAATAAATTGCTCGAGTACATGTACACTATAAACAACACTGTAGGGCCCTAACTTGATTTTTTTTTACCCCTGTTGCTTTAATTCATAATGCCAATCTTATTTTTACCCTAGAAAGCGCTTTGGCTGTTGCTTTAAAGGTGCTATATAAATAACGCTGACTTGACTGGGCTTGACTTCTCAGTTGGACAGGTTTTCTGTATCCATTGTTTGTTTGATCGCGTATATTTATTTTATTTCATCGGGGAATCCCTTGAGATTAACTTCATAGGGAGATCTGGCAAATAAGGCACCAAATTGTAAAGCTACAAAGAATTATAAGAGCAGGCATGAGAAGACTGACACAGGATAAAAGTAAAGTGCATTTAAACCACCAGGCGACTCAGGCACACAAAACCAAATCCATCAGTTACACATCTTCAGATCAGGGCTTTGAAGCTGTAGTTTGTTCTGGAGGTGATTCCAGGCCTCATAAGGATTAACAAAGGCCAAGAAATCAGATAATAAAGAACACAGCAATGTGTATTGGACAGTGGGTTCGATGTAAAACTTAAAGTGCATTGATACAGATTAAAAGCAGAAGTGTGCATATACAGTGAATAAAGTCCAGATAGTGTGAAACATTTAAATATGTTGCCTGTACAAGCAATTCCTAAAAGCTGATGTAAGGCAGGCCTTATTTTGACTAAGAAAACCCAGTCTAGCCTTTAGTTTTTTTCACAGGGTGCTCGATTTGCTCTCTGCATGTTTGAACCAGACACCAATTCTGAATAAGAACAATGATACAGAAAGTCCCACCCTCCAACCTGACAGAATTTGTTCCTTCGGTTTTTTACATATGAAACCCCAGAAGTGTGAAACTGTGTTTTTGACTCTGTTATCAGTACACTGTAGTGTCAAAGTGGGGAAAAAATCAGCCATGGTGTTTTGTCATGATGTCATCTAGCATTTAAAAACACCAAAGGTGGAAAAACTGTCTTTTTATCTGAGAGAGTCTTTAGTACCTTGACTATTTAGTCGATTTTCTGCTTTTAGCTTTTCAAAAGTAAAGATTTGTTGCCTTTTACTTTATATATATATATATTGAATACCTTTGAGTTTAGGGCTACAAGCTACCTCAAAACATTCATTTTCTCTATTTTCTGTGTATAGCAACTACACAATTAATCACAAAATAATAAATCAAGTAATCAGGGATATAAATAATCAAAATATTCTCATTTTCAATATTTAGTCCTGGAGAGGTTTGCCTTTTCAGGCCTTTTATCATTGCTTGTGACAGTCTAAGGGGTAAAAATGCAATTAGACATACCGTATGCAACCTGTGACAGGGTGGTCGCAGGTAGGCGTTGTTTTATTTTGAAAGGTGACAAACCAAAGAAGCTCAGGAACACGTTTGTAGGGATGGTCTGTTATAGCTTCTAACCATATCCTGGATAAAAACATGCCAGATAGATTTTTCAGCAGCACACCTTTAGTAACTCAGCTGTTTTTCCTCTCTTTCAACCCTTACACAAACCTGTGCGACATTTTGGCCGCCAGCTTCTTGAGGATGCGTTGAGAAAATATCACTGAACTCTGTTGCTGATCTCAGTTTGTCTGATTTCCAGGCGACAGCGAAGACGGCCATTCTGTTCATTCAGCCTCAGTACAATGTCACCACACTGTCACCAGGTATGGGGCGCCAAATCCTCATGAAATGCTGAATTCAATTGTTGAATACTTGTTTTAATTTACGGCACCTCCTTACTGGTTTGTGACTCATTTCACTGTTTCACTTCTGCTTGTTTCCTTTCCTGCACATTGTGTCATTGTGTTTCTGTATATAAAAACAGTTTATGCTGCTCCAGGATGTTTAGCACGCCTTTGATTACAAGCATGCTTTGTGTGTCGCCCCTCCTATGTGTGCTCAGAGGGAGAGGTGACGTTGTACCATTACGGATGGAAGGACGGTGCCACCATCCTGTTCTATTTCTTCATCGCCATCATCCTGCATGCCGTGGTGCAGGAGTATCTACTGGATGTAAGCATCTTATCGCAACAGTAGGCCTGGCACATCACAGGGAACTCCTCTGTTTTGACAGAACAATACCGATTATAATTAAAGCTGAATTAGTGCATAATTGTATGAGGGAAAGCTTTTTTTATGGGCCTGTATTTTCTTAAAGGCTCCTGGACAGTAAGTGTAATTTGGAGAACATTTCTGTGAAAGATCTGCTCCACTTAAACATACGTAAATATTCATGCATTACTGATTTGTTATCACAAATATTCTATAGTTCAGATAATCTGCTGTGCACTGACTTAAAGACTCTTGGTTATGGAGTAATTCATTTAATAAAGATAAAAGTAAGTGTCTCTATTTTGCGCTATTTTCTCTATATTTATTTTCTAATTACATTTTTCCCCCAAAAGAAACTGGAAATGATTATGGTCTCTCAGTGTAGTCTTGGTAACTGGTTTTTGCAGTAGTGAACTTGATGTCATAGCCTGTTTACAGTTCAAAAAGTGATATATAGTGTAAATATGCTCTCTGAGCCCCAAGCAGTTTCTTGGCTTTTTGCTCCTGTCGCATTTTACTTTCTGTGGGCTCGGAAAATCATCATACGTTTCTATTTATGTCTGTATACACAGCCTGCAGTTCAGCTGAAATGTCCCTGAAGTTTTGCCATGTGCTGGCTCAGTTTTCACTGCCATACAAAGTCCAGCAGCTCTATAGTAACAGCACAACCATGGCTAGAAGTAGAGATAACCCAAAAATGTCTTTTATACAGTATAAAGCTGTTTTAATGCCTTAAATCCTATCAGTGAAAAAACAAGTTACACTTCTTTGATCACTTATTTTACAAAAATGTATATAAAGCTGCACTCAATGTGTATATTTTTTTCCAAAATGGCCACAAATGGTACCAATACTGAAAAAATGGCAACTATACATTGTAAATATATTTAACTACTTACATTTCTAATTCGTTTCTATAGTTTTATCCTATTTACTTTGTTTAAACTCAGCCTGCAGTTCGTCCCAGTTCAGCTGAAAAGTATCTGAATTTTTTGTCATGTGACTGTTGTTTTTTTTTTGTTTTTTTTTTTACAAAATCTGGTTCAAGTCAATGATTTATTTTTGGTAAATTTTTAAATGAGATATGTAGAATGAAGTGATTTAAAATTACAATATCATGATTTAGGCTTGAGTTTAGTAAAGTTTTCCAATGAACCATCAGAAAGCAGAACATTTGGCAATTATCTGTGTATTTTACAGTTTCTGGCTCTAAAAAAAATATTGTTGGGTCTGAGAGGGTTAATATAGTGAATAAGATGCATACTGTTTTCTGAAACCAGGATATGAGATGTTCCACTTCATGGTCTTTGCATCTGAATGCACTTAGCAGGACATCAGACATCATGATACCAACTGTTCTAAAGACAGTTTTGAATAATCCGTCTGTGAACATTCACAAACTGTTTGTGGGTAGAGTTGGGAAATCAGGAAGAGACACCAGCATTTGATCCATCTAAAAGTGTGAGCCAGTGTGTCATTGTGTAGAAAATAGGCCAGCGAGGAGGAGTGAGGTTTTATTTTAGCCCCATCACCACGGTTTCCAAAGCGTCTTGAAAGAAATACTTCTTCAGAAGAGGCTTTTCAGCAGCAGCAGCCATAAATAGTATCTTCTGTCTGTTGTTGTCCTACTTATTTGTATCACAGTGACACTTCCTCGTGCGTGACAATGACAGAATGAACGTGTCACCCATTATGACTCTCAGCCAGGTGCGCTCGCATGATGTTTTGTATTGTTTGTGTCGCAGAAAGTGAACCGACGTCTTCACCTCTCCAAGAGCAAGAACACCAAGTTCAACGAGTCGGGCCAACTGTGTGTGTTTCACTTGGTGTCCAGCGTGTGGAGTTTCTACATCCTCGTAACAGTGAGTGAGATCTTACTGCTGTACTGCATTCATGTGGCAACTTCCTGGTTAACTACACTTCACTTCTTGAGTACAAAAATATAACTCCACTACTATTTATTGCACCATATACTTACATTTTTATTTTCTCAGAACTATATACTTAGATTTTATGCTTAAACTTTTTCTGCTTATGATTATATTTTTAGGACATATTTTTATACTATGTATTTTTTTGGACTGCTTATATTTTTATTATATTTCTAAGACTGGTGGAAATGCCACATCTATTTTTTAAAGTGGGGTGGCTGTGGCTCAGATGGTAGAGCAGGTTGTCCACTGATCGCAAAGTTGGCGGTTCGCATGTCGAAGTGTCCTTGGGTCCCAACCCCAAGTTGCTCCCAGTGGCAGGCTCGCACCTTGCATGGCAGCTCTGTCGCCATCGGTGTGTGAATGTGTGCGTGAATGGGTGAATGAGAAATGCATCGGAAAGCGCTCTGGATACCGCTAAGGTATATATAAGGTGCTATACAAGTGCAGACCATTAACCATTTAAAGCTTACAAGTGTTGTTGTGTCTGTTTTCTTCACACAGGAAGGATATCTACTGCATCCCAGCAGCCTTTGGGAGAACTATCCCCATGTACATCTCAGGTATATAATCATTTAATTTAATCTGCACATTCTTTTTGAATTAATTGTTCAGAACATGCAAATAAAATACAGTGGTCCCTCGTCTATCTCGGGGGTTAGGTTCCAGATCCCCCCCGTGATAGGCAAAAATCTGCGAAGTAGTGACCTTATATTTAAGTTGTTATTTATACATGTTTTAAGGCTTTATAAACCTTCCTCATGCTTGGGTTCGGTGCCAGAAGACTTAGAAGGTGCAGAATGTTTGGATGACATCGCAGGGCTTGAAATAAATTCATTTTTTAACGAAAATTTCACAAAAACGCAACACCGCAGAGCAACACTACGCACAGCGACCAGACGTCGATGTGAAACAGACAAGGCGAGATGCTGAATGCATGCTATACACAGGACACTACAGTGTGCAGTTTGGGACGGCAGTTGTCAGCCTGCTATTGGCTTAATCTTAACATTTGACTCCGCCCAAGAGGACATTGCCTGCATGTAAAAACGAGCGCTGTCTTATGCTCCTAGCATAGCCACAAACCTGTATTTGGCCCTGTACGTGGTTCCACTCTGAATTGCATTAGATACACACGTTCCTGAAGGGCTAGGGTTAGGGTTAGAGCTAGGTTGCCACAAAACTGTTGCAAAATGAAGTAAAGTTGTATGTAATAAGTCTGAACGCGACTGGTTTATGAAACCTTGATATGGGTGGAGTCAAACGTTGAGCGCCACTCCGAACGTTGAGCGCCGCCCCGAACTGTACACTGCAGTCAGGGGCTTCTCAACAGAGGAGACTGATGCTGTGGTCGCTGAGCCAATCAGCGCCCAGGATACAGAACATGGTGCTCTGGTTGGTCGCCTCCCATCATCAGCCAATAGTGTGCCGTGTACGATCTCGCGTGGGCAAACTAGCTCAAAATTAGATATATACAATTTAAAAAATCTGCGACACAGTGAGACCACGAAAAGTGAACCGCAATAAGGCGAGGGACTACTGTCGTGAAAATGCCTCTTATGATTTTGTGTCAGTTTACGTAGTCGAATCTCTCTTGGACAGTCTAAAACCCAAGGGTGTTTAATTTACTAGCATACAAGACGAAGAAACTGGCAAGGACTTCAGACTGAGATATTTTTTGCTCCCAATTTTTTTAAGCAAACAAGTGTCAAATATCTCCATTTTTTATTGATTAATTGACTTATCAGTTACACTTTATACAGAAATCTTTTACTGTTGATACTCAGCTCAGTATGATAAACAGAGACACTTTGTTAAGACAACATTCCAACACACTTCACATTGTACTTAAGTCAAACACTCACAAACTGACTTTTACACTGTCAGTGGTCATCTGCTATTGCTTTAATAATTCCGCCTCAGTTTACCCGTAGCATTTCCTTGATGTCATACAGCCAGAACCTTTACGTGCACACTGAGTCATTTCACTGTGTGCTCTGATTATACTTCACTTACAGACATTTATGTAAATTCAGAGACCCTCAGGTTTCCTATTTGAGCTGAGGGGATCAAGACTAACTTATGTAACACAGATTAACACGGCGACATTTTGGTGGAGAAACCTGGTAGTTTGTCTACAGGTTTGTCTTTTCCAGCTCGATCATATACATAAAATACAAACAAGATATAAATATAAATCTGTTCTGATCAATTCTGATTTATTTCTTGTTACTCCTTCTTGTTTTGCTTTCTCTTCTAGATTTCAGGTGAAGTTTTTCTACCTCACTCAGCTGGCCTACTGGCTCCACGCCTTGCCAGAGCTCTACTTCCAGAAAGTACGCAAGGTCAGTAGGGAGGCCCTGGGAACTGGAGGAGTGTGACTAGATAAGCTCTATTTGTATTTATGTGCTGGAGGGCTTGTACATATTCTGCACGTGCGTCAGCCAGAAGCGAAAGGCTTCCAGATTTTGAAAGTACCTTTTACAAATAAAGGCTTGTTTGTTTTTCAGGAGGAGATTTCTCGACAGCTCCAGTACATCTGCCTGTACCTTCTGCACATCTCTGCAGCCTATTTGTTAAAGTAAGCTTCCAGCAGGATGACCTTTTGATACAGTTTGAATACAAAGGCTTGTGAAGAAAAATGCATGCAGAGAGAGAAGCAAAATACAAAGAAGGAATGAAACGCTCAGAAGTTTATGTTTGAAATTCTTTTGAATCCCTTCAGGCTCTTGAAATTGCTGCACTACTCGACTTAACGGCTCTTGCTTTGATGATTCTCTTTTCTCACCTCATCTGTTGCCTCGTTCTCTCTTTATTTTTTGTGTAGTTTGACTCGAGTGGGTCTGGTGCTTCTCTTCCTTCAGTATGTGTCAGAACTGGGCTTCCACATTGCCAGACTCTTGTACTTCACTGATGAGAACCATCAGAAAATGTAAGTAATCTCACCTTTTAAAAACACTTAAGCCTAAATGAGCCCACTGGAGTGACTTTTGATAGTAAACATCAGATTATTATTTATCCCAAACTGCAATACTGCCTTGTTTGGAGCTGGTGGTCTCTTATTTTCACTGTGTGTGTGTTGTGTATCAGGTTTGATATGTGGGCGGTCAGCTTTGTGTTTACTCGGATGGCCACGCTGACCCTGATGTTCTTGGCTGTGGGCTTCGGTTTGGCTCGTGCTGAGAATCAGGGGCTGGACTTGGAGATGGGAAACTTCAACACTGTACTGATAAGGTGAGGCTTTACCTGGTCATTTGGCAGCAAGGAGAAACATGTCCAATGTCCAACATCTGTGTAATGATTCATTTTCTGACACTGCTGTTTTTGTTTACAGCTACTATATAACACCCTTAGAACCTAATTACACTTTGTGCCCATAAAACAGTGTTGAAGTTTTTTTTCACATCGTATAGTTCCACATCATAGATTCACTGTGAATGTAGCCAGTAAGGAGTTTAGACACTTTTTTAAAAAAATGAGAAAATAACTTTTTTGAGGTAAAAAAAACACACTTAAAGTGATGAACCCTCTGGACCCAATGCAGTTTCTGCCAGTTTTTCCTCTGGTTACATTTGTACTCATTGTAGGTTCATTTCATACTTAGATATAAAGTATTGCATCTCTATGGAAACAGACAACCATGACTTGAAGTAGAGAGAACAAAAACATGTCTGTATGTCATAAACCATAAACCAGAAAAACTGAATTTGAATTTCTTTATTGATTACTTTTACAAAAATTGGGAAAAACATCCACACAGGTGTTCCCAGCACTGAATGAGTCTCTACATACTATGGATACTGACTCCCTCATTATATGTAAAGGCGACTGCAGTTAAGCCGAATAGTTCCTGAATTTTTGTGATGCCTCATTTTTCACTGCAGTATAAAAGTGCTGCATCATTATGGCAACATCACAACCTTGGCTTGAGGTAGAGTAAACTATGAAATATCTTCTGTGCTGAAAAATGCAAAAATAAAAACTAAGAAACTTCGTTAAAAATTTCTAAGTTAAATTTCTGGAGTTCAGACAAAAAGTACCAGATTTTTTGTTATGTGACTGTTAGTCACAGCTTGGTTACGCTGGGGATCTCAGAATTATTTGTTTTTTACAGAATCTGGTTACTGCCAATGCTCTGCAAAAATGTTAAATGAGCCATGTAGAATATAGGGATTTTGATGAAATATCAATGAAGTGCCTTTCAGACCAGCTGGCCAGTTTTGGGGTTCAGACGGTCAGATGGGACTTAAATAGTTACAACTGCAATGTGACAATTCTGAATCTTAATTCATTTACAATCTAAAGAAAATTGATCAGGTTGATTAGATCAGTTTTTTGTGACAGTAGCACTAAAACTCGGATGAGGGCACCAGGAACAGTATATTTTTAACACGGTAAAAGTGGTTGCAGATGGGCACAAATAGAGCAAAGTAAACTGTTAGGAAATTAAAACCATCCTTCAGACCTTATTTAAACCCCTAAAACAAGGACACAAAGTATTTTTCAGTTTTGTAATTTGGCACATAATGTCAGGCCCATTTTCCAAAACACACAATGCCACTAATCCTCTTGCCTTTCTTGGGCCTCATCAGAATGACTGTTCTACTGCTGGTATGTTTGACCCAATCTTGGCTACTCTGGAAGTTTATCCGCTTCCAGCTGAGACGCTGGAGGGAGTTCAGACACGAACAGGCTGTTCGCAAGAAGGCTGCCACAAAACAACCCCTACGGCCACTAAAGAGAGACTCACGTGAGTTTGAACACCCGGCTGAACCAGTTTCATAATGCGTTGATGTCATCTATTAAATGGTTACACAAGAATTAGGAAGCATGTGTTTACGAGTTTTGTTGTTAATCATGACTAAGCGGCACATTTTGATTTATTTTTGTCGTCTCATTTGATCTGTCATGTGCTGCATTGGCGTAGATTGTGACTTCTCCCTTCTCTCTCCCTGCCAGTTGGTCACCATGAAAACGGAGTTCTTAAAGCTGAGAACGGAGCCTCTCCTCGGACAAAAAAACTCAAATCCCCTTAAGATGACACACTGACTGGCCTGAACAGTGGCCTTAGCCTTGGCTAAGGATTCTCATCAGCACAACAGTGAAGCTGGCGGCCACTGGGCCACCCTGCTTCTGGCTGAGTATGTCCTGAGATGTTACAGGGACTCAGTTGCTACAGACTTAGGCTTGAATGCTGGAAAATGAAATCCAAGGAATTCCCTTGAGCCCGACAGACATTTACTCTTCTCATCATATCAGTATTTTTTTTATACACCCACGCAGCCTGCTATTCCACCCTAAGGCACACCATTGTATGCAGTGATTAAAACGTAAATTGAACACAGTGTGCAGCACATGTTAATGTGCGTGTCCATGTTGAATGTGTTGATGCATATCCTCATACATAAGTACTGTATTGGTTGTAGTGTTGTTAGATATTGCAGCTCTTGCCATTGAGCCAGCTTTGCTTGTTTTCTCTTCTGGTCCATTGGAGCAGAAAAGCGTTACTGATGACATGGTATGATATGAGCTTACTGTCTAAAATTGTACATTTGTCACTGGTCACTTAACAGATATGCACCAAGTATGTATGTTGGATATTACCGCATGCCATTCCATGTTTTTTTCCTTTTGTTTTGTTAATTACTTTATTAAATAATGCAATTTTCTGAAATGAGTTGTAGAATTATCTGTTGAAACTCAGGTGTTTTTCTACTTCTTTCCATCCTTGACCATCCAATAACACAAAGAGATAGATAGCTATGCCTGTTTACACCTATGGCTTATTTAGAATCAAAAATTAATGCATATCATGTCAGCGTACAGAGGGGTAAGCTGACCAGCAGATCTGAGTCCTTCTAGCTGTAAGGCATCAGTGTTAAGTACATCACTGAGCCGCCTCGCTTCTTCTACTTGTTTTGCTGTTTTCATTTCATGCACCTGTCCTTTCACAACAGACAGCTATTTCAGTTATTGGACACAAGGAGTTTTCATATTGTTATATATTGAGAAGTGCTTCCACTGCCAGTCTGTAAACAGAGACAAATCTGTGTAGAATAGACTACTGTGCCAGTTTCAAATGAAACTAAGCAGAGAAATGCTAAATATAGCGTGTGAAAAATGGTTTTAATGCGATTTCCTGTTTCAGGGTACACTACACCAACAGAAAGGGTAGTTGTGTTTTCTAATTTGTTTGACGTTGTCCAGTATTCACTAGTCTCAACTGCAGGAATTCCAATGTTTATTATGTTAAGAGACATTTTGCAAATGTTTTGATTCACACAAGCAACACTTGGAGCATTAAAACTGCAGGATTACCCTCTCATCATTAGGATGATTCTGCAGCTTCTCCTAGCAAAGAAAGAGGCAAGAGATCAGTTAATTAATTGTTTTGCATTCACAAAAGTCAAAATATTTGTTTAAAGTGACACCTACTGGAAGAATGGTGTCGCTGACAGACATGAATCTGATGTTGAGGTGTTTTGCTGAATGGCTGATCTGACTTACCATTTCTGTCAACTAGCTGGTTATTAGAGATCCCGACACCCAGCTTCTGTCGCAAAGAATCCAGCGTCTGAGAAGGAATCTCGCTTGAGATGGACTCCAGGTATGTGAGCACATAGCGGTCAGCGTCAGTCAACACGAAGCGGTGACTGAAAACTAAAAAAAGACACAGGAAAAGATGCAATTAGCTGAGCTATTGTGTCAGGATTTCATTTGCCTAACAACACAGTTACAAAGGCTGTTAAAGTAATAAAACTACCTTCCACAGTGGCTCCAATAGCAAAGTCTGCAGGTGAATAAAACTCAGGATTTTCCACAGTTGAGCCCGGCTTGGGGATGCGTGTCATTTGCAAGAACTTGCCACCCCCAAAACCAGAGTTGCGAGTGGTCTTTTCAAAAATACTGATCATGTCATTGGACAAGAAATAACACAGAGTGAAACGTCGGACGTCATCTTGAGGATTCTGGGAGTCCTGGGAAGTAACGTAGGACAGGCTTATACAAGGAAAACAAAATTATTTGTTTTGTTTATTGGCAGCGTAGTGAACTGTTCCACAATCAACATGTTGTAGCTTGTATTAAATACAAAACACACTGTCAAATGTTGTCTCACCAGCTTGGCACTGTAGCGCAACACTTTGCCATTGTTCTCCAGGATCTTCAAGACATTCATTTTGGGAGGCTGAGGAATCAGAGACAAGCAGTTCTGGAGAGAGTCTTCAAGTGACCCAAAACCATTATAGGGAGGAATCTCCTGTAAAGATTGACAACATTGAGGGTAAGAGATCAGAAGAAAGAATATATAAAATAATAACATTTACAGATTTAATTTATGTCGAGGAAAACAACAGGCAGACTAAAATACAGTTCAGTTCCTCACCCTTTCCTCTTGTAATTTGTCAACCTTCTTTGGTACCTCAATGGATTTCAGCTCCATGTCAGGGTGGTTCTTCTGGTAATATTCTTTAGTGAAGCGGTCACAGTCACACAGCAGAAAGCAGCGACCCAGTAGCTTAATCCTTTGACCTAACTGAAAATCTTTGGGCAAGTAATACTCATCCACTTCTTTCTCTGAGATCTCCATCACACAGCTGGAAAAAGTCACTGGAAAGAAATAATACAACGATGTAGGAGATATATAAGAAACTATGGTCATTGTATTGCAGTATTTATTGATATTTACTAGATTGTTTTGTTTAGACATTAACGCATTTCATCTTTTTATATAACATATGTGTCATATGATTACTGTGTATTACATAAAGACGTTGAAAAAATACTATAACCAATCCTTAATCCAGAGCAATTTCCTATAAGATATCAGTTTTGACATTAGAGCCAGTCTCTGCACTTTCTGCAACATAACTTAACTCACAAAGGCACCTATTGAATCGGGGAATTAAATGTACAGCACGAACTGACACAGCACAGCCTTGTACCTGGCTTGAACTTTTTCGGTATCTTCTGTCTGCGCATCAGGAAGGGAATCCGGCCACTGTTGGGTTCATCGACCTCTCTGATTTCCACTGTGTCGTCCACCAGGTAATACTTGATGGTAACATGCCGGGTCTCCCCGTACAGACAGTCAGCATCATCCCACAGGGCAGAGAAACACAGCACCTAAACAAAAAGGGTTAAATACAGCGTGAACGCAGAACTGATAGTCAGATACAACATCTCAAGGTACAATTACTCAAAAACAATATTTGTCACCATCAAATGATCATGTCTTAAAATCAAATTTTTTTGATACTTAAAACATGTTTTTTTTTTTAGATGAGCAGTGTCCTTGCATTGTCTGTCATATGTTGTCTTTGTTGCAATAAATATTGTCACTTGCAAAAGCTACATTTCTCTGTCAGAGACTTATCTACTGTTTGGCCGGTAGTGTGGGCAATAGTCCTCCTGTGTTTATAGCTTACTAGATGAGTGTTAGTAATGGTTTCCCAGTGAGTTTGAAACCAAGGGAATCTTATTCACCTTGCCATCCGTGGTGAGAAACTGATGCATGTGGTCAAATGTTGAGGGTGTAGTGTATTGAGGCGGATGGATTTCGCGACGTTTGCTGTAAGGATCCTCTGGCATCGGCTCAGGGTCATTCAGAATGATGCCTTCACTTTCCATGAATTCCTATTTGGTGAATCAGAGACACAGACAGACAGTATATTTGCAGGATTCTATTGGCTTGATGCATTTACAGAGAGAACATTCATAGTGTTTTACCTTTGTAAAGGCATCACAGTGTGTGATGTGGTACTTGACCCCATACACCTCCAGGTCCATACCGAGGTTGAGGTCTTTCCACTGGAAATGCTCTCCGCGTTCATTCTTGGGCAAACGTTGGCGTTTGATTCGCTTCCCCTGTGTCAACCCAGAGTTCTGCACCGTGGGCTCAATGATGCACATGCTGTCATCCTCAAGGTAGTAGTAAATGACCACAGGGCGCACTCGGTACTCCTCTTCAGGGGAATACAGGATATCCTCCACAAAGTATGCATAGTAGCACAGTACCTGCGAGACAACCACATGGTTAATAACAAACAGGCAAGAAGTTAATTGGAAATTATTAAATGGTTAATCTTCATTGATTATTGTTACATTTCTAGGTGTTACCAGACCTTTTTGTCGAAGGCTACGTGAGCTGGGATGAAGTCTTCACACATTGGCTGGTGAGAGGAGCCATAAGTCATGTCTGGTATCTCTAAGCACAACTCGCTGATCTCTTGTTGGGTTAACTGCTCTGATACAAGAGGATCATGGCCAATGCCCACAGTGGGGCGACGAGGCAGTCTAAAACCATTCCTAAAGCCCAGTGTCTGAGGCCGGTGGAAGGATGACTTCTGCAGGTAGAGATCATCAAGTGGAGCATAAAGTAGCTTAGGTTAATCATATGTCACCTTACAGGAATGTTTTATTTTTAAAAAAAAACATTGTGTCATCGTGCCTCGATAACATTGTGAAAACGTTTTTCAATATTTGATTTAAAAATGTTCTTTATTTATTATCATGTAAATTCAAAGATCCTCTGAATGTTCTAATAAAAACATGTCATCTCATAAGAACATCATTTGAAATGTGAAATATCCTTAAAACATTCTTTGATCATTAGATATGTTCTTTTGAAATATTTGTGGGAAATATTAGTTGAAGCTGTGGGAACTATGAAAACAAGCCACACTTACATATGGTTATAGCTGTCAAACACAATAAGACAAATTCCAAGGCAGACAGTTTGAGAATAACTAGTCTGGCATACCTGTTTTCCCTATCATATCCACGTGGATAGACAGAGGGAAAATGGGATGGTCTTACTTTGCCTAGAGCACAGTGTCTCTAATTTTATATTAATTTGACTCTGTAATAACTTGAAAATGGTGCAGTTAAGGTTAAAATCTAAAAACTGCTGGGTTGGGCCCCCCAGTGTGTCGGGAGCCTAACAACGCCTCAGGTGAGATATAACCAATAGTTAGACACTATTAGAATGAGATACAACAACACTGACTTCAGCTAGCTAGCATTAGCTAGCTAACAGCACGGTCGATCAAAATTGAAAACGACCGTCCAAACTTTAACCTTATTTGACCTAACGACTGAAGGAATGTATTAATGACATTTTCTTTACAGAAAGGCAATACCTTTTCAAACAAATAACGGCTAACGACAGTCAAACATGTTCGTTAAAGCCTCTCGTTACATTTTAAACATTTCAAGTAGTTTTAACTGCAACTTACCGTCACATCCCGAAATGCATATCCCGGTAAAAACGGTAAGCCGTGGTTGTCAAAGTTCCAAGACATTTCCAGTCGTGAATTACTTCAAACGTCCTCACCTGTATGGAATTATAAGAGTGTTATTTGAGTTTTAAGCGAATTTATCTGCAGGTTTTGTCGGCGTTTAAAGCGACTCGACAGCCCCACCGCGCTACGTTTAGGGTATCCATGGCAACCAGAAGACAGCAACACGAGTAGACATTATTTACAAAATAAACAAACATTTCAAAAATAAAATAATTAAATCCAAGAAAATAACGCAGTGTGCGAATTGTCAGGAAACTGGTGGTGATAGTGACAGTCAAGAATAAAAATCAAGTAAAGAATAAAAAGTGAAATATCTTCCATATATTTTTTATTTAAGCTCTGTGGAGTGGTGTAGTATACAATCATTCCATGTAGCCTAGTTATACTGAAAAAAATATTGTCCATAACTGTATTAAACTTTATTCTAAATATGTAATAATTCTATTCACTTTATTTTTATTTTAAATGTACTTTTGCACAAACTGCTAAGCCCTAACTTTACCAGCAGGGGGCGTGCAAAGCCAATAAATCTTATCGATAGTCTCGTGTAAATCAATTTCCAGTATCAAAATTATAATTGGGATTAAAGTTGTTTCTTTTTCTGAGTGCCTAAATACAATGCAAGGATAAATAAATGAAGTGACATTAAAAAAGACAGAAAGACGGCTTATTTTTGAACACAGTTTATTCCAAGCACAGGAATCATATTTTGGTCTCACTTTACCAGTTATTGGCACATTTTTAATCCCATTCAAATTTAAACACAACAACTGTCTTTATAATAATAAAAAAAAACTATGAAGAGCGGTGGTCTTTATGAATGTGACCCTAATATGTCCTGTTTAATTAAACTCTCAAAACACCAAGCTTTTATTATGAAAACTATAATTATTTCTATGCTTGAATCCAGGGAAGCACAAACAGAAGTGGACTGACAATAGCTTATATTATTAAACTGGCAACATGATTTAAGAGGAGCAGATTACATGTCCACTGTGAACTCTTTTTTTGCAGTGCTGGTTCCTTCTTCAGATGGCCATAAGTACACGCATCTGTTTAGCACTGATATCTTTGACATGGTTGGCACAACACCTGAAATTCACACAATCTTTTATAAGTGAGGACCAGGAAAAACAATTCTAGCAAAAGCACTGGTACAAAATTTGCATATTCTGGTAATGTACATTTACATCTGGGAAGATAGCAAGTGCAATGTTTAACAGAGACATTCAGATTTTTACGCATGCTCCACTTCAGCAAAGCGACGGTATTGACAAAAGGGAATACATACCTGATGAGATAAATTTAGGATTTCCAATTAATAAATAATCTGACCAGTTACCGAGAGACACACCAGCTGCAATCTTGACAACAGTGACTTAATAGCTAGAAAAGGCACTGCACTGTGAGTTAAAACATACTGTATCAAAAATAAGGTTAAATCACTAAAAACCTCTTTGAGGCTCTTTATATGATATATCTAATTCTTTTCTTTAAATGCTGACATACGTAGCTGTTTAAATGGGCTGATCCCCTTCTTAGGAAGCAAAATACATCAACCAAACACAGAAACACTAGGATTGCATCCCTGAGGTGCCAGACAACCTTCGCCAAGTATAAAAATATCTCATAATAAACCATACTTGAGAACAAAAAAATACACAACATCAATAAACTATTAAATATTATAAAATATATTTCATAAGGGTTGAGATGAATTTCCCCAAAAAATATCTTTTGGTTTGATAAAGCTCAAAAGGCAGCATGATTGTTCACTGTGGAAAGATTGTCTTACATTGTCCCATCGTCAGCTTGCTTCGTACCGCCCCTCTGTTAAATTTCACACTTGAATACTGGAGGGTAGTGAACATAAAGTCTCTTCCAGCTGCCCTGCATTCTGCATGAAACAGACTCATGTGAGGCCTTGGTCCTTCAGTCACCATGTAGTCTCTGCAGGCCTGTGTATGTCTAAGGCAGCTAACCCATAAATCCCCACTTCAAAAAGGCCTGCTGAGGTCATGGGCAAGGCAATGTAGCCTTTCACCCCTCACTTCCGGCAGTAAGGGCCAAGCTTACCATACAGAGTGGGAGCTTATTGTCCTACTGATAGCTTATGATGCCCGGAGGAGTATGCAAACCAGCAGAGAGGGAGGACTTTCTTCCCAAGTCTTCTCTCATCGGTGCTGAGTCCACAGCTGCTTTTGCATGCTTGCTTGCTTCCAAAGCCTCATCTAGGCCTCGTCTTTGTCCCCCTACAACCCAAGTGCGTCCTACGTTTTGTTCAAGTCATGTAAGCCTTCTTTTAAAAGCCCCCTCAGCAGTTTCTTAGTAATACCGATTGAGGCTCCGCGTCCCTGGGATGTCCGGTTGCCCGTTCATCCAGATCTCCCGGATGATCCGCTCCCTTTCTTCGAGCCTCTGCGCTCGCTCCAGCTCTTCCGCTGACGTGAACACGTTCATGTTAAGTGTACGCTCAAAGCGCCGGTGTCTCCGCGCTGACAGGTCCGAGGTGGTGTCCCAGTCTGAGTCTGAGTCGCTGGAGTCTGAGGACGAGTCGGCGGGACGCGCTCGCTTCTTGGCGGGAAGCCGCTGGCGGGGCTGGCAGTCGGTGCGACACGAGATCTGGACCACCAGGGCAAAGAGGGTGAGGAAGAGGCCCAAACACACTCCGCAGACAAAGAATAGTGCAGCCCTCTCCGGGTGGTCTGTCAGAGAGGAAAATGAAGGAGGGAAGTGTGACATTTAGTTGATATCTAACAGGCAACATGTCAAACATTTAATTGGATCTTTCTGACAGGTACTGGGCTTCTTTTGTTTTCCCCTGACTTGTTCAGTCAGCTATATATTTCACTCAATGGCTAACTCGCTGTACTCAGCTTTGGCTGCAGACTGTACAGCTCAGATGACTCACTTCCCTGGCTTCGTCTCTTGAATTAGTAATAACGTCTGACAAATTCTGCTACCCCTCCTTTATTGGGAAGTTTTCTTTCGTCTCATTTTCAGAAATGCACATCTGCCACCTCTAACTTAAGATGGACAACTCTGAGCTGATCTTGCTCTTATTCTAAGTAGTATCTTTCTTTCACCATTGAAAGAAACAAAGCAAAGCCAACTCATTCCATACAAGACTTTGGTGTACAGTGTCATGAAAAGTATTTACCCACCTTGGAAGTTGTCAACATTGAATCATGGCCAGTTCAAGCTGGCTTTTTTGACAGCTAGACTTTTGACATGGTTATATTTTTCAAATCAAATATCACCTTCCTCATGACTGAATAAATCTAAGCAGCTCCTTGTTCAAGCTCACGTAATTTTCAGGCTTAATTACTGTAAGTTTTTGTTGCATGTTTGCATGTATGCGCTAACATACCCTTACAGCTCATTCGTATTGTGACAGTCTTGCTTGTCTTAAAGCAGGACTCTCACATTACAATCCCTGAATCACAATGCACTGGCTCTTAGTGGGTTCTTCTGCAGCACCCTCCCTGCATCTCTACTGTCATTCAGACATGTAATCAGCTCAAGTGCATTTCTTTTCATTTGTACCATTAGATCATGAATCATGAAGTTCCAAATAAAGAAAAAATAAAAAAATAAAAAACAAAGTGTATGCTTCTAACATGTTTTAGTTAAAATATCATTTTTAAAGGTCATACTATACATATATTTTGTACATGTCTAATACTCTTAATTATAATACACTTTGCACATATGTACATATAAAATATAGTGGGTTTTAAATGTGAGAAAACTTTTAGAGAAGCTCATAGCTGGGCAAGCTGAGTAACCATTTCAGCTAATTTACAACGTATGCCTGGTATGTTTATTTGACTGAATGAGCCACGCATTTCACTACGTATAAACTGTTTATTTAAGATGAATAAAACAGGAAAGACACAAACTATTCAGGCGCCTGTTTCAGCAGCTGCTTGGAGCAGGTGACCGACAGTGTGTTGTTCATGTAGCCGTTATCTCTGCTTAGCATCTGCATTTCTCTTGCCCACATTTACCCACCATTCAGTCCCAGGAAAAGGGAATCAAGGGGAATTTACCCAAACAAAAGTGTGCCACACACATGCAGCACATATGTAACCGTGCACTCAAATCCCAGTGTCATTGATTCACAATCAAGCTGATGCTGCTCACTAACAGCAATGAAAACATGAAACTTCATCCATGTAGTAGAACTGTATTTCTTAGAGATCAGGTTAAGATCTCAAAGTTCACCCTCTAAACCAAAACCTGGTTTGGTTTAGAGGGTGAACCCTTGAAAAGCAAGTCGTCTTTAAAGAAAAAAGCCAAAATGACACTATTTATCAGCGCCATAGACTATAAAAACATCTGATTTTCCTTAAACTACTCACCTGTTATCTACCATTTTGCCAGAGAACTTTGCCAAATCTCAGCTTCAAATCGTGATATTTCACCAAAATCACTGTATTCTATGTCTCATATAAAAAACTGCCAAAAATAAACAGTTTGTGTGAACGAATCCTGTAAAAAAACAAAACATTCTGTGGTCTCTGGTGCAACTGTGAAGTCATTAATGACTTGTTGTGATCAACAAGTCACTTGACAAAACCTCCGGGACTTTTCAGTTGAACTCGTCTAAACTGCAGGCTGTGTACACAATGATGCTGAGAAATTCAACTTGTGTTTTTAATCCTTATGTGAAAGTGCTCCTACCTGATATGTAAGTGTAGGCTGCCAATGCATTGCTGATGAGGGCCATGTTGGTGCTAGAGGTGGAGTTGATGATGGGGTTTATGTCTGGTGGTCGCTGTGGACGTTCTCCTCCTCCTCCTCCTCCTCTCCCAGTTCCTGAACCCTTCTCTTCGTTGGGGTTCGTCTCCCTGATCTTCTTCTTATCTGGGAAAAAGTGACAGGAGCAGGAAAGTTCAGTTTAGCAGCACAAACCAGATTATTTTAAGATGAAAGCATGTCGGCCATTAAGCCTTCTATTACTGGCATGGACACAGATGTTTTCATTAAACAGTTTCAAATGGAGGCAGAACACAAACACACTATGATAGCAGAATCTGTTGTTCCAGAATTGGTGATACACAATGAGTGTAGTAAGTAATTCATTACCACATGCACAGTCAGATTATGACGGTGCATTTACAGTAAATCCAGCATGTATTATCTTCTGAGGTATTGTGACAACATCAAGCACAATACTGAGTCATCTACAGTCTCCCTGTTTTTCAGGAGACTTGGGGAGATCTGCTTCTGTAAAAGGATGCATCACACATAAGACACACACATGTTCACAAGGAGCTGTGTGATTCAGAAGATAACACGACATCCGCTTCTGTCAAATTCATTCTGACTCAGGTCGTTAAGAAACAGGAGGAGCACATGGAAAAAGTTTGCACTCTGGCAGCATTTCAAAAAGCTCCCCAAAATCCCAGAATAAGCTCTATTTATAGATGGGAACAACCGTTTCCTGGATGGCTTTTCATCAGCTCTTACTTCTTGCAGTGTTTACATGCTGGCTTGTGTTGGGTATGCAAGAGAGTGTGTGAGGGGGAGAGAGAAGACAGGAACATGGTGGTTTAATTACCATGGATTCAGCTTCTGACTACAGTCTCCTGTAGTTAACCTGAAGGAGTTGTTCAGGTGGGACGATCCAACTATTATAACTTTAGCTCCACGAGTGAGCAATACCTCACTGCAAAAACAACCTCAAAGCTCAGAGGGCCAAAATAAACATGAGCGTTCAGTTCAGTGACCTAAGGATTTGTGTGTGTGCGGGTGCATGATCATATTTACATGCTTGATATTTTCTTCGTCGCCGAAGGTAAGTATGCTTTGGTGAACTGTCACACACACCGGTGACCTCTAATTGCAGAGTCTCTAAGGTGTGTCAGACTCTCTTTATCTGATAAATGCAGTTTAGACTGGAATTGCCAACTGAGGAGGTAAATGTTTCCACCTGGACCTACTGCGGTGGCGCGCACATCAGTTAACATTCAACCGCAATCTCTTTTTTTTCGAACACACAAAAATAGCCGCAGAAAATGTCAACAGAAAACACCAGACACATTATGATGGACCTGCAGAAGCACATGATGAATTTATGTGCAATTCTAATAATGGCATTTTAACAGTGATAAATACCGTGGTCATCCCTCTATCTCAAACAGACTAATATAAACTGCTTTATATCTTCTATTTCAGAACCAGAAATGTGGTAACGATAGACATTCCAGGAAAAATACAGAACAATAATGAACACAAAAAAGTCTCTGGGAATTGGTGTTCAGAAATGCCACAGAAATGAGCGTTTGGAGCCAAAGAGACAATAAAAAGTCAAAATCTTGTGGTTTACAACTTGAACCTTTTGTGGTGGGTCAAGTTAGTTTAGAAAGTTTTACTTTAAATTCTAGACAAGACCCAAACTTTGTAAAAACACCAAATAAGTCAGACTGAATTGAAAATTCCATTTGATATAATGCTGTTCCTGTGAAAAGTTTGGCATCTAAGGCTTAAATTTTAGCTTTAGGGAACTGATACGACAAGCTCATAAATAAAAATGTATTTATGTATGAAACATAAGTGGAAACAGAAGCAGGAAAATCTGAGCTTAAGAGGATGAAATGTGTAGAGGACACAAAAACAATCATTTTAAATAAGGAATTTAAGGATGAGACAACATATTGGGAAATGCACATCTTTGCTTCCTTAGTGGGATGGAAAAACTGATCAAACTACCCTTCAGTATGATAAATTTAAAGCTGGAGCATGCAGCCAGCTGGAACCAGAGACGAACAGGTAGTCTAAATATAATGAAGGTAAGAAAAACTGCTTGCCAACAGCCGTATCAGCTCATTTATCAGCATTTTCTACAATTTCTAAAAAGAAAAAAACTACAAAAATGAGAAGTTGTGGCTTCACAGTATGTGAGTTCTTGAATATTTCTAGGCAGGACAGAGCGACTCCCTGGAGCCTCTTGGTGATGAAAATTCGGTCATGCAGAAAGATCAAATATGTTTCCACACACCATCACTTCTTTCTGCTGAAGCTGACCACCAAGAAAATGAAGTGAGACGAACACGACGCAATGTAGTCACCGTAAAACCCATGTTGTTCCTGCTTAATATCCCTTCTTTACATGTTTTATCTGCTGTGACACACAAGACTTGGAAGCAGGTATTTCCAGAAGAGCTGTAGGTGGAGAGTCTGAGGCGAGGAAGTGAAGCCGCTCATGCGTTCGTAGCTGTCAGCGCTACATCTCCTGTCCTCTCTTTCTCTTAACTCCTCATTCATTCGTCTATCCTCCTCATCAGTACAGTGCCGGTAGCTGAACAGAGTAATTAGTGTGCTGGATGCAGGCCACCATCCCTCATGAATACAGCTTTGTTAGAGTTTCCTTCCTTGCTGGCGTCTCCTCTTTTTTCATTCTTTCATATCATTGTTCTCGCTCCGTCTTTCTCTCTGTGGGAGTTTGACATTATAACTGATTTGGACTGTGGTTACATATATAGTGCAATTGCTGCTTCTTGGAAAGCCGTATATTTTTAAGACTGGTGATCATAAACGTCTGAACCGATGGCTCTGCTCGGACACACATGGAAATCGTTGAACTTGCGTGACTTTTTATATACATACATATACTCACTGACTCTGAGACCTGAATAACAGTTTTCTCCTGATGCCTGGGAGGCCTTGAGACGGCTCAGCGTTAACTGCTCTCCGTGGGAGGTTGTGAGTGTCTGTACATATAAGAGCTTATGTGTTTGTCATTTTGCTCACCTGGAACACTGTCAGGTCTTTTGACTGAGCTCCCCTCAGGAGGGCTGTCTCCCACTATGTTGGGGTCATGGACGCTGGGCGGTGGGTGGTACACCGGTGGTCTGGAGCCTTGCTCATGGAGCAACTTCTTTGGAACTTCAAAGAGAAAGAAAGGTGGAGCAAAGGAGGGAAATGTAGGGATGAGGGGAGGAAAGAAGAGACAGAGTATAATTAGACAAGGTATCATTTTGAAAGTCATGTCTATTACACAGATCAGTTCTGCATAGAACCAATATATCGATCAGCCCATAATATCTGCTAATATTCATTTATCATTGCTATATCAGTAAACACAGGGTTCTGTGCAAACATGAAAAATGAAATGACAGAGAATAAATATTTTAAAGGGCTGCATTGTTGTGCAAATTTTAGTCTTATTTTTTAAATTAGAATCAGAAGGTTTTATTGCC
The DNA here is from genome assembly GCA_024666655.1 of Dascyllus trimaculatus. Classification (NCBI taxonomy): domain Eukaryota; kingdom Metazoa; phylum Chordata; class Actinopteri; family Pomacentridae; genus Dascyllus; species Dascyllus trimaculatus. The sequence goes on along the minus strand of CM045455.1, from coordinate 14,800,239 downwards.
AAGTAGGTTTTCACAAACAAGGAATCTCACTTGGTGTTTTAGTGCAGTGAAACAGTGTAATGAGATAAAAAAAGAAGCAGTGACAGAAAGTAATAGAAATATTTCCAGTGTGGATGAATGTGCAAATTAGCCACCTAAAATTAGTCCTATACCAGGTTGCATAGAATGTGATCTAAACAAGTACTTGAAATGTGCAGAAGTATAATAATCATTCTGTTCAAAAGTCAATGTCTATGATGGGGGGAGAGGGACAGCGTCACTGGGGAAGAATCTGGCCTTGTTGAGGAGGCTTAATGAATATCTGGTTTAATAAAATTCCTCATTCTTGGTGCAATTTTAAAAACTGTTTTGATTAAGAAAATGTATGTTCTGCCTCAAAACACGGTGGCTCGGTTTGTAACGTCGCCTCACAGCTAGAAGATCCCCGGTTTGCGTCCCGGTTAGGACGCCTGGGATCTTTCTTTGTGGAGTTTGCATGTTCTCCCTGTGCAGTGTGGGTTTTCACAGGGTACTCCGGCTTCCTCCCACAGTCTAAAAACATGCTGAGGTTAACTGATGATTCTAAATTGTGCATACGTATGAATGTGAATGTGCATGGTTGTCTGTTTCTATGTGCCTTGCGATAGGCTGGCGACCTGTCCAGGGTGTCCCCCTGAGGCGGCTGGGTTAGGCTCCACCCCGACCCCCTATGACCCTACAGAGGATTAAGCGGTGTACAGATAATGGATGGATGTTCCCTATTGGCTCTACTGTAGACGATACTTTCATTAGGAGAATGTAAGGTGACCGCCACGATTTCTTACATATGTCAGAAATGTTAAGTATTTTCTCACCCCAATGTCTTTTCAAAGTTTTTTTTTTACTTTATCCATATAATTATAGAGAATCAATGGCTATGTCACGGATTATATTTTCAAAGCAAATAATTCTTAGAAGTTTGTTGCGTCTCCTCCCTCAAGTGCATAAAGCTGTGCGGTCTATATTTTATAGCAGGCCCTGTTGATGGAGATTAAGAGCCACGTTTATGCCACGTGCATTTCATTAAGGCTAAAGTGAAAGCAAAAACACTAAGGAGCTCTGAATGACACACTCACAGACAGCAACGAAGCCATGATTCACACACTCCTCCTGACCTTGCACGCTGATTCCCAAAAGTTAAACTGCCTCCACCTCCTCATCCCTCCACCACCACCCCCAACCTAACAGTGTCCTGTGAGTCAGGGAGTCTGCTCTCTTTCCCCCCAGACACAAACCCACAATGCAGTGGGCTATACATTCCTGCCTGCTCACATGTGGTTTTTGGAGGCCGGGCCATGCTCCGGTCACTGTGTTTGTCTGCCTCCATCAGATCGGTGGCGGTTTACAGCTCAACAGATGACCGTCTGTCCAGCTGTCTGTCATTCTTGCATTTTCACCGCTCCGGACAAACAAATAGGCCACGAAGAAAAATCTGCTGCCTGGTTTTGCTGACATCAGTGGGACTAATAGTGAAATTGTGACATGTGATTTGGGGTTAAAAACGGACCATTTGTTTAAAGGGCCAGTGAATAAACATGCTGATCAAATTTCCAGAGACGTATTTTGGCAGAGGTCCAAGAGCCAATCAAAGGGAAGGAAGGAGCGGAGCAGACCACACTCCCCCCTTCACTGGATACTACTTATGGCCTGGAAACATTACAAGGTTTTTCCAATTGTAAGCAATGATGAAAAGATTGTGCAGGCACATTTGTACTACTGACAAGTTTCCCTTAAGAAGTTCTTTGAAAGACAATTTTTATGACTTTCTTTGTTTGCCTTTATTTAATAGCAACAATATAAATTGAAAGAAAATGTTAATGGAAGGATTCTTCCTGGCAAAACACATGATGCTGCAGTTTCACCATCATAACCATTGACTCTATAGTACACTTAGTTTGTTTGATATTTAGGTACAGTTGCATCTTGTCTCCAATATGCATGTTTTTTTTGTATTTTTTGGTGATTTTCTTTTATATTAAACTCAACATGTAAGCCAGAAAACAAAAGATTTTTCATGCATCTTGCAAAATGCCACAGAATCAGGTGATCCTCAGGTGGAGAACTTCCAGGAGACAAAAAGAAGACTGAAACACAGCAATCAATCCACTGCCTTTAATTGTGCAAACAGGTCCAAACTGCATGTGGTTCGTGCTGTGATTGGCACCAAACATAAAGAGAGAAAAAGAAAACACAGAAATGCAGGAATGGTGGTAAGAAAGTATCTTATTGCAATGAGCTGGATGGAAGTTAATAAGGATTAATCTTTGAAAGGATTAACCATTAATTCCTGATTAATTCTTATTAATTTCCAGTGCAGGAATGTTCTGTATCAGTACTAACCAACGGCAACCATGAGGCTGAAAAATGAAGCCAACGCATAATGGCCAAAACCCGCATTTCCTCACACGGCCACTTAAGGCTCCAAATGTGAGTCAATTCCCCATAGACCCCCATGTTAAAATGCTCAACTATAAAGCAAAAATACACATTTACAGCTTGGTACAAACATGGTTTTGGTCTCTATAGCTAATTTCCCATGTTTATGACAACTATACAGGGCTGAATTTTTTATGTAACTCCCTCGTAAAGATTGCAATCAGGTTCAAAATTCTGCATAATAAGGGGGGTGGCTGCTTTGAGTGACAGGTGGGTGCCATCTCAGTACAGTCCATGTCTCAGAAAGGTTTGCATCACCCACCTCAGCTCCGTTCACGCTTCTTTTCTCTGTTCATTTTTTAATTAACCAGGAGTTAGGAGTCAAGATGGCAACGGCCAAAGCTACCACAGTGAGCTTCAAAACCACTAACTAGGTACTAACACAATGAAAACACTGACATCAAGGCTATTGATATTTGACTGACTTGCAAACCTTTCCACTGTCCTTCTTAAAACTACAAAGATCCATATATCTGAAATCCCTCTTTAAGATGCTAATGTCTGACAAGTGCATGTTAGAAAATTATGAAAAGACTGACCCCAAAGAAAACTGATTTAACTGTGACATCGCCAACTGGATTGTACTGAAGAGATCTGAGTCACCCTTTAGCTGCTGAAATTGGAGTAGTGGTCTCATGACTACAGTGTTTCTTCCACTCTAGTGCAGCTTTGCAAAGATGCACACTAGGACTCACCAGGGTTTTTTTTTTCTTTTTGGCTAAGCATACCATATTACATTCTGTGAGCTATATGAGGAATTGCACATGAGAGAGAAAACGTTTTGATGCTATCTTACTCCAGAACATCTGAGACCCAATAAACAAAGCTGGTTCAAAGAACTTCAGAAACTTCAAACAAGCTCTTGTTCAGGCAGGACGCTGATGTCAGACCTGGACCTAAATGAAGTAGTAAATGATTCCTGGTCTTTGTTTCAATCTGCTGTTCATTACATTCTCCCAATGCTACAGCATTCTGAGTCCAGCAATAGCAACATAGTGTCAGGTGTATTTGGTACCAGTGGTATTAAACCTTCTAAAAAAACAAGCAGTTTCTGGGCATCTTCGGCCCCTGTCATGTTTTTACTCACTGTGGGCTCATTTTTTACTGCAACATAAAGTCCCTATGGAAACAGCACAACTGTGGCTAGAACAAGGAAGAACTCATAAATGTGTTCTGTGCTGCGTGACAAAGTTGTAATGCCATAAATCATAAAAATGGAAAAATAAAATAAAGTTGAATGAAAAAAACGAAAACGGCTGAAACAACTATTCAAACATTTCTTCCAAGTATTCGTCACACCTGAATCTACATACTACAAATATTTGACTACTTGGATTTTAAATTTGTTTCCATACTTGTCTTCTATATGCTATGTGTAAACACAGCCTGCAGTTCAGCAGAAATGACATGACTACTGGTCGCATATGAGTCACTAAATGCTTCAGAAGTGTGCTGAGGAATGTTTTATAGAACCCGGTTAGATCAAATGGCATATTTTCATTGAATTTCCATCGAGACATGTAAAACAAAGTGATTAGATGAAATATTACGATCTTAAGCTTTGGCTAGGTTTCTCAATTTAACAGCATGCCACTCATGAGTACCTAAAGGACTGTCGGAATTTTCAGTTTCTGTTTTATAGTTTCTAGCTCATAAATGGTGTCATTTTGATGATTAAAAAAAAAAGAGACAACATTCCTTTTCAACACAAGTCAGCAGGTTTTGGGGTACACGGGGTTAAAGGTATTTAAGGACCTTCCTTGAAATTGCATCATCTCATGTGGCGAACCGCACCAATCTGTCAGCTAAATAGGTTAAAAAAACCAAGAATTTGAAACTCCATTTTATCCAGGTCTGGCTGGTTTAAACTAAATAAACACAGCCCCCCACATGAGGAGGTAAAAAAAAGGCAACAAAATTAAGAAATGGGATTTGGCCCGGCAGCTAACCCCTGTTCTTCCTCATCAGCCTGACACACTAATCATGGGTCTTACAGCTCCCCCACTGCCACGCTGCCACCTCCCCACGCCACGCCCTGATTACAGCCTTCTGATTGGTCCTAATTGGCTGCACATGTGGCCCAGGGTCACAGCTGAGAGACGCTAGAATGCGACACACATAAATGCTCTCGCACACATTTTTTCACAGTCACAGGACAGATAATCGACGCGCAAAATAAAGCAAATGCATTGCCGCACAAATGCACCCATTACCTGGCATATAAACAGACAGTCCAACATAGTTGTGTAGTATCAGTCCATCCATCATCCCACAGTTTCCCATGTTTTTCTATGGGCTTTTCTTTGTTGGCAGAAGCCGGTATAATATGTATATTGACTGCTGCTCTTCTAAAAATAATTGTCGAAAAGCTAAAACCTCTCGAAGTGAACGGCCACAAACCACACTTAAGGAGCCAAAGCAGTTAAAACTAAACCAGCAAAAGAGAGAAAGAGGAGCGCGAGGGAGCGAAACCGAGCACATAAATCACACTCTGCAGCCTGCATTATAATGACATGGTCACATAAACGCAGGGCAAATGATTCCATCGACATTCTTAATATAACTCCGCTACATGGGACCCAAGCCAGAGCTGTACCCCTCGGAGCTCCGGATCACCATGGGGAGCGAAGATACGAGGCGGGAAAAGAGTGCCCATAACAATGGCCCGTGTTTACACTGGCGGAGCCCAGCTTTGTTTTCACTGGGCTCTGCAGGCCCGAGTGTGTGTGCACGTCTGAGTGTGTGTGTCTGTGTTTGCGGGCCATATGCTGACCAACGCAGAACACAGTTGGGACAAAGCCTTGTAAGCCAGAGGGGATATAATGAAATATTAAACCACGCTAAATCTGAGATGAGATCAGACCTCGGCCAATAATTTGAACATACTTTAGCCTTTAAGAGTACACGTGGGGGACTGCTGGAGACTAAATATTTTGGGTATTGTTTCAGGGCTTGGTCTGCTTTAGCTCTCTGAAATGTGTCCCTAAAAAGGGAGGGCTTAATCTAAACTAACTTTTCTGCAATGTTCTCTTTAAGCTGTCCCAGTGTGGTGACCCTCATCTAAATTATACTCTATTCAGGGTGAAGCAGGAGTCAAAAAAGATGTGCAAGTTGATCAAGGCTTGGCTGAGATGGGCTATATAAAAGTGCAGGGAGAGTGAGGGATGAACAATCATTTGACAGAGATGGGACTCTTTTGCAGCTGAAGACATCCAGACCTTGTTTCAAACCATTTGTAAAATAACACAACTTTTAAATTTGCTTAGATGACAAAATGCACAACCCTTTCTTGAAATATGTTTCCCTTAAATGGACATATTGCACGTTTTGGAGAAGAGAAAAAAGAAGTCCACTGAAACAATGTGTTGGCATACGTGTGCACGTGAGTGTAGGAAGTCTGAGCGAAAGCGTCTGGTTTCAATCAGCACACAGCCAGTGCCTACTTAATCTAAAACATTAAAGTGCTGGTTAAGGCTCAACATTCACTTGATACACACAAAAAAGGGAAGAGCCTCAAAACTTTAAATCAATGTTTATGGACACTCAGACTCACAAAAAGCTTTTTATTGTCTTTTAGGCCCTTTTCTCTGCCTCCCCACACAGTCACCACACAGACAGGCATGCAGACACACACACAGACACAACCATTTTTCACTTAGCTAATGGCATTCCTGCAGAATAACATGCAAGGTGAATAGGGCAGAAGCTGAAGGTGTTGAGATTGCATTCCTCTTCTTACTCCCTTCTGCTTTTCTCTCCCACCCCCAGCGTAACACTCTAACAGCATCCAGCTGACAGCGGCTTATTGAGCTTGAGTGTGTGTGTGTTCGCCTGAATGCAGTGTTTAATATATAGTATTGCTTGGATGAGGATGGGTGCAGAATAAAGATGTGTGTGTAAGTGGCTTACTGAGCTGAGCCAAGCTGAGGCATTACAGCCATGTTTATCTTCCCTGAAATGAATGCACCACTTCGACCTCACACTGGGAGAATGAATGGTTTTCTAAATGTCTGCCTATCCGAATGTCCCTGCGCTCGCATGGCTGAACGTTGGTGTGTCAGAAGGCATGATTAACGCATTCAGTCTTGTCTTATGTATACAAAGTGGACCAGGTTTAGCACCAGTAATGTGAACTCTACCAAGGGACCCGGTGGTCGGCTCTGAGGGCTTTTTCTGGTTCTGCTCCGTTTTTATGTTAGTGTGAGAAATCCAAATGACTCTATTACTTTATTAGTTTTAACTGGGAGTGTGTGTTCACTTGAAAAGAATTACAACACAGTAGGACTGTGGCGACCGTACTGGTGGTTTTGAAAATTTTAGTCCGTTAAACATAAACCGTATCCAGTTTACATTATTGTCAGCTTTCCCAAAGTGTGGCCAAAGTTTTAAAATCTTAATCAAGACAGCCATTCATTTCCTTTTTTTATTATTTTATTTTATTAAACGATCCACGACATGTTGAATGTTTAGTTTGCATTTAATGGCGCAGCCATCAAAACATGGCATCTTGGATTTGGGCATTTCCATCCAGTATAAGCATCCCTGCTGCTTTAACTATGAGGTTTGAGAGGCATGTTATTTAAAAAAAATATGCCAAATTACACCATTTATTATAGAGCTAAATCATAAAAACAAAAAGAATCATTGGAGTTTTTTTTAACTACTTATCTCTGCGCAAATGGTAAGTTATTAGTGACTCGGCTGTGGCCAACGATCATGTGATAAAAAAATAAGGGAACTTTTCGGCTGAACTGCAGGCTGTGTATATACAGAGCAGACAGTATGGAAGCAAAATAATTTTTTAAAAGTAGTAATGTAATTATAATATGTAGAGCCGGTATTTTTATTTACATTGTTGGAAACACCATACATATGAACACTGAATATGAGTTGAAAACATAACTAGTAGGCGAACTGCCACTGGTCTGTCCTTCAGCAGGCACTTCATCTACTCCAAAATCCCTCCTGCAGCTAATTGAAGTTCACTGCTGGAGAACTAGCTGTGCAAGGAAGTTTACTGCTCTGATTGTAAATGTCTTTTGGCTCAGATGCTTGAATGGTTAATCAAACCAGCAGTCTCAAGGTATCCAATCAGTGTGGATCATGTGTTGTGGGTTAGAAAAGTACTTAACCTGAAAGAGCATAAATTGAGTATGTCTGTGTGCTCAAACAGTTCTCTACAGTACAATACAGGTATACAACATGATGTCCATGTCTACTATGACATAGCTGGATGGTAAGCCAGCTAAAAAGCATTCAGAGTCAGGGCAGTGAGGGTTGGGAACACATTCCAAGATGGAGGGAGTGGAACAGCTCAACCCCTCATCCTGGCCCACTCGGCCCCCTGCCCTACATTCATCTGCAAAGCATAGATTTTTTCCCCCAATTTTTTTACTTTAATGGATAACACACATCCCACAAATGCAAATGTATGCACACACACAAAGGCCACAGCGTGGGCTCCTAAAGTGATCACTCTCACTTCACCACAACCATCAGTTAAACTCCAAACTCCCAGCTGTTTTGGCTATTTAAACACTCCTCATACACAACACATGAGGACACGTGCACACACACACACACACACACACACACACACACACACACACACACACACACACACACACACACACACACACACACACACACACACACACACACACACACACACACACACACACACACACACACACACAGTTGTCATCATTAGCATAAATGCAGAGACAGAAATAGACGCTCTGTTGACAATCTGAGGTCATAACAATCAGTGAGAAAATGACACAGTTGTGAATCTCCCTCTCAGACCCCACACAGACACATTTTATGTCTTCAACAGTGACAATATCCAAAACCTCCAAGTCTGAAATATGCATAAAGAGGAAGCGCAGAACACATCCATCCTTCTGACATATGAAGAAAGGCAAAGTGCAAATTATTTCAGGCAGCACAACTTGTGTCTGCTGGTATACTCACACTCCTCACACTGTAACACATGTCCAGTATAATCTTTTAATCATGACAGTGTCCTTTAGCCATCAGTCATTTTTATGCTGCATGTTTGCATAGACCACTTACGCAAAAGTTGTGCCACTACTGCATTCAAGGTCCTCACCTCCAAACCAGCATGATTGAAAAATACCAGGCAATAATGTGTAAAATTTAGTAAAATTTCTTGATTTGGGAATCCTATCCTATCTATAAAGTAGTCCTTTACTGTAATGCAGTTTTTTAAAGGTCCCACATTGTTCCCCTTTTCAGCAGATTAAATTCTCACAGGTCCCCAGAAAAATGTCTTTCAATTTTTCAGCTCAAAATACTGAAATGATGGTTACTTTCACCATGACTGCATAACTTCTAGTTATGGTCCTGCTCTAAACAGGCTATTTTAGTGTCTGGAGCTTTAAATGTGGCTGAACTACTGTTGTACATGCCCCCTTCAGGAAGAAGACTCTCTCTGTAACTGTGTTTGACAGCGCGGAGCTAAACAGTTGGCCGGCATAGACGTGAATGAGTCTGTGAGACCAAAACTTTCTATTTCTTCTCATTTTCTCACAGTGAACACAGCCATTGTTTTTGCCTCGTGTGTATAATGAGTTTGTCGGACAAACAGTTTTTTTAGTAGTGCTGAAAAAAATTTCTTACTTCTTTTGTTGTCTAACAGCAGAAATGGAAAATTAAATAAATAAAGCTTGATTGAGAATTCACCTGTATTAAAATGCAGTATGTGACCACAGAGAGTAGGAGAAAAGTAAACAGATTTAAGCAGCAGCTGAAGTCGTAACTCATCCAGCAATTATTTATTGGTTTCAAATCTGTCCCTAAGTTTTCACCATCTCTAAGTGTCTTTCAGCGTTGTATTTCCACTGAACACTGACCTGTTGGCATGTGATCAAGGCTAATGGTAATGTTAGTCACATCAGCCACACAATGTACTAACACTAAAAATTTGTCTATTGTTGTGGTGACTTTACCTTTAACAACAAAAGTCATCTGCCGGGTTTTCTGTTCTTCAGATGTTGGGAGTGCATGAGGATTGTTGTATTCACTCTTGTAGCCAACAGCAGAACATTCAGTGTGTTTTGCTAAGTTAGTAGAAGTAGTGCTAGAAAGTAAATAAACCTGGTGGACTACAAGTTAGTTGCTCATTCAGAATAGCTCAGCTTGCAAACAGTGACGGGGCAGGATTACACTAAGTTTGAGCTTGATGACTGTTGGTTCATTAACTGGTTTGTGGGGAAGAAGTGAGATTGCTTGATGACTGTCGAAAGTAAACGTCTTCATATTTAAAAAGCCTACACTTTGCATCTGCAAGTTTATAACGACCACAAAACACAATAAAAATTGATTTTTACTATATGGGATGTTTAAGTCTTATGTCTATGACTAGACATGACCTCTGCTCTTGTCAGAGCTGCTGGAGCTGCATTAAAGCTCTAGTGCTGGTGTTTCTATATCTTCACTGGCTGGATGTGGGAGAGGCCCATCCACTGTTGAAGTCAGCACAGCCGCATCATTATCTGATGTTCCACTGGGTCAACAAGGATGTGACCAACGCTGATTCATCAAACCGAGCCACCCGCCTAAACTCACTCCTTCATATCACAGTTATGAGGTAATGGGATGCAGAGTTTTTACTGGGACAGACAGCTGCTGAGGTCATCACATCACATGACAGTATCTTCTGCAAACAGTCAAGACAGTGATTGTCATTTGTTGCCACTGGTACGGAGCACAGACAGAGCAGATAGTGGCAGGACTTGTCTAGGCACAGTCATGACAGAAATAAAGGCACCAACATTCAACAAGAATGTTCCAACATATGTCAAGGCTGATCTAAACAATGGGGCTATCTTTAGCTGAAGGCAGCAACTGGTCGCGCAAGGCAGTTAATAAACTCAACACGTGGCGACATTAAAGTGTACGGTGATCTGACCAAATGAGGGTTGGTGAAAGATTAATTATGACAACTAAAAATTAGCAGCCGTCTCAATACAAAAGTGGGTCAGTTTATGTTTTGTCTGCAGGGTTTAGTCACCTTTTGTTAACGTGTGACAGTTACCAGGGTTGTGATGAATGGTGACAGTCCACATTCTTTGTGTTCTCTCTCAATCTCTTGCACAATTGAACATATCAAAAGACTTAAATTTTCAATCAGCAGTGACCGACATTGCTAAAATGACAATGAGAATTTTAATCTCATTCATTCCAATGTTAAATGCTGGCCTACTTAAATTATGAAACGTTCTAGGAGTCTGTCTTTCTTTACAGCAAGAAAAAGAGTTATGAGGGAATGAGCGTAACAATGGTAGTGGTGAACTATGTAATAATGCCAAGTCCAGTTTAAAGTGAAGATGTTTAAATAACATTTAGTTAAGATTAGGGGTTGATTGATTATCAGCCTGGCAGACTATCAAATCTGATATTCAGCATTTCTCCAATTATTGGAGGTGATTTTTGAAAAAGTACATTTATTTTTTAAAAAGTGCTACTTTGGCATTCCCTATCTGTAGTCAAAACAAGACCATTTCAGAAAGGGTTTGTGTTGCAGTTTGAGTAATTGTGAACTTTAATATCAAGATTTTCACTTTTACTGCAAGCATACACCGATCAGGCATAACATTATATTGTGTTGGTCCCCTTATGTGCTCAAAAATGCTCTGAACCACTGGGCATGGACAAGAGGACCTCTCAGGGTGTCCTATGGGGTCTGGAACCAGGACACTGCCAGTGGATTCTTTGGGTACTCTGGTTTATGCAGTGGGGCCTCTGTCAATCAAACTTGTTCCACTGCATCCTGTTGATGCTCGATCAGAATCTGGTGGAGGAAGTTTGGAGGTCAAATCAACATTTTGGGCCATTGTCATGTTCCTCAACATGTTCCTGATTGTTTGATATTTTTTCCATGTGGTGGGGTGCATTTTCCTGCAGGGGTAGGCCAGTGACATTTTGGATTTCCATTTGCATGAGGGAGTGTGCTTGTTGTGGGACAATGTTTATTTGAATGTCTAAGTCTCATTAACACAGATGTTAAAATCCAAGGTTTTCCAGTAGAACACCACATAGTACCAATATGATCAGTGTTATTTGGTGTATATTGGTTCCCAACATCAGTGATCAGCCTCCTTGATTACTAGTAATAGATATCGCTGTTGGTCCTGAAAGAACCATATCGAACCCCAAATGAAGCTGAAATACCGAAACTATGCACTGTCAACTTTAGATCATGTTCTGGGCCCACAAGCACTCTGTTTTTCTGCTGCTGCTTCAGTTACCTCATAAGTGTAGATAATCCACACTGCTAACATCTGTTATTTGCAAAAAAAACTCACAGTTTTAATCACTGATTTTGACTCCAGTATGACATACCAAAATTTGCCATTACACTCAAATCCTATTATCTAAAGCACTCGCTGGTCACACAAATGCAAAACTACACAAAACACACACATCTATGCTCAAATAAGAAAATAAATGTTTGACAGCGAGTGGAGGTTGAATAAGAATTATTGGAAGAATGATAAAAGTAAAAAAACAATTATTAAATATCAAATTCCACATCCCCAAATTTAACAACCAAAACAGAAGCCTAAAAATGTCATCTGAGAAGCTTGCAGAGCAGCGAGTGAATGAGATACAGCTGGCTCACAATAAACTAAGATGCCTCGCTCCGCTGAACAACAGAAAAGGTTCACCGAGGTCAGCACCTCACCTGCTGAATGGGCCTCTTTGATAGAGCTAACTCCATTAAAGGAGCTAATTGAGACGAGTGGGGACAAAGATAGCTTGGTTCTGCCATTATAAAATACTTCCCTGGTGTACTTAGTGCGACACTGATGAGCTCTCTTTTGTTCATGTGAATGTCCTGATCACACTTTTAGCGAAAACAGTGACTTAGATGTACTGTAAAACTGAAGAAAACTCTATTTAATGTAACAGTGACCGCTATTGTGAGTTACAGCAGAAAGTGTGGCTACGGAGCGTAAAGTTATTTAGGATCCTGCTAAAATATGACCTCAGAGTCACATGCAGTGGTTCTTGAACACACTGCTTTTTCAGTAAACACCAGAAAGGACTAAATTAGATGACAAGCCATTGTCCTAAATGATGGAGGAGACACCCACAACAGCATAACACCACAGAGGAGTTTGTTTCACCATCCGTGTCATTATGTGCTCTATGATTTGACGCATCACGCTCTATTCTTCGTTCTGTATCGTTTAAGTGAAACGCTACCACCTACTTAATGTCGCACTTGTCCATCATGGGTGCTCCTGTGCCCTGTCATTGTCGGGGTAATTAGACGAACCCGAAGCAAGAGTGAATCACAAGCAAGAGCTTTCAGACTAAGTGATGCCTTCACTGTACCCCACAGACGGAGATAACCTCAGCGTCATCATGTTCTGACTGCAGTGTGGGAGCCGCTTCGTTCTCATGTGTTTAAGAAAGGGAGGAATATTTTTTTTCTTCGTGTGCTGACAGAGTGCTGAGCTGTATCAGCGGTTTAGGCCTGGCCAGAGATAATGACAGTGAGGTCTGGGTCAGCAAGAGTCTGTCATCGGTCTTATCACAACAAACGCACATGGCATACACAAATGGATAAAAAACTGCACACCTTCTGTTTAGCCTGCTGTTAAAATGATGGACTTGAGATGGGTATTGTTTGACTTCTTCCATGATAATTTTTCTATGCTGTATTTAATACTTACAATGTTTGTCTTAATCCCCCTTTTTCATGAAACAAATGAAGTTAAAGATCTCAAGGATGACGTTTTGGCTTAACACAAGCCACCAATCAGAAATGTAGTCATTTCATAAACATTGTCTTCTCTTAAAATTGGCTTAATTATAGTTTTATTCAGAAACGTTTATCAGCAAAGAAGAGCAAAACGTCTGAGAAAACATTTAATCCAAATATTGGTGCTGAGCTCATACACCAGACTGTCCTGGTTCCATATGAGGCTGAAGTTTTGACATTATTCTACTATGGGCTATTTTTAGAACCAACTCCAAAAATAGGCTTTAGTAGACAGCTTCTATCTACACTCAGCAGCTGTTTGTGATCAAAAGAACTGGAGGACAGATGAGACAGGAAAAGAGAGGAGGAGAACTTCTATAAACATTTCCTTTCTCCTTTTATAGTTCAGGTTTCTTGGCAAACGGCAGCACATATATTGTTCAAAGTGGGCCTCTTGCACATGTATACAATTGATGCAAATATGCTGGATATTCTTTGGGTCCATAGCTGCTGATATAATGTCACATGTGAGTCCAAAACTTTGGCATTTCCGCCCCCACTGCAGAGGTTTTCCGGGTACAGCTGGTTATCTGTTTGTGTTGCAGTCTCTACTTTCTGGCGACATCCAATCTGTGTCCCCGTCTTCCTCCGGCCCTGTCAACCCGGCCATGCTCTTAAAACAGCTTGAGCCACAGCAGATGCAGATGCTGTGTCCTCAGGGTTCGGAGTAAAGAGAGACAGAGCACGAGAGAGCAGCAGAGGAAGGAGTGATAGGCTCAGTGGCAGCCACAGACACTTTTACAACAGTCTTTAAAATAAACACCTGCCACCGTGGCCGGAGTGCCTGGTGGACATCACGGATCCGTGCGTCTGCGATTAGATAATGAAATGGAGCTAATGGGGCTGCAACATCACAACCTATCGCTAAAGTCCTGTACATGCACTAGACTGAAATGTGCATTCAGGACTGTATAGGAACATGCACATAAAACATTGTTTGCCCACCTCTCAAATTTTGCAGCAGCCGTGAGGATTTACACATAGTTTACACCTGTTCATGTTCACTCTTGCCAGACATTAGATGTGCCCAGTGGCAGAGCAAAAAGGTTCTATCCACCCAAATACACCAATCAGTCACTGACAGGTGAAGTGAATAACATTGATCATATTGGTACTATGTGGTGTTCTGCTGGAAAACCTTGGATTTTAACATCTGTGTTAATGAGACTTAGACATTCAAATAAACATTGTCCCACAACAATCACACTCCCTCATGCAAATGGAAATCCCAAATGTCTCTGTCCTACCCCTGCAGGAAAATGCACCCCACCACATGGAAAAAACATCAGACAATCAGGAACATGTTGAGGAACATGACAATTGCCCAACATGTTGATTTGACCTCCAAACTTTCTTCACCCCATTCTGATCAAGCATCAACAGGATGCAGTGGAACAAGTTTGATTGACAGAGGCCCCACTGCACAAGCCAGAGTACCCAAAGGATCAAGTGCCAGCATCCTGGTTCTAGACCCCACAGACCCCCACTTGTCCATGCCCAATGGTTCAGAGCATTTTTGAGCACATAAGGGGAATCAACACAATATCAAGCATAATGTTAAACCTGATCGGTGTATAAAGAAGGTAGAGTACTTTCCTGTTCAGGCCCTTGATTGATTCAGTCATTGGCTTTGGTTCTTTTGAGTAATTGTGTTTGGTTGCAGCAAATCTGTGGGTTTTGCAAAGCAGTAAAAGTAAAGTGAAGTTGAGCGTCATTCTCCATAATAATGAAAAAGGTTGTAAAAACTTCATTATATAGTTGTCAACATGATTTACTGGTTGGAAGCATTAAATGTTTCTTCATTGTGAAATAGCCCATGTCATGACCTTAATGAATGATAAAAATTCAGTGCAACTAAAGGATGGATGGATAGTTGACCTTTCTTCATGACTTCAACAACAGCAGCAAGCAGCAGTGCCGCAAACAGCAACAAATAACTCTCTGCCCAACAGAAATCAACCCCCTCACTGTCGATGAGAAGATCTGTCTTCTCAGTTCTCAGCCCGGCCTGCAGTATTTTCATTCCAGCTGTGCTGTAAATCTTTCCGGTATCAGAAACCCTCTGACAGCAGGCCAACTGTGGCTTATACAGTTAGAAAACGCAATTCGATCTGTAATGGTTGTCTTTTCTTTTTTCACAATGCACTGCTGTAGGGGAGGGGGGCAGATTTGACATAAAGCAGACTCACACCAGCTTACGCTGACACACGGGTCAACACTTGACGCTGCAAGTCACACACACATTACGCAGAACACCTTCCCAGCTCATACATTCAAGCCTGAGACAGAAGAAGACAGGAAGTAAGAGTGGGAGGGATGGGAAACAAAAAAAAGAGAAGAGAGGAGAAAATGAGCGATGCTGACAGATTTGCGTTAAAATAAACAGTCCAGAATATTTGTAAGCCTATTTGTGTCAACAAAGTATATATAAATATAGCATGAGGAATAAAAATTACACTTGGACAGGGGAAAGTTGCAAAACATGGAGGGAAAATGTTAAAGCAATGGTTTGACATTTCGAGAAATTATGCTTATTTACGTTCTTGCCCAGAGTATGAATTGGCTGGTGAGCAGAAGCAAACCAGAAGTCTCTTATTCAAGGCTAGAAATAGAATGGCAGTTAACCACCTGTAAAACTGTGAATTACTGTTTTTACTAGAGCCTGACCAATACTGGATTTTAGGGGCCAAAGTTATACTGAAAAGGGAAAATGATGAGGTAATTGTTTATTACCTTTCCTGCAATGTTTTTCACAAACTAGTTAGCAAACAACCCATAAGTCCGCACCAACATCGGCTCAGTTAAGATATGTACTCTGCTACATGTGCTGCAGGCAGTGCTGAGAGTACTGTAAGCAATGAAGCCATTCTGTAACAACACAATTTTCAAATCACGCCAAGCATCTTTTTCTGTAAACTATTTCATATTGGTGAATATCAGACACCATATATGCAAATAACATATCTGTGATATGCCAACATCAGCCAATGTATGTTAGTGGGGCTCCACTTTTACTACTGCAGTGCAGATGCAATGTTTTATTGAGTGAGTTTTGTTAGTAGGTAAGCCAGGGCAGGTATTTTCCCCAGTTTCCAGTCATCATGCTAAGCTAAATGCTAAAATAACATGTTTACCCTACAGATATGAGAGTGTTGTCTCCCTGTTTTGTAAGCATATTGCAAAATGTGGAACTACTCCTTTAAATATATGCTAATCAATTCATTTGAATTCATGATAATAAGTATTAATGTTTTTTAGAGTCAGAATAATTTCACAATATGGAAACTGTGAAATGTTCCAACAGGGTCATAGGTATGCCAGCATTGTGAGAAGAAGCCAGAATTTAGAGTAAAAGGATTAATAAGAGACAGAAGACCACCCATGCACTCATCAGAGCTGACCTTTATAGGGCAACTGTCATATTGAGAGTGGCAGGCGTTTTATTAGGCAAATGAAAGAGCAGAAATCTTATGATCAAAACGTAGAACATGTGGTTGTCTGTAACATTTTAAAGGGGGGCTCTGTGGTTCTTTTTACTTCACCTCATCGTAACCTTTGTTCTGACACGTCTACTGTTTCTCTCTATGGCTGATTTTTATATTGTTAAATTCATTCATCCCTCTGCACTTTATTGGATCTGACAATAACAGAGCCCGGATGAGTGTTTGTTTCCGTCAGTGAGGTACCAAAACCTTATATTATATAAAAATACCAACCCAAAATGTGTTTGCTTCGGGTAAGGCTGTAACCAGACCTATGTAGGCTTGGATCCACTGCGGCCTTTGCCAAATACAACTTGGAGGTCTGGCTTGGCTTCAGCTGACGGACATCTTTATGCGCGTCGATTAAAAACAAACACACCGGGAGAGAGAGGCGTCCAGCTTTTCAGTGTGGGCCTAGGGGTGGAAAATCCCCGTCGGACAGGGTCAGACAGGAGGAAAGCCAGTGAGAAAGAGCAAGACAGTGAAATGAGAACCAAAACTGCTTTAGGTGGATGGACAGGATACTTTAGTTTTTCTTATTTTTTTTAAGTTGTGCCGTCTCATGCCAACTTACCACTTGAGGAGTGACTGCCACTAAAGTTGAGCACTCAGTGGATTTTCACTTTTCCTTTTTCGTTGCATCAGGAAAAAGTGAAAGAAGAGAGAGAGGGGATTATCCAGGCTCATCCAGCCAGCTCTATTACTGTTATTAGTGGAGAAAAGCCAAGATGCAAACACCAGTCGGACTGACACAACGGCCATTATTACCGTGCCGTGTTCCCAACTAACTGGCAACTGCAAGCTGCAAGATTTTAAATATTTATTTCCTTTCCTGGGCCGAGTGCACAATTGGTTTCATTTTGTAAATGGCCACAGAGAGCATTATTGCACGCTATTCCGTGAAAAGGAGTGTGAGAATAGTGCATTTGCAAGATGGCTGAGAATGGGCGAATGCATTAACATCACATCAGTCACTGAGTACATTCAGTATGAATCAATGATACAGACGTCAGCGGTTCCCACACACTTTGGGTGAAGCACACTTGGACGGCGTGGAACCACATGTACCAATGCAAATGACTAAGTGTATTAGTGTAGCAGCTAATCATAAACCCTACAATAGCACACGCACACACCTCAGGAGTTGCAGAACTCAATTGGGCACCGGTGTCACATTACAGACAGGAAACAGATGGCCTGCTGGGAAAAAAAAGGCTGAAAAAAATCGTGCCAAAGAAGGCCAGAGAGAATTCGTCCCTCCCTCCCGCTTTTTTAACTCCCTTCTTCCACCATCCCTTCATCCCGGGTTGGAAGGAAAAGGAAGAGTGGTGGTGTTTGGAGCGTGCATCAGTGGGCTCTGGCTCGAGATCAGAGTGATGGAGTTCTCTGAGAGATTTTTAAATAACAGCCCAGCATGGTTCTACTGTACTGGGCAAGGCTGGGGCTCGATGCCTGCAGGCTATTTAAGACAGACTGTGGGACACATCCCCAGTGGGTGAAAATATATTTTTAAGTCTGCTATCAAGTGCTGCATTTAAATTAACACCACGAATATAAGTGCTAAATTTAAATGACACGTGGGATTGAATTGGTGACCTGCAACTTGCAAAAAAAGTTTATGGTTTATAGGAAGTAGTTTGACATTTTGGGAAATAAAAACAGCTAGCCTGCCTTTTGAAATACACCTAAAAGTAGCTCTGAGGTTTGTGTTGGTATGCCTCATTTTAAACTTCGGACAGAACCAGGCTTGCCTGATTATACAGTATGGAATATATGATAGAATAGAAATACTTTATTGATCCCCAAGGGTAAATGCTGTTGTTCCAGTAGCAAGTAGAAAGCGTAGCGTGACCATACACCACAATAGAAAAACATTGTCTACACCTCTAGACTCCACACCACTGTCTATTTAGCTGGGATACATAATCTGCTCCATGTGCTAAATGCAGTGCTGAGAGTGTTGTAAACAATGGAGTTGGAACTGCTCAACTGGACAAACTATGTAACGACACCTTTTTAAAATTATCCCAAGTATATTTTTCTGCATTATGTTCTCTGAAAAGGTTTCATATCTTCACATATTGGACAACATACACCAATCAGGCATACCATTATGACCACCTGTCTAACATTGTGTTGGTCCCCCTTACTTTGTCAAAAATGCTTTTAACCATTGGGCATGGACAAGACGACCTCTCACGGTGTCCTATGGGGTCTGGAACCAGGACGTTGGCAGTGGATCCTTTGGGTACTCTGTCTTGTGCAGTGGGGCGTCTGTCAATCAAACTTGTTCCACCGCATCCTGTTGATGCTTGATCACAATGGGGTGTAGGAAGTTTGGAGGTCAAATCAACATGTTGGGCCATTGTCATGTTCCTCAACATGTTCCTGATTGTTTGATGTTTTTCCATGTGGTGGGGTTCATTTTCCTGTGGGGGTAGGCCAGTGACATTTGGGATTTCCATTTGCATGAGGGAGTGTGCTTGTTGTGGGACAATGTTTATTTGGGTGTCTAAGTCTCATCAACATGGATGTTAAAATCCAAGGTTTTCCATCAGAACACCACATAGTACCAGTATGATCAATGTTATTCACTTCAACTGTCAGTGGTCATGATGTTGTGGCTGATCGGTGTATATTCCACCATGGAAATAAGAAAACTGTAAAAACATGGAAGTGGACAAGCGGACAGTTTGGCTAAAATGTCAGTGATGGATTTCACAATCAATCAACTCATCTGGGGATTTGTTAATAATCTCTACTACTATCTAACAGCTTGTTCCCTTTGCTCTGTTAGGCTTCTTGTTGTGACTGCATTCCTTAATCTCAGAGATTAAGTTTGTCAGAACGATGTAAACTAAAAGAAATGACTGCCAAAGTTGCAAAATATATAACACATAACAAAAATAACAGAAAAAAAGAAAGAAAAGTTTCACATATCTCCTGCTTGTCACTAAAAACAGTGATAGAGTGATAGAAGTTTACTTCCTCCTGGCCTTTGCCGGAACACAGGACTGACCCACCAGCTGACTTGATGACAGATAACCTTTGACCGTGAAAACAACAATTACAGATCAATACTGTCTCAAGTAGAGCCTCTCTCTTCAAAGAGGACATTTTGATAAGTGGACTGACCCCGGCCGTTTGAGGTCGTGATCCATCACATGTTTACTTGAGCTCAGTGTCCTGTGTTTTCCGAATCCCGTGTCAGATCTTTATCATTTTAAAGGTTTCAAGCCAAGACTGTGTCACATCATCTGATAACTGCAGTCTAGTGTCTAAAGGTTTCATTCAAGAACATATGATTTTAAGTGGAATAAGTTAACGGACTGATGTTAGGCTCCTATACTTGAGCACATAATGCACACATCATAAATTACAAAGAAAAATGAGAAGAAAGTCCAATTTCTGACTTTCAACTCAGTCAGGACTCAATTATTATGTTAAGAGTGGCTCTAATCCTTTCTTTGTAGCAACTGAAAGTTAACTTTGTTAATCTAAGGTCTGCTGATCACATTATCAGACGAATGCTGGATTTTTAACATGCACTAGTACAAAAAACAATATTTAAACTTTCCCATATAAACTGTGCCTTTTTATTTTTAATATTTACTGTATTCACCTGCACAGAGTTTCCTTCAAAGTATACTTTCACCTAATATCTTATCACAGAAAATCTAATTAAAACACATTTTTATTCCAACAGCAGCAGCTTTTGTTGTATGTTAAATATTCCCTATGAGTTTTAGAGTTAAGACAACAATAAGATTACACTTAGCCCCAACGCTTGGTGCCTCATTACATACAAATTGCGCAAATTTACATCTCAGCAGATGTTCTCCCTTCGAACCGGCACACATCTGAAAACCTGCCACACATGTGCAGATAGTCATTTAATGCTTCATTCAAAAACCCCGGGCTGTAAAGTCTACAGAGATCATTAAGCATGTCGGCTAATTTCTGAAACCTGAAATACGGCGGCGATAAAACTACTCAGGGCAACCCAACCCAAAACACATGTTTACTGTATATTGAAAGCTGCTAAACGTGGCCCGACTTAAAACACATGTTTAGATAGAACCCTCCTCCCGGAGTCTCCTCACTTGAGATGTTGAGTCTTCATTAAGATTTGCTCCCTGTAATCCCGACACATTACATTTCAACCTTTATTGGAGGCTTGTTGAGGAGTGTTTGGGCTTTTTGAAAGTCTCCAGACTTCTAATAAGGAGCCAACCAAGCCAAAACATAAAAACTCTGTCTCGCCTCATCTCACTGTGTGTCTTTGTCTCCTCTTTTTGTTTCTCAATCTCAATTCACATAAGCTGTAAAAACCACTGTGAGCTGTGGGCAGGTCAGCCAAAGCGCAACAGTCCATACATTCACATTATATTTCAGTGATTAACTACTTGAAAACATGTGCTGTAAACGTCTCTCCCTCTCTTCTGTGCATCTCTTAGCCAACAGTCTGCTACATCCTCCTCTAAAACGAGTCTCTCTGCCTCGTTCTGTCCGTGCAGCACATGTCTCTGGGCTCAAAGTGATCTTCGCCTCTCAGAACAAATTGAGTTTAATGGGGGTGAGGCAGGGTGAGCCGTGGGGGGAGAGAGGAGAAGGCAGAGAGAGGGCTGTAAAAACACACCACATGCTACTCCATGCCAGTCTCCATGAAGAGAACAGCAGCATTAAGGCTGCTCCACTCTAACTTTGCTCAGATCCAACAGTAATATCCTGCCATCAGACCTAACATGTCATTTTATCAAGAGTTTAGTCTTAGAAGGTCATTTTGAGGACTCATCTCAGACTAATAGACTTTGTTTTGCAGAAATACACAAAAGAGTACATGCAAAAAAGTAAATGTGTTAATGTAAAAATACAATCTTTCATTCAGTGTTACAACAGTCACAGTTAGCGTCGGATACCAGTCGACCCACGTCTGGTTCACACACAACCCGGTCAGACAGGCGAGTGAGCAAACATACACACCTTTGGCAAAACCCTGCCATGAACACACACAGTTGGTATGCACCTCAACACTGGTCTCTTTCTGGTTTCCTCACGGCGCAAAGCTCCAGTTTAATTAAGTCGACTTACTGTGAAGGTTCTCTCTCTAAGGCCGACACATCCAGGAAAGCACA
This sequence comes from Dascyllus trimaculatus, assembly GCA_024666655.1. NCBI lineage: Eukaryota > Metazoa > Chordata > Actinopteri > Pomacentridae > Dascyllus > Dascyllus trimaculatus. The sequence goes on along the minus strand of CM045455.1, from coordinate 14,778,373 downwards.
CACAAACACACACAATCTCTCTCTCTCTCTCTTAGAGGTGCGGCGTCCTTCACCCTTAACCAGGGAGGAGGAGAGAAAATTAATTTTCCTGGGTGAGTATGGCTCGCTAAAGGGCAACTAAAAAGGCGAGAAACTCTGCTGAATAAAGCCTTTCAGGAGGGTCTTGGGCATGGTCTTCACATGTCCACAGCTTCCACGATCACTATGTGCATCTTATCAATGCAAAGAAACATTTTCCCTTCAGCAGATTTCAGGTTTCAGACCTTAAACAGCCATTAATCTTGGCAGTGGAGCGCAAACATCTGAGTGAAGCAATGACAGAATGAATGAACGCATCACTTTGAGAATGTGTGTGTGTGTTTCGGATCTTCAGGTGTTAATTTTCGGCCCTTATTTTCCCCCTTTCTCTCTTTCACCTCAATGACCTTTTAATTCCACCTACGATCTGGAGGACTTACCCCCGCAATGTCACCGGGAGATAAATTACTCCCCAAAGCTATGAGGCCTCCTCCGATCCCTCCATCCTGGACCAGTCGGGGCAATAAGACATCAGAGGAGCGATAAAATGCTGCTCCTCCGGGAGAAGACCTAAGGAGTCTGTTAAAGCCGCCATGCATTGCGAAAGTACAAAGAACTGGGCCTGAGAGGAAAGGAAAAGTTCTCTTAGATGAACTTGAAGCTACCTTTTAGAAACAAAATTTGATCTCAGTCATTGGTTTGTAAAGTCGGCTTGTTAACAGAGAGCTGCAGTGTATCAAGATTCAATGAGGGGTTTCCTGGTAGCTATGACAGGGAGCTGGTGTAACGGTATAGGGGTTCCCAACACATGCAATCAAAGAGGCTGTATAGATAATGGCATGAGGATGTATAGGGATTACCAAGATGGTGGTGGGGGGAGGTATAGGGGGAGATATGGGGGACAGGAGAACCCCGGCACAATCCGCAAACAGCTGCAACTGCTGGTGCTGAAGAATGCCAGGAAGCTTTTTTTTTGGAGGGGGGGGGGGGCACATCTGCTTTGGCTATCAGGAGACCTCCTCACTTCAAAATGACTATTATTTTAGATTTTTTTGTAAAGACGGACTCCCTCTGGAAGGAAGGAAAGAGGGGAGGAAGGTCAGCGTAGGAAGGAAGGAAAAAGAAAACAGCCGAAGCCATTAGGAATGCACGCCCAAAACGGAGAAAAGAAAAAGGATAAAAATCAAATCAAGGGGAGAGAAAATAGAGGGGAGGTTAGAGAAAAAAGGGGGAGAACCAGGCCCGAGCTCAGTGCAAGTGCCAGGTTCCATTCAGACTAGACAAAGTAAATAAAACTACTTGATGAAAAAGAGGAAGAGGGAGTGAGCGGATGGTGGAGGGAGCCCTTCGAGCAGGGGCGTATGAAGCTATATGGAGCTATATGAAGACGAAGGGAGACAGAGGGAGAGAGAGAGAGAGAGAGAGAGTCAGTCTTTTCTGTTTTTCCAACTGAGCAGTCAGCCTTATCTGATGACTGGACGCAGATTTACACAGATTATCGCAGCATTGTCAAACATGAAGACACATCTGGGGGGTGCAGGAGAGAGAGACAAAGGAAAAGAGACAGATCATCAATCATCTCATCTCAATCCCTCCCTCCTTCTACAAAAAGACATCTAATCCGGAATAATAAACAAAAGTGAGTTAATCAAACTCTGCCCGCTGCCGGGCTCTGTCCTGTTCCTCTTCCTGTGCCGTCACACTCTCAGGCCTTCCCGTCTCTTCTCGTAACCCAAACCACACACTAATTCATAAATTACAAACAAAGAGTCCCTTGTGGTTTGGGAGGGGACCGGCACTGCAAACTGGCGCTACAGGGGGAACAGCTACGCGTCAATTAGAGGGAAAACCTGGCTGGCAGGCAGAGGTAGGTGTGGATGCATGCACTAACACACTTGCAGGCTCACACACTTACAGCAAACACGCAGGCACTACTGTATGTTCACAACAAGTCGTAAAACACACACACACACACACACAGATACACCATTTGGATGCCATCTAAACAATTTTGTCATTTTGGGAGTCCAGGAACTGACTGAGCCATTGTCTGGTCTGGCTGGGTTTCTCAGCCCTGTTTACGAGGAGCTGACGTGTGTTCGGGTGTTGCGCGTTCACTGCCGGGAGCAAAGCCTGCATTTGTTTTGGTGACTTCTGTGGAAAAACATGGGCCGCAGTTTCGCAGGTTGCTTCAATTGTGTGCGCGGGATTAAACGCTAAGCACGTTTTCATCAGCGTGACGACAAAATGACAAAGCAGAAAATGACACCAACCCAGGATATATGAGTGCAAACACAGCTGAACCATGGAAGGAATTTACTTAATTAGGTCAAATGTGAATATAATCCTTTCAAGCTGCCAATAATTAAATAGTTTGTATATAACTAAAGTGTAAAACACACATCAGACCAGGCATTCGACAAAACTAGGTTGCATCACCATCACTTAATGTGCCAATTTTATTGATCAATCCATTTTGAGTGCAAAGTTAAAAAGTGTCCCTTGCATTTTCCCCCAGCTGTAGACGACACATTCAAATTTGTCCTAATCAAGAGTTCTGAGCGCATAGATATTCAGTTTGCTTTCATACAAAACAAGCAAAGAGGTAAACTGTCACATATGACAATCTGTACCTAGATTTTTTTTTTGAGATTTTTCTTTAACATATTACTCAAACAATAAATGAGAATTTATTAATTTTTTCTTCTCACTTGACTGTTTAACCCTCTAAATCCCAAAACCTGCCAAAGAAGGGTTTGAAAAGCATGCTTTTAATGCGTGTTTTAAAAAAAAACTATAAAAAAACAAAATTACACCAGTTATCTACGCCAAAACCGTAAAAACAGAAAGGACTTACAACTTTGTGATAGTCTTTAAACTATAATTATCGAAGTCTAAGCTTTAGAATGTGATATTTCATTAAAATCCCTGGATCCTACATTTAAACATCCACAAAAAATAAACTCCATGCGCTAACCAGATTCTGTGAAAAACTAAAAATTCTGCGCTCCTGATCGCAACTTGACACAGCTGGAGCCAACAGTCTTGTTAGAAAAATTCAGGGATTTTTCAACTGAAGTAGGCTGAACTGCAGGCTGTGTTTACACAGAATAGGGAGGAGACAAGGATGGAAACAAACTAAAAATCTAAGTAGGAAAATATCAAAGGCATCCAGAGTCACCATTTTTTTTCTTGCCAGTATTGGTAACACCTGTGGGCACTTAACCATATGTTGATTCAAGGTTCATTTTTCAAATTATGTAAGATCAAGAATAAAAGAAATCAAAGCTTTGCTCTTTTTATGAGTTATTGTATCATAAGTGTGACATTTTTAAGTTCTTGCTCCTTCTAGTCATGGTTGTTGCTACCATAGAGGTACTGGACTTCATATTGCCGTGTAAAATGAGTCCACAGTGAGTAAAATGTGAAAGGAGCAAAGAACAGCCAGAAAACGCCTGGAGATCAGAGTTAATTAGCCATTTGTTTTTTCAATCAGCTTGACATCCAGTGTGTTGTGGTCATAGATCATAAATATCTTTACATTATATCACTCAGCCCTCTCCAACACCTTAAAAATGACTATTCTGGTAATATTCTCGCAATGTTTTTCAAGGAAAATGTCTTACATGTGCTATTCAGGCTTTACAATTATTAAGACTTGGTCTGTTTTACATCAACTTAATATCTTTGGGTTCTTTTCTACCGTAGTGGTACTCACGGCGCTTTACAATGTGTTTTGCTTTCACCCATTCACACACCAATGGCGACAGAGCTGCCATTCAAGGTGCTTGCCTGCCATTAGGAGCAACCAAGGACACTTCAGCGTGCGGAGGAGCCGGGGATCGAACCAACAACCTTGCGATCAGTTGACAACCCGCTCTACCACCTGAGCCACAGCCGCCCAGTGAAGTCAATGAAAATATCTAGCAGATTCATTAATTATGAAAATAGTGGTTGGTTGCAGTCTAAGTACAATGATTTTACTCTCAATGAAAGTGCAGAAAGTGTAGAGTTTTGGAGTCCAAGTGGCACATTTTCATGGATCTCACCTCACCGGCTGCTCTGAGTCAGCAGTTCATCTGTGGTGTGTGTGAACAACTCGCTGCCCCTGTTGCTTTTACTGTATTATGCGCCCTGTGGTTAATTACAGTGGAGTCAAGCTCCTGCCAACAGAGGCTGTTCATTAGGAACAAACTACTGACCAGCTATGGAGCCACACACACATCGAACAACACATTACAAAATGAGTTTCAGGTATGGGTTCAGTCATGTGCGTGCTATATATCCTGTATCGTAAACGATGTTGTAGCTCATCTGCTCACATGTCAGAATCTAATCCACTCAGTCAACCTGGCAAATCTCCCTCTCAGCTCCTGAACACTTGTTTCCTCGTGTTGCACAGGAATCTTAACACATAAACACATGTCAGCTTCCAAATAATTAGCACATATGCTCAGTTTTACACCAGTCTGTCTTTACCATCCTGTGCATTCTCACAACCTCAACTGCAAGAGCTAGAAAGGCAGTAACATTCCTGAGGAGAATGCAAAGGTGAGGCATTTTAAGCCGCATATTAAAATAAATACGCACAAAAATGACCCCTAAACAGTTGAATTGTAAAGTTACCAAATGCAGGGTGCTCGCATTTCAATAACAATACACAACTTTAACAACCAGCAGCCAGCTCCAGCAGGGAGATTTAAAAGCATGTTCAGGCTGAAAACAGAGTGACACTTACACGCACATCGCTGAATGGAAAATCCTCCCGAGTCCGAGCTGCAACTTTCTGTGTCTGTGCGCGTCCGTCTGTCTTGTCAAACACTCCCCCCTCTTCCTTCTCCTCCTCCTCCTCCTCCCCCCCTCCGTCCCGCCAGGAGAGCTGGAACTGGCTTTGCCGTGAAAACAAGCGCTCACGTGAATAGTCCGCCGTGGGTCTGAGCAGAACGAGAAAGCACGGCCCAAAAAAGGAAAAAAAAAAAAAAGAAAGGAGGGAGGGAGGGGAGGAAGGAAAAAAAGAAGAAAAAAAGGAATAGCCCCTTTAAGAAGGTATGCTCCTTTATGGTGACTCCCCCCTTTTGTAAGCCAAATGGAGTATGAAGAGAGTTTCCTCTTCTTTTCTTCTTCTCATCCGGAGAGAATAAAGCTTCTTCTCTTTTTGCCTTCCTTCCTACTCTCACTGAGAGCGAAAGTTAAACCCAGCTTTAGACAACTGGAATGTGACAGCATGAGGGAGAGAGAGAGAGAGAGAGAGAGAGAGGGAGAGAGAGGGAGGACATGTGTAGTGTCCACCTCCACAGCCCACTGCTGTGTGAGTGAGCAGTCAGAAAGAGCTACAAAGGGGAGGGAAAGAGCCAGCGGATAGAGGAGTAAGAGGAAGAGGAGGGGGATGTGGAGTGCATGCATGAGTGTGTGTGTGAGAGAGAGAGAGAGAGAAAGAGAGAGAGTGACAGAAAGCAATAATAAAAAGTCAGAGAGCAGCTCCAGGAAATGACCTGAGAGTTTCATTCAAGTCTGACTTGGAAATCTGGGAATGTAAGAGCAGAAACACGCCGCATGTAGCAGAACATGCACCGCAGAGTCGACGCAACAGGATCACAGATTTATGAGGTCACATACTTTAGTCAGAGGTTTGCCCATAACATTATAACATTATGCAATATGCACAATGTAAAGGTTATGTGAGACTTTTCTTCTCCGTTGTGTTCGTTAGTGACTTTTATGGAGAGACATTATAAGAGTCATGCATGACTTTATGTTTATAAAAAAGACTTTTTCTTTCCTACAATTTTGATGAAATTAGGTGTAATTAAATATTTTTTTAATAAAAGGCCCTTTCTACTAACCCGTCTGGTCCCAAAGCATTTTCTTGCTTTTTGCTCCTGTACATTTTTACTCACTGTGGGCTCAGTTTTCATTTCAATATAAAGTTTGGCACCTCTATGGAAACAGCAAATCTTGAGTGTTGTATATCAAAGTTATGAAAAAATATATTTTTCCCAAGAAACTGAAAATGATTCATTTTTTTAAAGTGTAGTTATGATAATCTTTTTTTTTTTTTTTTTTTTTGCAGTGATGAATTTGAAATATGCTTAAATATTGAAGATGTCATAGCCTGTTTACTGTTCTAAAACTGTGCACAGTGTAAATATGCTAAGCCCCAAGCACTCTCTGGACATTTTTTTGGCTCCTGGCATATTTTTACTCACTGTAGACTCATTTTTCACCGCAATATAAAGTCCTGCCTCTCTATGGAAACAGCACAACCATGACTACAACTAAAGAGACCTTTAGAAATTGTGTTATGTGCCATGTGACATAGTTATAATGCTGTAAATCTTTTTTAAAAAAGAAAAATAGCAGAATTTCTGTAATTATTTATTTTACAAAAATGAGAAAACCTGCAATCACCATGTACAACATTTTTCTAAGTGCCCACAGATGTTAAAAATACCGGGAGCAAACATGGTGACCCTGTATGCCACAAATATTCGACTACTTGCATTTTTAATTTGTTTACATACTTGTCTCATAAACACAGCCTGCAGTTCAGGTCCCTGAATTTCTGTCATGTGATTGTTGGTTCGCACTGGGCACAGAGCGTCATTTTTGGGGATCTGGTTTGTGCAAACAGTATAGTTTGGGCATATTTCTAAAATGAGAGTTGGAGGATAAAGTGGTTTGAATGAAGTATTACAATTTTTAAGCTGTGCATCACAGATGATTAGTTCAAGGACTGTTGGAAAGTTGAAAACGTGACAGGTCTTTCTGTTTGTGCTGTAATTTTGCTGACTTTTTAAAAATATAACATGCTTTTCAAACAGGCTGGTGGGTTCTAGGGTTCAGAGGTTTAAACTTTAGTAAAGTTAATCTTGCATTTTGTATGAATTTCAGGCATGGTGTGCATGTTTGAGGTCTAAAAAACATGTTCAATGCATTTCTTTCTTTAGAAAACACTTGAAAATCTAATATTTCATCGTTCCTACCTTTGATTTGACATGTTTCTTGGTGCTTCATTCTTATAGAACAGTAAGAAATCATGTACTGTGTGTCATCATGTGCACCCACTTGCAACAATCTTTTTACACAGTTCACCTATTGGTCAAAAACTCAACAGCGTATCTTTAATTCAGTAATTGTACTGGCAAAATACCATTTCTATAAATGCAAATATGCACATTTACAACCATTAATTATACTACAAGTAAGAAAAACCGTTAAAATGATTCGAATGTGTTCTTCATTATGTTTTTATGGCTTATAAAGTTTGTAGATGGACACATCTGAGCAAACCTTTGCAGTTTTTGGTTACACTTAAGACTCGAGACCCACAGAGACGCTTTCATGTATCTCCTCAGAGCTACAATCCCAGCTTAAGATGTCCTGGGAATTTCTCTGTGTGACTCCCACCCCCCAGACTGCCCCACAAATTCTGCTCTCATAATCTCCCTCTCCTCTGTCCTCGTCCACCGCAGGAGGAAAACTGAAACCAGCCACAGACTGGAAAGCATTAGTCCGTCCCCCTCCCCACCACCAAACCGATCCAACACACTCTACATACAAATGAAAACAAGAACGATGGATTGCACAGAAGTAGCTTGTTGCCGTGAGCACACAGTGACACGACGTACAACAGTGTACACAGTTTACGAGTTTGCGAAGCTGACAAAGTTGGCAGCGAGTTCTCGTCCAGAGCTTTGCTTATTTTGCAGTTTCCAGCCCAACAAAGAAGCAGTTGCTCATTTGGGAAAACAGGCCAAGCACAAACCACAGGACCGGGGGGAGATGTTTGTGTGTTGGTGTGTGCACTGTTTGTGCATTCAGTTTGTGTATGTACTGTGTGATATATTTGTTTTTTATGTCCACGCAAACATGTGACTGTATGAATGTTAACTTGACTGCATGCTCCCATTATCCCACATTTCTAAAGAAGACAAACAGCCCAAAGCTAAATGCAGAACATTCCTCCACTCTGGAAACAGCTTCCTATGTTGGGGGCTGGAACAGCTACAGGGACGTAGGTGGCTTTGACCAGCTGCAGCAGCAACAGACCCCAAAATGCCCATCAGGGAGGCCCTACTGTCACCGATTCCAGCAGACACCATTGTTAATGTGACCTGTGGCCTCAGTGAAAGTGCCACAGAGAGGTCAGGTATAAGACAGAGTAGTTAGTATGAAGTCAACATGACAAATAGGAGGAAAGATAGAAACTGATTATCTATGAAGTCACGAGACAGTCTGAAACGAAGATGAATGGGGCTGGAAAAGCAGGACAGAGATCTAACAAGTGAGCATTTCTGTGAAAACGAATAGACTGTAGGGTTTAGACAGAAAATCAATTAATTATAATGTGTGGAATATAAAAAATCTTACCCTATAATTCAAGAATTTAACCCTCAGAACTCCAAAGAATGAAAGAAATGTTCCAAAGTACAGCCAGAAACTGTAAAAACTGAAAGAACCAACAGATTTTTAACTTTCCGTGTGTTACGTGAGGTTCTGCTGGGTAAATCGAACCAATATTTCATCAGAATCACGTTATTCTACACATCATTTGCCATTTAAAAATCAGCCAAAAGTAAATTGCTTGCACTAGCAGGATTTAGTAAAAAATTAAAAATTCTGTGCCCTTTGGCACAAATAAAAACTTAATTATGACTCTGCTGCAATCAACAGTGACAATGCAAAAATTCAGTGACAATTTAGCTGAACTAGGCTGAACTGCAGGCCATGTGTGCACAGAGCAGACAGAAGACAGGTATGGAAACAAATGAAAAATGCAGGTAGTAAAATATCTATGGTCTGTGCAGTATGCATTCTTTCTAGTGTTGTAGACGCCTGTGTGCACTTGGAATTATGTTGGTTCAATGGTTATTAATTGTTTGTGAAATAAAGTATCAAAGGAATTCACCTTTCATGATTTTAACTTTTATATGATTTCTGGCATTATAACTTTGTTACACTGCACATAAGACATTTTTGAGTTCTCTTTACTTCTAGCCATGGCTGAGCTGTTTCCACAGAGGTGCAGGACTTTATATTGAAGTGAAAAATGAGACAACAGTGAGTAAAAATGTGACAGGAAAACAAAACAAACAAACAAAAAAATGCCCAGAAGCTGCTTGAAGTTCAGAGGGTCAGTATAGAAATACTACTACTATTACTAGAACAATCCATTATTGAAAATATCAAAAAAATAAATACCAATGTATTATCAATAAATTGTAACTTGTAGTTGGTCATGATAAAACTCCAAACACCTTGTTTAAATAAACAGTAACTGTACTCAGTGTAGTGGAGAAAAAAGGACATTATCTCCTGTGATACTGATCCTAACTGATCTGACCTCTGGAGTCTACCACATTCTGTTTTGTCACTGCAGGGGTTTAAACTGTGTTTTGGTTAGAAGATGATGATCCATATTTTGACATTTGCAAACACAGCTGATGAGCATGCTGAATGGGTTCGAGGTTATAATTAAACTAATCATGCACAGTAAGCACTTGGATCTCATCCTATCATGCTTATCAAGCCGCCAGTGTTATCCGTCTGTATCTTGCTGCTCCTTCCCACCATGTTTACTAAGCAGGCTGTTGGTGGTGGAATCAGTCCAGTTTGGCTCATTTTTCACTTTCCATTTTAATACAAGGGATTTTTTGGTACCTAAATACAAGCCACAGAGATGCAAAACACTGCAGAGCTAGGCTCGGTTTAGGGGAAACAGAAAAGGACTAAACTTTGAGAATGCTCCCAACTCCCTGAACTCCAAGCAGTTTGTGGGCATTTTTTTCTGTCTCTGGCCACATTTTTATTCACTGTGGGCTCATTTTTGCTGTCTTTCTAGTGTAAATAAAGCAAAGAATAGAGCATAGAGGGATGGATGATATGATGTAAAGGTTATTATCATCTATACCATAACACAATGTTCACTTCTGGACTAGACATCAGGCTGAGTGAAGGAACAACAAGCTGATTAAACCTCTGAACTTCAAGGGTTTTCTGGGCATTTTTTTATGCTATACTATGTTTTAATTTCCTCTCAGTCCTGCATTTTAGTCTCCTCTCTGCACTGTGTAGACACTAAGGGTGTAATAATACACCGAACCAAAGCGAACCATTCGGCACAAGCACTTTCGATTTGGTACAGAGGTGTACCGTGGTAGGAACATTTTAAGACTATTAAGAATGGCCAATGTACAGAATTGTTTTAATTGCTGACCTCGTAATGCCCACAGTTGTGGTGGACCTTCTCCGTCTCACAGTTGCACAGTATTGTGGAACTAAAAGCAAGCAGGAGTTTCCAGTCGTTCTTTCTCCTGCCAGCGCTCCTGTGACGTATGGCTAGCGAATAGGATGGCTAATACTAACAGCAAGAAGCCGGAGCTGAAAAGTATGGCATTTATTATTTGTCATAACTCCGGTTTTACTTGGCCTATCAACACAATTCAAAAACTGGCAGTTTGAAATACACACTTTCAACACAAGTCGAAATGGACACTCAGGATACCGAGGCTGTGTCTTGCTGCTACGTCATCTTAAATCGGTCATGTCATTTTGGCACGCCTGTGTGTCCATCAACTGCAGAGGGCTCTGTACCGAACCGAACCATGACTTCCGTACCGAGGTACGTACTGAAATGTGATTTTTGTGTACTGTTACACGCCTATAGTAGACACAGCCTGCAGTTCAGCCGAAAAACCTCGAAATTTTTGTCACATAGCTGTTGGTCACAGATGAGTCATTAATGGCTTCACAGTTGCACCAAGGAGTGCAGAAGTTTATTATATTTTTTACTAAATTTGGTAAGAGCACATGGTTGATTTTTTTGGTGAAGTTTTAAATGAGAATAAAGTCATTTTTTAAAAAAATATTACAATGATGGAACAGCATGTTACAGTGGTAAATGGTCTGCACTTACACGGCGCCTTTTTCTATCTTAGTGGTGCTCAAGGCACTTTACAATGTGTTTCACATTCACCCATTTACACAGCAGTGGCGACAGAGCTGCCATGCAAGGCTGCCACTAGGAGCAATTTGGGGTTCAGTGTCTTGCCCAAGGACACGTTGGCATGCAGAGGGGCCAGGGATCGAACTGCCAACCTTGCGATCAGTGGACAACCCGCTCTACCACCTGAGCCACAGCCACCCTAATGAATAGAATTAGTTCAAAGACTGTTGAAAAGTTGAAAATCTAGGCAAGTACATTCCATTTTATACAGTTTGTGGCTCTGATAAACGGCGTAATTTGGTGCTTTTTAAGAAGAAAAGATGACATGACTTTCATACCCTCTGGGGGGTGGTTGGGTTCAGAGGGTCATGGTAAGGGTAAATGTAATCAGATACAAAGCTTTGCATCATAAAAGTTTTTTTTTAAGTTATTGAAAACCAAGGATTTATAACAAGCCTCTTTGCTGTAATTGAACACATTTGTGACACACTGAAAATCAGCTCTTTAGTTTAACTTGTGTGTTTCCCCTGACAGACTGGCTACATTCTTAATACCTAGTTCAAATTCTAAACACTTCATAAGCACCACATCAGAAACAGCAATGGCTCCCACTTATTTACGGTTTACTGTACCACTCTTGCTTTTAATTAAAATAATCTAGTTTGTTTTTTCACTCTGGTTTTCTTCTATTTATCTTGGATTAGAGAAACTGAAGCCTCTAAAGTTTAAGTAGCAATCGACTTTTCCTTTGAACACATTTTGCAACAGAAATGGCACATTCTGGGCAGAGCAGCTTGTGGCGGCTCGGTCGATTGCTTAACTGCACATTGAATAGGGTGTCTGTATGAACCAGCCATTCCCACAGTCAAAATCCATATTTCTTAACAGAGTCTGGGACACAAACTTGTCCACCTCCGGCTCTAAACTCCAGCCTCTATTGATAGAATGCAGACAGGAAGGAAATAAGATGGAGACGTTCGATCAAAGACAGAAGTTTACAGGTTGTGGAGGAAACAAAGTAGAAAATAGGCAGAAAATTGGAACCATGCATCATAAAAAGGCTAGATTACACACTGAGGAGTGGGTTGAAGTGTGCAAATGTGACAGAGACGCAATTCATTTTAATTTGATTGAAGTTCTTAAGAGACTTTCCCTGTTTGCCAGTGATCACACTGAGTGGATATTTAACCAGATTTGTAATGTATGACAACACCGTGTATAGATGTGTTTGAGGGAGGGGAAAACTACCAAATTAGGGTGCGATTGAACCTGTTTTTCTCCGCGCATTTGTGTGTTTATGGTACTACATGTTGCTTGTGTGCAGATCCCAGATGGTGGAAGTCGATGAGACGTGGTGCAGGGCCAGACATCAGCTGACTGAACATATTGGCAAAACATGAAAACCCACAACTCCTAGTGTCAGCAAATTACCAAAAACTTCCCCCTCATCCTCCTCCAGAGATGACTCTCCCATTAGCAAGTACATCAGTGGAGACGTATGTTAAAAGGACAGCAGAGATGATGACAAAACCAGCTAAATTCGAGGCCTTTTATGGGCATCGGCTGAACCCACACTATTAAGGCAACACAGGTCAGCCCAGGTCACGTGCTTTGTGTTTTCTCGCAGCAGAGTTCCTGAGAGTGCCAGCTGTTATCACAGGGTTTCTGCAGAGTCAGGTTTGTGTTACGAGGCTGGGGAGCAATGAGACGAGCCACTTCAGTGTTCCTGCTCACTAAACTCAAAACACTCCACAGATCAGAGTTGGGTCAAACACTGTTTTTGCAAAAGCATCTCTTCCAGATTCTTCGTCTGCTTTGCCCTAATAAAATCCCCAATAGTGGGTGGGGCCGGTCGCATACTGCACGAGAGCCTGACTGCACTGACGTTACCACTGGAGTATTTGAGGGGTTAAGTTAGGTCGGTGTGTCCCTCAGTTGGATTCGGCTGGTTGCAGTAAACCACACCCACCCAGGTGAAGACACAGTCAAGGAGTTCTTTGTTTCTTTTAGCTGTTAAGGTAGAACATTAACACATTGTGTAGCCTGTCACGTGTCACGTCAAACGGATGCACGCAGTTGTTTCCTGAACAAAAACTGACTGAAATCAGCACCTGGCACTCAGTCAAACATAATGAAATCAAGTAGCTCTGAAAATAATCAAATCAAGGCCATAAAAGCCTTGTGAGAAATACAGAAATTAGCTCAAATAATTTAACCAGTGGCTGATTTATTTGATGTGAAAACATGAAGAATTTTGTTTGTAACTGGTGGATTTTTCAGACAGAAACTAATTATTATTATTCATTCATGGCATCATGCTTTACTGATTATCGGTCACTCCCCAGCGAATAAACAGATATATTCTAGGAACTTCAGTTAAAATCAACTGGAAGGAAGGAAGGAAGAAAGAAAGAAAAAGAAAGAAAGAAAGAGAGCATGTATTTTACAAAACTGAAGAAACGTAATCATCATGCAGATCATTTTTCCCACAGGTATTACCAAAACTGGACAAAAAGTGGCTCCACATACTTCACTATTTGCATTTTTTATAACCTCTACAAACTGGTTGTTTTCCACAGTGCTCTCCACATCTCCTTTTGAAACATATTTCACCATGCTGAATGTATCTTCCAACAACTTGCTCCTCTGTTTACCGTTTTTGAACCATGCTGCGTTTATTTTTATTGATCAGGTATGTTTGTTCCCCTCCGCTCTGTGTCAACACTGCCTGCAGTTTACTCTAAAACTCAGAACTAAAGAAGCATCATGGAGGGGAGGTGAAACATCTTCAAGAACCTTAAAGATAAGTCTGGTTGATTTGTTACTGAACCTCCTAGAATTACCACAACTACGATGACCGAAAAATCTACACAGACGAACTCAGCTGTACACAAAAGCATAAAAAGTTACGTCAGTAGAAACCTAAGTTTGCATGTTAAATGAAACAGATGACGAATATAAAAACAGACATCTATGAATCTGAAGATAACTGCAGTTATAAAATAATCAAAACTCTTCAATCAGCACATTCAGATGGATATTTTGTCAGTAAAGCACAATGAGTCATTAAACCTTTTGTTTCCTACTAATCATCTTTGACACCGACTTAAACTAATATTTGAATGTAAACACTTTTTGCTGAATGCTGCTCCTGCGTCTATAGAATAAGCTATAAGGAGGATGATGAGGCCCAGCAGCTACTGGCTGCCTGGCTGGACTGCAGCTCCACAAACTGGGCCAAGATAAACATCTTCCCCACAGTCTCCTCTGCTGACATGACATGAATGTGTGTGTAGGACCAAGTAGCTTGCAGTGGTCACATGTGCACCTCAAGTATCACTGTGCCGTGCATGTGTGTGTCTGCATAACCGATTGGGATGATTCAAACCCTCAAGCTTCTGAATTACATCTTTATCTCCCCCTGCTTTTCCCCCGTTACATCTAAATCAGCCCCCACTGATGTGAGTGTAGCCGGCCACAGCCTCCACTACTCATACCGTGTCCATTAAAAACACCAGCAGTGCACTCCAGTGACCACATGTCCGTCAGGCCCTCTCCGCACATCACACTCAATTTCATGCGCTACAGAGAGAAGATAAAGCGAAAATTATATATAAACTGCAAAAATAGGAAGCGGAAAGTTAATTTTAAGACATTCTCTGAGACAAACTTGGTGTTTTGTTAAGCTTTTTTGTTGATTTTAACAATCACTGTAGTGTGTGAATGTTAATTTTTATCAGATGTAGTCTTCTTTGATTATAATTTGGCATGTCAGCATGACACCACTAATACTGTGCTGAGGTTTCAAGCACTAAAAGTAAAGTGAGAATGCTTCCAAACATTAAAATAAATGAAAATCAATAACAATATCTGGTAGTTTGTGGATTTTAACTGCACCATTTGCTTCTTTTGCCATGGACCAGTATGATAGATATAAATCTAAGCATTCAAAGTGCCTAAAATTGCCCAACACTATACATAATATACTAATCTGCTTTAATGGGTGATTTTGTGCAGTCTAGATTTGTCTATTTAGCTGTGAAAGTGGAACAAAAATACACCAAGAAGACCAGAGATGCATCACCCAGCACATTACTGAAACCCTCCTGGACTAATTTTAAGCCCGGTTTTGCAAACGTGCTGTATACTGCTGTTAAAATGTGTCCCAAAAGTCCAGTCAAAATCCAAAAGTTTCCAAATACACCCAACGCAGTGGTTAGAATTTTGGCAAGTTGTGCATAAAATCATGCAAAAACCTAAATCACAAATCTGTTTTGCATTTTTGTCAACTGCAAGAATCAACACAACGTGAATGAATAGTCCATAAAAGGCACATGCAATAATCAGAATTTTCACAACCACATTCTGCAAATTCTGCAGACAAAGACCATGTGATGTGATTGAAACATCCGCAGCAACCACTAAACCCTGAGGTCGGATTGTTTTGTCAAGACAATCTTTGTGTTTGATGTATAGTCAATTTTCAGCCAGTCTGCTAACTGGAAACTCAGTTGTGTGGCAAAACTTCTCCCTTATGTCTGGTCCAAAAAGCCGGAGCCGCAGCAGTAGCTCTATATCTGAAAACACATATAGGATATTAATGGACTCATTATACTTTCATTAGGGGTTTTCAGGGATCCTATTTCCATTCTGAGGTTTCAACCTCAAAGATTGGAAATGCCTCGGCGGTGTGTTTCACCTCCTCGCTCTGACCCCCAGATCTCATGTTAACCTGCTAAATGCCACAATTAATCAATTTCCTGCTCAGCAATTAGACCTGTTCATTAGGCTTTCCACAACCTTTTATCCCCCTGAAGTTTGTGCTGCGTGGTTCAAAGGAGGCTTGTTCAGAGTGATCCATTACACCACAGTGAGCACTGCTGAGGGGAAAACCTTGGAGGGACGTTTCAGAGAGAGGCCTCCTCGTCTTGATATAAAGTCTGAAGCTTTAATACCCCTTAGGGGAGGAAGGGAACTGTGTTCTGGGAAGCGAGGCCCGAGTCTGGGATCGACACAGAAAGGAGAAAAAGATTCCTCTGGATATGATCTGATTAGCACGGATAAATCATATTGTGTTAAATCGAGTATAAAGTTATCACCATATTTTATAATGCAGATGGCCTTTATAAAGCAGGACGCCTTCAGGCTGCTTCACTTTATGAACGTTGGGAAATGTGATGAATGATGTTGTGAAGCTGCAGAACAGGCCTTGAGAGGTCTGGCTGACGTATAAACACAAGCCTTCCTACAGCTAGAAAATACCAACACATGACCCAAAACAAACCCTCACATCATGTATAAAACATCAGCTGAGACTTCTTTATGCAAAATCAACTGTAACTCAGTGTTTCCATCGAGTATACAGATAGAAACATGTTGCAAGGAGGCAGAATTTTGCATTTTGACATCTTCAAGAAGGCACAGGTCAACCTTTGACTACTTAACCAACAAAGCATAACAAGAAAGAAAACTTCAAAGAGGTCATATCGGAAACCTTCCTTTCTGAAGAAAGTGCCCCGAGCACACTCATCTGTCAATCTCTGGCAGCTGCAGTAAAGGTAAATATTTCAAAGTTTACACTAAGAATACAGAACTATTAATGTATTTTACAGTTCATCTGGTTAAAATATTCAAATGGCAAATATTAAACGCTGCGTTCGTTCTGCAGAAGCAAGTTTTTGACAAACAAACCAGGGGGGGAATTTCCTCCTTCTGGGGGATGCAAATGAAGCCTGACTGTGCGGCTGTGCAGTGTGTGTGTGTGATCTGCTGGGAGACGGATGGCAGGTTCCAGGCCATTAGCTGCTGTGTTATTCCTAAGCAGCGAGTCCACCCCCTTCGGGCTGTGTGAGGAAGAAGCCGGAGCGTCGGAAAGGCTGATGACTTTATAAATCACAGGCAAGCTGAGGCTGATAACCAGAGTCAAACACACGACCCAAACTCCAACATATTACGGCATACACTCATAAAACATGGTTTCCTCAGTTATTTTATTTCTGGCAGGCTGCAAAAGCCTCTAAAATAGCACCCAGGTCATTACAGGGCAGTAAAGATTTACAGTGGGGCTCCATAAGGTCGGGTGGCACATATATACACATTCACATGCTTCACTTTGCAGGTTTTAATGCACAGAAAATTGAATTCAAAGAAAATTCTTCATCTAAAATACGAAATGGGTTTTTCTTTTAAATCTTGTGCAGCCAGTAAGAAGCTAAAGGAAAACACTACACAGACCACCACACACACAAGCACATAAATACCACCAAATCACAAGCAGACAGACATCCTCCATCTCCTATTCCGACACAAATGGGGTCAATTCTACTACACACTCGACCACCAATGAAAGAGGATCCCCCGAAATTACCACTTTGCCGGAGCCTGGAGCGACCAGTGACTTCATGTCTACAGCGGCTCCACTGATTTACTCACATTCAACCCCTTCTCAACTCCCACCGCAGCCCTGAATTCACCCCCCCACCCCTTCCTCTACGTGTTACCATCCCACATCCTCGCTCCTCCATCTCTCGGGCTCGACAAACACTCGCAGAATTTACCAACCTCGACTTAGAGCTGCTCAGATAGTAGGTTGGCGTTATCAGCGACAGATAAGGCAGGTCAGACGGAGGCTCCATAAACACAGCTGAACGGTCTCTGTGTTCTTGGCTGCAAAGGCCGCTCGGTGCTGAGATAAAGGATTCTTGGTTTGACAATTGAACAGTATTTGGAGACGAATGCCTCAGGAGGCATTTGGAGAATCTTAAAAATCAGACAGTAAAACAGGCCATAAACTCCGATTTGAGCATCAGGATGCAGAGGGACAGCAGAAAATCCAATCCACACACAGACGAATTTACAGTGGCAAAAGAGTGATTTTCAGGCCCAGACTAAATCTCATAAAATACATTCCTTCAAATCAGGACCACAGAAATCACACTGCCAAGCCTAACAGCAGGCCTGGTCTGGTTTTGGGTCTGTGGGTCGTTGATTTTTGGTGGGTTTGAGAGGCTCCAGGGCCACAGTGCTGATTGATCAATTCCTGTTCTGGATAACACGTATGCATACGTTTGAACACGTCTTCAAGCGTGTAAGTTAATGAATTACAGCCTTGACAGGTCAGGATTAGCCCAAGGGTGGCGCACAGATAAAAGAGGAAGCCCATCCCTCTCGTCCATCCGCACAGACATGAAATCAAAACAAAAGATAGAAATATGTTTTTCTTGACTAAAATTTGTGGTTAGACGCTTTTATTCTATTAAATAGCCACCCTGTCTCAGTTTCAACTAAAAAAAGCTGCTCCAAAAATTTTAAAAAAGTGCATTTCCTCAGGAATATTTACAATGTAAAAAGTAATTCTCCGGCATCAGTGCATCAAATCATCCAAATTTAAAGCTCTTTGCACCCAATAGCATCATCATCATCATCATCATCATCATCATCATCATCATCATCATAAGAGATATGAGAATATGAGGATGATAATACAACACCCTGGACATGAGTGCAGCTGATCAGTTAGCGAACACCTCCCCCTGGTGGCAGGAAAATTAAAAAACTGTTGGGACTCACCACAGGTGTAGATGACGCTGAGGTACTTCCTGGTGCCGGCGTAACACGGATCTCCAAAGTCTCTGGTGGAGGCTCGGACCAGGCAGCTTTTCTTTCCCTGACAGCGGGCCGTCAGAACCTGCAGGGCGACGGTCGACTGGCATTCTGACGTAAAAGACAGAGGGAGGAAGTGTATTTGTTATTAGAGAAGCAAACTGCTGGAAAATAGTCTAGTCCAATTGTCTTTTAAGGAATATTAAGAACTGCAATAAAACTACTACTACACAGCTCTATAAATCTTAAAATATATAGATAAGCTATCTTAATGAGCTATCCCACTCTTTTCATACATATACTTGAACATACTATTCTCTATTCTGTTCTAAAAGTATGATTTCTTATGAAGACTGTGTGATTTGATACTAATAAAAAAGATACATTGCATAGAGTTTATACTAAATATTCAAGTAGCCAATCAACAAAAAAAGTTACTTAGGTTGGATAAGTTAAAGCTAAATGGCCAAAAACAGATTGCTTCTTTCTTTTTCTTTGTCACCAACAATAGTCAGCGCAAAATGACTATAAGCCCATCTCTTACATATTAGATTTTTTTGAACAAATTTAACTATTTTGTGACATTTTTTCGGACCAAGATAATAATCATACACTTAAGAAATTAAATGACATATTAGTCAATATCGACAATAGCTGCTAGCTATGTAGCCTTAAAAAGCAGATGCTGTTCAGTTGATAGAAACTCTTAATTAGTGCTAATTTATCAACGATCTGCTGTTCATTTATTTCTGCTAAAATTCTACATGGACATACAAAAAAATTCTTTGTAACTAAAATTAAAGGTAAACAAAAAATTGTGAGAAAAAAAGATACCAACAAATACATTTGGGTTAAACAGACTGACCATTCCAGCAGTAAGTTGTAAAAGGACTACACCTATTTATATTTCCAGGTTTTTATCCTATCAGACCAGCAACTTAAACTCTAGATAGACTAATCAAATGTTTCTAAAGGTGTAACCCATGACATGCTTTTCACTACTTCTCTGCACCCTGGGCATTGAATGAGCTGCAAAACATCATCACTCCCGTCTTTAAACATCTTTAAATATCCTTTCCAAAGTGCCCTGAAGGAAACATGCTGCTGTTTTACATAATCCCTGACTGGAGGTGGGTTATGCTGTTGTGTCTCTTCATTCACCGTTCCCCTCGTGTTGTGTTGTACATGTTCAAACATGTACAAATGTTTATGAGGGAATCTACTTGTAACCGGAATTCCCTGGAAGAAGAAGAGATCTGGTATCTCAAAGGGACCTTCTGGCTAAATAACGGATAAGTAAATTAAAAAATAATGTTATTTGAAGGAAACAAATCTGCAAATCCACAGTGTCTGATAAACTCCTATTATTTCCTGTTGGTTTCTTTAAAAAGTGACAAAGTATCGTCACCAAATATTTTCTCCATGTGCCAGTATTTACTTTTCTTTCTGTTCTTTTCAACAGATGTCTTAGAAAGAAATTACAGGAGCCTATAAAATAATATGTCCTCTTTTCCTACATGTTTATACGAGTGCAGACCATTAGTAAAATATATTTCCCGTTGTTTATCCTTGATGGAAAATCTCTCATTCAAATACAACGTACTGCCAGAAATAAAGCCTACATACAAATGATCATTTTTGTAGTTTGCTCTACAGCGCTTGATGGACAAGACGCACTTCAGACACAAAGGATGACATGAAGCTACAACAGCAAGGAGACACACACACACACACACATGCACATGCACACTCCTTCCCATCTCAGCTCTCCCATGGTTGATCCAGACCCACATAGAGAAACCTTCCTGAGGCTTTTGTCATTGTCGTAGGGATACCTGATCCAGCGTATATGAGTGTGTGCGTGCGTGTGTATGCGTGCGTGTGCGTGCAGACCAGCCAGACTAATGGATGGGCCTCTCATACATCATCACCAAGCACCTCTGTCATCGTCTGTAAAGCGTAGGCATACAGATGAGGCTCTTCTCCTCCCTATCTACAGTACCTCTACAGTAGATGATAAGCTAACCCTCTAATAGATAAACTGCAAATTTATGTAAAGCAAATGCTGAAGAAAATACAAAACGTGCAGCGACTGTGTGAACATTGTAATGTTGTGAATTCTGAAAAGCAAAATATGAAAAAGCGCTCAATGGTAAGACCCCCGGGGGAGTTGGTGTTCCACGTTCCTCCACATGACCCTCGCTGACACTGAAGACGGAGGTGTAAAAAGCTCAAATAAAATCAGAAGAACCTCCTGCTGCGTCTTGTGGGAATGTGGATGAGCCCCGGTGTTCCACATGGATGCCTCCCAGACCCCCACGGTCCATCTAACCCCCCGAGAAACAACACGAGGAAATGAGCCTTTGAAAGTGGACACTGGTCTGTCACACTGTCTGCCCCGGTGGGCCCCAGCAAGAGAGAGATGAGAAAATAAAAAGGTAAAGAGAACAAGCTGGTTAAGGCTCGGCTTGCATGTCAACAGGCCACAACAAATTTTGGCACGGGTCGAAGGTCAAACGTTCCAGTCAGGAAGTGTAAGAGGGCAATGCGGTGGTCACGCACAGTGTTAACAACTGTGAAATCCTGCCTTAATATCAAGAGACAGCACCTCTCTCTATGTTAATATCTGTGGGAAAATCTGGCTGATAAATCTAATGTGATGCCAGGTCGCAACACATGCATCACATCAAGCTTCTTAAAGGTGTGAAAGTGAATCGGTGTCTGTTCATTCAGACACGGTTCAAATTGGCACCCGGACACCCCCTCCACCCAGCCGGAGCCAGCAAACTGGAATTCCCAACCAGGATGTAGTGAGATGGAAGCCTGCAGGGAACCAGTGAGTGTAACTGGGTAACAAGTAACACACCGCAGAGGTTAAACAGTTCCCACTGTCATCGCAGTACATGTCATCTGCAATTTAAATTTCAGATTGTTATCAAGATATTGGGCCGGAAAGGTGTGGGGGGAAAAATATTGTAATCTCACCATCAGATCCAAACTCAGAAACAATAGAGGTATTTAGACAATCAAATGATTATTCTGTAGTATTTCATGTATGAAAAAAGTACCAAAAAATGTTTTGAGTATCACAAGAGCTGTATTCTAAGTTTGTGTCCATAAAATATAACATAAATACATCGTTTTGAGTTTTCCATAAAACTAAATATAGCTGCAACAATCACAAACAGAACATATACCATTACTGATCCCCACAAATGTGAACCATTAAAATATATGTGCATGTGCAATATCAGGGGGAACAACTTTTACCAACATGGAATATCATATCATAACATGTGCAATAGCATATTGCTTAAAAAAGAACAAATGCATCTCCTGATATTTGGAATTTATATATGCATATATATATATATATATATATATATACATATATATATATATATATATATGTATGTGTATATTTTGCAAAAAAAATCTACTTGCTGCCTTCCTTTTAGTATTATTATTACAAAGTCTATTATTATTTGTTTATTCTGTTTTTGTACTTTTAAACTGCTTTACATGCACCAACAAGGACAGTGCTCCTAATTTCACTTTACACAATATAGCGACAATAAAGGCATTCTGATTCTGATTGGGAGCATCAGTCCATATACAGACACACCTCTCTTCTTGCTTATTTAGTGCAGCAGGAACAGTTCTCATGTGTGCATGTAGCATATAGAAATATGATACCAACCACTATAAAAAAACACATTTATTGCTGGTCGAATTCATGTTTTCTCAAGCTTGTATTATACAAAGAAGCGAAAAAAAAATAGCACAAATGCCAAAGTGGATCTGCCCGGTGACCACGGGGAACTTGAACTTTGCCTGGCATCACATGTTAAACTGTATCCTGAGGAAACGACAGAAGTAGCAGCACCGCACAGTCTGAAATACAGGAAGCATTGACTGCAAGAGTTTATCACCCCCATCAGCTGATCATCCTTTGTTCTTATCGGACATACTGTACAACCTGGTGAACATCTAGGCCTTATGCTGGACGACTACTGCTGCAACTACTGATTATTACTAATCATATCAGGATTTTGCCTGTAAATGGAAAATGGGTGTTATTATTATATATTTGCATTACATTTGTGTATATTATTAGTGTTGCTGTTCTTATTATTCCTTACAGCTTGATCTAACCAACGGTTGATAGTAAAGATAGTCAGTTTACTATCACATATGACAAACAAAACCCTCAAGTGTTTAACAATATAAAATGAATTCTATTTACTGATTGCCTAATCAGTTGACAAAGTGGTAAAGCACTGAAGCATAATAGCTTATTTTGAATAAATAGACTGCATTAAAATATGTCATGGCATACTAAAAAGTCAGATTATCCTTTTATCATTCTGCCTTTCGTCACAATGACTTCTACACAGATCTCAGTATGTGTGTGTCTACGCTGCAGTACAGTGACCTCCTGCTCTGCCTGCTGTGCTTTAAATTTTCCCTCCTTCTCTCTTTTCTTTTCCCCAGAGGGCTTGTTCGAGCCACTGTGTCACGCCGCAAACTTCTTCTCCGACAGGCGAGTCCGCTGACGGACAGGCCCCCATTAGCTGCAGCTTTGATTCCCTGGTTGGGTGATTAGTTGAGCACCAGGCTCACAGGAGGCGGGTGGAGGGGCTGCCGAAACTGATAGAGACTTTTCCACGTCAAGACGATGGAGACACACATGTCTTTGTCCACTACCTCAACTACACACACACCTACATACACACACACACACACACACACACACACACACAGCATTTCTATGTAGTTTAAAGGAGCATTCCCAAGGGTCCGACCTCCTCTGGCTCTCATTAGTGGCTTTAACACAGATAGACAAGCGTACAACAGTCCTCTCTCTCTCTCACACACACACTCACTCACACACACGCATATGAAAGCCATGAATAACCCCTGTTACCTCTAACCTTTACCCTCCATCCTCCACATGCAACAAGTACAGGCCTATAATTCAGAAGAGAAGGTCCACAGTCAAGAGAAGCAGTGACTGAGGGAAGGGAGGAGTTTCCTGGACAAAAACACACACACCTATTCTCACGTACAATGAGGTCACACACAGACAAACACAAAAACATGGAGAAATCCCCACCCGACCCTGATCTGCTAGTACAGGTAAAGGGCAAGTCAAGGTAAAGAAGCCATCGGTTCAAGCTGTTTGTCCTGCATGCTTTTGAAGTGTGTGTTGATATGCTGCCCTGTACCAGCAGCACCTCAGCTCCATTTGTCACATCAGTCACAAGTACCAAGTATGTAACAAGCATCCACCTTGAGTTGTGTGATCACCATGGACGAATCACCAGTTTTCTCACTTCTACATAGCCGTTTTAATCGTCTAACTATCAAAACAAGTTATCTTTAAAAAAACAAAACACCTAAATTACAACATTTATCAGTCAGAAACTGTAAAAAGAGAAGAAAATGTTGGATTTTCAACTTTCCAACGTTCATTGAACTAATCATGTGTGACTTTCTGTTTCATCTAAAAAAATAAACAAGTCTAAGCTTAAAAATCCAATATTGGATTGCAATATTCACTCTTCCTGCATGTCCCATTTAAAAATTCAGCGAAAATTTAATGTTTGGTCTAATCCTAAGATATAAAAAAATGAAATAATTTCGCACTCCTTAGCGTAACCAAAAAGCCATTAGTGACTTATTTGTGAACAACAATCTTGTTCCAAAAAAATCTTCTGAGCTAAATTGGGCTGAACTGCAGGCTGTGTTTCCACTGAGCCGACAGAAGACAAGTTTAGAATAGAAACAGAATAAAAATGCAAGTAAGTTGAGCCACCATTATTTCCCTCAGTGCTGGTAACACCTGTAGAAACAAAGTTTTACTTGTTTAATCTAGGTTTGTTTTGAAATTCAACTTTTTTGTTTTAATGACTTATAGCTTTATTACTTTGTTAGACTGCACAGAGGACATTTCTGAATTCTCTCTCCTTCTAGCCATGGTTGTGCTGCTTCCAAAGAGATGCAGGACTTTATATTGGAGTGAAAAATGAGGCTACAGTGAGTAAATGTGACAGGAGTAAAGAAACAGAAACTGCTTGGGCTTTAGGGGATTAGAATGATTCCATCAGTTCACAAAAGAAACAGCTTGACAATAATATATTAAATAGAATCATAGTTTCACTTGTCACAGAGCCCTTATATTAAGACTTATGTACTATAGTGTAGTTGTGGGTGTAGTCTATGCTGGTAGACTGGGTCACTGTCACACTTGTGTGTTTTATTATCTACTAACAAAACACACCTCTGAGCACCAACAGATCCAGACACACAAGCGCTTACATGCACAGACAGAAACACAAACAACAACCTTCCGCAGAAACTCCTCACAGCAACGCTCCACAACAACCTTCCAGGTCTTCCACCCACGCACAGCTTTCCTGGAATTCCAAGACAATGGGCGGACGAACTTGTCACAAGCTCTCATCTCCCCTTTCACTCTGACTCACCTGCTATATGTATCATTTAATAGGGAGGTTCGACTCATTGTTGTGGGATTAAAAGCCTTTGTATAAGAGAGGACTGACTCTCTGCTGCCGTGATAGGCTGAAAGGACCTGCACACGCCGAGCACTTTCTGTAGAAGACATTAATGAATTTGAGACGGTCCTTGCCCACACACACGTTTACTGTAAATGCTCTGTTCACTTCTGCAGAAATGCATGTTACTGTACCACAGTGGACTGATGTGTTACAGTGTGTTTTAGGTGATAAAGACACACACAAATACTCCTACAAATGCAAACATACACACACGTGCATGGAGAGGTTTTTTTTAACTGTTTGTAATTTGATAGTGAGTGATTCCAGAACAATTCCACTGAATCAGACGCATCTGGTATAGAAACAGGCATGTGTTATCACTAAAAACCTGCATGAATCTGTTGTCATGGCAAAAGTGTGCAATGAGAAACTTTTGGTGGCAGAATACAAACGTTGGGGATGTCCTTAACTTTACAGTTTGAATTCAATGGCCTCTTTATCTGTCAGTTACAGCCACAGTTGAACTAGTTCTTTTGTTTCTTTTGTATCCGGTTTAAACAAACAGATTTGCACATTTTATCTAATCAACAAAGTTCAAAACAGCACTGCTATTTATCACTTTGTCTGTATCAATGTCAGCGATAAATACAGCTAGAGTTACAGCGAGGCAGCTCACACACCCTTCGACCGAAACAGGCGTCCAAAAAACGAAGCGCTAAATCTGAACTGCAGCTGTGCATTTTCGGCCTCTAAAGAGCTGCTGTGATCATCCGAGAGGCCAGCCAGCCGGTGTCTAAAGTTTGAAACTTCTCTTTTGAAGCACACACTCAAAAGTGAAAGCACAGTGGCCTTCCGAGAAAAAAAAAACTAAAAAAGTTTGAGATCCTGCATGCCAAGCAGGGAGTGGGGGCTATTTAGATGTCAAGAGGTGTGTGTGATGGTAATGGGGCAGATGAGAGAGGAGGGCTGAAGCAGGCCCCTTTACTTTGAGGATTCTCCATCACCGCCGAGAGCTGTCCAACTCCACCAGTCCCACCCCAAAAACCAAGAAGAAGACGAGATCAAAAGGGTCTTAGTTTTGAGAGCACATGCCTGTGTACACACTTGGTTTTTTTTGTCTGGTGTTCTTCCAGGGACTTCGGATTCAACATGCAACTACATGGATGCTCTCCAAGGCTCTGCATGGCAGTAAAAAGACTGCAAGATTCAAATGTTAAATCCAGTCAAGGTGCATTTCCTGACTAAAAAGCACCTTGTAACAAACAATAACATAATAAAGGCCAATAACGTAATAAGTTGGGCAGTGGTGGCCGAGTGGCTTGTGAAGCGTACTTGTGACCGGTGAGTCACTAGTTCGCGTCCCCGGACTGGCAAGAGGCTAAGTCACCACCACTGTGTGCCCCCATAGCAAGCCTTAACCCTTGAAAATATTTTATTTTTAACAATTCATTCATATTTATGTATTGTTACATTATCGGCTGCAGTTATTACATCATCAAAGTATTTTTTAATGCTAATAACCAGCCAATAACATAATAACTTATTATATTATTGCCAAAATGTTATTACGTTACTGGTTGCTACACATCTCTAGAAGACATTTGGACAATGTGACCAAAACAAATGTGAGGTGTTAGATGAAACACAACATGTACGGTGATTCTAAGCGGGGAAAACAGTGTACGAGCAAATCACTGTAATATCTTGCCATAACAACACCATGTGTAGCGCACCTGAGCAGGTGCAGCCAGCTGTGTGAGCTCAGCGGTTGATCTCACACCCGAGGCGGCAGTGAGCTTTGCCAGGGAGGTGCGGTTAGAGGAGATTACTATAACCTACCTCCCTGGCACAGTGAAACACGCATTTAGGGAAACGTAAAATCAAAGCAGGCGCAAAACAAACTTATTTGTAACTTCTAAGCCTGAGATTATTCAGACATGCGGAGGTACCATGCAACCTCAGGAGGGTAAAAACGCAAAAAACGGGAAAGCATTTAAAAATAATTAACAGTGTGCGTCTGAGCTGTCACTCATGACACCCTCACTTCCTGATCCTGGTGACATGGGAGCCACATCAAAGACGGTAGCTGACAGGGGAAATCCCACCACAGCACCACAAGACCGTCTGGAGCAGCCTGGGGGGGAGGCGGCTGTGGGTGGCTGCAGTGTGCACACACACCCATTATATAGCTGCTATATGATGGGGCGAGTGGAAGCAATAGGGCGTTTGTGTATGTCTGTATGTGCACTTAATGTAAACCCAGTAAACACCACCTCTCCTCCGCTCTAGCCTTACCTTTCAACGCATGCAGAGTATGTTTCCCATCAGCGCTGAGAGCTACTGTATTTAATCCCGAGTCTGAAACCGGATATCAGACCAGCCCTGTCTCACCTGCTACACCTACCTGTCGCACATTCCTGGTCCACCTGTATGAGGAGCTTCAAAGCAGCTTCATACAGAACACAATAACACACAGAGAGACGCATACATGCTCAACACAATGCCATTCTTTATATCTGTCTCTGATTACCCAATGACTGACGCCTGTGTCAGCCTTTCGACCCCATCCTCACACCTTCTGTCATAAAGGAGCACATGTATACGCACAAATACACACACACACACACACACACACACAGTTTGGGGCATACCATTGTTATACGTAGCAAATGACATTTAGCCTTCATTCTGAATTTTCTAACGCATGCCAGTTAACTTACACCGGCTGGAACTACAACTTTAGTGTCCGTTTCACTTCTATACATCACCAAAACAAAGGCTGCACATACTAAAGCAAAAATAAATGAGCTGCCTGGCGAAGAGGCCGGAGCCGCCACCACAGCGGTTCTACTAATACTTGTCATGGATCCAAGCTTAGAGTCATTAACATTCCCCTAAACAAGGGCAAGGGTACATCTGGATACCCCATGCACTCACACATGCACACAACACACGGAAGGAACTCAATATGTCCCTTTTTCTACAGGCCAAACTCTGTGCTTTGGATGGCAGGGACATCCGATCTACATTCCACCCAATTCCCCTGGCAATGTGTGCATGTTTGTGTGTCTACCTTAGCCTGAGCGGCGGTTTTATATGTCCCGGCGTGCTTTCAGACCGAGAGGACAAAACGCTATAATAGGCTTCTAAGAAAGTGAAATTAGCAATCAGTTGTGGTGGTGAGAAGTGTGAACACGATTTGATTAGATGACATTGAGGGTGAGGTGTGGTGGCATTTGGAGGAAACGATAAACCACAACAGCATCTTAAGGCGCCTAAGTCAAAGAGAAAACATCTATGAAGGGGAGATTCAGCAGGCGTCACGAGCCCCGGCAGGCGTTTGTAGTTCGTTTAGTGGTTCAGAGGTGTTCGAGTCCTGACGTGTAAAACTCATCAATAAAGATTGTATTATTTTTCCACATCTGCTCGATGTAATGACGCCCTGGTATGTTTCGTTCTCATAAATGTCTGAGCAGAAAGGATAAATCAAAGCCAACCGCTTTCCTAATTCATTATTCCGGATAAGAACATTAGCAGGGCACGAAAGCTCATTTCACAGACATACTAACACTAGTGGACCTGATGTGCATTCCCATCACACTCCTCTTCTGAGTGATGGTATGAGTAAGCAAATGATAGCACTGTCACGTTATTGATGTTATTATTAAAAGCATCCCTTGGTGACCATCACGAGAGTATAATCAGTGTCTAAGATCACTTGAAAACAGCAGCCTAAGTCACTTTTAGCAAACTAGTAATAGCAAAATAGAGAATTAATACATCCAATCGCCCCATTTGAATTTGTGTAAAGTAAGAGAAGCACCTATGCAAGCAAAAAGTCACTGTAGCATCACCAGCTGCAAAGTAATTTCGAAAATTAACAGTTTTCAAAGGACCAAGCAATGGTCTTGGTACTTGCAATGTGAGAGTGGGAGTGAGAAGTTGTCTCACCTACTGATGGGGCCCTCCTGTGGTAAAGGGGACACTCCAGGGTGCCCTGCTGAGTTCGGCCAAACATGGCAGAGTAAACAGCGATCTGCATCCCCCGTTTGCAGCTCAGCCTCATCCTCTCCTCCTCGCAGACCACCTTACTCTTATACTCATCTGTAGAGAGGGACAGAGGGAGAGGACAAAATCAGAACAGACTGCATGCAGTAGTGGACGAAAGTTTGCATACATTTGTAAAGACCATGTACATCATGACAGGCGGGAGTTTTCAATGATTCATATAACTCTTAATTTTCTATGATGGAATGATTGAAGCACATGCATCTTTGTCAGGAAAATCCAAAATGAATTTTGGTTGTTCCATAGATGTATTACAGGTCTTCTGGAAAATGACAACATATACATACAGCAATGCTAACATTCATCTAAATGTCTGCTGGTCATTTTCGCCTTAGTTAGGCAGTTTGGTGGCCATCCACAAGCTGCTGGTTGTATCTTTGACATCTCCTCTACATGAAATTGGCGCATTTCAACAAAATGTATTGGCCTTCTGAGACAGACTTGATGGGGTTTAAGTCAGGACTTTTGAGCAGACCACACTAAAACTCTAATTCTAGCCCAATTTAGTCATTTCTTTACCATTACTGATGTGTGTTTGGAGTCACTGTCGTATTTGACCATCCAACCTTCTGGCTGGTGATTTTAGGTTTTCCTGAAAATATAGAGGTAAACCTCCTTTTTCATTTTTCCACGTACTTTGTGTAAAGAGCATAATACTACCACCACCATGCTCGATGGTAGGCATCACCTTCTTAAATGGGCCCTATTTAAACTGACTCAGAGGAGTCACCAGCTGTAGTCAACTATAATCACTCACAAGTAGTTGAGAGGTCATGCTAATAAGAAAACTTGATTAACAGAACTTTCTACATTAACTGATAATTATGTATATTTATAACCAAGCAGATGTTGTGATTTTTCCTTTAAGAGCAGCAATAATTCTATAAAAGAAACAAAATTCATGATTGTTTTTTTTTTGTGTGTGACAAAGGCATATGTTTTAAAGATTTCATCACAGAAAATTAAGAGTTATAGGAGTCACTGAAAACTCAAGACTTCCATGCCATGATATACATGGTCTTTACAAGTGTATCTAAACTTCTGTTTGTGACTGTTTATTTCCCTTCCATGTAATAATAATTTTAAAAAATCCTGGTAAAATCATTTAACTATTGTGTGATTTGAGGTTCTAACATTTTCTTTGCATGAACTGGTGCTTCTTATCTCTTAAGTTACATATTTTAAATGGCATTTTAAGATGAGATGTATAAAAACATGACTGTTAAATAACTGTTAAATAATTTAGCTTGATCCTATAACTACCACTGTGCAGCAGCTTATATGTATAGAAGACAGAGTAGAGAGTGCAGGTTTCTTTGGGTGTAAACAGGCGGAGGCAGAGTTAGAGTGGACATGTAGAGCCATGCAGAGGCATTCCTCGCACACATCCAGCCACAGTGACCTGTGACAGCGAGAAGCAGCTCCACTGGCCTGCAAATAAAAACACAACAGCAGCCATTCCTCTATCCATGTGGGGAGTGGAACAGGAATGCAGAGAGAAACAGAGAGCGGAGAAAATGGGCCGGACTGGTTTGTTATATCTCCTGGTGATGGATTCACTCTTGGTCCCTCTCACACTCTCTGTTCTCCTTGGCTTCCTCTGTCCTCCATCTACCTCTCCTTTCAGAGGCAGTGACACCTGCCCGTTGCACCTCACTAACACCCCATGTGGCCTTTCTCTCTTACCCCCGAGAAGTCATTGGTTAAGTGACAGTGAACAAAGAGCTGTTGATTGGCCCCGGGGTCCGGTGGAGAAAGAAAAAGTGGGGAGGGCAGGGGGATCAGTGGATTAATGCTCACTTGTGGTCACTCTAGTGTGAACTTTTGCACAGCTCAGTGCGGCTCGGCTCAGCACAGCACTGAGCCCCGAATGGACACTAGAATCTGGGTGGGATTACTGCTCTGTTGTGGCTCCCCTCTGGAGTGATACTCTTAGCTTCCTGGCTCACGGGGAGAAAGAAGGAGAGGGATAAAGGGAGAGGCACGCAAAGAGCATTTTTTCTTTTAAATGAAGCAGCACAGAGGCCAGAGAATTTCATAGACTCTGAGATAGTGTGACACTTAAATCAACATAAAAATTATGAAAGAGTTAGTTAACAGAAGAAACTGGTCAAACGAGAGATAAACTAACATACCATTTGCAATTCTAAAAGATATAGCTGGAAAAGTTCAGCATTTTTCTTATGGTATAGCCTGTGATATAACTTTCCCCCATGGTTTCCACGTAACTCTAGAAATATAGGAATATTAAACATGTCATGTTGTTGCATCAGGTGACACGTTCCTTTATTATGGCAAACATGAGCACTGCAGTTTTAAGGAGTCTAGTGTGTTGAGCCAACACTGTAAATTGGGCTCAACAAATACACTATTTGGTCCCCAGTGTGGATATACACCACAGCCCAATCCTACCTTGGAGTTCTACTAACAGTTTATAAATTGGTACAGGGTAGAGCTTCAGAGCTTAGTCGGTATAATCGAAAACAATATTTTTAACCAGTGGATGTTTTTTTTCTTCAATTCATAACAACATATTTGTCTTCTGTTCTCCTGTGTAATTTTTGCATTATGACAGCTGTTGATTTGTGAATGGGAGTAAGTCTAATTGTCACAGCACAAAAAGATAGTTTTTACACTACGCAAATTTTTGATGCCATCCCGTAACAGCATCTGCGCAAAGCAAAACCACCCGTAGAGTAACACACAGAAGTTATTCTGAACAGAGGCCCTTTACATGTATTTACTTCTCTCCTGCTCCCTGTGCTCACTAATAATGCATTATAGTACAGCCAGACTCCCATTAAAGCTGTTCTCATTTGTAAATCTTTCTGTGTCTGTTGTTAGATAACATACCAAGTATTAAATTGAGACTGAAACATGGCTTATTAAGACTGCATGTTAACCAGCAGTCATGTCCTAGCTGCTGCTCTACATCGCAAAACTCCCAATTTTATAGCAACGTTGTCCGACAAACTGACTATACATGACTTAAAGACACTGGCTGCATGTGCTGTGCATTCAATGATACTCATAGTAAATAGAATGCAATTTGTTTAAATCAATTTGTACTTATTTTTTAAATTAATCAACTTGTATACAAATAACTTAACTTTTTCACTATTTTGAGAAGTTTAATAGACATTTGGATTTCTCTTGGAGTTGCACTACTGTTGGGGTTTCCAGTTTAAGTCTCTAAACCTTTGTGTCCATTTCATACTG
Source organism: Dascyllus trimaculatus (assembly GCA_024666655.1). Lineage (NCBI taxonomy): Eukaryota > Metazoa > Chordata > Actinopteri > Pomacentridae > Dascyllus > Dascyllus trimaculatus. The sequence goes on along the minus strand of CM045455.1, from coordinate 14,746,000 downwards.
TGCTGCACTATACAATGACATAAATTTTGACGAATAAATTAGCTTAAATGAAATGATCTGTCCTTTTTTTTAATAATCTGTACAATAGTAAATAGACAAATCAATAGAAAACTCGTCTTAAACTGGAGTCCTACTACAGGGTAGAGATATGGCTGTTTAGTAGGCAGCATAATAGAATATAGTTTTGGAGTTCCTTTGAGGGTTCATGCTTTAATTTGCTTTGTCCCTTGAGCAAATGAACCTGGTGTATTTGTGACCAAGTGTGGAGGTGTGTGAGAAAAGAGAAAGAATGGTCCAAGCACAGGGAGGGACAGGAGTGTATGTTGCTGTCAGGATATGGGGTGATGAGGGACTTACTAGGTCTGCATTTGTACCAGACAATGAGGTATTTGCTGCTGCCAGGACACTGGTCTGTCCCAAACACGCGGCTGTTGACAAGGACTTGACAGCTCCTTCTGTCCTGGCACTCGTCCAGCATTTTCTAAAGAAGGAAAGAGTGACACAGAGCGGGAGAAGACCAAAGACAGATTTAGAGGCAGGACAATAAGCTGCGATGGCGAGAACAGCAGCAGGCAAACCTAAAACCACTTCAAACGGGCTGCTTATAGCCATGGGAATATGGAGGAGAGGAGCAGGTAAGTGGAAAAAAGAGAACGCGAGAAAGAAAAGTCTGGAAAGCTCCGCTCAAACTCATTTCCTGGCATCGTTTCGCTTCTCTAGTTTCATCATCTTTTAGCCCGCTGTAACCCAGGTGAGCACATTCCAACACAGCACATTCTCCCGTGCTGAAATCCTAGTTGCTTGAGGAATGACTGAATGGATTCTGTTCAGAGCCTCCCCTGACTTTAACATTAAAGGGGTTGCATTAGTTGCAGCACATCAAGGACTGCAGCACTGGGAGTTGCTGCTGCAAAAGTGCTGCGAAACATTTTTGTGCATTTCCCCCTAAAACACATCAAATACATCAAATGTCTTCACTGTTAGTGCATTTAGTGATGTCTGCAGACTTTAAGAATAAGTTCTAATTGTAACAAATCTAAATTAAATTTCCAAGACCAACAATAAATTATACACTCAGTCAAATCAGGGAGCCACAATACTGCACAGGGTAACATTACCATGCACACAGCCACTGTAGTTTCCCACACACACCACCCTGCTACTGGAAATAGACACTGGAACACCATCTGTGGCTGCAAATAGTCCCCAACAAGTGCAATGGTTATGCCTGTCTTAGTAACGTGCTAAAAACTACAGTGTCCAGCTGTTTAAGGAAATTGTTTAGAATTTTTTTAAAACTAAGTATAGTATTTTTTTAACCCTCTGAACCCCAAAGCAAGCAAGAAACTGTCAGCTGAAAGAATCATTAGATTTTCAACTTAAAATGAATCTAAGCTACAATTAGGACATTTCACTCTATTCTACATGTCTCAGTTAAAAATTTACAAAAAATAAACTGATGGCACTAAATCAAATTTTGTGAAAACCAACAGTCACACAGGAAAAATTCTGGGACTTTTTAATGGAGCTGGGCTGAACTGCAGGCAGTGTGTGTAGGAGATAAGAGACAAGGTGGGAAATAAATTAAAAATCTAATGGTAAAATATCTACATGGGTACAGCCAACTTTTCTTTCAGTATAGGTAAGACTTGATGGCGATTTAAAAATGTTGTACATGTTGAATTCAGAATGTCTTTATTTTAGCAAAACACAAAATTTAAGAACTTCAAGTTTCATTTTTTTTCTTTCTTAACCATTTATGGCATTCTAACCCTGTCTACTTCTAACTATGGTTGTATTGGTTCCATAGAGGTGCAGGACTTTATATTGTAGTTAAAAAAAACGGGGGGCCTGCAGAGAATAAAAATGTGAAAGATGCAAAAGAAACTGCTTGGAGTTCCGATGATTAAAGAAAGCAAAAATGCCAATATATTTGCTTGTTACAGGCTCTCTGTACTGTTGAACTGATAATTGCACAAAATTAATCTGGAAAAAAAACAAATATGCTCTGGGAAGTGGTGATGATAACTTTAATTTTCTTTGTCTATTCTATTCATTTATTTATGGGTATTTCATTACAAAGAATTTAAAGATCATTAGATCACCAGCTATCCCTAAGCTAAGCATTTCTATATGGAGACATTCCCACTGTGATGCCAACAGACCAAGGGGTCATGAACAGGTGGCACAATGGGATTCTTCAGGGTCGTGTTTATATGTGTGTGGCACAGCAGTCAGTCTTTCTCTCACCTCCACACAATGCACCTTCTGTGTCTGTGCATTCATGGCTGTCCTGTCTATTATGGAAATTGGTGGGTGTCCTAAAAGGCAGGGGGACCAAGAATAAACCAAACAAGCGGATGAATGCTGAGCAGGATGTGTTTGTGTGTGTTTCTGTTGGTGTTGCAAAGCGGAGCTTCTCGTCCCGCCACATCCCAATTTAGGAGAGGATGCTGAGGCAAAGACCCCATGAAATCGCTTTGTGTCACGGGAACATACAAGCCTGCCTCCTCTTTAGAGAGTGTAATTTGCCGGAAAACATTCCCTCAAAGCGTTACATAATCAGTGGTCCTCCAAACTTTAACCCCTTGGACAATTTGACCATTTTACAGGACACTCTCTCTCAGGGGGGATTTGTTGTCTACAAAAGGGAGGGCTGTGTTTTTGTGTTAAGAGTGGACTAACGCAGGGATGAATGCAAAAGGTGGGATGGGATACGTGGGAGTCTCTGGTAGACCTCAAGTTAATCGTAGCTATTTTAAAAAATGCTTAAATATTATACAATGATGATCTGCTAATGAAAAAGGAATGTGTGAACTCAGTATTTACCTGTAGTGCAGTGGACACAGAACAATATCGATCATCCTTCCGAGTGTTATAAGAACTGAAGAGGGCCTGGTAGTTCTGAGGGCACTGCTGGGGATCAGAGGCCCCTTTTCTTCCGTAGAAAGCTGATTGGACGGTGATGGTGGTGCGGGGAGGACAGCGAACAGACAGGAAGTCTCCGTCACAAGCCTGCTCGGTGTAGTTCCTCAACACTTTGGACAGGTAACCTATCAGACAGAAAGACGTAACTGATAGTTTAAACATCACTGAATGCACAAAACATTGCAATTTCCCGATATTGCATTGCAACTTACACCGATCAGCTACAACATTATGACCACTGATAGGTGAAGTGAATAACATTGATCATATTGGTACTATGTGGTGTTCTGATGGAAAACCTTGGATTTTAACATCCTTGTTGATGAGACTTAGACACCCAAATAAACATTGTCCCACAACAAGCACACTCCCTCATGCAAATGAAAATCCCAAATGTCACTGGTCTACCCCCACAGGAAAATGCACCCCACCATATGGAAAAAACATCAATCAGGAACATCTATGTTGATTTGACCTCCAAACTTCCTACACCCCATTCTGATCAAGCATCAACAGGATGCAGTGGAACAAGTTTGATTGACAGAGGCTCCACTGCACAAACCAGAGTACCCAAAGGATCCAGTGTCAACGTCCTGGTTCCAGACCCCATAGGACACCCTGATAGGTCCTGTTGTCCATGTCCAATGGTTCAGAGCATTTCTGACCACATAAGAGGGACCAACACAATATTAGGCAGGTGGTCATAATGTTATGCCTGATCAGTGTATATTGTAGGCATTACATGTGCAAGTACAAGCATTCTTAGGCTGTTTAATTCCATTTTACTACAATTAATCGACCAGACCAAAGATATTTTGTTCAAATCGCCACCTAACTCCTAAATATATGCATATGCAAAGAGAGCTGGTAGCATGTTGCATTACTATGCATGATCTCTTCTACATAATGGAGGATTTCCTCGGTCATTTGGTTATGCTGCATATCTGCACGCCTTGACAGATGACTGCTTACATCTCAAAGATGCCTCCAGGCCTTTAATACAACACGGGGAGAGCAAAGCTTGTTCAGCTGTTAGTGTCGGCCCTCCGGTCATGGCTGTAGAACAAACTGTTGTTTTTGATTTTTAAAAAACAAAAAAAAAACCTGCTGAGGAAGATTTTTTTTTATTAAAGTCTGACATTATTACAGTTTTTGTACAAGGATAAAGTGCATACCGAACTTGGCAACAGACATCTAAGAATAGTTTATAACAGCAAAACCCTACCAGGCAGTGCAGTGATCAGCTTATTTATTCATTTATTACAGAACAGTTTTGTTACCAAGTGGTTCTGGAGCTGCATAAGGAGCTCTTTCTTAACTCTTTAAATGTGCTGCTCTTTAGGCTCAATTTCTATTATGTCATTTGCTTGCAGCACACAAGATGTTTTTTTTAGACTCCGAATAGAAACATTACAAGAACCATTTAATGGAACAAGTAGAGAGTTAAGAAACTAAATTAAAGAAAATGAAAGAAAGGCTCAAATTCTTTGAAAACTAAAGTCCATCAGCAAACTCCACTATCCCATTAAGAGTCTTTGAGAGCTGCCAGTCGACCCGTCAGTCACTCAGGAGAACTGAACCCATCACAAAGGCACCATTAACATTCCAGTCCGCGAGAAGGAAACGCAGATAAAGGAGAGAGCTGATCCCCTGGCCACCGTCATATAATGTCTCTCTGGACTTATCTGGCCCATATATGAGCCAGCCGCTGCACAATTGATTAACTCAAAACGTAAAAAGCTGATTTCCCCGTCTCCTAAGACACTTTTTTGTTAAACCATGTGGTAAAAGATGTTAGAAATCTAACTATTTTAACAGCTTGAAACAGCTTACAATGTGAGACCAAACATCTAAATGTTCTGCTAATACACACACACACACACACACACTCGCAAAGTAGACACACTGTGATTCAATTACCATTATTTGGTTAGTGTTTGGTAGCAAAGAGGAAACAACAGTAAAACAGCGTTCTCTGACACACACATTAGCACACGTGCAAAACACACACACACACATTGTCCCCTTATCACCATGGCCACAGTTAAAAGGAGGAACAGAAACGAGAGACATTCTGGAGCTTTGAAAAGGTCAGCCGGGCTCTAAATAGAGATGGTTATTAACCCACCAGCTCTCAGGATTCCACCTGTGGATGTGGGTTGTGAAAACGAAGAACAGGTGGACATTAAATCTTTAAGTTCTGCATACCATATTGCTCAAATGTGAACTAGAATCCAAGCACAGCAGATGCTTTTATTGTAGCTGAGAGTTATATTTCTAAAGCTCATTTTATTTACCTGTGTTTTTCCATCTGCCACACATGCTGTAATATATGAGCATTTAAGTGTTTGGACTTAAAAGATGAAAGACGTTTCATTGTACAGTGATTTAGAAATCGCACTTGCGGCACCATTATTGCAATTTTGGTTCTTTTAATTGCGTGGGCTTAACTTGTCTCTCACAGTAATATCACACACAGGTCTGTTTCGCCCTGCTGCATTCCTCGCAGGGTGAGAGGGAACTTGGCATTCCCCCCTGGCAAGTGGGACCACACACACACACACACACACACACACTCACACACATGCATACAAAACGTCAACACAAACAACGTGGCAGGAACAAGTCTTGCTGTTTGGCTCTCCAAGCACTGGGTGTGTGGCGATGGCGCAACAGTATCACATTATTCCAGGCGCTGGTTTTCTTGGCACGGCACCGGTGCCCATGAGAGGCCACCAGTTTTGCCCTCTGGTTAGTCAGGCATTGAGGAAGGTTGTGTAACCATGGAAATGGACGAGGTTAGGAAAGGGGTAAAAAAAAAAGATAGATACATGAATTCTCCACTCAGAGGAAGAGTTTCTCAAGTAAGAGCGACCCTTGAGCAACAGTTTGAGCGCTACAAACGCACCGATGCACCTTCCTCCACCCCACAAAGGGGGACTGTGAGTAAAAGGCAAACAGATTATCTCACACAAACCCTCAGGTGCTTTCTAAAGAATCCATTTCTTCTTTTTTTTTTCTCACCACCGTTCCACCCTCCTCCCACTCTCGTCTTCAGGATCATCACTATTGTTCCCCTTCGCCCTACCTGTTGACTGAGGCCTCCTTTCAAGGCCGACAAATCAGATGGCGTTGTGGCACCTGTGCAGACCGCCCAGCCAATGACAGGTGTCCCTCAAAGGCAGAAGGCTGAACAATGCTGGAGGAACACCCAGGCGTCTCTGCTTCTTTTTCATGTGGGAGCCAGACTCCTTCTTTAACTAGCTCCCTGCCCTTTCCCCCCTTCAACAAAAGCTCTGCACTATTATGTCTGCCGGTTTGTTTGTTCGCTCATTAAAAGACAGGAGGTTGTGGTCGCCGTGCCGTTCGTGTGCAAACAGCTCCGTCTTGTCATGAACTAGATTTGAAAGGTCTGTTTTAATCTCTGCACAAGCAGCGCAGGGATTTGTTATAAGCATAGACGCAGACGACCGCACCTGCCTTGTTCTCGTCTCTGCTGCCCAACACAGATGAGGATGTCTCGTCATATGATGCAACTTAACCTGTCAGTGAACAAAGAATGTCCACAGCCAATCATAAAGCTAAAAAACAAAAAAAAAATCACTTATTAGCTCCTCGTTTGCAGTCATGTGATAACCCTAAAGCATGACCCGGTGATGGAGGAGGTCAGGTATGATGGAGATTAGTGACAGGCCGTTGTGTTGTGTCAACATGACACAGAAAAGAGGCCTGTAGGGGAAGGGTTTCCTTCCTGGAAACACCGATTAGTCACAAACTGGTGCGGATCACATACCATTGGGAGAATATGGTTGAAAATATTTACTCATGACTTCAAGGAACATGAAGTGCCCTCCCCCGAGATGGGGCCTCCGCTGCAATCTTACCTGCCTCTCCATTCAGGTCAGCCCGGGAGGAAGCTTTAACTAATTCTCCTCATGGTCCACTAAGCTGAGGTGTTCAGTGTCTGCTCAGGTACGTCTGACATGAGGAGGAGGGAGGTGGAGAGTCAGTCTGTTATTCACGCTCAGGGCTTTCCCCTGTTTTCAAAAGATGCCTCCTCCTCCTATTGGCCAGGCCTGAAGAATGAGCCATGTACCGCAGCTTTAAGCATTACTGACGTGTCATAATAGCTTAATGCTACTTATTATTCAGCTGCTTACTCCTTTAACTCATATTGCTCGTGAAGTAATGTTTGCAAAGCCTCTTGCATTAGGCAGGAATGTATAATATTGCAGAATATTATGAGATTACAGCTCAGATTAATGCTACAAAAGAGCATGTTTACATTGCAGTTTAGAGATAATCAACAGGCTGTAGCAATAAACTGCAATTCAAAGATCTTGTATGAATAATAAACTTATATCTGTAGCGACACCTCAAAAAGCATTCCACAGAAGCAAAGTCATCGAGACGTTCTTGAGGGCTGCAGAATCAAAGGCTACGCTGCGTTTCATCTCGGTACATTAGGTATTTAGGCATTTACAGCTTCATAACTTTATTGGTGTTATTTTAAGCAAATTATAGCCATCAAACCATCAAATGTTCAAAGACACAGAGCAGCAGGCCCCACTGCTGAAGGAGGAATTCCCTTTAAGTGGTAATTTCTGGGAGGTTACCCTCAAAGACACAGGTTGCACTCCAGCAAACGCTGTGGAGATGAAGAGGGAACGAAGAGAATGATGAAAAGCAAAGAATAAAACAAATGATGGAGATGAAAAGCAGTTGATAAAGACATAGTCAGCCTTATGAAGATGTGTTCCATTTCCTAAAACAAGGCAATGAGAGGTTGGTGGTTTTTATGCGAACAGGAGAACACAAAAAATAGCATATTGGTCCTGAGAAAGAGGAAGACGGATCTTTTAAAAGCAAAGCCACTGCTTACAGGATGTGGCAGAAGAGGTCTAAAGGCCAGAGCTGGTGGCTTTAGGCCCTGTAGTAATTACTTTTCTCCACAAACCACAGAAACAGTGCAAAGGCCTGGAGCACGGCATGACTTTCAGATAAAACAACCGCTGGTTGTAAATCAGACGAGGTCAAAACTCTCCAGCCTGAAGGTGAACATTCTATTATGAGAGCTGAATAAGACAGGTTGATGAGGTGTGCCGACATGAAATTAGATAAAGAGAAAAATGAGCAGAAGTTCACAAAGATGCCACAAAGAACAAACTGAGACACAATAGGCATGATGTCAAAGGAGAGCGGCCAGTAGCTGCTGCTGTAAACATGCCAAGTACAGTCCTCACTGTTAAGCCATTCAGATTTGGGTCTAAAAAAATGCATTCCTAAAATACATGGCATTCCTCTGCTTACAATACATTAGTCTTGGTATTATAGTCACGTTTCGGATTAGCCTACTTTCTAGGTAATCGCACTATGGGGGTGAAAAAGTGCACCGAGATATGTTTGCAAAATCCTACGCATTTAAATCTGACATTAGGATTACCTTTTAAACTACTCAAGTACTGTAAATGGGTCATTTATTAAGAGTTGTTTCAAAATCTGCAGTGCAAAGTGAATGTAGCTAATGAAACAAGCAGAAGTGTTGTTACTATAGTTTCTTTTACCCTCTTTGGTATAGTAAAAAGGCTGCTTCCCATGCACATCAGTGTGCTACACGAATGTAAAATTTTTCTTCTGCAACATTTTTCCTTATTTCACATGAGAGAGTATTTGTGTTTTTGTCTGTTTTCTCACTCATTTGATACAGACATTTCATATATAAACTGATTTAGAATTACCATCTTAACTCCAAAACGTGCCAGCACATTTGAAAGGTATAGTCTCTTCCAAAAAAAAAATCAGTACAAGAACTACATTTATCAGCGCTATTGTTAGATTTTAAACTTTCCTTTTCATAAAAATAATTGTATGATATGCAGATGTTTTAGGGGAATTAACCAAATCTAAGGTTAAAATTGTTACATTTCATCAAAATCACTTCATTCTACATGTGTCATTTTAAAATTTGCCAAAAATTAACCATTATTAGGCTGCTGTATAGCTCCCTGAGTTGAGGTGTTGCCATGTGGGTTCGAGTCCGGCTCACTCTCTTCCAGTACAATTCGGAGCTTTGCCATGTACAGAAGTTCGCGGACGACATGGCGATCGTTGGATGTGTTAGGGGTGGGCAGGAGGGTGAGTACAGAGAACTGATCCAGGACTTCATCGCATGGTGTGACTCCAACCACCTGCTCATCAACTCCAGCAAGACCAAGGGGATGGTGATAGACTTTAGGAGAATCGGGACACGGCCTGAACCCGTTCAGATTAAGGGAGAATGTGTGGAGGTGGTACACACCTACAAATACCTGGGAGTGCAGCTGGATGAAAAACTGGATTGGACTGCCAACACGGATGCCCTGTGCAAGAAAGGACAGAGCCGTCTGTACTTCCTCAGACGGCTGGCGTCCTTCAAAGTCTGTAAGAAGCTGCTACAGATTTTCTACCAGTCTGTGGTAGCGAGCGCCCTCCTGTATGCTGTGGTGTGTTGGGGGGGCAGCCTCAAGAAGAGGGACGCCGCACGCCTGGACAAACTGGTGAGGAAGGCAGGCTCTGTAGTTGGCTCAGAGCTGGACAGCCTAACATCTGTGGCAGAGCGACGGACGTTGAACAGGCTCCTGTCCATCATAGACAATCCACAGCACCCACTGCACAACACCATCTCCAGACAGAGGAGCAGCTTCAGTGACAGACTGCTGTCACTGCCCTGCTCCACTGATAGACTGAGGAAATCATTCCTCCCTCACGCCATGCGGCTCTTTAACACTTCTCGGGGGAGACAATAGAAAGACAATAAACCCTGGACTTGTTGCACACTCACACAAGCACTGAGGCACAGACACACACACACACATTCTCACACATACACGCACACAAGCACTCATGCACTTTACCACATGCGCACACACATTTATATTTACAGACTGTGATGTGACTCTTAATACCACTCAACGCATGGCTCTCTAGCTTATATTTTTATTTTATTACCATTATTCTAATTCTACTACTTATATTATTTGTACTTTTATTATTACTACTCTTTATACTGCAAGCTGCTGGAACTGTAAATTTCTCTTTGAGATGAATAAAGTATCTATCTATCTATCTCTATCTATCTCCTCTATAGCCCCTTTCACCCTGTCTCTCTCCCGCTATCAACAAAATGGAAAAAACTCCCCCCAAATTTTATATATATATATATATATATATATATATATATATATATATACATTAATCACTATTACCTGTTTTTGTTAACTGGGTTGAACTGCAGGCTGTGTTTACTGAGCAGGTAGGGAAATGTGTACAGAAAAAAATTCAAAAGTATAAGTAGTAAAATATCTTACAGCATGTAGAGTCGCTATTTCCTATTATTAAATTATTGGTAACGCATGTGGATACTTAATGTTATACATACTCGTTCCAGCTGTTTAGAATTTTTGTGAGGTCAATAATGAAAGAAATTCAAATTTAATTGTTCTCTTTTTTTTATGATTTATGGCATTGTAAAACTTTGTTAGACTGCACAGCAGAAATGTTTGAGCTCTCACTACTTCTGGTCATGGCTATGCTGTTTCCATAGAGCTGTGGGGCTTTATATTTCGTTAAAACGAGCCCACAGTGAGTAAAAACGTGACAGAAGCTTGGGGTTCAAGCAACTTTTCAATCAAAATCTGATCAAACCACACTGTTTGACACTGTCATTACACCATCTGAATAAACATTTGTAATAAAATGTGAAAAGAATGAGTGGGAAAGTGTAGTGAAGGGGAGAAGGGGTCATGACTGTATGGACACTACTAATAGTTTGCATGTGGTGGCTGTTGTACTGTCTGAGTTGCAGACTTGAGTAGGTCCCGAACATGCTAATGTACACAGACACACTGTACACATAGTTAATGAGTAGGTGGGGTGTGGTAGCTGTGGGGGCTGACTCACATGAGACTGGTTTTAACCCCCAGCACTGGTTTTGCTCTCTGGCTTTGCACTGAAACCCACTGAGATAAACCCAGCATGTGTCACATTTTGCTATTAAACTAAAGACTGATCAAACAACAGCTGATGAAACTGGAGAAATAGTGAATAGAAACGGTAGGAAACCCTGCCGAGTGAGACAAACAGCATGAGGCAGACTTTACTGCAAATAAAAGGAAACATGAGGGTTCTGGTGATTATTAAGGAGGCATATTAAGATGGTTAACATTTATCTCTGGGTGTGTTTGTGTGTGTTTCTTTGAATAGGGGTGAAACTAACTTGTCATTTTGATGCAACAATGTCATACGGGTGCATACAGCTCTTAGGTTCTACATTTATTCTCACCTTTTCCAGCCTCTTATCAGCATTATCAGTCAGATATGAAAACAAAACCAATTCACATGTTTCGATTTGCTTCAGTGATGCACGAACATTCTGTGGTTTGGAATCCAGATGCAGAGGAGGAGTGCCTGTTTATCCAGTTTTTTTTTTTTCAAAATCACCACATGGGCTCGCCTCATGGTGTGCATCAATATCCTCAGGCGACGGTCACCTTAATTTAAATGGCAGAATTGCAAACACATCCCCCCCCCATTTCCTTCCCCCCAACAGACAGGGAGAACGGAGCAGCTGAAGTCATTAAAACCGGAGACACAAACACAAACACTCTACTTGCCCGGTCCTCTCCTCCTCCTCCTCCTCCTCCTCCCTGTGATGCCTTATCTTTCTAACACCTAAACACACACAAACTTCAACCTGTGGGACATGAATAACAAACTTCCACTCCCACCTCTGCCCCCGGCTTTCCAGAACATAGCTCATTTATTTATTCACAACATGACGTATGAATTTAAAAGCAGCAGAGTGTTTTATCGCCTAAAGGTCTTCAAGGGATGACGCCATAAAAACAGTTTTTCATACCAGCACAAAAGATAATTAGGGCTGAAAAGAAGATCTGGCAAGAGAAGAAAATACATTAATTTCAAGCTGAAAGACCTAATGAATAGATATGGGGCAAATTATAGGGAAAAACCAAAATAGAGTGTCTTAGTAAGGTGTTGAGTCCCCACAATCCCACAACAACACACTATCTCTCCCAAAAGAGTCAAATAGTAAGGGGTTTGCTTTAGTTGTTTCCAGCAAAAAGAAAGAGATAAGTGAAGATCAAACTGATAAAAATGTAGGACTGTCACATGTTAAGTCAGGCACAAATCAGGAGGGACGGGGAATTCATGCTGTGGGAACAACATGATCACAACAACTCATCCAAGGAAACAAATCCCAGCTCAACAATCTACAAGAAGCTTAGACTGACAGTCAAAGTCAATCCCGGTCATTTTCTAAACAAAGCCAGGCTTGATATTTCTGGTTATCGATGTTAGCTGACCCCTACGGACAATGAAAGGATGTCCACCTGTGGGTCTGTTGTCTGGAGTCCTCCTGGGGGGGTAAATTGGTATAAAACATCTGCCGGCTAGAAGATGTCCTCACGGTTTGACAGTGGCCGCTAAGTCTCCCTGAGGGACTCCCCAAACCTAAACACCAGTCCCGCCCAGGCCATCCCATGACCTCTGTTAACACGTGCCTCTCCTCGTGACCTCTGCAGGTCAAAGGGCACTAGGCAAGAGGACACTTTTACTCCAGTTTTCTGAGCATGTGTGTTTCTTCTCCCATCACTGAGACGGGATGATGGGGTGTGAGGCTGAAGGGTGAAATAGTGGGGGGTGGTATAGACTGAGTGTATGTGAACCTTCACTAGATGCCCAGACGCCATACACAGAATCTGTGTAACAGAGAGACACGGAGAAAAATGGGGAGAAAGAGCCAGAGGAGGGCAGATCTGTCATTTTAATGGTCACTTTTACGGCCTGGGAGAGTTGGGCGGCAGCCAGACTGCCCATCACTAACTGCACTCCAGCAGACACCACACAGATGCATCAGTGTGTGAGCTTTACTGTCACAAAAGCGAGCGACAGATGTATCCTTCCTCAGCCGTCCCCACCACAACGGATTGGACTGAAGTGATTGCTGGGTGGGGCAGTTGTCGCCTGAGGCTCAGAGAAGTGAGCTTTTAACCGAGAGGTCATCATGTGGATGATTCCCTGTCACTCATTTACTCTGCTAATGTGCAGTTTAGTTGGAGACACTTATGACTATTTGTAGCAATTGGTTTAAGAGTTAGATTTTGAGGGAACACTAAAGGAATCCCAACGGCAACATGTTTTTTGCGGAAAAACTAATTGCCCTTTAAGGAAAAGAAAATCACACACATCAACTTTAAATCCTAGTTTAACAATACTATAAATACAGCAAATACAGAGGAGGTTGAATAGATAACGAAGATGTTTGTCTAAGTTGATCAACAAACCAATACTGACCCTTTTTCTTTCAACCCTCACCCTAACTAGTCTAGGCAGATGACCCTCCCTGAACCTAGTTCTGCCAATTTTATTTCTTCCCACTGTCACCAAAGTTTTTGCCCAAAGGGAATCATAGCATTTGTTTCGGTTTCTCTCTATAATACAATATTGTAGTATCTCGACATTACCATGTGAAATGCCCTGTGCTGACTTGTGTTGTGAATTGACACTATATAAACAGAACAAATTTGAAAGGTGTTGCAAGAGAATTTTACTCAGTAGTAAAAGTATTTCTCAATATTGTCTCCACAATAATTTAACTTCAGTATTGGTTTGTGATATGGTCAACAATGATATTGATTTGATTTGATTTAATTGATTCTGAAGCACATGCTGTTGCAACACTTTGAGCCATAGCAGCAAAAATACAGAATGTGAAAGTAAGTCAGTTTACATCGTTCACTTGTTTGGACCTTTGACTTTTCAATCAAAAAATCATCCTCACAGAAGTCAAATGGGCAGTCAAATTCCCTATCCAAGTCTTGAAATTGTTCCCAACTGTCAGTTTCCTATCACTGTGTATGCAGAAAATAAATTAGATATTTTCCTTCCTGGACATTCAAAATAACAAAGCATTTTGCAGCACAAGTCCTTCTGTTACACTCTGGCTGTATGCAATTGTTGGGATTCCTTCATCACTTCCTGCCCTTCTCTATTTTAGTCAAAAGCCCACAAACTCCCTCCCCAATCACATTAATCAGTTTTAATGCAATAACAGCAAGACAGCATAGCTCTATCAAGGTTCAGGCATGTGCTGTAAAGAAAAGAGAGATATTTCCTTTTTTTAAAAAAAAGCATGGGAGTGAGTGAGCACTGAAAGGGCAAGCTTTTTGGGGGAATTAACAAGCTTATCTGGGGGGCTGTTCTGTGAAAACAAGCAATAGAACAAGTCATGAAGAGCTGAGTGAGTGAAAAGCAGCCTGAAGGGACTTAACGTGGAGATCCACTTCCATTTACAACAAACCCAGACAGACCTGCAGGACTGATCAGACTAAATGTGAAAGCTTATCTTCCTCTAGTCATTCAGAGTTCCAGGTTTTTAGTTTGTACAACAAAGTCAGCAGCTACTCATACACTCCTTGCTGTACTAGTATGACAGTATGATGACTGTCAGTATGGGATAATCAGGTTTTGTTTCAATTCTAAAAGTATAAAAACAACAACATAATGCCCTCACAGAGTCCGATGTGTGATGTCAACAACTGACTTCTGTAGTGGAATCAAACTGGCTAGCCTGTTGAAGCTCATTCTCTTTTTATATACTTTTTATTATTGTTTTCAATTTTACTGTCACTTTAAATTACAATACAGCCTCATATTGATACAGAGACATTATGAGCAGCAGTTAAAGTTGAATATTGGTCTTTATCTTTGTCTGTTTTCTCTCTTCCTTCACCAAACCTGGTCAAGGCAGATGTCTGCCCTCCCTGAGCCTGGTTCTGCCAGAGGTTTTTCTTTCCTATTTAAGTGAAGTATTTTCTTTCCATTGTTGCCAAATTTTCAACTTACTATAAGCACCCTAAGATGACTTATGTTGTCAACTGAACAATCTTCTTGCGCATGACAACTACTGCTATCAGCAAATATTTCAATCACCTGTTTGATTGTCACAGTAGGTATGTGATTGAAAGCAATGAAATTTTCTACAGCATTCATGGTCCCAAGAGAATTTAGCCATGTCTACACCAATACTTTACAAAACACATAACCTTTCAAAAGCTTACTTAAGGTTATGGAAGCTTGGGATCGTTAAAATGGAGACTTATGGAAATGCTGCTCTACCCAGTTTCAGTTTGAAAACAGAGAACTTTCTGCAAACACAGACTTTCAAACAGCCACGTTTGCTTCCTGATTAGGTCTTATCAGTCACTGTGGGTCCTTCCCTGATTCTTAAAGTCCGTCTTACGAGACCCTTTTCAGGGAGAAAACAAAGCCATCAGCCTGTGTTGCTTCCTTTCAGTAACAGTTCCACCTTGTTGTCAGTCCAAGCAAAGAAACTTTTGGCCTTAGTTCTGTTTTCTTCCTCTGTTGTATTATCTGCAACTAAGCAACCAACCCTCTGCGTCTTGTTTACAGCAGCACATGCCTGCCTACTATACCTGTATGTAACTCTTGTAGCTCATCTTTTCCTCATTTGTAGTCACTATTATTGGAATTGTGTCTAGTTTGCTACATGACTCCAGAATTAATTTTCTAAACAAACCCCTATTTCCTCATGAAACCATTTTGAGTAACATATAGTCAGCCAGCAGCTTCATATCCTTGACTATACTGTACTTCAAATGGACAAACATGCCATCTAGAAATACAGCATCAAGCAATATATTTCAGACTTTAGGCCACATTGTGCAGTTCCACAGTGCTAATTTGCAAGTTTTGCTTTCTATTTTGATTATATCATGCTAAAAAAAAAGGAGTGAATGCAATCTGAGTTTGTGTGGTACAAATGAATTAGCTTCAGGAAGGGGGAAAACAAGGAAAAATCTGTCTCCTCCTCTATCTTGCTCCCTCCCCCCTTACCTGAGCTCGCCAGAGGGGCCAGTAAGCAACAGATTAGCAGTGCTTTGGGGAGCGGGCTGCTGTAGCGTGCTGTAATGCAGACTGTCAGTCCGACACAGTTGGGGGGCTACACAATGCCTCCTTGTTCAGACTGGCCCTTCTGCGCCCCACCTCTCTACCTCGCCGTCTCCCTCTGTCTCCCTCCAACTCTGCCTCTGGGGGTTTTAATCAAACTATAAAAACTGAACGGTGTTCCAAATGTGATGTGGGTTTTTTTTTTCCACTGAAGAAAGCATGAGGTGAGGAAAAGGATCAAGGGATGGAGTATGAATCTTTTTTTTTTTTGTGAAAAACTACACCAGATCAAGGCGGACATGTCGACTCCGAAACCAAACATAAATCAGCTCCCAGGAAACACAGGCAAAGACAGAAAAGAGAGGAGGAGGAGGGGCATCAAAGCATGGTTGACATTCTCCAAGATGCAGGGGCAAAAAAAGAAAGGAAAAAGGTGTGCGTACCGGTTTTTACATGTGCATGTGTGCATGTCATGGGGCCTAATTCCAGCACATAAGTGGGGTGGGCACGAGGAGATAAATGTAAGCATTCACACCCACCATTCCCTTCCCCTACCCAGTTTCATGCTCAAACTTAACGGGGCAAAACATTCTGTACCCTCACAGCTTGTTCTCCTTGTGCTCTCTGAGTGTGTGATCAGAATATGACAAATGAGACTGCATTCTCAATTAATTGCTCAATCGTTGCCTAAACACAGACAGCGGAGATGTGGAGATAGTTTGCAGCTGCACCGCCGGGGTGCCACTCAAGAATCTTCTTCGCACATTTCTCCCTCTGTTTTCTTTGGGGCTTCTGACTCCCCCCTCATGCAAGAGAAGGCAAGTGCAAACACACACCTGCCATGTGTATGTATACATCTCTTTACAGGTAAACGGTTTAGGAATTAGACCCCCTTCTTCTTTCTTCCCTCCCCAATAATAGTTATTACTACAAAACCATCCAGCTCAGCATCTGATTGGGTGATTTGGGTGGTATTGACAGAAACTTATGCACAATAATGATTATCATATTAAGGGCTGACTGGTGGAGCAGCTTTCTGCAGATAATAAGCCTTGATTATGAGTCCAGCCCTTCCCAGTTGACGGTTACATCTCAACCTACATTAGTATTTAAAACGCAGCCTGGATTTCATTTGGAAGTTTCACCCCGAAATCAGCTCTGAGACACTGTCTGTGACACCGACTCTCACTCAAATTATAGCTTTTTAAAAAAACTTTCAGCAGCCAGTGTAAGCCCTCAGTCAACACGCTGATAACAGTCCATTACAGAACAGTATATTGCGGAGATGCTTTCACACCAGTTTGGTTCTTTGGAATCAGACCGTGGAAAAAACACAACGTCACCTGGAAACAGCCATCTTGCATCATCAGCATGCAGGCACCCACGTGGTGAAATCAAAGAGTCCACAAAAAGTGACTATGAGTATTATTTACATTATTAGACTGCAGGCCGGTTATGTTAGGAATAATGACAAACTACTAGGACCAGGATGAAGCAGAGGGGACTTCCACCATAATATTATTGAGGGCTCGTCACTGTTTGGGAACCAATGGGACAGAAAAATGTGCACTTTCTTACTCTTAACCATATTTTCACACATCTGGGTTTGGCCACAGAAGAAGAGTTCAATGCTCTTGCACCAAAAATCTTAATGGGAAAATGCACAAGAGTCCATGTGAACTGGACCAAACAGGTTAAATGTGAAAGCACACTGAATAACCAACTTCATGTGGTTAAACCAGAGAGATGTTATGAGGCAGAGACTCACCACCAAAAGAATCCTGAATAGAAAACTATGACAGAATTCTATAGCGCCAAAGATGTCGGTTGTTTGTCCCGCCCCTCCCATAAAGTAGCCAATCGTGTGCTTTGTAACAGCAGACCTGGAAAACATCCAACCAATCATGTTGCTGAACTGTACGTAGTAGAAGCATAACTTTTTACGACTTATTTTGGGGCAAAGTCGCCGAACATTTTAGACAGTTGTCATCAGATTTAACTGGTGAGTCTATACATGCATCAGTGCCTCCAGGAATTCGTGATGTTGCGATCGCAACAGTTGACGCAAATTCAACCAATCTCTGTGAATTCTGCGCAACCTTGCAATTTTGTCCAATCACCACGACTTTTCTGCAATTTTGGCCAGCTTCCTGTGAGTTCCGCCAATCATAGCAGTCCCCAGAGCAAACGTAATGCACGTACGTCACCGAATTCACAAGCGAAAATCATCGATTGACAAACACTTTTCTACCGCGAAACATATTGGGAGAATGGGTGAAACGAGTGGACCACAGACCAGACAAATCACCTTGACGGAAGCTGTTGCATCCAGATATCCCACAATTTCATCGCAACAAATACGCTTAAAACATCGCAACGTACATCGCAATTTTTTAGAAAAGCTGCCGCGAACTCAAGCATTTTAGGCCACAACATTCTTGAAAAACGCCCGCGAAATCCTGGAGGGACTGATGCATTCATATTTTTGTCTCAGTGACAACTGAAATTCAAGTTTTGGCTCTCTTCTGATTGATTTATATAAGGACCTGGCTTTGGTAGCTCAAAATAACTGTCCAGGGGCAAGACAAAGATGACTGCCAAGTGGTGAGACTTGATCTAGAGGCTCCTCCACACCAAAAAATTTTTGCAACCAAAAAACTTTTTTACAAAAACACTTTTAAAACAACTTTCCAGAAAAAACAAAATATCATCCCAGTGAAAGTTCAATGGGACAGCAGAAATATCCATTTAACTAATATATACTACTCAGAATACCTTCACTGATGCCTGATGAGAACAGCTTGCTGTGTGTCTGTTCTTTGTCTGGTACCACACATTACTGACATACCTCCACTTAATTTAGTGTAATATTGTCCCAACAGCAGCCAAATCATTTATTACCTCAGTCAGGATGTGATCTCTTTCCACACATATTTTGGCAACGAGACAAACCTCAATTCTGATTGGTCCAGGTTAATAAGGCTTATATGCCACAACCTGACTAACACAAAGCTCAGCTTAAAAGCTGTGTCTGCTTTGAACACCTTTTTACATTAATCATGTCAACGTTTTTGTGTTCAAAGCTTAGCCCTTTCATTGTGCTTCTGGTGAAAAAAGGCAGATAAGAGACTTGATTTATTTAAAAAAGAAACTAAAACTTTTGAATCGCTCCACTGTAAAAACCAACTTCAAAGCTTCTCTTGTTTGCTGCAGCGCGATGTGGGATCGTTTAATTTTCCTCGTGCCAAATCTAAAATGAGTGGAGGAGAAAATTTGTTTCCTGTTGTAAACACCCATCTGTCATCACCAACACCACTTGTTGTTCCCCCATGATGTCAAGCGCTGCTTTATGTGCTTGTTTATGTACTTATTGTGTCCCGGGGGAGAAACTTGCACAGTAGGTCACATCTTTCATCACTATTGCGTTGTGCAAAGCCAGACTTCCACCTTAAATTACACATACGAACCCACACACTGTGCTGTAACTGCACACATCTACGAGTTATCCACATTACATCTCCAAGCTGTCTGCACCCAAAGGCTCTTTAGTTTCCCCATCTCCCTTTACTTATTAAACTGTGGTTGTAGGATATGCCTTTTAACTATCATTTAAAGATTTGATGTACACTGTTATAGTCTGTCTTGGGCATAAACTGTATACGACCATCACTGCTCAGCTATTAATGTTACATGTAACACAACGCACATAGCTACATGTCTCAAATATCAGCTGTAAATTCCTGGCAAGCAAAGTACACTAATATAAAGTTTAACACATGTCTGTCTCAGTTACAGCTAGCCTTAAATAAACCTTTTATAGGATGTGCTGTAAAAAGAAAAATTGCATAAAAAACTGTTAAACTCTGACAACAAGGATGCCTGATAAAAAGTTTAATATGGTGGAATTCTGTATTCAAGAAATGTAACAAGCAGTGACAATAACAGCAAATATCTCTAAATTAGTAATACCGTCTGCATATTTAAATACAGTGAAATTGTGTCAATTTACAGTCAAATGCTGTAAAAAAATATTATTTGTATTTTTTCTTCTTTTTTAAATTTTGATGTGGATGTTATTTATAGTTTTGTCCTGTTTTTTGGGGTTAGCTTTCTAAATGTAGACTTTTTTCTGTAGTAATACCAGAAATTATGTGGAATTTATCAAAACAGAGAAATTCTACATTTTAAAAAACTGTTAAACTGTTTACCGCTTTTCAATACTTAATATACAGAATTTTTCTTTTAAATAACAGCAGAAATCTGTAAAATAGTGATTTTTTTCATATAAATACAGTAAAATAATGTCAATTTCGGGTAAAATGTCAAAGAAAAAATTATCTTTTGCAAACATACTAATTTTTTGATGTGGATTTTTTTTTTTACAGTTAATATGTAAATTAACTGTCATGATTTTACTACACATAATCTGTAATTTAACAAAGATTTTTTTAAACAAAAAAATTCTAAAAATAACTGTATACTGTTAAAAAATGTAGGTAAAACAGTATTAAAAAAATTCTATTTTCAGTGTGATTTTTGATATCTACAGCTATAGCACAGTTCAAATAACCAAATCAATGTATCTCACACTAAAAGTTTCCAACTGAATCATTTGCATATCTTCTCTCACTGTTTTGTGGGCAAAAAGCCATGTACAACACATCCAAGAAGTCACTGAGCTAAATACAAAACTTTCAGCTTTAGTTTTATCCATGTTTGTTGATGAGTTCTATTTAAATGTAAAGTAAACTTCAGTCTCTCAGATTTTATGAAAAGAAAGGGGATTTGAAAGGATTTGTGTTTGATAAGCAGATTCGGAACATTCAGATTAAATAAAACGCTGTAAACCTAGCTATATCCCCGTGCAACCTGCCTGCTCTCAGCACTGAGGTGGATTTAACAGATAAAAATCAATGAAAGGATCTTAGATTAAACTTCATTGTTGTGAGCTCCCTCCGTTGGGAACATCATTCACAGGGACCACTCTTTGAAGAGAAGCACCCCCCCTTTAACTCTCCATTCAGCTGGAGAGAAAAGCAGCCTTATGCCGGGCCCTCGCTGTCCGCCGAGCCGCCTGCCTCCACTGCAGTAGACAAAACAACTGGGAGGCAGGATTTGTTTAGACAGAGCTCACCTGGCACACATCGCAGACACAGAAACAGTGATCAGGCAAGCCCTGGGGAGGAGTAGAGCTCGCAAGGAGGCGGGGAGGAGAGAGAAGCAGCGCTGGTGGTGGTGGCGGTGGAGGGAGATGACGGGTGTATGAGAGGGGGGAAGGGAAGGGAGAGCAGGGGGTTCAGTGTGCTGCCCATATCCAGGGCTACTCCAAAATCAAAGCGGATTAAGACTGAAGGGGCTGTGAGTGGTGCTCGGTGATAGGTGGACGGGTGTGTTTGTGTGCATGTGTGTGAGAGTAGACAGGCTGAGGTGGAGGCCTGGTCCAGGACTCACCGACTAGGTAACACAAGAGGTGGATTTTTGTGTCTGTATACACGGTGGCGGCAGTATCATATCACTCAGCTGATCCATCTTTACACACAACATCAAGTGACTGGCAAGCTAATTTTATTTGTAGTATTTATGCAGCATGTGTGATATTTCAACTTCATGTGCAGTATTTCATTATCAAGACTCATATGACTTTACAACCTCAGAGTCCCTGCCAGTACTACTTATTACTTTTCTATTCTAGGCTTATCTTATCATACTCATTTTTATTTTTGGTATTGTAGCATACTCATAACTTATTGCTTTTTTATGAGGCACTGAATTTCTTATCTCAAGGGATTTTGTTTTCTGAGCAATATCTGGAAACAGAATTTCCTTTGGGATTATTAAAGTTTCATCTGATCTTATATCATCTCATCGTATCTCATATCATTGTATCGTATCTCATCTCTTCATATTGTATCTTATCGTATGATACCTCATCGCATCGTATCTCATGAGATACGATGGTATCCCATCACATCTCATCATATCGTATCTCATCTCTTTGTATCATACCTCATCTCATGGTATCAAATCTAATCTCTTCTTATTGTATCGCATCGTATCTCATCATATTGTATCTCGTCTTATCATTTCGCATCTCATCTCATTATATTGCATCTCATCGTATTGTATCTCATCTCATCATATCGTATCTCATCTCATCATATCTTATCTCATCCCATTGTATCATATCTCATCATATCATATCTCATAACATATTTTATCGTATCATATCCTATCTCATCTCATCATATCATATCTCATCTAATCGTATCTCATCTCATCATATCTCATCTCATCATATCATATCTCATCCCATTGTATCATATCTCATCATATCATATCTCATAACATATTTCATCGGATCATATCCTATCTCATCTCATCATATCATATCTCATCTAATCGTATCTCATCTCATCATATCTCATCTCATCATATCATATCTCATCTAATCGTATCTCATCTCATTATATCGTATTTCATCTTATCATATCTCATCGTAATGTATCTCATATCATCTAATCTAATCGCATCTCACCGTATCTCACCTGAACTTTACTTATCAGCACATTAATTGGAGGGCCACAACCAGTAACTTTAGTAACGTATTAATGTGATGAGCATTATTTCCGTAAGTTGATGCTTCATTCTGTTCATAGAGGTTAGAGGCTAGTTTAAAAAAAAAGAAAGAAAACTGAAGTTACTGTAGTTTCAAAAAAGGAAGGACCTCTGGCCATGGTTTTTCTATTTATATGTTTTTTTTAAATTCATTATCACACCTGAAATGATTACTCTATTAATTTTTTTAGCAGACTGCCAAAAAATTCAGCAGCAGTTATTTTCATAGTCTAATAATCCAAGAATAATAAGTTTGTTTGTTTCGAGAACTTGTTGCTTTTCTTTGTCTCATGCGATAGCAAATAGAAAATTGCTGCATTTTTGACCACTGTTTTACAACTAAATATGTTTACAGCACATTCATATTTGAAATAGACTGCAAACTGTCTGAACTGACCTTTATCGAACTAAAAACTGAATTAAAATGCCTTCAGATGATCAAATTATTACATCAAAGCAAACACGAGCAAACATTACAAAGGCCTAAATGAAAAAATACAATTAAGTTAATCACACAGTTAAAAATGTTTTAATGTAATTGTGGATCCGTCTCATGAAGTTACCCAAGCATTTTTGTCCTCTTTTGAACTGTATTAAAATTCATGACCCAAAAGCGGTGCCATGTTGACACTCCTTCTATCTTCCTCCTCCGTGAAAAGTGTGTGTGATGAGGTTCGACAGGAGGGAACAAAGAGCAAGATGGATGATAAACTCCCCCCAACCACACACTCACAGTTACTATGGGTTGACCTCAGTTGACCCTTTGGCCCCCAAACAGCCTCACATCCCATTGACTGGGGTTAAATAGGGTTTTGCCTGCAGGCTTTTTATGACAGAGAAGCACAAGGAAAGTGGCTTCACTGTAACCCTGAGGCAACAGCTCGTCTGGCAACATCTGATCAACAATGCAGTGCTTCTAAAACATTCTACAGTTAAAGAAAACACACAATATGCCAGCGTTTTGTTCGAGACGCTTACAGGCAAACTCTCAGCCCAAAGGCCCAGCAGCAGCAAAAGCCTGATTCCTGTTATTGTTTGGAGCGTTTTCCAAACAGGCCAGCGTTCACCACTTTCCTTTAGCTTCACAACGACGTGCTGACAAAAACGGTAATCTGTTCACCTGATAATTGTGTCCCATAGAAGACAGAAATAACAACCAGTTAATCTTGTGATTCTCACCGCAGCACCTCAGGTTCTAGAAACTAGACTGAGGTCTGTATTTTTGGTAATAGATGGTTTGTTGTGAGAAATCTGATAAAGAAAAGTTGCATAACCAGCTGAGAGCTCAGTGCATGATTAAACCTGGAGAAGACAGTAAGGTTTTATATTGGGTTTCAATGGATTTTTCCACTTAGAAAAGTGCTAAAAATCAACAACAAACCTCGTAAGAGAAAGTATTCATTAGCAAAGTTGGATGCCACCGTGAGCCTAAGGGTCCTTAAGTGTTGCTTGGCTCTCTCTGCACCTCTAATTAGCTGTTCAGGCAGCTGGACACTGTAATAGAAGATGATAACGGGTGTAGCCGCAGAATTAAATTACCCACCAACATAGTGTTTTTTCCCATTTCGACAACCGCTGATGAAAAATGAAACTGCCATTACGCCCAGTCTCCAACAAAAAGGTGTGAAACCAAAACACAGAGTGTGTGATGGAATTAAATCAACTTTTACCACCATAAACATTCACTTGGAGAACCACCAACCATCACTGACCCCAACCATCTGACCGATAAAAGATCCAACTGACAGATGTTGGATCTGAACCCACCACTTTTGTCACCCTGCAGGCTGGCAGCACCTGTCAATCAAAGAGCCGCTGTCTCCAGGGAGACTCCAGCTGGTTGAGAATGCAAGGACTGAAGGATTTCTTTGTCCCCGAGGTATTCTGGAGCCGTCCCTTTTTTCATTTCATTCACAGAGATGCTCGGTCAGCATTTCTGTAGAAGCATGCTGCAACGAACCCCCAGCGAGCAAACACAATCAGATCTGGGAAGTCAACAACCTGTGGTCCATGTATTGCAAAGGAAAATCATCCCATGTGAGCACTGTTAAGTCCCCGTCTCCCTGACATAATCGGATGTTTCAGAACAAGTGAATGTGCACCAAAGCTGAGATTTCGACATTTTGACTCCTGCCAAACACACCATTTGCATAATCATGTGTAAGCCTGGTCCGGAGATGCAGAAATCCGGAATCAGTGTTACAGTTTTCCCCCCTTCTTGCTTAATTAACCCCCATTTGATCTACTCAATGGAATTACTTGCGACAAAACCAGCAGCCACTCATACATGCATGGCAATTACAGAAATGAAAGCTTGTTAACGGCCTTCACTAGACCATGATCTTTAGCAGCTCATTAGGCAGCAAACATAGACACATGCACACACAGTCATACACAGAGAAGGAGGGGGAACATTACATGCATCTGCCATTTAGTACCTTTCCCCATAGTGTTAGTCTGCTCGTTTCCAACCATTAGACCCATTAGAGGCCAATTAACACCGACACAAAGCTCCCTTCCTGTTTTATGGCGCTGTAAACAAAACCTGCAGGCTTGCCTCGGGCTCAGCAGACACAGAATAACGCAGTTGGCACATGAAAACCTCCAGCTTGCATGTAAACCTCAGGTAATAGGCAGGTGCCAGGCACTGATATGAACATTCACTTATACTGGCTTTGCCTTGCAGCCTTTGTGGAGCACAGAAAATCTTAAAGACTGCACTGTAGGGAGCATCTGGTGTAGTTGTTCCCATCAAGTAATACATTAACCACATCAATTCATCTCAATTGCATCACCAGTGGTGCTGCTGATAAACCAAACCCTAATCCCTAAAGTCAGATGACTTCAATGCAGATGAACTTGTTGAAATAGTTAGAAGTGCCTCATGTGGGTCATTTTCCACAAACTGTGTCAGAGTAGGCCAACAGATAAGCACAATGCGGGCCTTTTCCGCATGTTTAAGTTGTGTCCTGGTCGCTTTATGAGTCAAACATTTGAGGCTGCATGCTGCAGCACGCCACAGGCACGGGTCCTCCTGAGAGGTGATGCCAAAACACCGCGTATTTACGCATTTTTACGCACAAAATCTGAGTCATTTCACCTCTTCTGAGAGAGAACTGTAATCTACACTCCTCAAGATTAACAGAATGAAGCCTACAAGTGCAGATACGCACGTTTAAAACTCAAAGAGGCTAGAAAACAACAAGTTGCACTACTTCAGTCGACAAAACAGCACGAAATCCCAACCTGAAAAGTCTGGAGAGCCCTTGGTGAGATCGCAGAGGCACGTTATTCCCAACAGGAGCGCAAAACTGACGGCTGAGAGAGTCCCATCCGAGAAGATCATCCTTGAAGCCTCAAAGTTTGGGATTTTCTCCGAATCATTAGAAAGTCCAGCAGTAGCAGCATCGAGCTTCAGACTGTGCGTTGCTTGCAGCAGAAGTGCGGTCCCATGTCCCTGCGGCTGCCTTCATCCTCCCACCGCACTGATGTGACACTGGGAGCCGCCGCAGCTACACAACCCTCGGAGTTGCATTTCCGACTGCGTGTTGTGTTGTGGAAGTGCAGCCCACCTGCAGGAGCCACGCTCCCCTGCATGGTCCCAAAGACCCAGAATTCCCTGCCAGACACACGCAGGAGAAAATGCTTCAGTTTAAAAGGGTTTAAAACACCAGAGCCTGTGTATGGAACACATTTAAAGCAGCAGCTGTAGAAAAACAAGATTAGCTTTATAAATAAATAAGTTTAGATATTAAGGTTAGGACCTCACAGTATAATTTATGATGTGAATCTTCTAAAAAAGACACGAGGATAAAGAAAAACGTCAAAAAAGCGACAATAATAATATGAAATAGAATTTAGCCTTACTATAGTAAATATTAAGATAAGCATTTATCAGTCCCACAGCAGGTAAACTTGCAGTGTTGCAGTAGAAAAGGGGATAGTGCAAAAAAAAAAGTAAGAAAATCAGTTGAAAAATAAATAAATTAATAAGAAATATACACAAGTACTGTTGATGTTGTACAGACTCTTCCACATGTAGACATTTAGATGTTGCACACATCCCACTGAATGAATGTGGAAAATAACTGAGGATGTAGGATACTGCTGCCATTGGACAGATTCATATATATGTGCTAAAACAAAAGTGGCATTGTACAAAGACTTTTTAAGTGTAAAAGTATTCATAAGACACAGGTTGAGTGTTGAGTTTAGTTTAACCCTAACCGTACAATATTATTAAATATGGAGATGAACCAGTCTAATTTCAGTTATGACCCCACAGAAATTTGCGGGGAAACCCAACAAATACAAGGATTTCCTGGATACATAATTTATATCTGTCTGTATTATTTTGTATTGTATCTTAAAATCATTTTTCTTTCCTTAAAGAAAAACAGTAAAGAAACCAGACAACATTTACAATTAAGAATCTGGATCCAAAGAATTTAGACTTTAAAAGAAAAAAGACTCCAAAAATGATTAATCGTTTATCAAAATAGCTGATGATTAACAACTAATCAATTAATCAACTAATAATCAGTTTCAATTCAATATTCTGTGCAAAACATATTAGTGCATCATATCAAATATCAAATGTGATGCACTGTTAAAGATTATATTCTGATTAAAGTACACAGCAGTTGTACAGTTACTTCCATTTCTCTACTTTTTGCTAATACTGTACCTGAAATTATGGAAGCATGGTTTAATTTCTAACGGTAACTGAGTATTTTACCACTCTCTGTACTTTTTTCACCACTATTGAGTCATGAAATTACAATAAATACCCTACATTATATTATTATATATAGCAACAATTACTATCTTATTATTTTCTGTTTTAGTCTTGTCATTTTCTTTTAAATATACACCACGCTTGTGCGCCTGAAGGGCCTCAGACAACTGACAGGAAAGAGGCGCCATCTTGTGGACAACCGGCCACACTACACTTCAGCGAAATCGCGTTTTGCCCCACACGGCTTCCGTAAAAGTTCACATGTGACAACAGAAGGTCAGCAATGGCAGCCTGCTGCAGAAGGTTCGACAAATTTATCATTTCTTTGAGGTTGTTACGAAACCTGCAGCTACAAAATGAACGTAAGTAAACTGAGCTACTTCTCCGTTTTTTACAATATTGTTTATATTGCTGAGAGGTATTTAAAGACTGTTGTACTTGTAATGTACGTTGACTAGGAGCTAACGTAGCTAACTGTGGCTAAGGCTAGCTGTTTTCCGGCTAGTGACTGACATTGGGTCAGAAATAACGATAAAAATAAGATGTTCCTCTTGTTTCCAGGGTGTCTGTCTACCTCTCTGTGTCGTTGGGCTCCTGAGAATGACAATGAACCACATAAATTCATCCCTCCGTCCAAACCTGTCGTCATTGATAAAACGCAGGCTGTGGCAACTGAGCGAAAGTATGTTTTTCTCTATAACACAGTCTCATTGACATCCACAGAAATACAGGCCTAATTTGCATAGACTGCAATGTAATGTAAGCTTTTTAAAGTACTGTTCTGCCTGCTTCTTCCTTTCAGGTTTTTGAGCCCAGAGTTCATCCCTCCCAGACAGAGAACAGACCCTTTAAAGTTTTCCATTGAGAGGAAAGACATGATCCGCAGGAGGACCGTGCTCAACATTCCTGAATTCTACGTAGGTAAGAAATTACATGATCAGACACATTCCCCACTGCTGCAGGGTGAGGTGTTTAAGATACCAAAACTATTTAATTTGTAGAATGTCACCTCTCCTTTTACCTTATCAGGCTTAAATTACTATAACTATACACTAATTAAAATTTATGTAAATAATTTATTGTTTAAAATATTGCATTTGCTTCGGTGTTACTGATGAGTATCATTAGAATCTAAATGGTACTACTGTGCTATGAATACTGCTTATTAATTCAGTTCTTTAATGGCACTCATATCTGTTCTTTTTATTATTTTTTTTAAAGAGAAAAACCTAATGAACATTGCTTTTTTTCTCCCTTTGTTAAATTTCATTTCTTTCATTTTCACTTTCAAGTACAAAATTGAATGCAGTACTTTTTCTTTGGCAGCATGCTTACTGTACAGTATTAATACATTTACTTGAAACAAAGGTTTCTAGTACTTCTACCACTGCCAAACTAACTAACAAAATTAACTGAATGTGAGGAAAGGGTGAAAATAAAGCAAGGCAGAAATTGCAGCACCCAACTCACTGTCTCAGCAATGAAAGCTATAACATTGAAATTGAATTTCTAAACAGTTCACATGATGGTCTGACCATTTCAGATTGAATTTATGGACATAGCTAAAGAATCAGCTGGCTAATGGTTGCTTTTATTCATTAACATTTGATGTATAACTTTGTTAATTCTATGTGGGCTGCTTGCACTGCTTAAAGGCAGTGGAGAAGTGTATTTTTTCGCCTGAATGTGACGAACTTTCTAAAGTTTCCCCAGACTGAGTGTGTTTCAGATCTCCCATATAATAAACACGATGCACTTGTGATTACAGTCACAGTCAGCATCATCTCTAGTGAGGTGTAACTGGTGTAACTGTACACTGAGAACAGGGTCTCGGTGCATGTTTGAGTGTCTATGCATGCGTGTCCTGTCTGATGCTTCAACGTGGGTCACAGTAAAAAGACAAGGAAATGTGATTTACATGAGCTGTGACATTTTGTTTACATAAAATAGTGGGTAAACTGTCCAAGTAAAGGTGTGGACTGCATGTCCACCTCGAGGTATAACTGTCTGCATCTTGTCTAAACATAGCAGAGCCACTACCGTTAGGACTTCCTCCTCCTTTCTGTAACAATTTAGCCCTAGGGCTGTTTAATGGCAGGTTCGGTCCCCATCCCTACTGAATCTCACTGCCGAAATCCCTCTCAATATCAGTTTGTATATCATTTTTGCATTGTTATTATTAGCAACATGGAATATATGCTTGTTCTTATATTTGCTTACAGGGAGTATCATGGCGGTGTCCATGGCCGATCCTAATGCCACTGGAAAAACCAGTCGCTTTGTTGGCATCTGTATCCAGAGGGGTGGAAAAGGGCTGGGGGCCACATTTGTCCTGAGGAACATCATTAATAACCAAGGTAAGGTTTGTTTTCCAAATACTGAAATCACACACAGACTGTGCAATCCATGTCTTGCAGCAAGAGATGGGCATGGATAAATATTCAGTTTCAGTAAAAAAAAATGTCATTTTTAGGCTTATTAACATTTTCTCATTTTATTTTGAATGATTCGTTAAAACAATTATCAAAGTAGTTTCTGTCCCTTTTCCTAATATCACATCTGTCCCTAGTTTTGAGCTTTTCTTCTACAATCCTAAACTATGCCATTACTCACCACTTGCTGTGTTGTTGTTAATGTCGGAGAAGCATGTTGGAAAAGTGAATGTAGTAAATGTTCACATTATGAAATGCGTTGTCGAAAGCTTGAAGCACATTTCAAAATTTTAGGAAGACAACACAAGGGTGATGTAGACGTAGAATGGCAGATTGATTACTCCACATGGCCATACACTGAAAAATATTAAAGAATTAGGGGAAAGTTTTCTGTGTTCACTCACTCACTTTAATTATGGTGCAATTCACTCATCTTATTTTTTCTTTGTCTCAAACAGTTACGCTTTAATATAACTTTTATCTGCTTGACTGCCCTCAACAGCCCCTGGTAGTACAAGAAGTACATCAGGTGAGCATCAGATAAAACCACCTTTATAGAAATGAATTTCTGTGTGTTTGGCGTAGGTGTGGAGATCTGCTACGAGCTGTACAGCCCTCGTATACAAAAGATTGAAGTGCTGAAGTTGGAGAAAAGACTGGATGACAACCTGATGTATCTGAGAGATGCTCTGCCAGAGTACAGCACTGTGGACCCAGAAATGAAGCCTGCGCCTTCCTCTCCTACTGGAGAGGTGCCTCTGAATGAGGTGAGAGAACTCACAGATGCAATCCAGACCAAACTCATCCATGTTACTTTTAATAAAGCTACACATCTCATTATTGATATTAATGTAGGTCTTACTTGTAGTTCTGGAGATATAAAATGTGCCTTAGGACTAATATCAGTCATATGAGGACTTACTAGTAAGAGTTCAGTGTTTATCCAGCAAAACCACAGCAGAAAACAGGCAAAATTAGAAAAGCAGAATAACCTAGAAAAACTCCAGCATTTTGAAATTTATCAAATGTTTTTGTCTACTCACCAGCTTAAGGTAAGGATGCGACCAAAGCCGTGGTCCAAACGCTGGGAACGGCCCAAGTTCAACATCCAGGGCATCCGCTTCGACCTCTGCCTGACCCCAAGACAGATGGAGAACGCCCAGAACTGGGCTCAGCCTTGGCAGGAGTACGACATGCTGAAGGAGTACGACACCTCCGAACTGGAGCAGAAGATCCTCAGCGAAGTTCAGCAGGAAATGGGCAAGTGAAGAAGATCCTCCGTGAATCCCCAGTTTAACCATCAGCACAGACTTTTCCAGGAATGGGAAACGACTGGTGAAGTTTGCATGGATGTGGAGCGGTTTGATAGATTGGATGGACTTTAAAGTTGATCAGACTGTATATAAGAAGAAGCCAGAATGGAAATCAGTTGCCATACCTGTGACGTTTACCACCATGCAGAGTGGTTTATATAATAAAAGCTATTAAACCTTTCAAGCTTTTGAGTTGCATTTGTCTTTTGTTATTCTCTTTTTTGTGCCTCTTGTTTAGTGTTTTTAGATTGGAGTCATGACACTAGGTGGCACTATTTCTCTATTCATTTTGCATCCATTGGCGGTTATATAACTGCTAGTGTTTTGAGGGAAACCTCTGCCATCCTAAAATAAACAAATTATGTATTATTTAAACAAATGATGACAGCCTTGTCCTAAAAAAAGCAGGTTAACCGAGTCTTTTTTTTTCTTCTTTTAAATACTTAAAAAAAAAGATCTTTCCATCAGTTTATTTTCTTCAAGAGGCTTCTAGGTTTACGAAAGATTTCCAGATAATTCAGTAAACCTGCCTCCTGGAACCGAGCCGTTCTTCCAAAAAAGAAAAAAAGCTGGCATTCAGGGAGCGCACACCAAAGACACCCGGTAGTGTTTTACTGTTGTGGATGGAAAATTGTGGTGTTGAGATGGTATGTTAGAGCGTCAGTCGGGTAGTATAAAAACACTTGGACTCCTTATGTTATGTCTGCTCCCTGTGAATGTGTGTGAGTGTGTGTGTGTGTGTATAAACACGCTGAATGAGTCCCTGCACTCTAATTTCTCCATATTACAGGATGAGACGCGGAGAAAATGGCCTCTAATACAGGAGTAGCAGATGTTTGCTGAGCTCATTATGGACCACACAGAGTCCCAGTGTGGAGATAGAGAGGAATAAAGAGAGCGATAACTCCTGTTACACTTAGGGTCATGCAATGGAAGAAAGATTTAACAGCAATTCACAGGCTACTGGGTTGACTTGATGGTTTTGTGATTATTTTAGCCAAATCTTTCTGCACCTGTTGAGGGAACAGACTTCCACCTCGCTGTACGATGTGTTTTACTCTAGCTAATCAGCGCCTGACCTGCAGCAAAGGAAACCATCTGCTTCTGTGTACAGTGGACTGAGTGCCTGTCCTGCACGTTGTCATTAAGCGACCCACTGAACCAGCTGGCCCTTTCACCTTTTCATTTTTCACTCTCAGCATCTCTGTTCGGGACTGACTGATGTGCTCAAGCAGAGGCAGAAATGTTTATCCTACAGCACATTACCGATGTCTTCAGAAGCATTCCACAGCAACACCACTGGACTGGTAAACCAGTTTAAACCACAAAGTTACTCAGTCGGAGTTACTGCTTTGAGGAAACTTCCTGCCACTGTGTGTTGGTGTGTGTGTGTGTGTGTGTGTGTGTGTGTGTGTGTGTACTTCAGCATTGTGATCTCAACTCTATGTTCCTCCCATGCCCTCAGGTTGACTTTTCTGCACCTGGAGTGAAGTTAAAGTCCTTTTGGCTGGGAAAGAAGATCAAACACCAACTCTCTCTCTCTCTTTCACACTCACACACACACACACACAAACTTGCAGACAGGCTCATATCATATCAGCCTCCACCACAGACAGACACCTCAACTGTAAACGGCTGGGGGTAACCTGTCATGTGAAACCAGATACTCTCCGTTCACAGTGTGCTGTGAAATCAAGGTGGGGCGTGAAGGTTTGAGGAGACTACAGTCCCAACCCCTTTCACCGTAAAGCATGGCAATAGCTACAGTGCCACACCACTATGAAGGTCAGTGCAGGAATGTAGGGAGGGACATACTCTTCTAATCTGTCTTCCTCCCTTGAGCTGGTGCTCCCATGACCTTCATCTCTGTCTCTAAGAGGAGGCGGGGGATGGCTTCTGCTTTGAAAAGGAGCCAGGTTGATGAATTGGAGAGGATGTGATACAGAGTGTGCAGCAACTCCCACAGGTTGAGATTTTGGGGGTAATGTCTTCCACTGAGCCAATATAGTAAATGCGGTTCCTTTCAGAGCGCTGATCTCTAACATCTCTGTCACTGTGTGATTTCTTACTCCGCTGTCTGCAGGCCCGGGGAAATTAGTTTCACTCTCTCCGTCTCTGTCAGCCAGTGTGAACTGTGTTTGAGCCGTCTGAGTGTATGACAAGTGCAACGGGATACTGGGCCACCCATAGGCCTCAGGTAAATTACACCCTGTCATTGTGTGTGTGTGTATGTGTGTGCTCGCGCATGTGTGTGTGTGTGTGTGTGTGTGCGCGCTACCCAGGGCCACCCGTATTCCTAGGTAAATTACACACTTGAGTTTCACCATATGTTTCCAGTGAAACGACACAACCGTCTGCTCCTCTCCGACTGTCCCATGAGTCTGACAGGGGCTCCTGCTGCCATCACTCTCTCTTTGTTACACACACAAACACACACACACACACACACACACACACACAAAGCCTGACAGTGCGACAGCTGTTAGGAAACATTACATTGTGAGCAGCTGATAGCTGAAGTTGAACAGGCACATATCACAGTCATTTTAATAATGTGGTCCTGTGTGGCGTGGGCTCTGGCAGCGCTGCCAGGGTCAAGGGTTCATTTCCAGTTGGGGCCAAGCATCTTAGAAATGCTCGGATAAAAGTGTCCATCAAATGGCACATGTTCTGTGCCAGCGGAGCGAGAATGAGTGAACAGGATAGGACTTAAAAAGTATCCTAGAAATTTACGCCTCCAGTTTGCTTCATCAGATCTGCTGGTCAAAGTGAAGTCTGGTGACAACTGCCAAACACTCGATCCCACTGATACTGGTATTGTCAGTGTAGCCAATAAGGCTGAACAATATGCATTATTTTGAGAGATATTGTGATACCCATAACCACTTTAATGGGAATGGTAATTTTTCACATTTCTTTTCCACAGAAAAAATACAAAGATGATGATGATTTGATTTTGGCTGCAGTTTGTACAAAAATTGCAGCCCCTGCACTTTGGATATTTATGTGAAATATTGTATCTTTCTAATAATTGTTCAACCCTAGCAGCCTTGTATCTTGTTAGAATGACTGGTGTACTGTATGTCATGGTACTTCATAATGATAATGATGGATGCTGCCGTTTATATTCTCTGTCCTGCTGCTGGAAATACTCAGTTGAAAATCAAACGTATATACTTGTTGAGCTGAAAACAGTTCCTAACATATACACTGGAGAAAAATATAAATACATCATGTAAATGGTCTCCTTTTCTGACCTAGAGAAAATGTAAAAAATCCTATTTCTATTGTTGTGGTTAGAAAAGGGCTAAATTTAGCCATTTGCGCACAAAAATTATTTGGACTGTTCGACTGGTGACAAATTCTCGACCACTGAGTTAATCCGCACCCTATTGAAGCGTGACCGGGACACAGACACTCCTTTGACCGGTGACTATAAACAGCTACCTTAAAATGAAGCTTTATTTAAATGACATAATGTCACAGATGACAAGAGAAAGACGAGCTCGAGCTGCCGGCATGCTGGATGCTGGCATGCCAGTTAGGGCCACAGCAGGCATTCGAATGTCCACAACTCCACCATTTGTCGTCTAAAAAAATGTATGCCACGTGATGCTCTAGGTGTCTGACAACATGATCCTGTCCCCTAAAATGTCCATCAGCTTCACCGAGGCCTTCACTAGCCAGCATCAACAACATTAAAGTATTTTTTTTTTTTTTAGGTGATGAAAGTATAGACTTTGACCCATTTTGACAAGCTTTCACTAGGAGGGTGTGTGCTGTAGGGGCAGTATTGAGAAATGCAATAATGCAGTGTTGGATTTGATCTTCTCTTTGGATTTTTTGACAGTTAGTAAAATAAGGAGCCTGCTTCTTAAGCAGTGGTGTCTTCGGCATGGCAGCAGAATTAGGCTGATTTAAGGTCATGTTGCAACATTATTTCTGTGCTGTTACTCAGTCTGGGCCAGAAAAGCCAAAACCGAAGAGGCTTTTACAGCTCCGTCTGGACACACTGCAGACTAAAGTCGCCCTCAGTCATATGATCAGAGTAACACTGTGACCAGACCCGAGCTGAAAATAATGCTTAAACCTTTTGTTTGAAGGTAATCCCGTTAAATGTCAGATAATCACACAGACTATTTACATTTTTAATTCGTCCATGGCCTATGCTGTACAGGGGATAAGTTGAAATGCTCATAAAGTACAGCCGGAACAAGTTGCAGTTGATTCCACGCCCTGGAGATAAACAGTTAGCATTAAGATGAAGGGGAAAACCAAGTCAAACAACATCACCAGCAGTGTGTGTTTTAGATACAGTCACTCACAAACCTGTTACACGCTGCCACATAACAGATCTGCCAGCCAAAACAGCATTCCTGTGCATACGATATACAGGAGACAGCTGTCGGGGTTTTTCCTCTATGTAGATGTCTCCTCTTCTGTAATATTTTCTACTTTTAGGATGTCTTTGTTCAAGGTAGAAGCACCCAAGGCTGTTTGATGCATTCCTAACATTTCCTTGGCATCACTGCCCATTCCTGCCAAACCTTGTGTGTGTTCAGTTGCGTTTTACTGCTCAGGACACAAGATCCAGGTCATAACACATCACATTAGGATGGATTGTTATTCCTTCTTGGTCATGATGACCCTGTCTGGCACTTTTTTAAAAGCAGCCATGTGATCTGAAACGCGCCTGCTTTGATGTGAGGAAGAAACATTGCGAAGAAGAAATATCAGCAGTTTGACTTCGTCGCCTCTGAGGGGCGCCCTCATCTTTGACTTTCCACCACTCCAGTCCGCAGCCCTCCGTTCCTCCTGCACAGCTGGTCTTCTTCTCTCCTGAGCTGTAATTGCAGCTCTGTCCTGGGAAAAAGAGGGAGGAAATCCCTGAGCTTTCGCCTTGCAACAATGACAATAAAAAAAGAAGGTGAGGAAAAGAGGAAGAAAGAATTTCAGCTGAGATGAAAGACAGAGGGAGGCTTAGGTGTAGACGGGAGGTGGAGGAGTGCTGGCTCAGGAGTGCAGAGAGAGGTGGAGGTAAAGAGGGAGAGATGAAGGAGAACGCAGGGGAGGAGGGGATGCTGTTGGTGATGGTAGTAAACTCTTGAGTTTATTAACCTCATTTAGTTGAGAGGCAGAGAGTGAAGGGAAGGGGAGGAGTGGTGTGTTCATACTGTGAACGCAGGGCTGGAGTTTACTAATGAGGGCTGCAAATGCAGACACACACACACACACACACACACTCACACTTTCCTTAGCTCATTCCCTCACTCATACCAGATTCACCTTGATCTAATGCCAAGTATGCAGGCAGAAAACACACATTCACAAGACCGGGTAGCGCTAGCTTCATCTTACTGCCTGTGCTCGTTTTTTTTTCCACTCGTATCAAGCAACAGCTGAAAGGCAATTTTAACCCAAATTGCTGTTGATATACATTGAAGGAGCCGAGGCACACATTTATTTGATTCCCAGCCAAGCCACATCGCTTTAGATTGTCTGACAATCTGGATCTTATAATTTCTCATGCTTTGCCAATATATATTACATGCAACACAAGCCGAGACACACTCACATTTATGGGAAAATTCACACTCTGCCTCACTCCACAGTCAGCCGCTCAGCTTTTAATGCTCGTCTTTTGACTGTGGGAGGGAAGCGAAGGATTTAGAAGAAACCCTGGCGAACTGCGCACTGCAGGGCCCAGGGTCAAGAAGGTTAACAAACAACTAAGTGATTCATATAAGGTCTTGTGAGGTAACACAGCTAACCCTTGTATGCAAAGATGAGTCCAGATACAGATGCCCTGCAGAAATGTGTGAAGACATAAAAATACAGTGTCTTGAGTAATAAATGATCTCCTTCATTTTTAGATGCTTCAAGTTTCCACTCTTACATATACTGTGTACTGGACCACAATTGGCTGGTTGTAAAGTCACAAATCATGCTTGTAGGCTATGTAAATGTCCTAAACTCAGATTTAGGACGAACACAAAGGAACTTTTAACCTTTCGGCAGATTAATGTGAAAACAGCCTTCTAGTGCTGAACTCTGTGCATGCATCATCCTGCACAGTGAAGCTCATCCAGCTGATGCAAAAACAGACACATGTTTTAGTGTTTCAGATACTCTTAGAATTTGATGTTTTACAAACTGTAAAATATTTGGAACAAACTGGGTTGACGGCATCATTTATCTTGGAGTCAATCATACATTGACAGTACAGATGGAATCCCATCTTTCTGTGTTGGTGTCAGGCGGATTTTTACAGCAGTTTACAGATGAAAAAGTTGTTTTAACACACAAAATGGTTTCAGACAGGCAGAGAGACCCCTCCAATTTACCCCGATAGCGACCCACCCGGTTCATCCATTATACATGCTGACCACTAATGACCTGAAATGGACACAAAGAATGCACACTTAAGACGCTCGCTGAAGACGAATGAGTGAAGATGCACTCTGAACTATTGACAAATGGCGTGAAACACACACACACCGTAGACACACACTTAGAATGCAGAGTTGGAGATGGATGACATGGTGAAGATGCTCGCTGAACTGTAGCTGACAAATGATCAGACACCTCAGTGCATGTACTGACCCCCTGCTGTGGCTGACCATGGGTGGCTTATTTGTGATTTGACAAGAGGTTAAGAGACCATTCCCTAACCTTCTTTCTTTTGCTGATTGCTAGATGCAGAGATCAGGTATGCACTTCTTTTATGTGCTTTAGTTGTCTCCTGGGGAATATATTTCAAGTCAGTTATATCTATATATATATATATATCTCCCAACTGCATACATACAACACAATTTATCTTGAAGTGATTGAAGTGAAAAATTGCTAAATCTGTTGCGTAAAGTTACATCTACTGTACATTTACAGCTGATGTAGAGGAAAATAAAAACACTGATTTGACTTCTGCACATAATAAAGCAAACACCAGTCAATGTGAACAGCTTTAACAAAACTACACATCTGTTTACGCTGAGTAAATACTATCAAGATCTCCAGGCGGATAACAATTTTAAGTGTTTTAGTAGGGTGTTGTGTCATCACGTGCTACCAAAACAGTTTCAGTGCATCTTAGCATGGGTTTTCCAAGTCTGCTGGGTTCTACTGAAGAGATGGAACACTGTTCTTCCACCAGATATTCTCTCATTTGTCGTTTTAATGATGGCCCTGTCATCCTGGAAGAGATCAATGTCATCTGCATAGAAATGTTTCATCATAAGATAAAGGCGATCCCGCAGATACATTTTTTTTTATTGTTTTGCGTCAACTACCTCCTCTAACGGGACAAGTGGCTCCAAACCATGCCTGCAAAATGCCCCTCACAGCATAACAGAATCGTTGGATCCCCTCACTGCAGGGTCAAAGGTTCAGGTTTTATGCCAAACTGAAAATGTGTCTAAATTCTTCCAAGTCAAAAAGTGAATAAATATACAGTGTGGGCTTAATGCTCTCTACCATCCTTGCTCATACCTAAACATATGACTGTAAAATGGTATTTGCAAGTTTTTATTCCAATTAAACTATTTGGAGAACCAGATGAGTAGTTGAAAACCAAAAAAAGTATAATGTCAACTAACAACCCTGTGACTGACAGCTTACCAAACACTCTTTGAGCTGTGCTGATAGAGGAAACCTTTTACCATCTGGAACTTAAAGCACGTAAAGCTAATTAGCAAAAATATTTGACCCAGGTCTGATATAAAAACAAATTCTCTAGAAACCGAGGGATTCCACACAGGCTTCATTTAAAATGGCAACCCATCCGTCCAGCACTCAGAGTTTGATCTCAAAGAGCTGTGACCGGCCATTCATGGCATCTCTGGCCCGTTTGTCTACATGTCAATACACTGCCCATTGGCCATGTTTCACACACACACTATCATTAAACTTTTGACCCTGCCCCGTCCGTCACTCTTTGACAAAACTCTGTTCTTTGAGTTCTACAGTCAATGCAGCGGTCAGGTCAGTCACACTAAGTGTACTTGTCTTTATTGTTTGGTCGTCATTATACGTCTCTGGGCCACACACCTAAAGGTACTGGTCAGCTGTTGTACATTGTAAGTGTATGGTAAATCCTTAAGCCTCAAAAACCTTCCTACTGTTTTATCTGAGCCGCCATCTCAAAATCATGCGCCATTACCCTGCAATAGCACAGGACCATATTACTAAGATCTACTTCACAGCTCATTACCAGGCAATAATACAAGACAGTTTAATTGTTTTATTGCTAACATTGTTTGACCTTCAGCAAAACCAACCAGCATATAATTGTAAGCAGTGAAATATCAGACATCCTGAGAGAATCTCACTTGGCAGGTCGATATCATGTGTTGTTATAGCATGGGGGCGTGGAGTGGCTGGTTTCTGTGGTTTTACTACAGCTTAGCCAGCTGATCGGCCTGATAACAACGCAGTATCCATTACTCGATGCTCCATCCAGCCACCATTACAAATTACCTGGAGGTCGCAACCTCTGAGCCATTCAGCTTCCTCGCCACTCTCCCCAGCCAACCGCTGGCCACTACCACTCAATACCCCAGGTCCAGTTTCCCCATCGGTATCAACCCCCACCTTCCCACTCTCCGCCACAGTCCCCATAGTAGTGTCTGGATGGGGGGCTGTTGGCGCCTAACCAGCAGCAGATGTGGCTCCGCAGAGAACACCGGCCCTCATTAACTTCAATGGATTTCCTAATGCGACAGCTACCATATTTCATTTACCGCGCACCCAGACCCCAGCGGACCTGACGGGGCCAACTGATACTTCCATTCTCTTGCGTTGCAGAGTGGTGTTGAGAAGGGTGAGGAGATGGGGAAGAGGTGGGGAGTAAAGGGAAGTCAGAAACCAGAGCAGAAGACATGACCCCTCTTACTGAGAGGAAATCAATTAATTCAAGGTTTTTATGGCGCGGTGTCTGGGATAAGGGGCTTCAGCCGAGTCAGCGATCTGCAAGCAGACGTCAGGGGTAATAACAAAAGCCCAGCAACATTATGTTATATCAAAAGGGAGGGGAGGACGGTGGGAGAAAGGTGGGGTGTTGTTTGGGTGTGGAAGATAAGACAGAAAATGATAGCGGATAAGAGATGAAAAGGGAAAAACAGGGACGCTAAGGGAGATGGATGCGGAGGGAGAGAGGGAGTGAGGGAATTTATGGTCCTGGGTCTTATTGTTCCTGTACACGTGAGACTGCACAGCTGGGGGAAAAGAGGGAAATGGGGTACAGATGTACTGTATCAAACACAGAGGCCTGAACTTCAATAGATACATTACGATGCGCCCCCCCGCTGCACTCCCATTCCCAAACATCAAAACCACCTTCTACCTTTCTCACCCTTCCAGCTACTGCTGCCCCCCACCTCCCACCAGCACACACACATTTACCTGAGAGCCCCTTTCCTACACTAATATCCACAGCCTGCCCCTGTGTGTTTTCTTTTTTTTTCTCTTTTTGTACCCTGCATTCATTTCACTTTACTCACTTTATTCCCCCAACTTTACGGACGCAGCAGGTAACAGGCTTTTGCCAGCGAGCTGTGGCCTCCTTTGAACTATGACTTGCTTGTTTTAAAACCCACCTTAACACACACACACACACACACACGCATACAGATGTTAGCAATGTCCAGACTTAATGACAAGGGTATATTATCATGTCCCAGATGAGAATACATCACAGCTGTTCACACTTTCCACCACCTCTCCTTCCACATCCCTTTAACACACACATACAAATCATTATGAGGGGGACATATGGAAGTAGAAGGGGAAGCATGGGAGGGTGGGAGAGGACTGTGCCCTCCTGAATCTTCAGGATTTACCCTGTTTCAGGACGGCGGGGGAGAGGGGTGGTTGGACTAATGTGGAACAGGGGTATCATGGAAGTGGCCGTGACCCTCTTCTCCTCATCTTCCCTGCTAACTAAAGAAAAAGAAAAAGAGAGAGAGGGAGCGCTTCCCTAAGGAGCGGAGAGCCGAGACGCTGGATAATTCCCGGTGCTTTCCCGGTGCCTATAGAGGAAGGGGGCCCCTCTGGATTTGTCAGTTGTGGCTGCAGCTGTCTCCGGGCAAAATGGACCACAGTGGACCTGACACTTGATCTCTCGTCTCTCTCTCTGCCTCTTTCTTGTCCTTTTATCTCTCTCTCTCTCTCTCTCTCTGCACAAACTCTTGGCATTTCTTGCTCCATCATTCCTTTCACTGTCTCACACTTGCTGTCTGCTTCTCTCCTTTCCTTTTTCTTGATTTTCCAAGAGGATGTCCACACTGAGTTGGATAAATTTTTTAAAATGCACATGCTTCTCCATTTTTTTTTTTTTGGCCTTTTGGGTCCAATTAGAATTTTTTTTATTCTCACAAAAAAACAGAAATGCATGAAAAAGTCTGCGAAATGAGCAAATCTGGAAATACTGGCCTTGTGTGGATGGGACGTTGAAACATATGTGAACCTGCACAGACATGTTGTGAGATTCAGAAGACACTCAGAAATCACTAAGTCTTAATGCCAGATCAGCTGATGACACAACATATTTTCATCATTAACCGGCAGCAACACTTAGAAGCTAGATGAGTATACATCAAAAACACAGATTTTATTGATTAGCAATCGAATTACTTTTTATTTCCTGTTATGTTGTGCAAATGTGAACAAAAATCCAGCGTTTGGATGCATTTATGCCCAGTATAGGTGATCAGTGTGCAGCAGAAGGGGACCCAAGGAAGGTTTAACCAGCTAAGATAAAACTGTGCTGTGTCTGTCCCTCTTATTGCCAGATGTTGGCTGCAAATACTTGTTGTTTGCCAAATGACAGAGGATGACAGCGGGAGGGATTTGGCGATTTTTCTATGATTCACACATTTGAGCTTGGACCATTTGAAGGAAGGAAGCAACAAATGATAACAATAAAAATGTGAAATTGAACTCAGGCTGCCTAGAATAAAAAGAAAAACAACTGCATTCAAAGCTGAGTAAGGAGAAAGAACTTACATGAGTTCTGTGTGTGTGATGTTTTTTTGGAAAGGACCATTTCACAGTCTTTTCTCACAGTCCATAAAAACCAAAAATCAGTTTCTGGACTTGTTGTCCTTAGAGTGAGTACATTTAGTGTTTTGATAATCAGTATTTTAGATTAGATAGGTGTTTTGAAACATTTACAGGATTTGAGAGTGAAGTTTCAAAATAATGTACTATTTATT
Organism: Dascyllus trimaculatus; assembly: GCA_024666655.1. Taxonomy (NCBI): domain Eukaryota; kingdom Metazoa; phylum Chordata; class Actinopteri; family Pomacentridae; genus Dascyllus; species Dascyllus trimaculatus. The sequence goes on along the minus strand of CM045455.1, from coordinate 14,703,795 downwards.
TTTAAGGTCCTTTTGCTTTACTACTATCAACAACTTGCCCATCCATTCATCCATTAGCAATAGATCTAGCAGGTAATTTCTAGATGTTCCTCTAACCAACAACATTTTCCTGTTCCTCCTGGGGGATGAGATATGCAATCCCTCCAACAAGTTCTGGATCTACATTGGGTTCTCCTCCTAGTTGCATGTACGTGGAAAACATTTAAATGAAGTATTTCAGGAGGCAATCAGATGCCTGAACCACCTCCTTTTAATACGAAGGAGCAGCTACTCTAATCCAAACTCCCTCCAGATGCTCCTCACCCTACCTCTAAGCTGAGCCCAGCCACACTTTGGAGGAAGAAACCAATTTGACCATTTGTACTCATTAAATCGTTCTTTCAGTCATTACAAAAAGCTCATGACCATTGGTTAGGGTTGGAATGAAGATTGGTAAATTGAAAGCTTCATCTTCCTGTTCAGCTTCCCCTTCACCATGATGGTTCAGCACAGTGCCAACATTACTACTGATGCTTCACCAATCCCGCTGTCCATTTAAGGCTCCATTTTCCAATCACTCATCAATAAGATCCAGGGATACCTAAACTCCTTTGCATGGTGCAAAAACTCATCTCCAACCCAGAGGGAGCAATCTAGTTTCTAGCAGAGAAACATGGCCTCAGAATTGGAGGTGCAGGCTCTAATTTGTAAAATGTAAAAAACACAAACATATTTGATCCCATGTCTTCCAAAAGCTCCTTAACATAATGCTACCTAGCTTACATTTTTATTAGGGATCGACTGACATGGGTTGTTAGGGGCCGACGCCGATTACTGGTGATCAAGAATGTCGGATAACCAATGTTTGGAACCAATAGACATTAAATGTAATGTTTTGACAGCATGTGATAGCAAATAACCTGTCATTCATAACTAGGCCTCTTCAATAACATGGGTGACCAGAACTGAACTTGTAAAATAGAAATAGGCGCGATTAAATTAGGATGTTCTCGACTGAGATCGGTCGCTTCTTGTTTTTCTCTATTCTCTTAATCTTTCACTGTTCTATCACTTTTATTGCGCACTAAGGTCCAGATATAAAAAGCGTTATTAGTTAATGTTTTCCAGACTCTTCTTCAGGGTAATTTGCAGCTGTCTTTCAAGTAAGCCGCATAGCCACTGTGAGAGGAGCTAATTTCCTGGTTTGTGGCAATGACTTGAGTTAGTTGTTCACTTTCTTCAGTCTCTGTTTGAGAGTAACTGCAGATAGAGAGAAGAGGCTGCATCAGATCTGCACTAGTGCATTTAATTCATCAATAATTGGCCAATTAATTCTCAGATACCGATAATCAGAAAAATGCAAAATATCGGCCACAATAATCAAAAATCGGTCTATCCCTAGTTTTTATGGTAAACTTATTAGAAGTCAGGCAGTAATGCGTTTGGCATGTTAGCAGAATATAAAAGTATGTTGTAGGAGACAATCTTGCACTTTTGCACGACTCCTTTCCTTTGCCTTGAGTAAAATTTAATTGACATATTAGTGCCTCTACTCGAGAAAAGCATCTCAGTCCTCCCTCGTTCTCAAGTAATTGACCCACTTTGTCCATATAACACATCTGGCTCCCAGAGACGCCCAGTCAGGCCCACCGTCTCTATAAAGTGAAACACCATCTATAAAATCTCCATTAGAGCGGGGCTGCCTGGAGGTCGGCGTGAGGAGAATCGGGGGGTCACCGCTCCACTGTAACGCCTTCACACGTGGGGTTAGAGGTGAGTGCTGTTGACATTCCTCCCATGGCTGTCTGATATCAGTGTGATTGATCAGTCGGGGAGAGGCTCTGGGAGGTACACTCAGCTCCTGAACTTAAACATTTACGTTTGGTCCTGCGTCTTTCAATCTGTCGGCCCCCTTCTCTCTTCTAGGCTTGTTCTCCCCTGTCACCTAAACGTCTGGTGGATCTCCAAGTGAGGCTTTTGTGTCACACGGGGATTGACCTTGGAGAAACAGCACCAGAGAGTGTTTATCTGGCTTTCCTCTTAGCTGAACCAGATAAAAGAAGAGAGCCGTGATTGATCGCCCACTCTTCACCCGAGCCTTCATAGGTTCTCTGTTAGCAGTTCCATGCGAGCTACAGTAGAGGGCTGTGAGTTACTGCCATGTCAAATTCCACACCTTCTGGCCTTGGAGGGCAGGTGAAGATTTCTACCTGTGCACAAGTATATGACTGATAAATTTATTTCTCTTTTGATGTATTTTAAGGTTTTACTGCCCCTTTGGATTGGAATATGACAGGAAAACATAGAAGGAATGGGATGGGATGTGTATTTCATCCTTGGAACACATGGTAACAGGCTCTTAGATACAAACTGCAGATGCATGATAAAAATCTTTGATGATTTCCAAAACAGAGCACTTGGCAAACACCTGCCAACAGCTCGGGGTGAGACCTTGTGTACCTGACGTCCTCACTGTGTACCACACCTCGCTAAGCATGTAGGTAGACTGCCAATTTCTCTTGGAACTAACTCAAGAGAGAACAAAAGGTTTCCTCTATTGCTAAGCAGGCAGTTTAAACGAGGATACAATTATGAGTCTTACAGACACTTGTGACTTACAGTAAGGAGACAACTGAACAAAGCACACCCAGCTTTCCCGTAGGCCAGTGGGTCATTAGACCACTCACAGTCCACCTTATCTCCCCTAATCAAACACATCAGCCCCACAAAATCACATGTAATTTGAGGCTCTTTATTTTTTCCAACTTCTTTGGGCCAGAGTCCTGTGAAGATAACCTTCCCAGCTGCCGCTGTCTCTGGTGTCTTTGAGTAAACAAGCAAACAAACAAAGTTGGAAACAGACAGTCAGCAGCGGGGCAGGCTGGTCAGGGTTCAGTCGCCAGGGCAACGGGACCCCAGCCTGTTAGTTTTCCCCCTGGGAGGTGTGTGTGTTGTGAGGTGGAGGGGGGGTGACTTGTTGTTTATTACTATAATTTGTCTGAGTGGCTCTGGAGAGATTTCAGGGCTCTTTGAAGCGGGGCTGGATGAAGCTCGGAGCGTGGCCTGCTGTGCCCGGGATTTGGGCCCAATTTCCAATTTGTCTAACCCCAGCCTCCGCCCGGCCTCCACCCCGCCTGTAATCCTACGTCCCCAATCCTCTGTTCTGAGCTGCATCATCCTGCATCCTCCTGGATCTTAAGGGCCACACAAATGGAGAAGTTTTCTTAGGAGTCAATCAGTCGTGTGTGTTTTCATTGGTTCTTGCGCCATGTCAATTTTATTCCCACACATGAAACAAAACTGCAGTTATGACACTGCATTATAAGCATCAGGGAAAGCTAAAATCAGTATAAATATCCTTGGTGTTTGTTTAAACATGTTTGCAATTTGGTCGAGACTGTAATTAGATATAAGACAACATTTTCTGCCGGGATAGAGTCCTCTATATGAATGTTTAAACCTAGAAGGACAATTTGAGTAGAAGCACTTTAATGAATTTGGTGAAATATCTGTGTGGGGAATCGCCAAAAACTGTTTATAACTCATCACTTTAATCCTAATTGTCAGGCACAGCTAGTCTAGATGAGTTTCTGATTTGAGCTCTCACTCAGTGACACAGGACTTATTGGACTGAACATTCTAAGTGGTTCCATAATCGGAGTGCTATACCTACTTATACGCTGATTTTTCCCAAATGCTGAATGTCATAGAAAACAGTTTAAGCTATTAGGTCTATTTTTTTTGCTCCAGTCAGTTGACAGAATCCCAGTAACATTATACAAGTGTCAGTGAACCATTGCAATGAGAAATGATTCTCAAAAGTTCTGAAGCTTAGACGTCAAAAATCAACAGTATAATCATATCCTAATGGTAAAATATGAACCAGCCATTGGGAACACCTTGGTGTTTAGTATCTTGCCCAATGACATTTCAGCACATGGAGGGGCTCGACATTAAACCATCAACCTTAACAGTAGTGGACAACTAACTCTATCATGGCCACCATACCTGAAAATACAGACCACAGATCAATAATGTACACTAAACATGTACTTGCTTAGTTGTACAAAACACTACAGAGAAAGAACCGCAATGCTGAAAGGTAAAACCAGAGATCTCCTTAACTGCACAACAGCTGCTAGTGTAGAAGGCCCACAGCGGATGTGATTCATTATCTATGTTGGAATAACCCCTGGTAGTCAAGGTTGGTGTCTTTGTTTTCTCCTAGAAAAGAATCAAGTGACAGAGGTGTGATGACTCAGGAAGCAAACACGAGTGTCTCTGTCATCATTTCCAAAAGTGTCAGTTTCTGCTTGTCTAGACTAAACTCACACCTCCATTTCCAGGAGGTGGCAATGTTCCTAAGAGACTCTGTTTCATGCATCCTAAAATGTCCAACTAGTGTGGATGCTAGGTTAAAAAAAACATATTAGTGTGAACATAGCCTATACACTAATCTGCCATTCATTTAAACCACCTGGCTAACATTGTGTAGTTTTCTCTCATGCTGCAGTAACAGCTCTGACAGATCAGGACATGGACATGTGACTTCTTGACTTCTCGGGGTGTCTTGTGTTGTCTACTGCTGGGATGCTGGCAGTGGATCTTTTGGGTCCTGTGGGTTGGGCCTATACCAAAAATTCTGAAATAGTTTGGGATCTAGAGAGTTTGAAGGCCGGGGCTGGAGACCTCAAGCTCTTGGTCGTGTTCCTCGAGCTGTTCCCGAGCAGTTTTTAAGGTGTGACGTCCCACATTGTTCTCCTGGGGGAGGCTGGTGCTGTTTGGAGAGTGCTGTTGCAATGAGGCGGTGTGCTTGGTCTGGAATAATGTGTCAAAGAAACATCCACATGAATTCCAGGACTCAAGGTTTCAAAGCAGAGCACTGCAATCTAACAAGATGATGTTTTTCACCTTACCTGTCAGTAGGTTTAACGTTGTAGCTGATGGTTGCATATGCTGTCGGTGTGTGTGCTTGCTGGTGTCTGTCTTCGTGCGTTAGTGTGTCTGTGTTTATATTGTGTCCCTACATAGGAAGTCCTCCTACCAGCCCTCAGACATCATGTGCATGGCTGTGTGTCTGCTGTGTCCTGCCTGCCTGAGGGGGGGCACTTAGTCCCAGAGCAGGTTTAATTGGTGTCAAGCAGGCCTTGGTGAAAAGCCATCAGAGCCTGTGGACGCTCAGCGAGACAGGAAACCTTTTATTAGGGGACTTCCTCCAACTGCATGACTCTCAGTGTCCCTGTCTGTCCTATTGTCTCTCCCCATATCCCTCCCTCTTAAAATCTCTCATCGGCGCTCAGTTTCCATCTGCTCCCTTCCTCTCCCACTCCACTCTCCGCTGGCTTCAAACATTTACTATTTATCACTCGCACTCCCACCCTCGACGCTCCGCTCTCTCTTTCTCCATCTCTGTAGTATTGTTTTTATGTCTGATGCTTGTCTGAGGGAGTTTGTCTCTGGGGGAATCCGGTGACCACAGAGGAACACCGAGCCAGCCAGGCTAATGATGAGAGCACTTCCTGACAGCCTGCAGACACACACACACACACACACACACACACACAACCAATGCTAGTCTGGAAGTACACACAAGCATGTGTTTTTCTCACAAATAACCACTTACAACCAGTTGTTAGGATTCAATTGATTATCCTCAGTGTTTTATGTATCTTTCAATTAATGATGCATTTCATTTATTGGAATATGAAGCTTTTATGTAAAAATCACACAGTGGGTACAGTTTTTCCTCTTTTCTTCCAAGTTAAGCTGAGGGCAAAAAAGATAATTGATCAAAAAAGACAATCAAAAAAATTGCTGTATTTGCTGCTGCTTCTTTTACTTTAAAAGATTACTTTGTATGTTGTTAGTTACCATTAGGTGTCTCCACTCAATTAAAACCCTGCAAAAATTACTGAATGAAACAAGTGGGTCAAGGCGTGCATGCGCCAGTACATCCAGTTAGACACCAGTTGCTATATGCCACCTCGACATTATCACTGGAGAGGCTGATTAAAAACACCTTTGGGCATGAGAAAGCCCAAATCAATTCATTAAAAAAACACAAACTGCATACCTCAGGTGTGAAGCAATACTGAAAGTGACTGTTGCACAGTTAATCTTTAATAATGTCATCTTGTCACATCAACAAGAAAATATTTGCATTAAGGCAGCTGGTAGAAAGTGACTCACGAGGCCGTTTTTGATGTTTACTTGTCACGTTAGGAAAAGAGAGGCGTTACTCATGACGTTAATGATGGGACTATTATAGTCAAGTGTCCCTGGAGGCCATGACAGTGTCACAGTGAGTCAGCGAGCACAATGCCAGGACCACGGAACTGAGAGATGATGAGATGAAAGTCTATTTCTTTAGTGAAAGGGGATGCTTGCTTAAATGTAATGCATTATCTGCTGCTAAAATGTCTACTTAAGAATGCTTTCATCTCTACCTTAGCACGCATACATTTGCATACGTACACACACACACAAACCCGCACATGTCAAGATAAAAGAGCAGCTGCATTTCCAAACTGCTGTGTTTTGTCAGCAAGTTTAACTGTGACCGTAACTGTAACTGTAATTACTGTTGCACAATCGGACCAGACAAAGAAAACACATAACTGCAGTGTAGACAACTTCTCCTCCTGCGTGTGTACTTATCCACATTGGCTGTCATTCAGGCACACATAGAGGCAACACCTGCCCTTCAGGTAACTGAAGATATGATATGAAAACCATCAAGAAGTTTTTGAAAGAGTTTTTCCACTTCAGTGCTCCTACACGTTTGTGTTCGAACACCACGTAGTTGTGTTGTGATGGTGGCAGATAAGCCTCACTGGCACGTTTTTGCTCACTGAACCCAACCTTCCAGTGTGACAACCGCGCTGAGAGTACACAGCATTCTGTGCCGCGCTGCGTACGTCATCTGTGAAGTGGAAAAACCATCTCTGTAGCAGGAACCAGGAAGCAAAGGACAAGTTTGAACTCATCCTGACAGTCGAGCTGCAACGGCGGATGCCTAACTGCCATTGTTACGAAAGCCTGCACAAAGTTCGTTTCTTGCTTCATGACGAGACAAGCTGGTGCTGCTTTCTCAGCGAAACTATCTGAGCGATCTCTGTGTACCTGCAGGATGGGAGATGACTCTAAAAACAATCCAGCAGGTTTTGGCCTATTGAAATGCAGGTGATTAAAAAAAAGAGAAAGCATCCCACTGTTCATCTTACAACAAGACACTCTGCAATCAGCCCTCCTGCCAGTCTGTCTCTCTCTTACACTCTTTTTCTGCCTTTGTTCCCTTTCTCTGCTTTCTTTGCTTCTTTTCTTTTCTTTCAGCCTCTGCTCCTCCTCTCCACCTTTCTTTCGCTCTTTTCTGAACTCCCCCGATTCTCCCCCTTTTCTCTTATTCTCTCTTTCATTTCATTTATTTCTGAATGCAACCCTTTTCTCTAAAGTCCCCCCCTTTTTTTTCTTTCTGCTTCCCCACCACCACCACCCTCCCACCTCTTCTTCTCCACCCCTCTCTTGTTCGATCCCTGACTCAACTTTCACATTCCAGGAACATTCCTGTAGGATTAGCCTTTAGCATTCTCAGGCTATGCAGAGGCCATGGCCCCCCCACTGTGACGGTGGCAGGCACTAACGGACAACAGAGAAAAGTGTGTGTGTGTGTGTGCGTGTGTGTGCGTTATCCTCTCACTTTCTTTCATCACCACCACCACCCTCTCTCCTCCCTGCCTACTGCCCCATTTCCATCATGCTCAGCTTCCATCGTCAGCAACCTTCGGTTCTCATCCAGAGTAACAGTGAATACAATCACCAACAGATGGACACAAACAGACACAGGCACTGATTTAAAAAAAATCAAAAATCAAAATTTGAAAGCATTAATAATATCATTGGTAAATGCTACATAACAGTCACATTTCTTTCATTTTGTCTAAGAGATTTATCTGAAATCTGAAAGGTGCAACTTCCACATGATTAGGCTTTATTAAGAGCAGACATTCTGACTGATTAAAGCTTATAACATTAACGCAGACCCTTTTATTCAAGAGTACCTCTAAGTAGTAAAGTAAAAGTAAAGTCAACAAACTACTGGCTTACGGACTGCAAAGTCTCCACCAGCAGTAATCAAAATTCAATCGATTCAATTCAGCGAATTTAAAAGAAGCCATATGTTGGTTGCCTGTATCTGGTTTGACTTGATGAAACACTACAAATGTAAAAAAGACAACTAAGCATCTTAAGATAATGAGTCAACCAAGCTGGAATAATGAAAAGATTTTCTGGTTTATCTCCACTAATAATGATAACAATCATCATTACTATCATCATTTTTATGAACAAGTGCAGCAAGAACACATATAGAGAGTAATTTAATGTTTAAAGGGAATAAAAGAACGATTAAAGTAAATTTGGGAAATTTTTCCATGCAATTTGCATGCATAGCATAAAAGGATGCAATGTTTGAATAAGAGGTAATCTCTGAGGTATACCTACAAACAACAGAAATAACCTAAATTGAAATAACTTAAATAGAAAAGGCTGTTATTTTACCATTTTATACCAAATCAGTTTATAAAATCTCTTCCTACAACTACTAAAATATCTAGTAATAAAACTATTTCTTTGCAGTTTGGAAAAATAAGTCATAAATTAATGTCACGGGACTTTTTTTTTTAGGAACAATCTAATTTGCAGTAAACACCAATAAATGAAAAAACCCTAAAATATGTCATTGCATAAATATCTTAGTATGAAATTAAATATCTGTCCAATTTAGACTTTACTGTATTAGAAAAGACAACGGCTAATGCATTTTTGCTCTCTGCAACTCTGCTGGAGTGTAAAGTCAACTGCAGCTTCCATCGACACAACAAGTAGAATAATGTTTATTTTACTCACACTAATGATAAGCAGCACCACGGGTGGGATCTTCTATTGACTCATCCCAGTTACAGTCCAAACTGAGCTCCCTGATCATTTCATGGAAGAGGGTTGAGACAGAAGTGAAAGAATCACTACAAATGCAAAGAAAAGAAAAGTACGCAATAATTCTACTAAATAACTTTGATTAAAACTACTGTGGTGTCTGATACAGTTAATTGACACGCATGAGAGAAGCACAGCACATCTCCCTGCTCTTCTTTTCCCTGCTTCTCTTACTTTTTAATCACAGCCATCAAGGTAAAAGTAAAGCACTATGAGGTAATCATGGCCTCTTTCCTGTTTGTTCTTGTGTTTCTATAAGGGGGCTTTGTGTCGAGTCAGTGTTACAAGCCAAACTAGTAGCACTGGCCTACCACATGTGGAAACACTCACATCACCTCCCAGGATAAAAAACTTGGCAGGGACCGACAGGAGGAGGAGGGAGGGAAAGAGGAATAGAGAACGAGTGTGTGTTGGTGGGAGAGCGAGCGAGAACTAGAGAGAGACCCTTTCTCCTCATAAGTATCACCTTACTTCAGCCAAAATAAAAGCGCGATCAGAGCCAAAGACGCACCTCAAAAACCTCTCAGCTGTTTCCCCCTTCTCTCCTGCCAACATGACTCATTTTTATCCGCACCTCCCCTCCCTCCCTTCCTTTCCTCTCCCCCGTTTTGTCATACCCGCAGTCTCACTCAGATGCCTATCCAAGAATTTATGCAATTTAATTCAACAGTAGATGCTCTGGTGGACCTTTCCTTCTTTTCTAAATGCAATGTTTCTCCTAAATATTTACAGTATTTATCTCACGCTCCTTGGCTCAGCACTTTCTGTACAGTGTACCTCAACTCTTTCACTTTCCATGCTGCCAAATTCTCTCCTTATCCATCCCCATATCTAAATCCCTCTCTCCTGGCTCATATTGCAGCTCTTTCTGTAAATGTACAGTACAGTATTCTGTTCCTCCACATCAAGCTGATTGCTTTCTGTCAGGCTGTACCGCTGTTGGGGCCCCCAAGGGGGCCCAGTCCCTCACATCTAAACATCTGTCCATCCCATTACTGTAGCTGCTGCTGAACCTGAGCCCTTTTTACTCATGCTGACAGCAACATTGCTGAGAACGGGAATGATATCCAAGGGGATGCCGCTGCTCCCGAGTGTCTCCTCAAAGCTCCTGATTATGTGAGCCAGCTGGTTGAGAGACATGAGGAGTCGCCAGGCGGCGTTCCGCAAGGCATCCGATAGGGTCCCGGATGTTTTCAAAGTATGGGTATGGTTAGGGAGCATGTATGGGGATCAGTGTGAGGACGGGAATGCATGCCCTGCACCGGGCATCAGTCGGCTGGGTCGTTTGGTTGGAATGTGACTCAGGAAACCCATAATGGGGCTTACTGTATGTTCTGTCTGGATGACTGTTGTCTTTTAGCACTGTGAGGTACAGAGGAAACGGATATGGCCAGAGGTGGTGGTAGTGATGATGATGATGATGATGATGATGATAATGATGAGAAGGAAAATAAAGAAAAAAAACAACAACTATGACCTTTTAAGTAAACATAAAAAAGCCAAAAAATACAAGCTTATGTAGCTGAACCAGCCAATCTCCTAGAAACTTGTATAATTCTAGTTTGCAGCAGCAAATATTATTGATTATTGCCCACACATTAACTGTAGATATAGTTATAATATAGATACTGAACACATCTGCAAAATATTCACTGGCTGCGTATTTCATTTGTTTTCCAATTATATCCAGGGACTGCAAGTAAAGCATAGCCAAACATTTCTAATGGTCCTGTTTAGGTGCTCATACAGTGTTAACGATTACACTCCTTTAACAGTCAGACTCACAATGACCAGTTTTAAAAAGGAGAAAAACTGATTCAGCAGAAGCAGAGAGATGATCTTTTTTACTCTACAAATTATTTTTCTTCATTAAGACCCACAGCTCCAACATCACTGGTTCAGTGTGAGATTTTGGTGTATCATGCTGCTAGCATCTATGCTGTCTTCAAGCAGAGATTAAAACTGGACTTCAGAGGTCCAAAAAGCTCACTTTTTTTCCAACATCACACTGCTCTTTTTGTTACTTTCAAAACTGTAATTTCTGAACCCCAAGCGATGGTGCAAATTACGTCATATGAGACAATTTAGCAGATTTCATGCTGCTCCCTCTGGAGCCACAAAAGGCCTCTTACAACTTTTTCCACATAATGCAGTATTCCTCATAAGAATGTGTAAACACACTTGGATGCATAAAATTGATTTTTACAGTTTCCCTCTTCAGAAAAGATTGTAGTCAAAAGAGACCTGAGACGAGCTATGCCTAACCTTTACCAAAGCGCTTTTGTCACCTAAAACTAAAGACTAAATTAGGCTTTCTGTGTCTGTGTGTCCACAAAGTTCTGTAAATTCGATCATCTGTCCAAGTCAAGGAAGATCCAGACTGTACATACTGCAAGCACACCGAGTGTGCATGTGCCAGGAAACAAATGATGTTTAAAACATATCAATGCTATGAGGAGACGACGGGTGAGGAGATCCCTGGTTCTCCACACCCTTATAATTCATTGAAAGAGTTATAATTCATGTAGTGGCTGCTCGACACTACAATTAAGGTCACTTACTTTTCATTACACACAAACTTATTCAGTTTTTCGGTTTTAATTCTCCCAAACATTGATGATGCTTTGATTTGTACATGCCTTCCACTGACAATACCCAAACACAGTGGAAAGTTCTAAAATCTCCAGAAGTCCTGCGCTATGTGTTTACCTCTGGAATAGTCACTGACACAGTGCTATAGTCCAATTTACAACTAGCTGCTATTTCCTTTAAAAAGTCATAGTCAGCCTTTTGGAACCATCCATAGAAGCCCTGTGTGTTTTTCTGTGTTCACTAGTAGACCAACTCGTACCTACAGCAGTATGAATTGAACTTTGAGTGTGAAACGCAGTCCACATTCAAAACCATCAGTCAGCACATGTGGAAACCAGAAAATCACCTAAAGTGGGACGTAGGATGCAAACACTGGTCACTGGTGTCAAAGTCTTGTGCGTTGTGTCACCATCATCCTCCCCAACAACACCATGCATTCTGCGGTTCATAAATGTAGCACCTATCACATAAGAAAAACTTTCACTGGGGACAAAATTCCAGTGATTGGCAAAACAAATTAGTAGTATAGAAATGTAATTGTGTCTTAATGGAAAGAAGAGTCACAGAAAAAAGGTAAAGTCTGTCTTTAAAAAAATACAGCGGTTGAAAAACTGCAGAAAAGTTGTATTTTTAAGTGGCATTGATGGAAGACGAGCTGCCTCAGCTCTGCAGGGACAGTCAATAGCAATTCCAGGGTGACACTGGAATTTGAATGAACAAGTGAGAGAGACAGTCCATGGATGGATGAAAGCACATCCATCACGACCGGCCTGTAGTCACCAAACCAGAACCTTTTCCTGAATAATCACTCAAAGCGGGACTTGTCTCAGCTACGTCTGTATGCTTCACCGTGATGCGTTTGACTAATTTTTGTTTTCCAGCTTTGTCTGTGTCACGGCGAGCAGCTAATGGAGAGAAGGGAGCTGATCCTTTAGCGATTTGTCCTTCGGATGGACTAAACAGAGTCCTGCTGTGACTTTGACCTCCCGTGTGGCCGGATCAGATAAGAGCTACAGGTAAACACAAACACTGTGAGAGGAGGGAAAAACAAAGCTCTGGTGATAAATGATGCACACACTCTTGGACATAGACACACACACATGCTCACGGTCTGAATGCAAAGACTAAAACCTGCTCTAATGCTCATTGGCTGCACACACAGACACACTCACATAAAAGCAGTGTTGACCTATCACCTTTGATTGTAGGACACTGAGTAATGAGAGGTCATTTGCTTGAGCTAAATATGTTTAGGCTCCAGGGGGGTTATGACCAGAGGCACAACCACACACACACACACACACACAGACAGACACACACTCATACATATAATTCTTTCTTGTACAGGCACAAAAATAGACACATCCACACACAAACCCAGTTACATGCTCCAACAGACACCAACAGAGAAATACACACATGCATAGAAACATACAGATGCTCCTTCATGTCTGTGTAAAGGCCCCTCCACACACAAACACACACACACACACACACACACACACACACACACACACACACACACACACACACACACACTACGCACTTGTCTTGTGTAAGTGAGATGTCTTCTGTTTCAACAATGTGTGTAGTGTGCGCTGCCCAGCCTCTTTCTTCCCTTGGCAGAGTTACCCAATCTCCTGACACGCATTCTGCATGGATGACGGCGAGCCCTTCTCATGACGCCGCTGGAGCCACCCGTTTAGTTCCGCTTTGGTTCTGTACACGCACAGTTCACAGGGTCAGAGGGCCGAGGGGTGCTGCCAGGGTGGGGCCCAACTCTGTGTGGGAGCAGCCATGAAAAAAACCCACAGCGTACAGTCTCTAATGAAGCGCTTTGATCTGCTCAGCTCGTCCTTAGCTGGAGACGTAATGTGGGATTCTCTTATATCATGCTGCAGTACGGCATTATGCAGCGCACACATGAATTCAGATCACAGAAAGCACCAAAAACCCTTCAGGAAATCAGCAGATAGATCAAGCAACTTCATGTACTTGTGTGTGCTTGCCTGTGGCTGTTCCCTCACCTCCGCTGACCCCCAAGAAAGGCCTCAAAGGCGCAGAGGTGATGCTCCCTGACCTCTGGCAGAATCCAAGCCAAATTAGAAAACTCCACTCATCTATTACTGTGGGTCACGACGTTCCACGGATAACATGGGAATGCAAAAAAAAAATCAACGGCGGGGTCGGGACCTGCCTCCGTACATGTCAGCGACTGTAATCCCTCATTTATTTGCCCGCGGTTTATCCTGTTACCACAGTGGTTTTGCTGGATCAAATGAAGGAGAGCTTCATAAAAGAATGAGTCAGCAAATTAAGCCGGCCTCCAGTTCACATGCGGTGACCTATTTCATTCTGAACGCCGCACACCTTCGAGGGCTTTCGCAGGTTGACATCATGGGAGAGCGGGGTGAGACATTTGAATCGAAACCAAGCGAAATCTCGAGCGTTTTGCTGTAATTGGTGACTCCTTTTTGCGCAAGCTCCTGCATGCAGCTGCTGAGCCAGCAACACCCCAGAGCCTCTCCCCAGCTGATTCCCAGAGAAAACAAGTTGTGTGCCTGTGAGACTTTCAATTAAGACACACTGAGCTGGTTATACTGAGCCTGAGGTCTGGCATGCAGCTCCCATACTCACTCACTTTTTATGATGCTCTCAAATCTATAAACTCACTTATTATATAAACATATTGCAGAGGCCATAAAACAAGGGCTTGTTTTTGGCTTATTAAGATGCTTTAGTGTGTGTGTGTGTGTGTGCATGTACAGAAGCGTGTTTGGGAGTAAAAAAAACACATTATGCTGGAGTGTTGAAATAAATAATTGCTTTTGTTTATCTCTTTTTTATCCCAGTTTACGTGGGTGTAATCTGCGCACACACGCTCAAGTGAATGCACACTTGTGCCGTCAGGAGCAGGATGTGTGTACGTACTGTAGACTGGGGTTTGGCATGGCTGCCTGGGAGGCTGGCAAATCGTGGATGAAACTGGCTCAAGGTCATGTTGTGACGCTGCGTGTTGCGTAAAAAACACAGAGAAACACACAACACGAGCCACAACACACTGAAAGAGCGAAAGAGGGTGCAGCAGCACGAGGGAGTGAGAAACGCACAAAAGAGGCTTTCACACAGTCGGGCTTTGAGTTTTGCTGTTAATGGGACTGATGCAGCTGTGGCAGTAGATTTTTAACAGCGGTTGGACTGCCGCAGCACATAGGAGGATTATTTCTTCTTCGCTTCCATGCTGCCACGCTTTAAGCTTTGCATTTCTGCTGCTTAGGAGTTTCCATCAGCCTTGAAGTTGATTTGCAGTGGAAATATCCCTAATCAAATAAATTATATTAAAAAAAGCTCAGCATAAAGAGCTTAGTAATATAGGGGTAAGTCAGAAGATATGTTGTGCATGGAACTGGCTAGAATACACAACAGACTAATACACAATAATGGATAGTGGGAGAATCTTTCGAGCTCCCTCCTACACATCCTGCCCCCTATAGCCCCTCATGTGCTCCGCAGGACCTCTGCTTCCTTCCAGGGTTACAGTCCAGGCCTTGGCCTTTCACCAGGTGGCTCCTGTCCCCTCCACCAGCCTTTCACATCCCACCCCTGTCTGGGACACAAGACAACCTAACCTCACTGAGAGCAGCTACCTCTCCATGCAATGTGAGACCCTCTGATTACTCAGTGCCACTGTTTGGTTAATGGTCAGTTTGCAGCTTTTGTTTAACCGTCAGACTCTGGGTGTTTTTTTTGTTCCAGTCACATTGTTTTCCTGCAACAGTCCAGCACCTCTATGGAAAGAGCACAAGCATGGCTGGAAGGAGAGAGAGCTCAAAAATGTCTCCTATGCAGTGTGGCACAGTTATAATGCTGCAAATCATTAAAAAAAAAGAAAGACCGGAAGTTGAATTATATATTTTTTTATTATTTTACAAAAATTGCTAAACCTGGAATCAGCATGCACAACATTTTTCCAAGTGCCCACAGGTTTTACTAATACTAGAAAAAATCGTGCATCTACATACTATAAATATCTTACTACTGACTTTTTAAAAATTTGTTTCTATATTCTTCTATAACTGTATAGACACGGCCTTCAGTTCAGCCGAATAATTGCAGTTGCAGCTGAGTCACTAATGATTTTTCCGATGTGCCAAGAAACACAGAATGTTTTTTTTTCCATTATCTGGTTAGAACACAATTTTTATTTTCAGCAAATTTTTAACTGAGGCATGTAGAATTTAGAGATTTTGATGAAATATCACAATTTCACGCTTGGATTTGGAGCATTTTCTGAATGGAACAGTCTGTCACAAACAAGCACTTCAACGACTGTTAGTAAATTAAAAATCTGACAATCATCTCCGTTTTTACAGTTTCTGGCTGCTGTAAAATTTAGAGATTTCTTAAAGAGAATATGCCTTTCAAACCTGCTGGGGGGGGTTGGGGATTCAGAGGGTTGATGAATGTCTCACTGATATACCAAATAGGAATATCTATGTCTTATTACTCTTTGACAGTGAGTGTGACTTGCATCCTACCTGGTGCTGAAGCCTCACACCGCGCCCTTTCAGCACATTGTGCAGGAAATAACAAAACATGAATGAATTTCAGTCATTCTTGGCTGAGACTCGGGATGTTTCCATTACACATCCAGCAGCTCTGTCTTCCTGTCTCTATGTTATCACCTCCTCTCACTTCCACTTGCCTCACAAGCCCACTGACTCTATGTGTGTGTTTGTATATTTTTGTACACAACGAGGAGACGACTGTGTAAACAAGGGCGTTGCGTTCTATCTCCTTGAGTTTCTGCATAATCACAGGTTCGGCTCATTTTCTCTCTCCGCTTATGTCATTTTGGCTATTGTTTGCCTGTGTGAGTGCATTCGATTGTGCTTCCGAGTGTCTGTGTATGTGTGTGTGTGTGTGTGTGTGTGTGTATTATTAAAAGGGAAAAGCATGGCGGATGTACAATGGGGACTCCAGGCCCAGACACCTCGGTAACAATCAGAGGGCCTCCACTCGGTTTCCTGTTTGACTTTTTATTGGCTATGCAGTCATCACCGCGGCGACGCAGACAGGAAGCGCTGCACCACTACATGATGGACAAATGGACAGGAAGATTAAACACATGAGAAGAGAATGTGCGGATACACTCCCCGATCTATTTCAGGATTTGAAAATACACACACAAAACATGCACAGACGCGAGCACGCACACACACTGAGGATGCTTTGCTTCCTGACCTTTGCCATCAGTGAGTCAGACATTTTTTACTCTTGCTTTGTATTTGTTTTGAATACATTCCACTTCCTTTTAGATGTCAAACATCATCAAAACTGCTTTGTGGCTCCATGACATGTCTATGAGTGCAGATACAGTAAAGTGTTCCATTATAAGTATATACAGTGCTGAAGGAAAACTGTGTAACATTTGAATGCATGGAGGACTTTCTGTGTTTGTAAGAAAAAAATGCACTCATTCTTCTTCCTGTGTAGTACAGGGTTTAGACCCTAAAGCAGAGTTGCATTAGCTCATGGTAGCTAACTTTATCCAAACACAGCTACAGTGACATTGATTCGCAGTGTTCCAGCAGGTCAGGGCCTTACATTTCAGTGTCTTTGATACAAGTGTAGTTAAAACGAAATGTTAACACACTACATTTTGATGTTTTTTGGTCTGATTCTAACATCCACAATGACAACCCAGATCTGCCTCCCAAACAGTCCTTAAGGCTGGCACACATTACGGGATTCTTCAAACCTTCACAGATTTAGAGACCACACACTTGATGATAACAAAAGACAGATCGCACAAGATCTCTCTCTTCTGATCTTATAGTGTGTGCTGTGCACTACGGAGCACACTACACACTAACCCATTCTTCAGCAGAGTATCAGGGTCTTCACGCTCAGTATTCCAAATCTCGTGTAGTCAGACGTGACTTCAGTTACCACGATCATTGCAAACTACCAGTGATGGGAATAACAGCGTTATAAATAACGGCGTTCCTTTTATTAGTAGCAAGTAATCTATTTGATTACTCTTCCCACCATGATAACGCCATTACCATTGCTGCCAAAAATGTGGCGTGTTGCCATAATTTAAGCTGTTTTTCTTCAGACCATCTAGATCTCTAAGCCGAAGGGCAGAGATTTTTTAGGGCTGTCAAAATTGACGCGTAATAATCCATCATCATGATTATTCTGATTAAAATTTTTAGCGCAACGGTAACCCTTTAAAAAATTTTTTTTAATTTTCATTATCAGGACATCAGTTAGATTGTACATACATAATATAAGTACATTTTCTTCTTCATAAATACCGATTCTATACATCCATATATAACTAGGATGCCGATGTCATATAACATAATCAGTCACATTAAAGAATGAAAAATCACAAAATAAGCAACAAACATAAAAAATTAACAAAAACAAAAAAGTTGTACATAAACTTTACTTTCATTTTGAGCTAGGGGGCATATTATTGTAATATTGTAAGGTTTTAACTCTACTTGTTTGTTTTTACTTCCTCTTCCATCAGTCAGCTGAGTCAGCTCGCAGTTTGATTGGCTTTTGTTCCGGTACACGTGACATTACACACTGTGCGTGCTCGGCTCCTCTCGGAGGAAACATGTTCATTATTTACGATTTCTCCTTCCCAGGCCTTCCAAGCGGATCGGACCGGACAAAATCATTCTTAATACACCCCACACGACAGGAAGATCAGACACGATGTCATTTACAAACACCAGGCAATCGGGCCTTTGCTGGCTTTGATCGTAAGGGGGAGATCGGGCCCGATTATCCTGTAGTGTGCACCGGCCTTAAGCAACTAAACTGCAATCTCATTTAAATAAAATCCTCACTGAATGATTAGACTGTAACATAGTAGGAAGGCTTCCAGTTTGAAGGACCTACAAAGTCTGCATAAGAAGGTAGGGGGGTAGGATGGCAGCATAAGTTAGCAAAAGGACTTGCACTGGAGTGGAACCATTTTTCTTCCACTTTAGTTTTGCTTTTCCTCACTGTTTGGTTAGGCGGAGGAAAACCATCTGTTTAGTTGACAATTTCACAATGATAACTACGTGTTAGAAGCATGGTTAAGTGTCGGCACCAAAATCATTTGGTTAGGATTAAGAAAAATTGCACAGGGTGCCATGATAACCTAATGGTTATGTCGCATGACCCAAGTGCTCTCTCTCTTGTTTTGGCTACATATGGATCCCACTGCTGTCTCATGCTGCAGGCGTTTCATAAACTCAGAGGAAAGACTCCTACAAACAGCTGGAAGCAACAAACTAAAACTTCAGCTCCTGTGAGCACTTTGAGGTCTGTTTGTGCACCCTTAGTCGGCTACACAAACTGAGTCTTCTGCTCTCTCTGTGATGTTTATGGTTTACTGGTTACACAGCTGACTGCTGCAACACATGGCTGGTACAGTCATCTAATGCTGCATTCACTGACACTCGGAAAGCGCAGTTGAATTGAGTAAAACTTGGAAACTGGAGTTTTGGTGCATGAACTTGATCTATCAGATGTAGGGTGGTTACAGGAGTGGCCAATGACATTTTGGGAGAGACCATGGCCCATCCTTGGAGGCGTTACTGGACAAATTTGATTATATACATATTTAACTTACTTTTATTTGTTGTGGTTTCCAGTTAATAGTGTTCGTGTTTGCCTTGAAAACCAGTAGTTTACACATCCTTTTACTCAGCCCGGCATCGGTTACAGTCCTGTTATTTAGAGGTGTGTCTGCTCCGCCTCCTCCATGCCCACTTCCCATCTCCCATTCCGTTTCCCAGCGGAGTTCCAAGTAATCAGCGCTCCTTTGATGGGGAGGCAGTACAGGGAGAGGCACAAGGGATTATGACTGAAACAGCCGGCGCTTTGGTTGCAGCCTCTATGTTTTCTGAGCCGGCACAACGGCAATCTGGGAATTTTCCACTGAAATGCAAAAAAAAAAAAAAAAAAAAGGATGGAGGGGAACATGGCTTGCACATGTAATCGCAGAAAAATGCACATGGCACGTGTGTGTGCTGTTATATGCTGAGAAAACCACACATGCCAATGACATGTAACAGTAAAAAAATACAATAATATCTGTGTGGCTCATTTGAGTTCACGTTCTGTGGTTGATTAATACAAGGAAATGTTATGGAGGCAGAAAAACCAAGACCAAAGTCTCCTTACTGCACTCACAAAATTTTTCTCTCCTCTGGCTGTTTAAGGAAAACGATCAAATCTTGGCACAACATAACCTTGCTGCAAGGTGCAAAGTCAATTTCAAAAACCAAACCTGTCATACAAAAAGTGAGGCAACGCTGCCATTTAGCAGCAACTAAACCAAAAAGAGCTTTCCTCAGGAGGAGTTAATCGTCTTTATTATTTTGAACAAATTGTAAACACAAACACGCCCCTTCTTGCCTCTCATTTGATCCTGTTTTATTCCTCCTTTCATTGTTCTGAGCTCTTCCTGACTATTCCCATCAAAGCTCTTATTAAGACACATCCCCAGCAGGGATGAGTTATAATAGATCCACTTTATTGCATATTCATTTTAAGCTCTTTAATTCCCCAGAAGGATTCATCGCTCATATTGCTGTGTTGGTGTGAGCTGGGTATTCCATTACATCATGACCTTCTTTCGGGGGCCTCATTAGCCTGCTTGTTATCTCATTAGCAAATTGAGTGGACCTCGTTAGCACCTGCAAGCTCCGGCAGGATGGTGCTGGTTAACAGTGTGCTGTTTGTTAATGAGATACTTTTTTTTTTTACATACGTGAGTGCTCCAGTTTTTCTTTCAGCCATCCTGGGCGGATTTCTGCTTTCAAGAAAATCTGTGTGAGAAGGGCTGGGCTGGAAAAACCATTTTATCACCATGGACGACATCAGCCAAGGCCATTGGTGTGTGTGAGTGTGTGTGTGTGTGTGTGTGTGTGTGTGTGCATCATCCTACCAACTTAAAGCTCTCAGCCGTAAATTTCGACCACAAGCTTGAGTCATCCACTGCACGCTGTCGTTTAGATGGCTGAGAGGAATGTTTAACTTAATAGATAGCAGTCTCCTCTTCTGGTGTTGGCAACAACAAGCACGCAAATAAATTTAGAATCACAGGGAAGAGAGGTTTTCTCCCTTCAAAAGGACGAAAAACAACAAACATGAGGGCGAGATGCTTCCTTCTGAAAGAGCTTGTTTGAGTTAGTCCTTTATTTGTGTTAAGTGCCACTGCATTTCTGGAAGTGGACAGCCTGAGGGGGGAAAAGAAAGAGGAGGTGGAAGGTGGAGCGTGTCCCGTGGGCTAATTTTGGCCCCCGTTTTGTTGGTGGTCATGCCGAAACTGTGCGCTGCCCAGAGGGACTTGCTGTTTTTTGAGGTGGTGTGGGGTTGCTTTTTCTTTTTGGAGGGGACACAAATGCACAGAGGAAACACTGGTAGCACTCAAGAAAAGCCAAATAAACAATTTGAGTCCAAATGATTCACAGGTGCGGGGCAGGCCAAGCTGCCATCTGTGGCTGGGGGGCCGGCGGTGGCAGAACCTTCTGCCGCGGTGGTGGCACGGTCTGCAGCAAGACCACGATTATGTAATTGCCTCAGCTGTCGTCACAGCTCAAACCAAACCCAGGGAAGATGGGCGCTGCTGACTTTTTCTTTTTTGGTGTCGATGCTCCGTATTTGTCCTTGCGAATTATTCCGCGCGAGCATGAATGTGTGGCATTCTTGGGGTCCTGTGTGTTCAGGGTTCTCACATTCCCTGTGTGTTTTAGGGATCTGCAGTGGGAGATACTGTTCTCGACAACTGGTTAGTGGCTGTTGCAAAATCTCTTTCTCCACTGGCTGTCCGTTTTTGATCAAATAACCCAAAACAAAAAACATCAGGGGGAGGTTAAAGATATCTGATTATTTTTCTTCCTGGACTGGGAGCTAAAAATGCATCAACATATGTGATCTTAAAGCACTTTAGTGGGTTTAAAAGTCACTGAGCACAATGAAACTCAATTACGTTTAAAATCGGGCGTCGAACGCAAACACACACAGCGTGGCTTTTTGAACAATCCTCCTTTCAATGACGGCCACAGCGGTCAAAGCCTTTACTTGATTAGCGGGATAAACATCAGCTCAAAAGCATTAGTGCGGTATGGTAAAACGGTGACCTCACTGATAATGCACACACACACTTAGCAAGCACTAAAACTAAGCCTGGCGTGGGCAGCTGCCAAGGCCAATCAAAGCCCTCTGTACATCCTGGGAGCAGCTGTCTCGTCCAATCATAGCTGCATGTGTGTCTTCTGCCTTTCAGTTGGAAATGAAGTTCAGAATAGCGCTGTGTGAACCCAACGGCATCACTCTTTTTTTGGTTGCACGTGCCTTCCTTGTCAAAGGGACAGGGATGTTTATTAAACCCGAAAGTCTTATTTGAATTAAAAATAGATTTTTTAAGGGGACTTGTGGCTGTGAAACACACTGGAATACAAAGCTTCAGCTGATCTAAGAGCAGCTTTCCGACAGACGCCAAGGCTGAATCTAAATATGTTTTTAGCTAAAAACAAACTCAGCTCCTTACTTTTAATTATCAAGAAATGTCTGCCTTGTGTCTCCATCTGTAATCCCACTAATAACAGACTGGTCTAGTCACCTTCCCAGCAGGTGAAGGAGGCAGGGACTCCCATTATTTTACCTATCATTACATTCCCTAATAGGCCATCAAAATCCTATCAGTGCACACAAGGAGCCAGGCAGACTGGGGTGACCTCGGCTGACCTGTGTGCGGGTGAGTTCCTGTGCCCAGAGGCGTTTCATGGCTTGCAACTAGCCAAAGGTTACGACATAGGGCATGTAGGTGACGGTGGGGGAGATGTGAATAGAGATTTTTTTAAAAGATGGAGGATACTACTCCCCCAACATGCACCCAGAACTCAGGCCAGATTATTTAAGGATAACCAACTGAAGTGTAAGTGTTCTCCAGAGGAGGGCCGAGATAGAGAGCAGCCCTGTTTCCTTTGCTTCTGAGCACAAAGTGTGTCTGTGGTGAGGTCAGCTGGTGACAGCTGAATGCTCCAAATCTGTACACCTCAGCCAGCCACTGCTGCACATACTTACTGAAAAGGCTGATTCATGCATTCATCCTGGTAGTAAAATGATTCACAGCTTGCTCTCTCTCTCTCTCTCTCTCTCTCTCTCTCTCTCTCTCTCTCTATCTCTCACACACACACACACACTCGAGCACACACACATGCTACGCAAACAGATTTGGACCCCAACTAGGGGCGGTAGGTCTTAACACAATCACCTTTTCTTCTTTGTTGGAAGGCAGGAAAAACAGTGGTGCGACACGGCGGCTTCTCTGCCCATGTGGAAAGACTCATGGGAGATTATCGCAGCGCAGCCTGGGCCGGGGCTGAACAAGGGCCCAGCTGTTGAACAGGAAGTCACCTCCGGCACGGCCCTGCGCCGCCAGCAGTCCTCCTCGCTGGCTGGCCGGCAATTGGTCGAGAGAGGAAAGTCAAAACTGACACTGATACAATAAAGTCTACAGGCTCAAGAAGGCTCCCAGTGTGCTCAGGTTGTGTGTGTAAATCTGAAGGAGGCAGGGAGACATGTAGAAATATATAGAGAAGGAGGAGGGGATGTGTTCAAGATTGATTAGCAACATTTCTCAGGTGGAATAAATCCTATGGAGTTCGTCTGAACTTGTGGTGGGAGTACGTCTGACTTTACAAGGAGCTTTTTAATACTGAAGTGAAATCCAAATCTGACGGGAAATCAGGCTACACATCTGAGAAAATGAGAGAAACCATTGCATAGCTGCAGCCCAAACAATGGATATCTGATGGAAGCAACCATAAAAAATGCTGTAAGTGATCTTTCAGATTCACCACCAACACTGTGCCACATTCTGCACTCAGCTGAGGCTTCTTTTGACGTCCAGAGCTTTGATGCAGCTTCAGATGTGCTGCCTACGCAACTGCGAGGCCGAAGAAAGAAGGGAGGAGAGAGAAAAGGACAAAAAATCACGGAGGGACAGAGCTGTACAGAGAAAACGCAGCCTCTCCCTGCCAGAGAGGGAGAAACACACTCAGTCATTAGCATTGCAGATGCTAGCGATAGGAAGTGTGAAAAGGACTCATGCAAGCGGCCTGAATCCGAGCATTGTCCAAGGACGGCGCGGTGGTCTTACTGTATGCCGGAGTGTGGGAGTGGAGTTGGTATCCAGCGGTTGGAATTCACTGTGGATATGTGTGGGATTCAAGGCTTTCCTCTTATCACAGCCAAATGTCAAAGTGAGGATGTAGTGGCGCGGAAACAGAATAAAGCATAGCAGGAATACTTCTCAGGCAGCATCAGCGGCGTGCTTCACATTCAGTAACACACTCAAGTGAGGCTCTCTCTCCTTTCAACTTTCAGCTGATATAACAGGAATATAGAGATATACTGTTGAAAAAAGGCCCTCCCAGTTTCTCCTTCTGCACACTCTAAGCTTGCATAATTGCAAGCTTGCATGACTCAATCCCAATTACCAGATATTGATTATGCAATTTGGCAGACGCTCGCGATGTCGACAGTGTAATCAGTGGTGGGGTTTACACTAAATGATGGAGCTTGATAATGGGAGGGTAAAAGGTGAGGAAATACCCGGTAACCTGTTGACAGGACGGGACCGTCTTTGTAGTTTTGACTTATCTTCTGTAACCTCCACGATCTCGATGTGATCAAATGTGGCCTAACAATGTTGGCTCTGCCCCAAACCCGCAACCCGCACTCCCTCGTGACCCTCATTAACCGACGACGTCTGTCCGCTGCACGCTCTGTCAGCTCCGTTTGAAGTGTGTGTGTGTCACTGTCGCCTCCAGCTTTGTGACAGATGACCCGGCGACCTTGTCCTTCAGAGGCAGGGGGGATCGATAGATACAAGGGCTCCTCCTGCCGTCATCAAACGAGCCGAATCCATGTGTGTTTGAACGTGCAAAGGTGAGGGCATGTGAGCTTTTACCACAGCTGGCGTAATTCCGATTCTAGTGGAATCAATGCAGTGGAGGGGGGGGTGTAACAGATGATTAGCATTAAACATGTCCATTGATCAGAGGTGTTTGTGCTGAATATTCCCAGGTGCATACTGCTGGGTGTGTAAGCACACAGCACACTAATCTATAGACCCATAACCATTGTTGAATAAATGAGAGTACAAACATTTACATGCAGTCACTTAGCTGCTGTTTCTTTACAAAGCAAACAATAAAAGGCAAGTAGTTATAGTATGACTCGATTTAATGCAGTAACATCGAGTAATCAAATGAACATTTTCACCCGACAATGTTTCGGAGCTGTACAATCCTATTTAATTGTATTTTAAACCACTGTGCAATAGTCTGGTGTTTTCATAAGCCTTCAGATTTGCAGATCTCATCATGAGATATCATTGGAGCGGTCCCAAACTCAACGTTAAGTTTTCTGCTGCAAAAGAACACAAACAGCTTTCATAATCTTCATACAAGGTAACCAAAAAAAAAAAAAAAAAAACTGTTATTTTCATTTTAGACTTCCCACAAGACTCCTTATCTTGTTGATTTTTTTAGTCACGTCTTTTGTTCCTCATAATCAAAATCAAATGAAAAAATGCCCTACATACAGCATAAAGCTTATTCACAGCTATATTTAGCCCTGGAACATCCTCCCAACCCAGATAGCTATGCTAAAGTAATATGTAATAGGAACCGTCTGGCTTTTTTCCTGTAATATATCAAATGATAGGATATGAGATGTGATTATTCACGTCTTGTGTTTTTCTACGTCTCAAAAAAGGGAGAATATTAATGCCTCTTGGATACGCAGAGCACTGCAGTGACAGTAAAAATGTCATCTCCACCTTTAAGAATGGCTCGCACTGTGTTTTTTCTCCTGACTTCCATTCACCTCAAATATGCAGTCTAAATTGGACAGTCACAGCAGCTCCCTGAGAGTTCGGTCGAGCCGCATAACTTGAGGTGAAGGCGTGTGTGTTTTCCATACTCGCACAGCATGGAGGGGAGATTCGCCCTCACATCTCACGGCAATATGTCAGAGAGCCACAAGCGGCACGCTGACACACCAAAACAGGGGCTCCATTCTCTTCAAATGTTTCTCAACCTAGATGAGTCACAGGGTAACTGGCACTGCTTGAAACAAGCATGTCGGCCCTTCGCTTCTCTGCGGCCGAGGCTGAGGGGATAATAAGAGAGCTGGTAGGAATCAGGGGCCTTTCTAATCCTAACCTCCTCATAGACAGCACTATTATCAGCCTTGTGTTTAAGTCAGATTACATGCTGCAATTAAAGGAGGCATCGACCGGCTCCTTTATGGGAACCGCCACATCGAGCCAAGGGCAAGGCTTTGGAGAGAGAAAGGGCCTTGTTTATGGAGGCCGACAAACTGTCCTGGTGGTAGCAGCGGAATGGTTTAGTCATGAGCTTATGCTAAACATGGGTGGAGATGCATAAACATGGACTGTACACAGAGGAATATTTTCATATACAAAAGGGGAAAAATGCAGAAAGGGTTCATACACATTTTATACCCTGCAAGAAGGTCTGAATCATGACAGAAATATGCTTTTATGGCCGTTATAAAAAATGTAGACATCTTGTTAACAGCATGCTGTGTAATTGCAGTAGCTTTCGCTAGTTATTAATCATGTGTTATGTGTTATTAAACAAGTGACAGCTGAGTAAATTACAGAGTGGAAACAGATTATGGGTATGAAGAGAACTGTTAACGCTCCTTACTGCGATGCAGCCATTTAAATACGTAAAGAGAGAGATACTCACATCAGTGCGTCTGGTATAAAGCCGATGACAGCTGGATCAAAACAAAGGCAGTAGCAAACGAACAAATGAATAAACAAATGTGTAAATGAAGAAGCAAACAGACAAGCGAATGCATAATTGTGTCGGCGAGCTCCTCCAAATCCCAACTGCACACAGCGGCGGGTGTGTGTGGCGCTGACGAGAAGCCAGCAGGGAAATCAGTGGAGACGCTTTAAATGCCTTAATGCAGTCAAATTGTTTTCAGATTTCCCATTGATGGACAGTTTCCTTTCAACCATTTAACTACCTCCACACACACACACACACACACACACACACACACACACTCGCACACCTCCAAAGCGGTGGTCAGTCGCTCTAAGTCTGGACATCGTTACAACGTTCTTTGCCCGACCCCTGACCTCTGACCTGTGATCTTGAAGTGCTGTTGCGTCGTGAGCCACCGAGGTGGGCAGGATGGAGGACTAATCTGAGGCAGGAAATCGTGCCCGGAAGAGAAGGAGAGGGGCGAGTGGAGGCTGATTGATATATACCCAAATAAACCAATACAGATCAAAGGCGCAGATAAGTCTTGAAGAAGCGCTGAGAGCCTTCATATCTGCGCCCGAGTTTCTCTCTCTCTTTTTTTCCTCCCTCAGAAGCAGAAGTCATGAGGTGTGAGGGACATCTGAAACACCAGTGGCATCCGGTTTCTGCCCAGACCTGCGCTTTGCACCTGATTA
This sequence comes from Dascyllus trimaculatus, assembly GCA_024666655.1. Lineage (NCBI taxonomy): Eukaryota > Metazoa > Chordata > Actinopteri > Pomacentridae > Dascyllus > Dascyllus trimaculatus. The sequence goes on along the minus strand of CM045455.1, from coordinate 14,676,707 downwards.
GTTACAGGAGGTGAACAGATGAGTACAGATGAAATGGGACGGAAGACAAATGGGATGCAAAGGAGGAGAGAAGAGAGGAAAGCCTTGAGTTTAGAGTTCTTATCAGATCCTATCTGTTACCAAGTTGAAGAATGAAGATCCAGCAGAACCCTAGAAGATAGAAGATAGATCACCCAGCTTATATTAGCACATGTTGCTTTATATGTGCTTTTTGTACAGAACATAATGCAAAAAAAGATACACAGCATACTTTAGAAATTGTGTCATCACATATACAGTCATGGAAAAAATTATTAGACCACCCTAGTTTTCTTCAATTTCTTGTTCATTTTAATGCCTGGTACCATTAAAGCTACATTACCTGAAGAATACAATGAACACGACAAAAAATGCAGCTGATTACATAATACTTCATGTGCGATTTGACATGCTTAAGCTTAATTGTATTCCCAGGGTATATAAGAGGCCATTTCATGTCATAAGCAGCACTGCACATGCAAAGGCCTAGAGTGGTTTCCTGCTTACATTCAAGACGTAGCACAACTCAGAAGTTGTCAGTTCTCACATAATGCCTAAAACAAAAAGAATTATGTGAAGCCACAAAGGCATCTACCTTGGCACTGCTGGAAATTGGCATGAGTGAGAGACACGGTAGCGAAAAAATCAAAGATCTCCAAGACGGCTGTTCATTACACCATGAAAAAACAAGCCGAACATGGTACTACCAAATTGCTAGCTGGTCGAAGCAGGGAACGTCTTTCTACCCCATGAGATGACCGTGTACTCATCCGTTCCTGTGTCAAGAGTCATCGTCAGAATTTCAGGGACATTAAAAATGAGTGGGCACTGTCGAGAAATGTGACTTGTTCGGCAAGGAGAGTTTAAAACCGACTTCTTGAAGCTGGTCTGAAGTTACACAGGGCACGGAAGAAGCCCTTCGTCAATGAAAGGCAGGAAAGCCCGGTTACTCTTTGCTGGGGGTCACAAGGATTGGACTGTTGATGATTGGGCGAAGGTTCTCTTCAGTGATGAATCCAACTGTCAGTTGATGCCCACTCCAGCCAACTTACTGGTTAGGAGGAAGCCTGGAGAAGCCTACAAACCAGACTGTCTTGCCCCTACAGTAGAACATGGGGGTGGATCAGTGATGATCTGGGATTGTTTCAGTATGGGTGGAACAGGGCAAATGCAACTGTGTGAACAGCGAATGAATCAGGTCATGTACAGGGCTACTCTTAAAAACAGTCTAACCCTACGACATATACACACCCTGGAAATCACTACTGGCATCAGCCCCACAGATCCAGAATTGGTAACATTATAAAATCTATGTACAAAATATAATCTTCTGATTCTTTATTTCAATTAAATGAACTGAAGGTGACTGAAGGTGATGTCTTCAAATGGCTTGTTTTCCCCCACCAAGGGAGTGCAGTGCCATAAAAGAGAAAAATCACATTTGAGAAGGTGAAATTAGCATGTGTTTGGCTCTTTTTGATCCATAAATAACTTTTAAAAAGATTATATTTGAGTAACATTTTTATATATGTTAAGTTTGGAAACAGAAATCACAACGAGGGTCAATGAAGATAGGAAGGACAGAGGAGAGGAGAGGAGAGGAGAGGAGAGGAGAGGAGAGGAGAGGAGAGGCCAGTCTTAAACAAAGCTAATGCTTCTTATCCTCATTCACATCTTATCTAGCTGCAGCTAATCTCCAATCATCTAAATACTCTGGGATTATTCCACCCACTCAAAAGACCACTCACCCTTCCATCCTGTGAATGTTAAGAGACAAACAACAACATTCAGGAAAGCTCTGCCTTTAGCCGTCTCAGTCAAATCACAATCATGATGTCATTTCCCTTGGTTTTCTTGATTTTTCCTTTATTTGACTTGATTATCTGTGTACGCAGTTTGTAACACACACAAGCTTTAAGAAATTCTTTGTGTGATTTATGATGTAACATTTTTTTACTGCATCTGGCTTTTGAACATGTTTCATCACTTTGCTCCAGGAAGCCAACAACTGCTTTCATCTATACTGCACGTCCTTGTTTGGAGAACAGCCCAAACCAAGCAGAGCTGAGGGGCTGAGGCATGTCGAGACAAGTATCGGGGTTCAGGGTGTCAGATGTTCAGAAAGCTGAGGAATACATGGATGGAGAGGATGGGGGGCTGTGGAGGATGTCATTCTGTAGGCTGGTGAAGAGATGCACAAGTGGCCGGATGCACAATCAGAGGACACTTGGGATAAAGAGCTATAACTGACCATTATTTTCATTATTTACTAACAAACCAGTAATTTAGTTGGTAAGCTGTTCTGCAAAATGTTAAAAAGCTGCGAAGACACTCGTGTTTTGTCAGACCAACATGCCAAAACCAATGATATTGAGCTGAAACCAGCAAATCCTTACAGTTGAGAAATTAGAATGTCAGAATTTTATCATTTTTAGCTAAAAAAAAAAGATATCAATATATCTATCAGCATCAATATAGTTGCAGATTAGCTATCTATGAGTCCGATATTCAATTTTTACTTTCCCTTTGTTTGTGTTCTAATCAGCTGATGTGTCATAAGTACTTATCTTCTTGTCCTGCGAGTGTCATGCTGGCACATACAGAAAATTTACATACATTTAATTTCTAATATATGCAGAAGTTGGATAAAAAAATGACAACAATGTGCTGCACTGTATCAAAATTAAAGTTATTAAGTATCTCTAAAACTTCAACAACCGGTCAAAAGAAGGTTTATCATCAACTACAATAATAATGGATTAATATCTGAAGCAAAAACCCTCAGATTTGATGGTCAGTGGTCACATTTGAAGAAATGAGGGATTTCCTTAACATATACATTAAGTTGGAGGTGTAGGGGTTGTCCGTCAAGAAATTTTGAGTGTCACACATCTAATTTCTTTGCATCCTGGTGAATTCTTGTGCAAGTTTGCAATGATTTATGACATAAATGTCTTTATTTGAGAAAAGAAAAACATAAAATCTTGGTCAAAATATAAAGGAATATAGAGTAGTATGGCTCTCAAATATTTATTCTCCTGCAGATCAACTTTTCTCATTTATTGTTATCCATGTTTGGTCAACATATAGTTTTTTTTCAAAATAAAAGTCCTATTTTCTCTGCCTATGCTTACAGTCAACTGGATATCTTTAGGTTCAGGCTGTCGGCTGGAATAAAAAAAACATCTGAAGAGTAACCTCGTGCTCCCAGAATTTATGATGGGCATTTTTCACAGTTTACCGGTAAAGATGAATTGTTAACAGCAGAATAATTGCTAATAAAAGCAATTTTTGTCTTCCACCCTTGAATTCATGGCTTTTCAGTGTTTTTTTTAGTGGAACTTTCAATTCTATCACATCCTCAAGTGACCAAGTTTGCCTGGTTTTCAAGGATTTTTTTTCTGAGTTAAAGACTTCTTGTCCATTTCAGCGTAAAATCTGATACTTTTACGATTAATTCATTCTCATCTCTAAGATATGAATGTTCTGCCCAGTCAGAATTTGGCTCTAGTAGGCACTCCTTGTTCCTCTTCATCTCTGCAGTCTCATTCCAATAATCACTGAAGTAATCGCAGTCGTGTCAGCTCTCGTCTTTGACTCAGACCAGCTGAGTCATGTTCAAAGATGCTTTAAAATACCTGTTAAATAAACTGTCATGACCAAGATTAATGTTGCTCAATTAGTGTATTAAGTCAGTTTTTAAACCAAAACATCAGTGATTCATATTTTTTAAAACCAGTTTTCTTTATTTTTTATTTCATTCGTAGCCTTTGCCTTGCCTGTTCAGGGGTACAACATATTCTTATTCTGGACGTTTCCTCAGAACCAGTGTTGACAAAGCATGTTTTGAAATGTAAGCCTCCTTTTATTTTTTTTTATTTTTCCTGTTCTTTACTCCTCACTGCTACTTTTCCCTCTTGTTCTGGCAGTAAATGTGAGACTTGAGGCAACACACTCACCCATCAAGAAGGTTTTCCAAGAACGATAACACGCTGTGACCCAGGAAGCACGTACAAGCCTCTGCACCACACAACACACACACACACACATACGCGGTAACATCTGCGCATGATGAAGTGGTCAGTGCTCCAGTAAAACTGGATGAGGCTTTAAAGACATTCCTCCATTTTACGGCTAGGTGAGAGAGTGTTGGCTGGAGGTAATGAGGAGGCAAACGGCTCAAGTGTCATCGTCTCAACACCGCCTCCCTGATCTCTATCGCAGCTTTCCATGGGGCCAAACAAACAAACAAACAGCAACAGGACAAACAATGCTGAGGTAATTGACATTCCTGATGAGGTGGAACACAACCCCCTATAGGACTGCATGTATGGTGGTTTGTGCGTCTGTATGCACACTCAATCGAGCACCTCGGACATCAGGGTATCAGTCATCGCAGGGCCCACTAAGCGCTCGGCATTTTAGATTTAGTCAGAGGAGATAGCTGCAGCGAGTGGAACACATGAAGTTAATGTGTGATTATTTAACACAGCTATCTGCTCCACGAGACTTGACACTCTCCAGCTATTAATCATTATAAAATGAAATGAACGAGCAACAATAAAGCATCCCCTTACTGCAGATTAATTTTGAAGCTAAGTACCTTCAATCAATTGTGCTCAAACGTCAAAAAGAGGAGAATGAGAATCAACATACTATAATTTTGGGAGACGATAGAGATGTGGAAGAAGCATCTCTACAGTTGCAGAATGGTCTGACTGCACCTTCATAATTCTGCTTCAGGAGGATAAAAAACAATCACAATCATCTTGGGCGGTGCAAAGCCCAGAATGCAGTGATGGTGTCCCTGCAAAATAGAGTTAAAAACTGTTTTAATGCAATATGGTTGTGTAGATTCATGATAATCCCAGGAACTTCAGTAGAAAGGATAGAGAGGTGAGAAGCTCCTCAGATTGTTTTAATGGACTATTTGCATATTAGCACCATCATAAAAATGGCAGAAAGAGCCTTGTTGTGTCCTAGCTGAATCCTTGCAAAATTTGACATTCTCAGCCTATATGTTGCCCCTCTGATTCTGATACATGCCCAGTGTGGAATGAGAAGAGAATGATAGAAGGATACCTGCAGATAGTGAGACTATGAGAGACCTAAAAGAGAAGCCATTGGAAATTATGGACTAGCAAGAAACCAACAATGAAGAAGGGTTTTCACAAGTTGATTTCAGTTTACATTGTGTAGACAACTGTCACCTCACTGAACAGCCCTGTGTCACAAAAATTTGGTTCTAATACAACTAAGCTGGATTATTTAACAGAAACCTATTTCTGTCAGCTTGCATTTGTTTGAAATGTATCACAGATCACATTTCAAATTGACATCTCTTTGCCATTTATTTTACTTCTATTCTGTCACTTCTTTCCAGCCAACTAATCCTCTATCAGATGGGGCAGGACTCAGCACCCTGGTAACCCAGAAAATGAAAGAGCAGCTTCAGAAATGTTTTGAAATGGTCGTACGGTAAACCAAACCTTGTTATTTTCATAAACCTAACCACACAGTTTTGTTGCCTGAACTTAACCACACAGTGAGTGAAAACTGAAAATAAACAATGAGCGAAAACAAAACTCAGAACAGTGGTCCCACATGGTGCTTGCAGCCCAGTTGAAGTAAAAGTCCTACTGCTGACTTATTGTCAGCCGAAGTTATGGGGGACCCTGATCTCCTGTGGGTCTCTCACACTGGAGGCCTTTTCTACTTAACAGTCTTACACTCTGGTAAAAGAATATGTTTGGTTCAAATTAAAATTGCGTTTAGTTCAAAACAAAGAAGACAAAACAGTTCAGCTGACAGGGTTGCACTGTGTGTGTGTATTAAAAGGCCACTAAAAAAAACATAGTCAAAGTTGAAAATAGTTGAACTTTAGGTGTTTTGGTGGATGTGTGAAATCAGAAGTGTGCGATGCACTAGATGTCCCAACATATGTTGATGTTCAACATAATAACTCCCTCAGAGGTGCTTGTGGGATGGCTGAATAGCTTTGGAAAACACCTTTCCAACATCCAACAATTTCTGTCACTTACTAAACTGACAATCCAATATTCACTTCACGCCATTGCTGACAAGCTGAGGTGAGAAAGAAATGGGTTTGAACAAGCCCTTTTCTTTCATTTGTCAGACAGCTATTTGAGGTACTTTATGTGTAAATAATACTGATGTTTTTGAGCATTATCCATGGGAAAACAACTGATCAGATCAGCACAAAGAAATTCAGGCGCCGAGTGTGTATGGTGGACTCAGTGTAAAGTAGCAAAGAAGGTGGTATCACCAAACAGGAGCTAAAGTAAGTCATTTTCTAATGTGTAAATCCAGCATATTTATAGAATTTGGTAGTGTAGTATATTTATAGACTATAGAGAGGTGTCAGGTGCTTCTGATACCTAGAAAGTCATATCATGCAGAGGTATGTAGTGTTATGCAGAAGTAAGTATAAGGCTTAATGCGAACAGTGCGATGAAAACAATAAAATATCTGAAAGGCATCACTGTGCATCCTAAATAAGGATCCCCAACAGTTTAACATAAACATTGATCATGCTTAATCAATAAAAAACAGATGTGAGTAGAGGTTTCATTTGCATAAACACCGCCTCAACAAGATCAATACCCGAATAAAGCATTCATGTCCAAATGGAAATCTTTAGCGCAAATGTCTCGTTGCCTGCTCAGAAATGGTAAAAGAAATGGAAATGAAAGCACAGGCAGATGCTGGCTGACAGACTGACAGCTTGCTGTCGTGCCACATTCCTCCTGTGTTGAGTCACGGCATGCTGCAGATCAGACGCCACCTTCTCAGCCGACTCTCAGTGAGCGGGTAATCTGGGGTGTCACACACCCTCTCCAATCCCAGGCCAAGCTATCCAAACATGCCGGCAAGCAGGGGGAGGAAATTGAATTTCCCCCCTCAAAGACAGGCCTCCAAATCCCCATCAACAGGAGCTTAGAGAGCCTGCAGTCCATCAAGTTTCATCTGCCACGGTGGTCCAGCCAATCAGATTCCTCCTTTTTAGCTTGAGCACACATGCAAACATGTCAGGATGCATGCAAAAGAAGAAAAAAATGACACTGACACATGCACTCACACAAGCTCACATGCACAAACACAAAAATATGCACACAATCAAACAAATGCAAACATACAAGCATACACACACAGTCCCACCCCTCCTCTCAGCACCAGCCTCAGCATCAACAATCAACAATCTGAGGCATTGTGGAGCCTGTGATCCTGTGACCTCCGACCTCTGGAGTTAACCCCGGAGCAGCCAGTGCTGAGAGGTGAACCAGGCAGCTCATTGAAAGGAGGTGAAGTTCCCATGAGAACGGGAACAGGGGAGGTTCAGAGATCCAAGACCCTGATGATGATGATGATGATAATGATGATGATGGTGGTGGCGGTGACGAATGGTTTGAAGTGGACTTCAGTGTTCTTACGTGCTGGTGGGCTTTGCTGGTGTGTGAGATGTTGAGAATGTAAAAGTCAACAATGTTGTTCTTCCACAGGAGTAGCAAACAGAGTCAATTGAGGTGATACGCTAAAAAAGAATCACCACAGAAATGTTCTTGTTTTCTTGGGGTTTTTTTTTCTTGCATCAAGGATTTGCATCTCCAAGCTATCTTGAGTTAAACAAAGTAGATGCTTATGTAACCTGAGACCTAAATTCAACTAAAACGCCTTGTGCCTGATTTAAACCCCCTTCATTACTGTGTTGACAGTCTAACACACAACAGCTGTTCCCACCAGCATCATCTCTCCAGAGCACAGTCCCAGCTGCAACACCTCTCTCTGGGCTTCCAGGTCAGCAACCCCAACCCTCCCACAGAGCTCTGGGTGTTGCATGTAGGGGACCAAAATGGCCCCGAACAGTGGTGAGCAACTCAAGTATAAGACAGTTCACTGTCATCCAGCTTTTGCCATTATTTTACTCTTGTCAAGTTATTTGGACAACATTTTCAAGATAGCTGACTGGTTGGTTTAAAAGGCTGATTCTATACAATGAGAATGAGATACATGCAACAGATGCACTAGCTGCACCAAAGAAATGCTGTAATTTCAGTTATGTAGCCTAAATTAAGCACTTTCAGAAGTGTCCACCTGTCCCCTTTTTGTAAATGTGATATATCAGGAAAGTCTTATGGGAAATTTGTCAATTTTGGCACAAATGTTCACTGGGAATCAGGGCTGCACAGTGGCTCGGTGGTTAGCACCGCCACCTCACAGCTAGAAGATCCCCGGTTCGCGTCCCGGTTAGGACGCCTGGGATCTTTCTGTGTGGAGTTTGCATGTTCTCCCTGTGCATGCGTGGGTTCTCACTGGGTACTCCGGCTTCCTCCCACAGTCCAAAAACATGCTGAGGTTAACTGATTATTCTAAATTGTCAGTAGGTGTGAATGAGAGCGTGCTTGGTTGTCTGTTTCTATATGTAGCCCTGTGATAGGCTGGCCACCTGTTCAGGGTGTCCCCTGCCTTCACCCTGAGTCTACTGGGATAGGCTCTAGTCCCCCCACGACCCTACAGAGGATTAAGCGGTGTACAGATAATGGATGGATGTTCACTTGGAATCAATGATAAACCAACGGTTGGTGGTCATTGATCAAGAATTCATATGTAAAATGACAGAATTTTACCAGGAAAATGATGACGTTTTATATCCAAAAGGCTAAAAGTCAAGTCTGAACAAAAATGGATGTAAACTGCAACTTGACTGGTTGGTGGAGGCATACAATGGCAAAGTGGCAATTTAAAAGCAGTTTAAAAGCTTTCCATTATGTATCAAGTATGATTGTCTTACCTGTTACTATGCCTCCACAACAGTAGAGTGCAAGCGATATCTCTTGAATGTCCGAAGGGAAAGCTCTTCAAATTTGGCACAAATGTTCACTTGGACTCGAGGATGGACTGGGTCACTGTGACCTCACAAACATGTTTTTGGCCATAACTCAACAATTCAAAAATTGAATATGACAAAATTACACACAAATGTTAATTAGCATAAAGTGATGAAAAGATAACATTTTACATCCAAAAGGCTAAAAGTCAAAATGCATGTAAACTGCAACATGATTGGTTGGTGGAGGCATAAAATGGCAAGGCGGCAATTCTAGATTAAGAATGTTACAATACTAGCAGATTAAAAGGTGAGCAGTAAGGCAGCTTCAAAGCTTCCATTATGTATTAAGTATGATTGTCTTGCCTTTTGTTTTGCCTTCTCAACGGCTGAGTGCAGAAGCATTATGATTTTCAGTTTGTCCATCAGTCCCTTTGTTCATGTATCTCATGAAATCTCTTGAATGTCTTGAGGATGTCTCTTCAAATTTGGCACAAATGCTCACTTGGACTCAAGGATAACTTGAATAAATGTTGGTGGTCCAAGGTCAGAGTTGCTGTGATCTCACAAAACATATTTAAAATGATAAAGTGGTGAAATAATTAAATTTCAATTCAATTATCCCCATATCGCGCTTCACTTTTCGCGGTCTCACTATGTCGCAGATTTTTACATTGTATATAAAATACGTAGCGTACAGCAGATGAGTAGACACACGTATGGAAAACGTAGCTACGGCAGGTTCAACTTGAGCTAGTTGGTCGCTGATTGACTGGTGGTGACCAAAGCCAGTGTTCATAAGAGTGTGGGAAAGGTTAATAACAGTGTGGGGAGGGTTTATAAAGCCTTAAAATATATATGAATAATAAAATAAATATAAGGTCGTTACTTCACAGATTTTGTCTGTCGCACGGGGTTCTGGAACCTAACCCCTGCGATAGACGAGGGACTACTGTATCGCCAGTTCACAACATATGTCATCTCATAGCATTTAATACAGCAAGGTGAAGACATTACAGAGAACCCATAAAATCCAATGTTTCGTTTGGAATCCCCATTAAGCAAGCAGTCGGCGACAGAGGGACGGAACCAAAAAAATAATGACATGTCATATCCAAAGGGTCAGGTTTTTAATGTTGTTTTGATTGCTCCCTTCCTGTAGTTAATTTAACACGGACTACCTGCTGCTGCAAACAATGAAAACAACAGAAATAAGCCAGATATCAAAAACTACTCAACAACATGCTCATTTGATCAAGGAAGTTTGATTTTTAACTTTGTAAGATCCCTTACAGTGCACAGAAATACTCAGTTATTTAATCTGTTTATTTGTATATCTCTTTAGGAAGCATCTTTAACAAAGGGATGCTGTATGATGGCCAATATAACTCCAGCAGCTGCTGTACACATACTATGGATCCATAAAAGCCTAAGTGTGACACGAGGCCTTACCTTTTTGATCATGCGTTACACAATCATATATAGCACGCACACGGACACAGACACACTTTCTAACAGTGGTCTATATCCTGTGAGGCGGTGCTCCAGCAACCTCTAAACAATGTATCCCTTAGATAAGGATCTGATTGCTGTGTGTGTGTGTGTGTGTGTGTGTTGAGTGTGTGTCTGCGTGTAATGCTGGCTATAATCGGCAGTATTCATGCTGCACCGGTCTCCCAGCGTTTCTACAGCTGTCGCCTCTTGTACTCTCTGACCTCCACCAACAGGTCCCGAGGCCATAAGTCCTCATGGCAGCCACTCAAACCCTTCAGCCGATGAGCAGAGCAGCAGAGCCACAGAGAGCAGGAAGGACTCTTATCTTACATTTGAACATTTTTACAGTCTCAAATACGAATGCGTACAAGGACACAGACAAAGAACACACACAAGCAGATACATTAGGTTTCCTTTGATTTGGAGATGAATTTAGCTTGATCTGACGTTGATTTATACGTCTGCGTAGAATCTATGCAAGTGGCCTACACTATTGTGAGCATTCATACTTGAGCGGTACATGAGTGGTAGAGTTTCTATGCCACTGTAATGAGCTTCCATGTAAACCAAGCAGGTCATAATGGAGAGGGAGCCAACACATGTTGCGCAACGGTTACTTAAGCAGAAAAGAGAGAAGACATCAGAGGAGATGAGGCATACAGTCATTGAACTGACTGAGTTCACTGATAGAGCTATCACTCCATGGGTGCAACGACACAATACTACCAATGGCATTTACATTATAACCCTATCCATCTTGAAACAATAGAACTGTTTACACAAAAAGAGCTACAAACCATGCTTTTATAGTTACCAGATATATTTTTAAGATTTATTAAGCACAAGTGAAAGTTGTCATCAGTGCTTCCTGCCTTCCTTAATTTAACATGACTTTAAAAAGCATATCTTTGAGGTTTTGGCAATGTCATTTCAGACAAAGCAAGGAATTTAAAAATGAAGTCCATTTAAAATGTACAAGTTTATTTTTTTACATTAAATGTTATTTACAAATGTGCACACAGTGACCTATTTGTGCTGCATGAATCATGAACAGATAGAATGCCTTTCTTTACAAGAAGAAAATACACTTATTTGACTTCAATAGTGGCAAAATCTAATTTGGAGGCTAAATATGATACTGAAGATAATTTAATTTAAAAAATATGCTTTAATATACAGCATGTACACCAGATTTAATGCAAAATCTATATTAACATATCAAAACATCAATATCATAACATGGCAAGTGCATTTACTGACAGGTTTCTTTAGATTTTAGAATTTTCAATTTCATATTTCATCATAGCAGCTTCTATATCTGTATCCACAGCTGCTTCAGTGTCTTCATGCAGGTTGCTGATGTTGTAACATTACCTGTTATAAGCTGAAATATTCTCCAGTCATCTCAGTGATCAGTCATGCGCCACTTTGCTTGTAAAGACATCTAACTTTATGGTGCCTAAACCAGTCAAATTTCATGAAGACACACTTCCTCGTAAACAGGTGGTATCCATCAGTGTGAAATGAACGATTTACGACAAGTTTATGCAGTTTATAGAGTTTGGTTAATTACAGTTGGAAGGCTTGTACGAGTAAGTTTCAGAGAAAAGCAAGAGAGGTTTGTGAGAGTGCATAATGTTCTTGCATGAGGCCCATTGTTCTGGCATAAACGCAACAGACAAAAACCAAAACATTTATTTTATTTTGCTCCTTCCTCTGAGTTTTTTCCACTTAAATGGTTCCCCAAAGTAACAGCGATGTAATTTTCCATAATTATTTGAAACTGAATTATTTATTCAGTCAGACAACCAGCTAATATTTACTTTTTGAGTACTTTCCCCAATGGTGTGTGAGACAAGTATTCTCTTGTTACACACATATATCCAGAGACACTCAAACATTCATCCAGCCTTCCCTTCAGTGGACTAAATACTCACTTCCCTTCCACACACTCACAAGTCTTCATTCGTTCCGTAATGGCCATCGGGCAGTCTTCCGGGGGCCTCAGATGGATAGACCGTCTCTCTGTGGACCCTCAACCAGTCACATGAGCCTCATGAGTGCGTACATCTCCCCCCACAACAAGGCACACACAGACACAGTGTGATATCCATCACCGGTGGCATTCATATCTCCCAGTGTCGGGCCCACATTGAGTGCAAATGTTCACTATTGGAATCATGTGCAGACGGATAAGTGCCCAAGCCAAACGGCAGAATGGGAAAATGATTGGGGCTGTAGAACAAGAGCATGTCCAGTCCTTCTTGTAGTGTAGCAGGGGTCAACTTAAGTAGAGGGAAAACCATCTCAGGAAAGGGTCATCAGCGCCGGCACAGATGCTCTTCTGTTCTCTCTTTCTTTCTCCCATATACACATGCAGACACATTACTCTGTCAATCTGTGATGGATGTCCACTTCACAAATGTGAGCATATGAAGTCTGGGGATTCCCGTTTTCCCAGAGGCCATCGGGTGGCTTCGGCGGGAGAGAGGACTTCTGTTATGTAAACAAAACGGGCCGCACTTCCTGCTCGGTGGGAGAAAGAGGAGCGGAAGCGAGAGCAAGCAAAGCTTTATCTTATTTGTGAGACAAAACACGGATCATGGAGGAGGACACGGGAAGAGTGCTGGTGGTGGTGAAGGAGGAGGGGGTGGCAGAGGAAGAGCCCTTTCCCTCTCCTGTGTGGGGAGGAAGTCCCTTGTTGGGCGCACAGTGATCTCATCCTCGGTTGCGAGGAGCTTCCGTCCTGGCGAGCAGCGGCACTTTGAACCGGCGAGCCATAGGAGGCCAACGGAGGAGTAGGCGCACGCACGCACACATGCCTGTGCTGATTATCGCAGTGGAAAACACACACCCACACAGCCGGCCCGACGGGAAACAGCGCTGCTCGGAACAAACAAGCGCTTCCTGCGTGCACTGGGGCCCGTTCACAGAGCAAGAGCCCCAATCAAAGTCCAGTGTTCTGTCCACTGCATCATTATCGCCATCATTCAGGGGACATTACTGCTCATTTGCTAATAGCCACAAGGCCTTATTTATGCTCACGGCCCCCCTAACCCCAAACACCAACTCCTTCACTGACGACCCAAGTTTGGACTTTCTCTACGCGGAAGTCCGTCTTTCCTTTAAATGCTAGCCACTAATTGAAATACATTAGGCTTAAATTGCCTCTTTTTTCCTTTCACCCATCATGTTGACAGACGACCCAATATTTAAGTTTGCCTCTCTAATTTGTTGTAGAAATACCAAGGCAGCGAGGCAATGTGGCTCAAGGGGCTTTTGGGCTGTTGGTTTACAGTACCATTACATTGAGAGATGGCAGGAACAGAACAGCCATTATGTTCCCAGTTCATAGTGCGGTCAACACCAGACTACATCTAACACTGGTTACCTACTGGGCCACAGCCGTGTGGTGTAATGACTGCGTTAGTTTAAAGCTAAATTATGAAGAAAACAACATGATGGAGAAGAGGTCTAGTCATTTATATTTTATGTTATACATGAAAGAGGAAAATCAAACACTCCTCCCTGTGATGTTATATAATTCTTATAATATCAAGTAAAAAAATGTAAGTATTTTTGTTGGAACTTTTTTTTTGCGTTAGTTTTCTGTTGCTTTTACACTGTTTTTTTCTACCATTTGGTAACATTTAGTTATAATAACAAATATTTTCTCTTTTAATTTGAAGTCCTTTTTGGCAACATCCATGGTAACAGTAAGGCTTAATGCGACAGCAAACTCTTCTTGAGCAGCATCATTAAAAATACAACAGAAGAGAAACTCTTGCAAGAGGACACATTTTATAAAACAAGTAAATCAAAAATAATTGCAACTGCATTTGGACTTCACACAGTACACTGTGTTTTTCAGTCAGCAGCTGGGTCCAGTTAAGTTGGCTATCTTTATTTAAAACTGGAACAGAATCATCTTGTTCTGTTCAAATTAAAAATTATCTGCTGAGTAACATTGATAATTTGTTACTCAATGTTATTGATATATTGACTACTATTCATTATTTCATTATATATATGATAATATACTGTATAAATATTAATACATATGGCATGTTCAATGATGGAAAATGATGGGGGCGTTGTTATTTAACTTTCCAGGAATATGAGTTGAGTTCCTGACTCTGCACCACCCTCTGCTCACCTGTATATGTACTCTGCTATATGTGCTACAGACATCTATGTACATCTATATATGTGTGTGTGTGTGTGTGTGTGTGTGTGTGTAGAGTTTAATGAGTTAACAGTGATGTGCGGTGAATGCATAATTTCTGAATCTGAATCCACTGAAGGAGTGGCAGACTCTATCTCTGACAACGAAAACAACTGGACACAGGTAAGTCATGTAAATACACTGGCTAAATATTACAGAAAAAATGTTCATCATAAACAATTTAAAAATTATTTCCATGTAGGACTTCCTCTTGAAGTCCTAAATTGTGAACAAAAAAGTTTATATTATGTGCACAAAAAAAAAAAAATGTGGATACCGTTTGAGTTTTAAGATACTTCTGCCTTTGTTGGTTAAACAGACAGGAAACAGGAAACGGGAGAGAGGACATTGTTCTTGATTTCTGGCTGAAATCAAACGTCATTATCTTAAACGACTCAAACACTAGCAAGGAGACAAGCATGAGGTAGGATTTCAAATTGCTCCTCAAGTCGACTACATTATGGCAGCTAATGGACAAAATAAAGAATTTATATTTTAACATGAATTCTAAAATATTCTATTCTGTTCCATTCAGTAGCCTGAACAGCACATTGTCCCTTAAACCAACAGCGACACTAACCCACACACAACCGCTCTCTCTCTAAATCACTGAGTCACTTTTCAAACAAATGATACCTATGATAACACTTCACTGTTTGCCCCCCACGCCCCCACCCCTTCTTTTCTTTCTGCCTGTCTCTCGGCCTTTTATTTTCTCTTTGTGTGTGTATGTTTGGACCAGGAAGCAGCCTCCTTATCTGAACACACAACCCCAGTGAACAGCAGGGCAGTCTGTGGAAGCTCAACTCTGGGTAAACTTTGCCTTAACTTTGAAGCTGGCCGTGTGAGTGCTTGTCCTCAGGGCTGCCTGCAGCACTCAGTGCCGGTGGCTCTCCAAAGAGGAGGTCAATGGGACAGGTAAACAGGAAGTGCCAGTGCGGTGATTGACAGCCTGTTTAGACACAAAGAGATGGATACTCTAAGAACGCTGACTCACTGACTAATGACTGCTGCAGCAGGGAACAAGATTTCTTACTCTTCTAATAATGCAGTAAAGATCTCTCAGTTTACTTGCATATTTCAACTGAAGCCTAATTTCATATATTCAACTGTTTATTTTAGATTGTGTGGGTTGTAGCTGCCTTGGCTTTCTAGTGTGTGAGCAGGTTGTCTTATGTAATATTTAAATTAGTCTGGTTAATCTCAATAATTAATTATACTGTAGGGTCTTAGCCTTATTATGCATTATAGTCAGGTGAAACGTTGTATTATAGATTTTGCAGGATTAATAACATAACATTTGTAATAATTCAGGTAAATTTGCATCATAAATAACAGTAATTTGTAAATTTGCAAATTTGTAACACCACTTTTATTTTTCTATTTGAAAGTACTTTGGCTCAGCAGCTGTTTCATATGTTCTATACTTGTATTAATAACGGTGAGTTGACTTCACATTGCTTTTCATGGTAAAGAGTGTAACTGTTGGAATCAGATGTATGATATTTTGGGGGCACAAGACACTATACACCATGCATTTTCTTGTAATTCCATCTAAATTGCATATTTACCTCCCATTTCAGAAAGCCTGCAGAAAACATGATGTGCAAATCAATATTTCACAGGGTTAACCCATTACTGCTGCTCAAATTGGGGCTGTGACACACAGAGTCAAAAGCAAAATGTTTTTACACTGTCTGGAGCTTGGTTCCCAGAGGGAGCTATTTGTTTGTGACACTGCAGCGGTTCATTTTCTGACCCAGCATCAGAGGAAGCTGGCTCTCTTTTTCCCACAATTCTGAGTCACATATTCTAAATAAGGTCACAATCTTGAACTTGTGGCCTACAACTGATCTCTTCAGCCAAGGTCCTCTTTCTTACTGCCTTCCTCGCTCCACTTTCAGGCAGCTCCTCACAGTATTAGTCTCATGTATTTTCACCTCCGTTTTTCCCATGCAGCGGTGCTGAGGGTGCTCGCAGGCCAGTAGCAGCCTGGGTGGCAGACTGAGATCTGGTGCTGCAGCTTGCTCATGCTAATCACGTTGATTATTGCGATTACAGGCCATTTCCCCCTCTAGTGTCATGCTGCAACTTACTGACCTGCATCTAACAGGAAGTCCTGCTTGCCATAGGCGATCTGTCTTCCTGTTCTGCTCCGTCCAAATCCTCACCACCCACCCATCTACCCGAAACACCCCCTCCCTCCCTGCTTTCCTCCACTCAAACACAATCGCTCCCCAAGGTAACTTAAGGACTGTTTCCTCAACTCTTTGCCAAGCAAGTCATGGTCAGGAGGTTTACTAGAAACTCTCTCTCTGGCACACACACACACACACACACACATGCACACACACACGCACACACACACACTCACTCACACACTAATATTGTGTCTACATTTCCCTCTTTGGCCAGCTTCCTCTTTTTCATTAAAGGCTGGCAGTGGGATAAAGTCTTCCCTGCTACTGTATGGCCAGCAGGCGTGCAGATGTTTGTGCCTCGCTCCTTGCCCATATGTTTATCAGATCACCATGCTGTTTCATAATCTACATTATGAGCTCTGAGCAGATAACAAACCCTTTGATTTGGGCCTGATTTCCCCTTATCCCCCATGTTAAATTTAGCACAGTGATTAACAAGTGAGATTGCGGGCCTCTGCGGCCTTATGTAAATCATATGGGACCTACACACACAGACGTCCTGCTTGGAGAACGTGAGCTTGTAAGGTCAGAGAAAACGGGAATGTAATGTTCAAGAACTTAGCACTTTATTATATGTTACCTCACTTCACCTTGCACTCAGGAGTTCTCAAGCCGAGACAGTTTATTTGGGAAAGTTCTTATCAGTTCTCTGTTCCAAGAAACTAGTGTCAAAGACATTTTTCATTCTTAAAGCTAAACTCCCCTCTGTGGTAATATTATAGTCAATTTGACCTGAAACATTTGTGGATACGTATACGGAGGCACAGGTCTGTCAAGCTTCCTTGTTAATGGCACTGAGATAACAACTCACACCTAAAACCCTAATGAGGTAAATTTTATGGTGCATCTGACACACAAAACAGCAAATAACGGAGTTGGAATGAGTCACGTTAAGCTGTATCTACCCAGAGAGAATCTGCTGAACACGCATGTTCTTTTTCTGCAACACCCTGCTGCATATTTGTTTAATTACAGCACTCCCATCTAAAGACTGCACTTTACAATCACAGTCTTCAACTTGAGCAGATACAATGGTCTTCATCTCTTTTTTGACAAGGCATGATGAGGATTATTGTTATTATTATTATAATTTTTTGCAGATGTTAATTTAACTGATATAATAACGAGTAAGGAAGAAGATGAGAGACGTGTAGTGTAGATTTGACGTAGTATCTGACTGGGCCACCAGGTTGAGGCTCTTAGCGTTAAATGAGATGGAGTTACAGGTGTGTTTGCTGACTGCCCACATGACAAGCGGACCTCCCCGCTGTCTGACTGCTAATTATGGCAGTTAGAAAATATGTCTGGTGGCTGTCTGGTTTAGCTAGCTACCTGAGGCTACCTGAGGTAAATCTAAACTAGGGTTTTCAAATGCTAACATATGCCAGGAGTGAAGTATCTGTCACCAGAGAGCAGCTGTAACTACATCTTAGAGGTGGCAGTAAAAACTGACACTTTTTTTTTTTGGACTGATAAAGTTGATGCAACAGTATTTGTGGAAATCTGTTCAAGCTAAGCAGCTGTTTCCAGCAGCTGGACAAAAGGTAACAACAGTGAACAAGTCATTCCATCATGTAGATCAGAGGCCTAACCAGGGTATCTTTTAGTTATCTGGTCTCATGTAACCTAACAGCTGCTATGTCGCTATGCGGTTAGACAAAGCTGGTTGTCAGCTTGGTAAGTCAGAACCCAGCGCATTTACATGAAAGGTGCAGTGTTGGCAAAAGATGACCGATCACAAACATGGACAGGTCTAGAGCTGCATATTTCTAACAAGAAGAACAAACTATAATTCTGAGCCAATATGAGGAATTTAAAACTATAAGACAGACGAAAAAGAAACACAACTGCTGCAGCTAACACCAGCAGGGAAAGCTGGCAAAACAGTGCAGACTGTGAACATAATTTAATAGGCTTATTAATAATACTACCTAATAGAAGGCACAGTCTGAATGACATTTGAATTATGTATAAGTCGCTTAGATGCAGGTTTCTTATTCAACATTATTATGTAACACAAGATTGTATAACGACAGATATAGTCCTTCAGTGCTGCTCACAAAAAGACAGATTATGTAAAGAATAAATAATCAGGTAATAAAAGTAAAACTGTTTTCGTAGTGATGTGAAGGATAGATTTATAGATAGATTTCTTGTGCTTCTTTTCTCCGCAGATGTCTCTGTTCTGGAGTTACACATTTCTGATCTGCAGCCGCTGATCTCTCCCCACCTGCTATCCCCACCCCCCTCATCCCCACTCTCACCTCAACCGGTTGAGGCAGGTGGCCGCCTTCCCTGAGCCTGGTTCTGTCGGAGCTTTTTTTCCCCTTCTCTTTTCTAGGAGTTTTTTTGTTCCTTCCCACCGTCGCTGATTGTTTGCTCATAAGGAATCCAAAGGCAACTTCGATTTGTTGGATTTTCTGCTTTCTCTTACTAAGCTAAGGCCAGTGAGATGACATATGTTGAGAATTTGCACTATATAAATAAAACTGAGTTAAACGGAATAGATTTAGTAACCTCACATTCAGTCTCATAGTGTGTAAGACAGTTGTGGTCTTTTTCTTTTAGCTGCTTGGTAGTTAGACAGTTTGGGAAGTTTGGGTCAGTAGGTAGTGTTCTAATACATGTTACTCTGTTATCCTGAACATTAGTGGTTCCAGAGCAGATTAGGTGTTCAGCATAAGAAACCATGACTCTCCCAAGTAAGAAATTAACTACCGTCATAGTTTTGAAAACTCAGAGCAGTTACCTTGATAACCCCAATTCCTGCTTCATACAGGCTTCAGGTATGAGGATTATTTTGATATCGAGCTGCTGTGAAGAGATCAGTAATGTTACAGGTTATTGACTGTGGTAAACTACAGCTCATTTGCTGCGTTTGGTATAAAGGAAGTCATTATATTTGCTATTTAATTTGTAATTTAGTAATCTGGTCTTTAATTTATCTATTCTTCGAATTTCTAATGTACTCAATTTGATTTTGCAGCAAAGATTTGGCGTCATTAGCTGATTATTAATGTTGACATGGCCGACTATCAGTTAAGCATGTTGTTTAAAATGTGAGTCTCTAGTCTTGACTCAACAGCACTTGCATTACAAACAGGCAGAGACTTGTTTTAATGTATTTTTAAAGTCTATCGTCAACAAGAACTTTGATATGAATTATATACATCCCAGGATTACATTACAACGGCACTATTTTAAAGAAAAAATTCACTGTACAGCATCGACAATACTGTGAAGGTTAGCTGGAAGATTGTGGTTACGGTTAATAAAAAGTCAGACATTAATGCACTGCAGGCCCATTTACCGCCTCAACATCCACATCCTTACATTTCTCTCCGTTGCATAAATACAACAATGACACTGGACAAACAAACAAACATTAATGCAGTTTCTAGAAAACAGTGCTGTATTGTTCTTTTGAAGGTTTTACCACCAAATTACCAATCTGGGTCCCCTTTAGCAAGTCTGTTTCCAAAATG
Organism: Dascyllus trimaculatus; assembly: GCA_024666655.1. Lineage (NCBI taxonomy): Eukaryota > Metazoa > Chordata > Actinopteri > Pomacentridae > Dascyllus > Dascyllus trimaculatus. The sequence continues at coordinate 14,656,439 of CM045455.1, read as the reverse complement.
GAAATATTAAAGCTACATAAAAACACTAAATGGGCACATGGAAGCTACTTTAGCGGGAGGCTTACCATTTCTGTGACATGACTTTCCACGATTTTGAAGTGTTTTTTTATTGTCAGAACAAGCCTGAAGAATGAACACGTTTGAGAAAGATCACACTCTCAAAAATTGTTTAAGCTCACATCTATTCATAAAGGGTTCAGTAGACCAAAAACAGCTCACAGGAAACATTTAGCCAGTAGACTGTGGCAATAATACATTGAAAAGCAAAGGTTTTTGTTTCTGTCTTAAAGGGACGCACTTAATAATGCAGCCAAAAAACCTGCCGTCATAGAAAGGGGTGACACATAATTAAATCGTACAAATGGCGCACATTTCTTAACAGTTTCTTATCAAAGGCATTTTTGGTGTATTGTCCATGAAAGCCAAAGAAGTATTTGTGTGGAAAATGAAACAAAGAGAGTTTGAGAGGCTACTTTCTCACTCTGGCAATCCGCCTGCATGATGTGGATGTTCTTGTTGGATTCCTGGTTCCAGAAAGCTGCAAAAAAAACATTGTTCGACATAATACCCGACAAATGTATGTCTTAAATATGATGAAAGGATAAAACTGAGAAAAACATGATGCATTTTCATTATAATTCTATCATCAGATGTCCCACTGCGACTTTGACATGATGGTAAGTTCTCCCTTAGCTGATTCCTTCGGGGTCTGGATACAGTTCACCCACAAGTAGATCCTTGCTGCCACTGTTCATTCCCTACAGAACTGAAGACAGAGTATAAATGTTTTCCTCGTGAGCAGAAGAATAAATCAAAGCTCGTTAATGAAGTACCACATGTTCGTGCTAAAAAAGGCGGGGGGGAGCACAGACATTTTGGCGTGAAGAAGGAGGTGGGCAGTAGTCATTCAAGAAAAGAAATCCCCGGAGGAAACACTGGCATGACTTCACATCAGAGGAATGTAAGATGCGGCTTAATTGATTAGAGGACCACATGATGTGGAGGACTCGAGAGAAGATGAAGGAGGGAGGAGGGAAGGGAGGGAGGTCTGCCACGCAAGTTTTTTTTTCTTTTTTTGGACTCTGCACCCAAAGATGGGGGGGTTGTTGACCTTGTAGAGGGCACAGAGGTCACAGGCCTGTAGGCTACTGGTGGATGTCAGGAATTCATCCACAAAGACCTTCCATTCTAATACGTTCACGTCAATTGACAGCTAAGCATGATCCATGATGACAAGGCAGAGCTATCTGTTAGGCCAAAGGGTGGTTGTAGGAACACAGTGTCCCTGAGCCCTGAGCATTGTTCTCCTTGTGCCTCGTACATTTTCAAAGTCTGTTGTTGTCTCTCCTTTTTCGCAATTCGTGCACTTCTGCACGCATGTCTTGTAGCAAAGGTGGGTGAGTCACAATCTGGCAGGTGACACGTCTGTCATTGTAAACACCGTGAACAGATGGAGCGGCATGCTATGTCTGGCAGATTACCTAGCTGGTGGTCAGGCTGAACCCGATGCCCACTGCTCCTCTTCCTTCACCAAACCGTCCTTTGTGGCGTGAATCAAAGTCACGAAATGCACAGAAATGCACATCACACCAGCTCTCAGACGTTGATCCACCTTGTGTGAGGTATTTATATCCCCTGCTTTCAGTCTGACCTCCAAAAAAACCCATCAAAACACATCATTCAAACAAAGCGTCTAAATATAAAGTGCTTTGCATAAGTTGGATAAGTCTGTTTCAATCGGAGAGTTTGATGCCATTAGAAGTCGACGTTTCTCGCTTGGAACAGTGTTTTCTTGGTTTTTTTATGTGGCAGCCTGCTCAATTTTCTTAGAGTTTTCTTATAAAAAGCTCCAGGGAGAAAGGATGAGAGAACGAGGGGAGGGAGGAAAGACAAGAAGGCTGCCACATGCCTGTCAATACTCCAATCAAAGCTAATTCTCCAGAGACGGCCGGGGAGGGGAGGAAGGGGGAACCAGGGAGCATCACTATGACAACCCTTAGACCCCCAAAATGAGGACTTCAAAGGTGCAGAGGCGTCCCACTGAGTGAGTGGGAGACCACCTCCTGCAGTCATTTACATCTCATTAGGATATAACTGCCTTTTAACAACAACGTATTTGAACACACACACGCACACACGGACACACACTTTCTATAATGTGAACAGGCATTGGTAATCGCTGCTGCTCCTGATTTAACTCAGACATCAGACGCAACTTATAAATTCTGATAATCATGCAAACATTCCCAGTGATAAGACTTTTTTTATCCAATAATGCACAAGTATTAAATGTCTATTTCACTGACACACTTGACTGCATATAAAACAAACGGCACCAGGAAGGCACCAAATTATTAAAGGTGAGACTGACATTGTTCTTTGTCGCGTCACCACAGATGTCTTCAAGGTAAATCACTGCAAACAGGGAAGCATGCAGCACTTGAATTTTACAAAGATAAACAACGATAAAACAAAAAAGAGAGAAGACAGTACAAAGATAGGCAAAGACATGAAGTTAATATAAATACAACTTAGCATCTATTATTTTGTAATCACATTTATATTTTACAGCTATTTTTACTTAGAATTGTAAAGTAAAGCAGTGAAGCAGAGAGACCTGAATTCCTTTTTGCAGCCAGAAAATCCTGAAGAAAGCAACACATACTCTGGCTTGTCCTTGACACATTGTTTTGCTTTACCTGCAGGTAAAACTAACAGATACTCCAAATCATTCATCCCTTCTGCTATTTGTATATTAAATGCTCATAGGCAGATAAATACAACACTGAATTTGATTTATTATAAATGTTCACGTATATGAACACATAATTGTTTGCATACGTGTGTGGGTGTGTATACTTTGATGCATGTTGTGTAATCGACAACACGCTGCTTCAAATGAATTGCCCCAAGTGGAACTAATAAAGATGTTTGAATCAATCTGAATTACATTGAAATGAATTAAACTGAACTGAGCTGTATCAAGTTTGGATTTTTCCTTCAGTTTATCAAATGAATAAATACATATGTGGCACAGTTTATATTTCTAGTATTACTGGCTGGGCTACTGATAGGACTTGAGCTTGTTGTCCGAGAGAATATATAACAGCTTTGTTTATACTGTGTCTACAGTATTACTGTATTTACAGAGCATGACTCTTGATTATGTCTACTATTCATTTGGTTTGGTTTATCATAGCTGCATTAATTTTTATGTTGCTTCATTTACAGTTTCATCTATTCTTTCTATCATTACTGCACTATTTTATTATACTATTTTACATATCTTGCGTAATTTACTGCTACTTACTAAAGAGGTTGAGGCAAATCCAGTCTAAACGTTTTCCAAATACTAATCTACTACTGCTACTACCTCTGCTATGAGTACTACTTTGAATACTATTATTGCAGCAACAAATACTGATGCTATCAGTACCAGTATGGCTGTTATTACTACTACTAACCTTAAAACTGGTAGTGAAAACTACGCAAGTGCTGTATGTATGCATGACTTCTCATATTTTACTTGACTATTTCAGTTTCCTCCATTTCTGTTTTATTCTATTTCAAATATTGTACTTTTTTCTTCGATTACAAGCCACTTTGCAGAATCAGATAACAACACAAAATATAATCAGGATAATATATCATGCATTATTAAAGTGTGTGGTAAGATAACACAAGACTTCACTGATCCCTGGGGGGGATTTACAAGCAGGAGTAAACACAGTAATTAAAAGAAGCCCTACCTTTGCCAGCTTTAAAATTAATGTGATGTTAAAATTATTAGATAATATCATTTATTCTCATATATCCCATTGTGCATAATGGAAGCATTTGGTAGTTTAGCTGGAGTTTTATTCTATATATTCTCATATGCTTAGCAGAGTACTTCTACACTGTTGCGTTGCTACTTTTACTTGGGTCAGTGATGTGGACCACAGCCGACTGCACCTTCTCACATTAATCTACAGAGCACTGACATACATAGGAGACATGTGCACACAAAGACACACAAAACACTCTCCACACAAAGAAATTCAGGTCATGTATGTCAGGTCAACAGACGTGACACACTGTGAGGGCTAAAATTATGAGCTCTGACTACTGCAGGAGGGTCCAGCACAGGAGGAAAGTATCACTCATCACACAGACAAATGGATCCTTTGCCCACTGATAACTAAACACTGTTAGGACAGCCATTTTTCTGGGCCGCTAACTTCCTGTTTAGGCCGGGGTTCAACAAATCACCAGTGGTATTATTGAAACGGTGCTAACAACACTGCTTCCCGTCAACACAAACATTCACCCAAAATTTATGACATTGGTTTCCTCCTTCTGGCCCTGCAAGCAAATATTCCTTCTCCTTTCTTCTCCTCTTTCCTTCTCTTTTCTTCTTCTCTCTCTTCTCCTCCAGCGCCTTCCTAGTTCTCGTAAGTCATGCTAATCTGACTGCAGCAGACTGACAGGACGGAGCATGTTTGCAGGAAGTGAAATGTTCCATTTTCTTTCTCGTCCAAACTGCGCACTGATGATCTCAGGGGTGATATATCGACCAGGAGGCTGGGAACCCAACCCTCGAGAAGGAATGTATTTAGACATGCACATACATTCACAAACAAATGCACACATGTGAACACACACACATACACACACACACACACACACACACACACACACACACACACACACACACACACAGAAGGCCTCTCCTGCCGGAGGTGTTGAAATGCTTGTAAGTCTTGAAATGCCAGTTGAGACGCTAAGCTCCCCTTTCACACACTGCGCAGCCAGAGACAAGAGCTGACAAATGGATGCGTTGAAACATATTAACCATCTCCCTTTGTGAGCAGACAAACATTTAGTCTGGCTAATGACCCCTGAGGATCAAAACAAATGCAGGGAGATAAAGATGGGCAGAGGAAGGAGGAGGGGAACGCTAAAAAGAGCTCATTGACCTCGGCGAAGGTTTCGCAGGGTTCACAAGGGCCAAGGGCTTGTTTGGTTGTGTGGGTTATCTGGGTATGAACATAAGGAACACAAAGAGGAAGTCAGAGAATTCAATTCTTACATATGAGGGTGGTTTTCGGGAACATACTGTATTCTCATGGGTTCTCAGGAGCCTGTGTGAGGTGAAGACAAATCCAAACAAAGACTTTGGGTAATCGCAGTCTGCATCAGTGTTCATCAATAAACAAGTCACTTAGCGTGACGCTATCTCGCTCCTCTTTTCTCTACCAAACCCACATTGACTGTTTATCTCCAGCCAGTGATCGCGCTTGTACTGTTATGATTACACAAAATGCATTACGTGTTGTCTGTTATCGGCCCTTCTATCAAAAATAACCAACAGCTGCACTAACCATTTTGTAGGAGAGGTCACCTGCACTCAGAAAACGGATGTGTCACTTTCAGCACTTTTTTTCAGTCTCCTCTAAACACAACATCTATCAAAAATATTCAGGCAGTCTGTGTTGAAAAGCTAAGATACACTGAAGGAGGCTGCTGTTGCAATCTGTTATCATGAAAAAAGTTGTATATATAACACTGCAGGCCACTTGGTGAGTTACTGGAACGCATTTTTTTGCATTTTGCATTTCATCGCATGCCATGTACAGGATTGATCTGCCTCACCTGATTTTTATGCTAAGCACTGCACGTTCTTTTGTACATCCTTACCTATTTTGAATGTAACATGCGTGAGTTACTGGATACCTTGAATTCCCCACGGGGGTGAATAAAGTATCTGTCTGTCTGTCTGTCCACCCATCCGTCCGTCTGTCTATCCATCACTTGTACAATATGCACAAAATGAAAACTAAGGTGGCTCATCCAAGCTGTTTTTAATGTTAAGCTTAATGTTAAGAGTAGATTCCAACAGAATCTACTCTGAACTGAAGTAACTTAGATCTAATTGTTTTTCAATCACTTGGCAGCAACAGAAAGAAGCTACGAACACAATATTGATAAATTAAATGGTAAATTTGTTAGCCAGTTACCCGAGCAAACACCAAGCAGCATTATCAGTCATCTGGAGTTCTGTTTCTGTACACCTGAAGAACCTCAGTCCACATCGCACTCTCCTTTAACTCTGTAGTGGGTTTCTACACTCTCCTGAAAAAATGTCTGACTCTCTAAGATGCTAAATGCTTCCACCACTTCCAGTATCAACATTGTCAAACTACACGGTATGCCAGAAAACCATTTAATACATCCCAAAACATACTATACCAAATGTAGTATGCCAAAAATGTCAGGCACATGTGTCATAGCGTCTCACAACAGTATAAATATGCTTGAGCCACCAAGACTTCACAGACAGATGACGCATCATTTCACACTACAGACTGCCATGGTCACATTAGTAAGAAGTCCCAATTGTACGCTTACTGCACAAAACAGATACTTTGTAATGGAACACAGCTTTTGTCTGTGTACTAAGTGGGTAGTTCATGGCTAGTATGTGGAGTCTGCAAAACCAAAACAACAAGCTGAAAGTCACTGAAACTCTCTACTGAGCCGAGGAAACCACAGAATCATGTGGTAATCATTTGTTTATTCTTCATAATAAACAGATATTAGACAACTGCTCATATCTGACGGACAGAGATGGACATCTTTTCTTACTAGTTTAGAGTCTGTTTTACAGTCTGTCGTTTTTCTGCATATGTGTGACTGACCCTCAAATCAACATCGGTTAAATAAAACTTCCTTCCCCTGATTCATAACTCCACAAACTCACCAAAGCCTGCCTCTTTTTTCCACGAAGAGCAACAATGGGCCTGTAAAACTGTCACGGCAGAACTGAATTTACGCACAACACTTTAAACAGCTCAACGTCTCTCCCAGAGTGGGTCTGGAGAGGTTTTCTGAAAACGGGTGGAGTGGGACTATGGGTGGACCAGATAGCATCCACCTAACTGTGGATCAGCGATGGAGGAGTTTTAAGTTTCACTGCGATCGGATTGGAACAAACCGGATCGTGTTGCCGTTGATCCATCACCGATATCGATTTCCAGTTGATCACCAGGCCTCCTAATGATGTTCACCTTCGGGGCCGAGCTCATTGATTCATGGTCATGACTTGATCCATAACTTGTAATGTGATCTATGCAACAACAGCGACGCACAATTACCTCCCATTTTATGCTCTAATGGGAACCGTTGAAGGCTGCAACTGATCAATATAATGAATAAATAAACAGAAATCACTAACAGAGAACACTCCAATGAAATCTATGGAAGAAATGTGCTTGGAAAACATCACAAGCACTCATTTCACTATCTGTTTCTGATCTATACACCGATCAGGCACAACATTATGACCACTTGCCTAATATTGTGTTGGTCCCCCTTATGTGCTCAAAAATGCTCTGAACCATTGGGCATGGACAAGAGGACCTCTCAGGGTGTCCTATGGGGTCTGGAACCAGGACGTTGGCAGTGGATCCTTTGGGTACTCTGGCTTGTGCAGTGGGGCCTCTGTCAATTAAACTTGTACCACTGCATCCTGTTGATACTTGATCAGAATGGAGTGTAGGAATTTTGGAGGTCAAATCAACATTTTGGGCCATCGCCATGTTCCCCAAGATGTTCCTGATTGTTTGATGTTGTTTCCATGTGGTGGGGTGCATTTTCCTGCGGGGGTAGGCCAGTGACATTTGGGATTTCCATTTGCATGAGGGAGTGTGCTTGTTGTGGGACAATGTTTATTTGGCTGTCTAAGTCTGATCAACACAGATGGCAAAATCCAAGGTACTCCAGCAGAACACCACATAGTACCAATATGATCAATGTTATTCACTTCACCTGTCAGTGGTCATAATGTTGTGGCTGATCGGTGGTACTTTCTAAAGGATGAGGACATGTAGACGTGCATATCGCTATCCATCTCTCAAACAGCTCCCACATAGAGCAAATGCCTGGTTACCGTTTGCGTGAAATCTCTTAATGCATTCTTCACCTGCACCACTGATAGTTAACGGCATTTCTTACAGTTAATGTGTCCTGCATTTCCTCTACAGCAACCTGCAATGGAAGCATGTCAGCAAACCTGTATCTTTTCTCACACTGAGATGTAGATGATACCGCTTTATGTAGTTATGATGATACAGTGGCTCTGCTGATGACATACATTCATGTAGATTAGCTTCCCTGCCAAATGAGATGTGCATTACTGTGATATATTGTGCAAGTTCCTATACATCAAAATATTTCTTCTGGGGGAATGTGATGCATTTTGACTGTCTCCAAGCACATTTTTCTATTGTGACAAAGGAAGGATTAACCTAGGTGGAATGGATTACTCTGGAGATCCCGGCAATAATATAGAGGAGCATTACTCAAGTGGAAAAAGTGATGTTTACATGCTCCATGAATCACCTGATGTGCCAGTTTAATTGTACAGGGAGACCTGTAGGCATACTTGGACACAGTTTGAGTGCAAGATCTAACAAGACAGCAGCAGCTTCCTTCGCACAGTCACACTTTTGGCACTATCAAAATCCAATATCTAAAGGCCAAAATACTTGTTCCTTGGCAAGTTTATTCTTCCCAAAAATAGACTAGATGGAAAAATGTGACCCAAAAATAGACGCGGGAAAACTATTTTCCCATTTGTCTTATTGGGTTGTACTCTCGATAACTTTACGATGGCTGAAAAATATTTTTTTGCTGTAGAGATCTCATGGTAAATTCCTCAAGGGAATGAGTTGCGACTTGCTCTGTCTTTTTCTCTGCAGAGATAAGTCGCTTACAAAAATCTTGATGAAGTCATATCTGGCAGCGATATTAGAAAAAAAGAGCTGCTTTTTACCTGAATCATCATCCGAAGCTCATCAAGACTCTACAGTTATCGGCTCTCAACTGAAAGAGGAGTGCTGCTGAGGAACGCAGTGAATCATCAGGAAAGCAGCCACAATATCTATGCGGCCCACCTGATGTTATGAAGAATGTTTTAACATATATGGCACATGTGAAAAGGTGAGTCATAGAAAGCCTTGCAATAAGTTGATGATAATTAGTAACTGTGATGCATCAATCACACAATGAAACAGCGCCGAGGAATCAAACAGTTGATCCGAGGTGTAAAAGTGAGGCCAGAGCTTACGTTTGATTGGGCTGCCGTTAAGTGGCTTTAGGGATCACGTTAATGCCTGCTTTAGTTTGGGGTGAGGTGAAGGTGAAGGGGGAAGAGGGGGAGGAGGGAGACGTAGGCTCCGCTGTGCTCGTGTGGTCCGTGGGGTGGAGGGTTTCGCTGGAGCTGAAATGTAATGATGTGGATCATGCACAAACATGGCCTCTTCACGGAGACGGTTTGTTTGAGGCAAAGATGCCACAGCGGAATCTGACCTGACATGATTAAAGAAGAGGAGACCTAATGCCTTCCACAGACTCAGCTGGTCCGCTCATGGAGGATGTATGAAGCTGCTGGATTCATAAATAAGGACTTTCTAGCTTGGACTTTAAATACACCTTGAGGATTAAGATACTTGAGAATGCATGTTGGAATGCCAGAATGCAGAGCAAACTGTTACACAACATTCAAAAAAGTGATGCAGAGGAAGTACATTGCACATAAACACACATCTTGTTTTGGTTATAATTGCACAGCATTGTAAATTAGATTTATATTGTTGTGTAGCAACATTTCGCAGAACCTGTTAAAAGTTATGGCCATGTCTGACAAAGGTTTAGTTGCTGCAGACTTTTTTACTTTTCACTTTGCTGTCTTTCAAGTTCATGTCTGCTGGGAGCCTGTCTATGCACAACAAGTCTAGTCAGTTCATCAACTCAACAAAATGCAGATCAAAATGCTGCACAACATCAAAATTAAAGAAACAAAACAACCAGAGACCATCTTGTTGGCCTCTTGGTCTTCATTTTTGACCTTGACTACACACTGGAGGATTAAACGAAGAAGCAGGTTCAAAATATCTGTTCGCTATCTGGCTTCACTGAACCTAAAAACTCCTGAAGTCAACCCAACAAAGGGTTTCTCAATCTATCCATGAGGGGGTCCAAATAGATGTGGCGATGTTGGCACCAGGAGACAAAACATGGACAGGCCTAGAATTGCATATTTCTCACAACTCTGAACCAATATGAAGAATTTAAGAATATAATACAGGCTAAAAGTTAATAATAAGCAGCCAAAGAAAAGGAAGGAACTGTGTGAATGTCTTAGTTGACAGGCTTGTCAATACCACAGCCCCATGAGTAGATCTGACTAGAACTGTGCATTATAAATAAAAATTGTGCATAATAAATTAACACGTTGTTTTCATAGTTTCTTCAGCGACAAGCTTTGCAGTGTTAAATGGTCTTGGGAGCCAGTAAAGAACAAACATAAAAACATATTTTCACCAGGTAAGTAGGCTTTACTTCTACTCTTATAAGGTCAACAAGTGCGAGGCTTTAGCGCTTTAATCGGCCTGTTTTAGGATTATATCACCGTACGAAGACCTATACAACAATGAAATGCAGCTCTAGAAACTGTTGCACTCATCAGAGATGCTCTTACTATCTGCGCGTCGAGCTGCAGAGGATCTTGCAGGAACGGTAGGTTGGCCAGCAGCTCTTGTAATGCAGCTTTCATTACCGCAGTAAGTTAACCATTATCATAATCCTGAATAGCATCTAAAGCTCTACCTCATTATTATTTATGACTTTTTTTCTGTTTTCATAGGATGTTTTTTTTATAAAGTCTTATCACCATTGCACAGCATATTGAGGGACAGTCACTTTGCATTTCACTGCATGCAACAAATAAAAACTTGAATCTTGAATAACCACAGTTAAACCTGACGTTACTACACTAACCCTACACTCTGCTTTGTACTACAGAAAATGAAACCAAACTCATTCATATGACATTAAATGAACCCAAACACAAGTGGCTGCATGTTATGTCTTGTATGATAAAGCCCACTTTTAAAGAGATATGTGAAAAATGTCCTACATATAGCAACTGAAAGGGGATTTTGCAGTGATCAATAACAAAAAATACACTCACATCTGTGAATCTACATTGCTAATAAACCACCTTGATTATCACTGCTAAAAAAACTGATCCACAGGTTCAACTAAAAAGCCTGATCTTTAAATTAGGGTGACCTCTCAGTCAGAGTCATACAACAATATAAATGACTGGCCTTCAGAGCATGCATGTGTTTTGTTTGGAGCTAACAAGAGCCCTGGATATATTTCCACTCAGTGAGAAACGTACAGAGTGTGCAGCTTACGAATATTTGCAGTATCACGGGTGAGCTGAGGTGATGTGATGACTGCATACACCTGCTACTTACAATGAGAAAAAACCTGACATCTGTCGCAACGCACACACGCATCGCACATCACATTCACCCAGTTCAAATATTAATACAACGTTGCGTGCTCTCTGACCCGACACAGCCGGTCTACCACACAAACGTGGCAGATTTTTTTTTTTTTTTTTTTTTACTCACTACATGCGTGTCTTTGCACTATCCACTGGGGTGACTTATGAATCTTTTATCAAAACTGGCCTAATTGCTTAACCATCCATGTCCCAGGTCCAGTGGTGAATGGTGGGAGGGAGGGGGAGACTGCTGGGCATGCCATAATTGTCATAAAAACAACAAGCAAAGACACTGGCTTTGTTCCACCTCTGACAAGTCCGCCTTTCTTTCTGCATCACTGTGGGCTTTATTTATCCAAAGGTAGTCACATTCTGGCTTTCATTCATTCAGTAAGCCAGTCATTCATTCATTCATTCATTCTTGCATGAGGGACACTGTGTGATGCTGAGACAGAATTATATGATCAGCTTCAGAGGAAAGTGTTATTTTCCTCCTTTGCTTCCTTCTATGCAAGTTGGGGGACTGAGAGCAGCTTTACTGATGCAAATCAACAACCAGACATAAAAAATTCACCAACATCTGCGCATTTCAGAGCATATCAGCGAACAAGCATATGCAGAAGGGGGAATGCACTCCTCTCTTCCAATGAGCGTATTCAACTCCATGCCAAGACGCAAACAGCATAAGGCCATTATTGCTTCACTTTGACCGTTTTCCACAGAAAGCTTCCTGTGCTCACCCGATCTGCACTTGCACTCGCAAAAAAAATAACTTTCCCTTCTGTTCTCACTCCCACTCTGTGCCCTGGTTCACAGCAGAGGAAGCTGCTGCTGCTGCTGCTGCTGCTGCTTCAGGGTCAGAGCTTGAGCAGCAGTTTGAGAAAAAAAAAATCTGAAAAAAATGAAAAAAAGAAATGGACTGGCAAAAAAAGTCTGTGGGGAGTTTCAGACTCCGAAAACCATCTCTTCCAGTTCCTGGGAGCTGAGTAGAAAGTCCCAGGAAACTCCCCTGCTATCCCTGCTCTGAGGACCCAACAGCTGCAGAGGCTCACTTTTCGCAGGCTCTGGTCATTTGAACTCAACCTCATTAAAAGAAATAATAATAAATAAAAGAATTGAAAACATTAAACTCTCTAGGATGAAACACTACAGAGCTCTCCTGTGTCATCTTCATTAGATTACGTATTTTTGCATTTATCATTATCATCATTAGTGCACTAATTACATTTTTTTTTTTGGAGTTGAAACAAACCGCAAAGAAGATTTTTCTTAAGCATCTTAAAAAAATTAAATGCTGTTTTCATCGCCTCCCTTTGTTTGGAAATAACTCAAAGCTGCCATTCCTCACAGCTGGAGCTCAACTGGAATCCGTTTTTCCCCTGAATAAGTCAATATCAGGACTGTGTGTGTGTGTGTGTTTAAGTGTGTGTGTACGCCTGTGCCTGTGCGCGTAATTACAGATGCGCCATTCCTCCTAAGCTGTCATTAGAAAAAGGGAATGGGAATGACTCCAGGCTACAACCACCGCTTGCGGTTACGTAACATGTTCTTCTCGGATCCTGTCTTATCCCGGAGACAGCTGAAAATCTCCCCTGTCCTGCACAGCCTGTTGTCTGAGGAAACGCTCCTCCTCGCAAACTTGTTGTTTTTCCCCTCGAGTTGCTCTTTTTTCTTTCTTTCTTTCTTTCATTTGAGGAGGAGGAGGAGGGGGAAAAATCGAGCCTTAGTGTGTTTTATGCGTCTTTGTCTTGTCTGGCTCGCTCGGTTTGTTTGGTGATGGTTGCGCGCCTCTGCTGCCGTTCCTCCTGCGTCCGTGTGAGGGCGCAAAGAGCCCTGTACTTTGTCTTTTCATCCAGGGATGCTGGTGGTCCTCAGACAAAAGAGAAAATGATATTTGGAGCTCCACAGGACAGGCAGGAGGGTTTGATGTGCTGGAAAAACATCTCCAAACACCATTTTTGGATGAATGACAATTATCTTGCTTGGGTTTATATGAAATCAAACTAATATAAAAGTAAGAATTTCCTGCATTTGTATTGACATTTTACGCAGAAACACATTATTTTACTAATTAATCTCAGACTCCATGACTTCCATATAGATAGAATTATTATTTGAGGATTGTAGGTTGTGCGTAAAACGTGCCCTTTGCTTGGACGGTTCCAGCCCCAAGTCAGCAACAGCGGTCATCCTGCTGCAGTGCCCTTGAGCAATCTGAGCAAGGCATCAAATCACGAACAGCCTATGGGGCTTACTTCGACTGCTTCATGGCTGACATCCCACTGGAGAGATAAGACAGTTTTGCCCGAGGCTATCAATAATATATCATTTCTTTATTTCTCACTTTTTTTCTTTTGTTTCCTTTTTGTTGCCTCCTTTGTTTCCTTCTCTCTCCTCTATGCTCTTTCATGAAACCTCTCCCCTCTCTCCCTCTCCCTCTCTCTCTCTCTTTCGTTCTTGCTTACAATGTTTAGGCTATTTTCTCCATTCACCTTGAAAGAAAGCTCCCAGCCAGCCTGTCTCCCGCGCCGCATCAAACCCAAAGCCCGACTGTACCCCCCCTCCCGCCCCCTTCCCCCCCTCCAAGCCCGGGGAGGGAGGAGTCTGTTTTCCTCCCGCAGAACTCAGTGTATAACACTCAGCAACCAGCCACAATGTGTGTCAGAGGACTGTCTGTGCTCCCAAAGTAGATGACTGCTCCAAATCTGGTGTCTGTATTACTGACTGCGAGATACGAGAAAAATTGGTTCGCGCGTTATCATCCCAAGTCAGGACGAGGTGAGCATCTTCTCTTTTTTTACGCAGCTGAATATAAAAAACGTATCATGATTCTCCTTTTTTAGATAAAAACGCAGTCTCTGTTAGATTTCATTGTTGACATTATATTTATTTTCGTGCTTTTAGCGTGATAACCACATTTGTCTGGTATGTTTGGTGACCTGTCGTTTTTTGCACAGTTTGTGCGTCATGGTCACATTTTACGCACATTTTCCTGCGAGATTTGTCTTTTTCTTTTTCCTTTTAAAAAAAAAGCCCCACAGAGGAGTGAGTGTGAAATTTAGTGGAGCAGACTGTGCGTGTCTGTGTGTGGGCTCTGACTCTGGTTCTACAGTGCAGTTTTCAGGTGTGATAGAGCAGAGAGAGAGGGGAGGAGGAGGAATGGGGAAAGACGCTCTTTCGCAGTGGGGACTAAAGTATCTTTTGTCTCCTCACAGGTTTTGTAGATTGTGGGATAGAATGCCGGCGATCATAAGTAAAAACTCCGATTTGGAGTTTGACTCCTTACAACCGTGTTTCTACCCGGATGAGGACGACTTCTACTTCTGTGGTCCCGACTCTGCGCCACCGGGGGAGGACATCTGGAAGAAATTCGAGTTGTTGCCCACTCCGCCCCTCTCTCCGAGCCGCGCCGCGCTACCGGGGGAGCCGGCGACTGCATCCGCGGACGCGGACCCTCTCGGTTTCGGCTTGGGGGACCCACTGGACTGGGCTTCCGAGCTGCTGCTCCTGCCCGAGGACGATATATGGGGAGCATCCGACGATGGGGACCTGTTCGGCTCCGCTTTGGATACTAACCCCAACAGCATCATTATCCAGGACTGTATGTGGAGTGGCTTCTCCGCCAGGGAAAAGCTGGAACGGGTTGTTACGGAGAAACTCGGCAAGGCTATTTCCACGGCCACAGCAGGCGCCAGGAACGTGTCCGCCAAGGCGCCGGAGGTGGTCAGCCGCAGTTCCATGTCAGAGTGCGTGGACCCCGCAGTAGTGTTCCCCTTCCCGGTCAACAAGAAGAACGGCAGCAGGGACGCATCTGGGACTGTTAACACATCCACAGTGCACGGCAGTGCGCCCAGTGACTCCGGTAAGACCCTGAAGATGCCCTCAAACTATTATTATTATTATTATTATTATTATTATTATTATTATTATTATTATTATTGTTATTATCAAGCCACATTCTCTCTCCAACTGTCCAATTGGAGTGTCTGGAGCTTGTTCATATGACTGGCCCAGAATCGGATTACTTCGTTACATTCCACACACACACTCACACACACATAGTGAAGTAGTGACACAGTGAACGAGGTTTATGCAATCAGCAGGCTCTTCATCCGGCAGATGGCAGTAAAATGGGAGAATTGTGTGCCTTACTGAACTCAGTTGGCATCTGTACCAAACAAAAAGACACCACACACACACGCGCGCGCACACTGGCTGCAGTCAGGACCAGGTTGCAGCAGGAGGAGGAGGAGGAGGAGATGAAAAGGTGTTCAATAATGTGACGAGCTGATAAAGTGTCTGGTTCACGGTGCCGTGGATGCCTCCATTACGCGTGGATTAAGGGGACAATTTGCGCACAGTGGGTGAGAAATTGGCACTTAGTTTTTAGACAGGCTGCACTTACTAACTGCTGCCCCCCTCAAAGTCCAGCTGATAACTAAAATTAGCCCTCAGAAAGAGAACTGGAGGGAAAGTGTAGCAGCAAAAGGATAGAAAGGATGTCACAATAAGGAGGATAAACTCAGGAATACGGACTGACACTCCTGCTTCTTTTGAGGGATGGTGTAGGAAGTAATTACGTGTTTAGATTAGGAAATCAGTGCAATGTGTAGTTAATAAGACTTCATCTGCCGTCTATTACCGCCTACGAGTTCCCTAAACAAACACTCACAAGCCCTTATCAGCGTGTTTTCGCTGTGAAACAGTAGTACAAAGGCCTCCAGCTTGGCACAGAGGGTAGACTCAGCCAGTCTTGCCAAACACCTCCTCCACAGCGAAGAAAAGAGGAGAGCCCTGACTGCTTCTCTCTCTCCCTCTCTCTCTCTTTTGAGGGAGGAGGGTGGAGAAGAGGGGAGGGGGGGTGACAGCTTTGAACAAGCGCTCCATCTCGACAGCTGTCTCCCTGGCGCCGCTCCAGTTGCAGGCTTAAAGGGTGGTGATCCGATCGCCTGCCGCCCCGCCGTCCAGCGCGCAGTGCCGCTCCAGTGCGCTTCCGCCGCTCGCAGCGTTAAGACGCATCACCCTTCTTTGTGTTCCGGGCCTTTTTTTCACTTCTTTTTTTTCATCAAAGGGACGCAGACTTGAAAAAGGCTAAAAAAACATGTAGGTTTATCCCTACAGTCAGACCAAGTGACACCCCAATCCCCCTAAAAAATATCAGCTGTACAGATGGAAGCCAGAGTCAGGAAGAGTTTATATCCCTAAACATGGATTTTCCAAGTTCTTTCTTCTATTTATATTCCTCCCAGCTCTAATAAACGAGCTGTTCCATTCTGAAACACCAAAGAGCCAAATCCCAGCCTCACATGTGGCTCAGTCAGTCAGTCAATCAGTAAGTCAGTCACACCCCCTCACCCAGCCAGCTGTGCCCGGCTTTTGTTTTGATGGCAACAGCAGACTTGTTTGTGTGTATTTTGCCTGTGCATAGCGGCAGCATCCTGGTGCAGGAGGTGTCTGAAGTGGGTTGCCATAAGCTGTAAAATGCCACACTCTTCAGATGCTCCTGAGCTGATAATGAGAGCTATTATCACAAAGGCATTTTAACTGGGCCTCACACTGGCTGCCTCATGATTGGTCACTTCCTCTCACCTTCAAAAGCACCACTTGGTAATAAGTCTTGACTTCTTAGCTTTTTTTTAGCTCAGGTATTAAGATCAAGAGCTCAGCTGGAAATGAGATTTTTAAAAGAAAAAAAAACTTCACCAGAGGTTAAAATGAAGTTCTTAGCGCCACTGACTGGAGCTGTGCTGATAAAAACCCGAAAGCGGTTCAAACTAAAACTGTCTCATCTCACTGGAGGAGATTAGAAGTTTTGAAGGAGCAAGACAGAATGAAAGGCAGAAATCCAACCTGTCTGCTCAGCACCGAGGCTGAACATGTCAATGCCTGCTGAATAGGCTTCTAGAGAAGCGACTGACACTAAGCATTAAGAGGTTTCTGCTTGTGCAAACATCATTGGGCAACATTCTTGCTCCCACACACTCTCGCTTGATCCCACACTCACATGCATACCTGTCACCTGCTGGTACACATACATGACATAGTGAGAATACTTGGTATGTCACAGCGATTAAGTCACTCACGTTGTTGTCTTTTCACAGAGGAGGAAGATGACGATGATGAAGAAGAGGAGGAGGAAGAAGAAGAGGAGGAGGACGAAGAGGAGGAAGAAGAGGAGGAGGAAGAGGAGATTGATGTGGTCACAGTAGAGAAGAGGCGCTCCACAATCAGTAAAGCATCCCCCATGGCGACAGGCACTGTCACCATCTCTGTACATCCCAAGAGCCAAGACGGAAGAATCGTCTCAGGGTCCGGCGTGGTGAGTCGGTTTGTCAGCCGAGCCCCTCAGGAACTGATCCTGAAAAGGAGCTCAGTCCACCAGCAGCAACACAACTACGCAGCCCCATCGCCGTACGCCTCGGACGATGATCCCGCCCCGCCTCCAAAGAAGCAGAAGACGTCAGACGCTCCTCGCCACCCCATCAGGACCATCTCTTCATCGTCCTCCTCCTCGTCCTGCAGCTCCATCACCAGCACGTCAGGGCCGCGCAGCAAGCGCAGCACCAGTGGGGACAGCAGCCCACGCGGCAGCTCCGACTCAGAGGACAGCGAGCGCCGACGCAACCACAACATCCTGGAGCGCCAGCGCCGCAACGACCTGCGCTCCAGCTTCCTGACGCTCCGTGATCACGTGCCGGAGCTGGCACATAACGAGAAGGCGGCGAAGGTGCTGATCCTGAAGAAGGCCACCGAGTACGTGAGCTCGTTGGAGACAGAGGAGATGAGACTCCAGCAGGAGAAGGACAGGCTGCAGAGCCGTAGGCAACAGCTAATGCGCAGGCTGGAGCAGGCTAGGACTCGCTAACAGACAACCGCTACAACACAGGAACACTCACATATACCCTGGATGACCTCCCCCACACACACACACACACACCTCGACTCAGTCTGAATCACAATTAGATGCATACACGGGCCTCCACACTTACGCACGGGCCTGCAGATCTGTTTAGACATCTTAGAGGACGTTTACCTTCAGATGCACACACACCTGGAGGGGGTGAAGGTGGTGGTGGTGTTGGTTGGGGGAGGTTGTCGCTGGATGGGACGCTCGGACTTTCACTGCCGCCACTTTTTTTGCACATTTGTTGACGTTAAGAATGTTTAGGGTTTACTTTTTCAATCCAGTCACATTGAGGAAAAAGATGAAAAGAGCAAGGAAGGATAGAGGAAACACTTTTGTTTTTGGTCCTCCCTTCCTCTGTTTTTTTTATATATATATATATATATATATATAAATATATATATCATTTCTATTTGTATTTTTTTTCTTTGTACTCACTGTGACACCAGCCTGGAATCCAGTGATTCCTACAGGGACAGGTGTTAGAGGGCACTTTGCTTGGAGAGTTCACGTACAAGAAGCAGTGCACATTTACTTTTGCCTTCAGCACTGCAAAACTGAAAAGACTGAATGATGACTGAGGCGTCACACAAACAGTGCCACTACAGGTTCTCTCTCTCTCTCTCTCTCTCTCTCTCTCTCACTCCTCTCACACTGGTGCTCAAACCAAGTCAGTGGATGTATAACTGTGCACCTTGCTAGCCGACACTTTTGTATATAACAATAGTGTACAGACAAAAAATACACTCAGATCTGCCTTGTTTTGTAATACATTTTGTCCTTGGTTTTTTTTATACATGTCAGGAAGCTGCCAATAACTAGACTGGAAGTTTATATACCTTTAAAAGTACTGTAAGGCCTCAATTTTTGAGAGTCACGAAACTTTGTAATATAACAATATATTGCTTTTTTTCTCCTTCTCCTTTTCTTTGTATTGTATCATATTACTAATTCAACACACCTTTATGCTTTTAGTGTGAACCTGATACATACTAAATTTGATACTTATATTTTCGTATGAAAATGAGTTCTTGGTAGATATCACTTTATCTTGTCTTTTTTTTTTAAATTTTTCTTCTATCTCAAAAAATAATTCTTTTGTACAGCAAATGTGTTCTATCCTCATGTACCTGGCCAATTTCTTTCTTCCTCTTTTGTTTATATTTGTTTATATTATCGGGTGCATAGAACTGGGTAAACTGATATAAGATGTTTGTTTTTTTTCTCATTTTTAAAAATGTACATTTAGTGCTGCAACTCATAGCACTTTGAAATACCTCATTTTGAAAAATAAATAGACATCGTACAAAAAAAGCTCATCTTTGCCTTTGTGGATGTTTTATTGCTAAAAAAAACTGTCACCTTTCGCCCCTTCCCTCTCTCATATCTGCCTCCCGTCTCTCTTTATCTTCCTGCACATTTCTGTATTTGTTTTGCCGCTCTCAAAGACTCATCCTGACAAAGAAAAGAGAGTGTCTTCTGAATCCTCTCTGTCTCAGCACCCTGCGGCTGCCTCCCCCCCTTTTCTGTAGCCTCTCACACCCACCCACCCACACACACACACCTACACACACACACACACACTTTCAAGTGCGTGCATTTCCACACATACACACACCTTCTATTTCCCTCTCTCACCAACACGCTGCTCTTCCTACTACATTGTTCGGGCTGTTGCCATGGAAACTGGAGCAGCTGCTGAGTGGCAGACACGAGAGTGAGTCTTTTATTTGTCCGTTAGTCGTCTGTGTATTTCATGCCCGTGTGTGTGTGTGTGTGTGTATGAATGCAAATGTGTGTATGTGTGTCTACCTTTTGTTGCGGTCTGTGTGTGGCCCGGGCGCCTGATATCTCCGGCGTTGTGCGCTGCCTGCCACGATGGCAGGACAAGGCTGGATACTGTTTACCAACATCAGCCACATGGCTCTCGCCCCCTCCTTCCCTCTCCTCCCTCCTGCTCTCCCCCCTCTCTCTCTCCTCCTTCCCTCTGTGCCTTCAGTGCCGGGCCTTAACCCAAATATGTGCCTTTTCAGGAGTCTGGCCAGACGTTCTCTGGAAATGGCTGAAAGAGAAATCTGTTGCTACGGTCTGCATAGCCATTCAGCACAACAGAGGGTCAAAGAAAAAGACACGCAGCGAGGGGAATTAACACGACATAAAATACACATTGTTGGTGACTCTTGAGTAATCCTTTTTTTTTAACCTAAGAGGACTTGCAAAGAAACATACGAGTCGTGCATTACTTTCTTTATAGGATGAATCGAACACTCTGACGTCGACTCTGTCAGTGCTTCACGTTCGACTCCTTAAGAACTACTTGACTACTTGGACCTGAAATGATCCAGAGGTATGTGCACGATGTAAGAGACAGCGCTATATGAAGACTGATGACTTTGTTTTGGAGCTGAGACAGCCCGAGCCTGAGCCTCTCGGTGGGGGAGTAGAGCTGGTGGATTACATAACAGGGGTCTGGTGTCTTTGTGCGTACTTACTGTGCATGCATGTGTGTGTGTGTGGGACAGGAGTCTAGTGTCTTTATGTGTGTGTGTGTGTGTGTGTGTGTGTGTGTGTGTCCTCTCGTGGGACTTCCCCTAACCATCTGCCTAATGACTTATCCTGCTTGGTTATAGGATGAAAACAAGTCCATGGACAATAACACCGAAAAAGAGAAGAAGAGAAGCGACACATCACAGTCAGGAGAAGCAGTTTGGTTCAGATGCTAAGTTTAACCACAACACTTAATATCACTGCTTAAACACTCGTGGAACTTGTGTTAGACAAACATCAAACTGCACACCTTCCATGCTTCCTCTCCAGCCACACACTTACATGTTTCGGCTTCAGTTAAGCTACCTACTCTGCGAAATGAGGCTAATTGTTTGAGAAGGGAGCTGATGTTCAGGGAGTAGCCGTGTCCTACGTTAAACAGACATATGGCCGTGGCTTTTCTCTGATTAATATCCATTATCTCTCTGCCCACTGACTGCCTGCTTGGCTGCTCAGACGCACACACACGCGACACAACTCTAATGGGCTTACACCCCACTGACGGATGTACATTAAAGCTACACAGGAGATAATGTGGCATGTTTGTGTTGTTTTCTTTTGTATGTGTGTGTGCCATCCGTCTTGAGATCTTCATTAGCCGACGCCACTAATTGACAAACACTTGCCACAACATTTCTATTGTCCTGTTGGACACCGGATCTGTATTCAACATGTTAACCTTCACATATGGAGGAAAACAATGGCCCCTTGTGTGTGTGTCCCGCGCACGAGTGTGCCTGAAATGTGTGTCCCACGCACGAGTGTGCCTGAAATGTGCCCAGCCTCTGCACAATGGCATGCCCATCACCCATGCGCCGCATTGGGCTCCGTTTGCCAGGAGCCCCACTATCTGTGGGAGGAGTGTGTGTGTGTGTGTGTTGTACGTGTGTGTTTGTGTGTGTGTGTGTGTGAGGAGGGTGTCACCATCTGGTGTGGGGTCCAGTGTGGTCGCAGGTGCTCAGAAATGGTGTGTGTTGTGGGGTTGTGGTAGGTAGAAGAGCTGAGCCCAATACCGGGAGGGTATCGGGGAGTATTGGGGCAGAAAACATGGATGTGTGTGTTGGGGGGTGAGGGGCAGTTCCTCAAGGGAACCCATTGCCCTAGCTGAGTAATATGCAGCGGCGACAAAGAGCTGTGGAGCTACAGTAATTGCAGAACACATAGTGGACAGCGAAGCAAGAGAGGGGAGGGAGGGGTGGGGAGAGAGGGAGTAAAGGGAGAGAAAAGGAGGCCTGAGTGTTTGATCAAAGTTTACCAAAGTCTGAGGAGATTTGCATACAGATGGTACTGTAGCACGGCCCCCCGGAATACCTTTCCCTCTCTTTATTTTTCTTCCTTCGTCTCTCTTTCCCTCCCTCTCTGTCCCTCTCTCTCTCTCTCTGTGTCTCTCTGTCTCTCTCTCACAAACACACTCGCACACAAATGTAATAGGGTTTCATTGAAGGAACCATGAATAGCCTTTCAAAAGCATGTTCTGTGGAAGAAACAGCCTTGGCTGCACAACATAGCACCTTGAAAAAGAGAGTGAGGGACGAGAGCAGGGGAGGAAAAAAGAGAAATAAAAAGCAAAAGCAAAAACAATGATTAAGGATAGAAGATGGAGAGAGAGAGAGAGAGAGAGAGAGAGTGGTTAACAATGGTAAGGGGGGAAAAAAGTTGGAATAGCCTGCCTTGCTGCACTAATTACTTAAACAAATTCACCGGCTTCAGCAGTCGTGAAATGCACATACATTCACTAATAATAATCAGCACTAACATCTATTCACTTCCTCCATTCATCCATTCCCCTGGCACATCCTCAGACCGTATTGACTCTGAATGGCATTGTCGCTGGAATATTGATCATCGGAGTACCGTCCTCTTACGTAAGATACATGGTTCTTTGAAGCCTTTGAAGCCGCTGACAATGAATCTGCTGTGCCAAGTGCCCGAGCTCCGGCACAACATGACATACAACAGAGGAAGCCACAAGCATGTCCCAAACCAGCCTGAACTTGCTGTCAGCTGCTGCGCCGCTGAAAGTATAAAAGTATATTAGGGCTATTAGTTTCAAGGAGTTATGTTTGAATGGCAACACCCGCCCGGATCACTGTGTTTAGAGACACTCAGCTGTCAGAGATTAATTTGTAAAGCACTCTTTCAAAACAGTAGTTACAAAGTGGTTTCTAGAAGAAGGAAAGTCACATTTGATGACAGAAAATACAGAGTTAGAGAAAACCAATGATTTCGATATCAGTGTCTGAGGTCTCCAAAGCCACCCAATACAAGAGAAGCAAATAGAATTTTGCTTTTCACCTCTCACGCCACTGATCAATCACATTTAAACTGTTCAGCTGCAACATGTAACATGCCACAAACGTTGTTAGGTACCAATCTAATTCCCTGGGGTACAGTATGGAGTTGAAAATAAATGAACGGAGAGACAGATGGGCGACGACATACAGCAACGGTCCCCAGTCAGACACGTAGTCCTTAAAGCCATTTGCCACAGGGGCGGCTGTAAACCATTTTTCACTGTAACTGCTTCCTACGGAAAAAACAAACGTTGACTTCCTGACCTGTGAGGTAACCACAGCAGTGACATGAAAACTGCTGTTGAAATTTTTTAATTTAATTTTTCTGTTCTGCACCACAAACCAAAATGCATTCACTTCTGCAGAAAACCCAGAGAAAAGCTTGAACAAATATAGCAAAATTGATCTGCAGTACTTCGCATATACTGTAAACGGTAAATGAAAAATGGCATTCTTAGAGCTATATTTTTATGTATAGGTAGAGTAAATCATACTATCTCTCCATACATTTCATATGAAGCACCGAGGGACAAAGTCATATGGTAGTTAGTGGCATCCAGGTACACAATTCCTGGACAAGGAACAAATTTAGTGCCTGACTCACAGACACTTGTTTGGAGCAGATTCAAACTCAAGATGCCACTTTTACACTGACAAGGTTGGAAAATTTGATTTTCACAGGGAACGAACCCGTGACCTTTCAGCCACGTGTTACTTCGAGCCTGCTACGGCTTCCCAATTTATAGGGGCACCCTCATAAGTCCATATCGCGTATGGGGGACAACAAGATGAAGCATGTAGTGTGGTTAGTATAAACAAGCCTACCTACTGTGGATATGTAAAGGAGAAACAAAAACTCAAAATATCCTCTGAAAGCAAGTGTGTTTTTCCCTGTTGTGTCTTTGCATAATGTGTATTACAGTCCACTCTCTACCTCCTTCTGTGTATGTACACTTGTCCCATTGTGCGTGTGTTTATTTGGGGTAATCACTGGGGCGCTTCTGTGTTTGTACATTTCTAGTGAGATTGATTCATGACCGCTCCTCCAGAGGAAACAGATAACAAATGGTTTTCTGGTCCAATAAACACCGTCTGCCTGTAAACCAAATTAGTCTAAACTAAACCGTCCTCTGCAT
Source organism: Dascyllus trimaculatus (assembly GCA_024666655.1). NCBI lineage: Eukaryota > Metazoa > Chordata > Actinopteri > Pomacentridae > Dascyllus > Dascyllus trimaculatus. Next base: position 14,632,220 of record CM045455.1, on the reverse strand, counting down.
GCACGGCCAGCACAAGGCTGAATGGATGACCGGCCGGGAAACTGTCCGATACTGAGGTAAAAGTCAGCGAGAGACATATTGATTGAAGGCTAATTGTGGAGTAGCAGTGTCACCTCAGGCCTAAGCAGACCTTCCAGACTCCCCGATGGTTTACGCTACCAATCAATGCGTTTGTGTTTGAACAGGGCCATGTTTGGCAGCTACATTTTTCTCCACTCCACCAGGGTCTCTTCTACTTTATCAATCAATACAATTGTACGCAAAAGGCAAAAGTTTGGGCACCCCCCTGGGCAGCTGACATATTTTTTGCTGATTTTGAAGTGAAAATAAATAAATGCAACCCTGCAGCAAAATAGTGCTGCAATGTGGCACATGTAAAAGTATAGGCACTCCTTCCACACGTCACATCTCACAGGATTATTGGGTCTTATCAAACTCATTCGTAAAGGAGGTTAAGAATTGTTATTGGGGACTGTCATCAGCTGACGAGCTAGCAGAACCTGATCTATTCTTTGACTCTTCAAACCTTGAGGTAACATTCAACAACAATGGGTTTTTCTAAGGCAACTGAAGATTGGAAAATGAAACTGACTGATGCTTACAAAATTATCGAAGGCTTTATAAAGGATGTCACAATGTTTCCAGCTTTGAAATATCCACTGTCCAAAATGCCATTAAAAACGGCAGACAAGAGTAACGGTAGAAGTAAAGAAAAGGTCTTGAAGCACATAAAAATAAACTTTCTGATAAGTCTACAAGTCTGCTGGCTGGAAAGAGAAAAAAATAGAGGAACTTCACGAAAATGTACCTAACACGAGAGTGGTGCTGTACTGTTCCACTGTGCAGAGGTGATGCACAAACAGAGTGGACATGGAAGAGTCACCAGGACACCTCACCTTTGACCTCCTGACAGTCAATGTCTGAAGTCTGCAAAACAACACCAGAATAAGCCAGAGTTTATGAAACAAGTTCTGTGGACAGACAAAGTTAAAACTGAGTTCTTGTACTTGTAATACTTGAATTAATCTAAGTAAAATCCAACTGGATCATGATGGAGGTGCTGTGTTTATGTCTGTAGCTTTTACCATTCTAACAACAGATAATAGTATATTGTGCTAATGTTAGCAGCCACTGCAACAAACAAGCAATTGTTATGCTAGTTCAAAAGTTCAAACAGTAAGTTATCTCTGATATACTAGCAGCAACAACTACCAAGACGATTCTAATGGAGTTGTGTTTGTCATCCATCTTGGTGACAAACACAACTCCATTAGAGTTCAGTACAGAAGATCTGGATGTATTTTGTCCACTATTTAGGCAATGTGAATGGATCATATGCATCATGGCCAGGCACAGGGAAGAAGTATACTACAGTTATTCTGGCTAAGACACAAAGTTTTGTTTTGACACCTTGATTTCACCCTCTAAAATCAGCGCCGATCAGGTCTGTGTCTCCTAGTTGGGTATGAGTCTGGCACTTCTTGGTTTGCTTAAATCCATGTTAAAGCTTTCAGATATTATACAGGTCTGGTTTGGTTCCAGGTAAATTTCTGTTTTTTAAGGTTTTTGAACCTATGTAGACATCTGTTCTGAGGCACTGCTGCAGCCTCATGCTGATTGTATACACTGCAAGTCTCTCTTTGCAGTGCTATAAGCCAGGGTTCTAATCTGTCTTAGGTGTCACCTACTAATGTCTCTTAGCTCCTACAAGATAAGATCTAAAACCTAATATCTCAAGCCATTTTTGGTCATTTTAAAATAACATGCTAACATGACACCACTGATTTGAAGTCTTACAGGTTGGAGATCAGAGGATCCCAACAACAGATCAGAAGATCACCAAGCTGGCAATCCAAGAGTGAATGGGCCTGGAGAACAAACATGGAAAGGTTATCGACACTTCAGGGGCGACCTTGCTCCTCGACAGTTATCTGTCGGTTTGATGGTGAGCCGGAGTGCGACGGGGCAAAAGATGGGGCCGGGCGAGGCAGCAGAATCCTCAGCAGGCGCCTTGCTGACACATGTGGGACAGAGCTCAGTGGAAATCGGGTTAATGAATCGTAGAGAGAGGGAAACGGCAGGGTTACTCGTCTTTCAATATCCCCCCATCATTATCAGTTGGGCCAGCACTCATCTGCACAACATGGGGCAGAGCAGAGATGGGGAGGTCAGTAGGTGGCATATCTGGACCTGTGAAAAGGATCTCAGACAATAGATCATAGATGTGTATAAAACAAAGCAACTGCTGCTAAAGTGTCATAGTCAATTTTTAATGGAAATAAAAGATGGTTCTGCCTCTATTTGTGAGTGTTCATGTATGTGATTCACTGTGAATATAACCGTTAAGTACCAGTGCAAAATTTTATCTTTTTTTTTTTAAACGTTTTTCTGTAGCTGTATTCTCTACAGACCTCTGTATTTTTTGCAAGCAGTTATGCGAATGTATTCTCTGGTGGGTCTTTGGTCCATGACCAGTCCATTACAGGCCTGTCTGCCTTGGCTGTCACTTCTCTCTGATGGATCAGTGAGCTTCAGACAGAACCACCAGCTTCTTTTTTAATAACACCAGTCTGCTTCTGTGCTCAGACTTAACACAGATGCAAATCACTGCTTCTTATTAGATTGGGTAAAACAAGTTCCCCCGACATTTACAGCCCCCCTTCCTCCCTGCAGTTGTTACTGTTCTTGAAAGGTATGCGCTGAGAACCTGACGCTGATTAAATGAAGCTGTTAATTACTGAAGAAAATTAGGCGAATTAGGCCAAATCGCCTGAATCCAGTCTCTTCGCACACATAATTCGCCTATCTAAGAGGATAAAATATATTAGCATATTTAATAGGTGGCTTATGCCCATCTCTTGTGTTTGACAGCTGTTGAGTCAGACAACGGCATTGTCCAAATATATGAGTCAGTGCATGCTAATCTAATCAAGAAAACCTTGGTTAAGGATTGAGTTAGCGGTTTGGACATCCGTCAGCAAGCTCTCAGGATTACACACAAGGTTAATTATGAAAGAATTAGATTCGGAGGGACGATGGCTTTATCTCTTGTAAGGGCAAGGTAATAGCATTCACAGGGCACAAGCTCATGTGAATGAAAGCTTTAAGAAGCAGACTATGATGCTGTGGTAACTCAGGCGTGGCATTGATTACTTTAATTGGTGGACTGCGAGCGGAAAACATTATTGGATTTGTTTTAGCTCCCTCCAGCTCACAGAGACACTTCAGGCACAATCCACCAGTGCATTGGTCATTGTCAAATGTCCGCACTATTTGGAGCGTTCGACATCCATCTGGGATTTCACATCAAACAAATGTCTTATTTTATACCTCCTGCACTTTCCAGTGTCCTCCAATATGTCCTTGTTGGACATTGATCCAGAAACAGAAAAAGACTTAAGTCAGGATTTTTTCAAGCTGCTTGGCAAGGAAACGGCTGTTTATTGACAAAAACAAGCAAGAGGAAAGACAAAGTCACAGCAGAAAAAAATGTACCTGCATTTTTTTCTGTGGAATAGGCAGTGCTAGAGGCCTGGTGATGTTGGAATGCCTTTCTCAGAAAGCTGTGAATGCACCAGTTACAATAGCTTTCTGAGCTCCTTCCCATTTTATTCTCTTCCTTTATTCTTCTGCATTATTTGATTCAAGAATGATTTACTCACAGTTCATACACTTCATTCAAATGACATATTTGTACTATATAAATGTCTGTAAGTGATTCCTCTTCTGTCTAACAGGTTCGTGTAATATAAATGAATGATACAACACAAGTTAAACTAAAAACCTGAGCAAACCCACTGCTCTCGGAAGTTCTACTAAAAATGATTTATCTGCTTGGAAATTTCCCTGAGCTTTATAGCTACACCTGTCCCCTGCCGAAGAACACATGCTCACTGTCGCACCATGTTACAGGTAAAGCTTTCGGAGGAAGCTAAAGTCGCCTGGCAGTTGGAACAGCTGCACTGATAAGACCTCGCCCACTCCAAATCCAATAACACAAGGGGAGATTTACTGAGGAAAATGTATCAGCGTCCACATTTCCTCTTTTGTTCCTCTCATTCTGTCGTTTTAAACACTGAGTAATAAACATAATCTGGGATATTTACGCACACAAAGTTAAATAAGAAACACACCCCGATGACACATTCGAGTGAGGGGGTGGTGGGCATGCCATTGATGCTCTGCTCGGGCTTCATCCATCACTGATAATGGCTGAGGACAGCTGTGTGTTCAGTCCCCCCCTCTCTCCATCATACCACAAGCTTGAGGCGGAAGGATGGATGGGAGGAGGGGTGTATTTATTCTACTCTACCTCCTAATCACACACTACCCATCCTGTAATACTGTCCTGAAACCGCTACCATCACCCCCCTACAAGAGCCTAACCCCCCCAAACTCTAGAGAAAACCCGCCCGGGGCAAAGCCCAGATGGCCATAGCCTGCAGCGCCATTGCGCGTTGTCGTTATCTGGCTCTAGATCTGCACCAGGGCTGGAATAGGAATCAGTGATGCAAAACTGTGGCACACACACACACACACACACACACTCACACACATAGACGAATGCCTTCATGCACTGTTATGCATGCATTTCAATGCACAGTCCCACTTTTGCAGCGTCTCTTTTGCGCACACATCAATAAGCACACACCAAACAAGGTTGCGGTGTTTAGACTGGAGTTAATGAAGAGATAACAGCTGATGTGATTAGTTTCCGCATGAATGGAGTCTGTCAGGGTCCTGCATTCTGGTTGATATTCACGGTTTTACTTGTGTGTGAGAGGAAGGAGGATTTCATTAACACGCTGTCCTTGAAAAAACCTTATTTAACTAGGCTGGTTCGCTATGAGCAAATTGCAGTGTAGTACTGGTGGGAAAGTAGGAGATGAAAAATGCTATAATAGCCTGTTTGCTCCAGAAGGAAACCACGGGTGTCACTGGGGATTTAGTGCCTTGCTCAAGGGTAGTCGGCTTATTCTGGAGGAAGCCACAGTGAGCTTTCATCAGCTGGTATTTAGAGGGTCTATGGAACCACATTTACACACTGTCAGCAAAAGTAAAAAAAAATAGTTCTGGTAAAAGCTGTGTCTGGTCACTGAGTATCTTCAGCCGTGTTTCTAGGTGAATGTAGTGTTGTATATAATGTACTATAATAATTCTGCCAATTATTAAGTTAGAGTACATACCGTTAAAAAAATGATCCTGTATTCATTGTGGTAGACAGATTTTAAGTTCAGAGGGAAGATTTCTCTGTTATCTGATTGGGAGAAAACCTGAGTTGAGCTGTGGCAGCCAGCTGTATCAGTACAGTGGAATCTGTACATCTTTACTCAAAACCTGAGAAAATAAAATCAAAACTCTGACTTAGTATGAATCATGTTGCTTCCAGTCATTTGGGTGACAGCAGATAGCAAAAATCTTAATCTTAATTTGTCATCACCAAGCCAGAAAGCAGTCTGTTTTAGTCACACTGGGAACAACAATGTGCTTTATTTACATGACTCATTTTCACATATTCTCGACTAATCTGTAATCTAAACAGTACACTGAGGTCAGTTCCAGTAAATCTCCACAGATGGCAAGCTAATGTTATTCAATTAGCAGGTGATGGGGAACGGCGGAACCCGATCCCCAACAAAACACTAGCGCAGCACACTCCCTTCTATAAAAGACACCTGTCAGAAACAAGAGCCTCCTTTACCCTGGCTGTTAAAGAAAAGCACTCTCCTTGTCTCATCATCATTTAAGACTTAGGCACTTCAAAGCCGGCCAGGTACAATAGCAGCGAGCAGGCCGCCTTCAAAAGAACAGCACAAGTTATGGTGAGGTGGCAGGAGAGAAGAATGGCCCTGTAAATCATAATAGAGAGGGAAATATAAAAGACGAGGCGGAGAGACGCAGTTCACCTGTTCTCTGTAACACAATCACTTAACGATCCTCGGGGCGCATTGTGAGGCAGGGCGCTCCTGGAGCTTGCGCCCTCGCTTTGTGCCCCGTCAGAGCGCAGAGATCATCTTCCCCCCTCTCCACAGACCCCCTGACCTTCTCTCTGTTCCACTCACACACACACACACACCCATCGAAATTACCCTTACTCCTCACAGATTAAGATCAATGTCATTCATCGCGTTTAGAGTATCAGCCTTTGATTTGGACCAGAGAAAGGGAAGGGAGGGCACGCGGGGCACCTGGGAGCTGTACGGGGATAAGAAAAAAAATATCCTCCATTAGATCGGGATAAAAGTGGCTTTTTTAAAAAAAACTTTCCCTTCAAGCTTGTGTGAGCCTTATGTTAAGGTAAGTCAATACAGGTTAGCGCCTATATGTTCTGCAAATGCTTTATCAAAAAGTGTCATTTCGACATCCCTGCCAGCATTCACACCGAAAGAAGTGCTGCGTTTCTGGGGTGAGTCCACACGTGCAGGTGAGACGCACAAATCATATCCATACTGGAGGCTTATATCCAACTCATGGTTTCCACATGGACTTTGAAATCTGACAGCGGATGCACACACGGATCTATTAATACTACAATATCTGTACATATGCCACGCTGACCCCATATCCAATACAGAAATATGCACAGGGCTCCCGGGTGTTCTGAAACACAGACCGCAAATTTTACAGGATATAGCAGCTTGTTACATATCAGGCCGAAGCATCGTTTAAGTGTAATTGTTCCTGCGGTGAGTCAGTGGATAGGCACAGCACAGGGTTCCTGGGGAATTTAGAAGTGTTTTGGGGCAATATCCATGGATAGCATGGACAAACCAAAGCACCTCTGAAATTCTGCTGACAAAATTTAAATAATGCGTAGTTTTGCGGACACGCAGGCACAGACAACATGAATTTGCTTTTACTACATGCTAAAACTGCGTAATACAGCATGATAAATTAACCTCTTTCCACATGTGAACATCATTTTTGGACATTTTTACCTCTAGATGATGCACAGGGAAAGCTAAAACAACACATGCTGGAAAAAAAGAGGGTGACATGAAACAAAGAGCCCTGGTTGATTCAAAACTGACTAATCTTGGCCGTTTTTTTTAAATCCTAGGCACTGTGAAACACCATAATGTAAAAATACACAGTGCAGACAAGCACAACTTTAAAAAAAATCATGATTTAATACTAGTAAAACTCTAGCAAGCTAGCTTTCATAGTACTGTGCACCTAATGCCAACACAATACCCTAAACAGCAAAGTAAATGTAACTTTGGAGTGGTACCACAGCTGCAGCCAAATTGGCAAATATACAGGGTTTTCTACCTGGACTGTGCTTATTTGATTGGCCAGCCCAGCGTGTTGCCAATTGAGCCAGATAACCCCACCACGTTTGCCTCACTGTGCCTATGCAATGGTCTCATTGAAAACAAATGAGTGAAGCTGCATTTTTTTTTTTTTTTACCAAAGTCTTGGACCCATGCTGTCTGTCTCTCAGTCATTAAGCCCAGCCCCTGTTACCTCTGCTTCTCTCAGCGTTACCACAGGGATTCCTCTGTGTATCTAGTCCCAGACCTTTGACCTGGCCCATAGGTAAGCTTAGCTTTTGGACAGCACTGACCCTTTTCTATAGATAGCTTTTTCCATTGAAGTCCCCAAGCTCTCCTATCTCTACTCTCTCTCTCTCTGCTTCCCTACCACCCCCAACATCCCCACCCTTGGAGCCACCAGGGTATGTGACCGTCTAAATGCCCCCTTTTGTTGGCAGAATGGACCTTTTGTCTGCACCCCCTGCATGTGCTGACTAAGGGACATCCAGTGAGCCCACTTTTGAGTCCACACAGGGCTATGAGAGGGGTGGAAACAGAGGGTCAGCTTAAGCCTTGCAATGACACCCTCCCACCCCCCCAAGAGTGTTTGAGGAATTTCCTGATTCAATAACTTTTTAAATAGCTGGCCCCCTTTGCCTTTATATACCTCCAATAGCAGCCACTGTCGTCCTCACACCTTCAGTCCAGCAGATGGACTAAACTGTTCAGACCGCAACACCTACACTAATGCGTTTGATGTGGCTTAAATACACGGGAACGTTTCTTCAGGTAAAGATTTTGACCTCACAAACATCTCAGTTGGATCTATCTATTTGAATACGAACTTAGCTTTTGACTAAATGTGCAGATTACTATCTTCGAATGGCCTTGCACCCATACATCGATGAATGTATAATTACACCCCTTCCTTGAAAACACGTTTTAAAAAGGCTTCTAACTTGGATTTTATGAATGCCTTACACTTAAGCGTCAAAACAGCAGAGGAGCAGTTTATTCCTCCTCCATTTTTGTTTCATGAGATACAAATACGCGCAGTACTGGCTCATCAGTGAAGGAGTTGGGCTATTTTAACTGACAAATACGCTATTTAGTCTCAACAGAACCATTCTTTTACCTCTTTTTCCTGACTTAGCCATCCCAGCAAAAAACTGCCCAGAAGCTCCAAGGTTTACTCTATATTAGTTAAAATGAAGTGTTGCACCAGTGAAGTACAACATCAACTATAATGTCTGGTCCTCCATCCTCCAGCTTGCGCATCTGGTCTTGTAGAGGTACTAAACTGTTTTAGTTTGCTGGTTAAGTAATAAACTCACAGAAAATCTGGAGAATCATACTAATATTTCTTCATCAGAGAGACGTGAAGTGGAAACCAATGATTACTTGCACTAATAATCAGGCAATTACTGTATAAAATATTAGAAAACAGTAAAAAAAAAAAATCTTATAATACATTTAAATGCTGACCAACAATCAAAAATCAGGTTCATGATCAAAGAAAACTGAGGAAAGCAGACAAGTATTTCAATTAAATAAGCTGCTACCAGCAAAAAAAAGAAAAGACCAAAAAGATTAATGAGTTATCATTGTTCAAATGATTAATTAATTAATCAGCTGACTGTTTTAGCTCCAGAGTACAGGTCAGTTCCTGGGTGTCTGTGAAATAAATGAAGCTGCCATGTACAGTGAGGTTCATTAGGGACCCAACAACAAATTTTCGCCTTGAGGCGCCGTAGCAGGTTAGTCCGGCCGCGCTGGGCAGGGTGCTCATTTTGGTAGGTGGGAAATGTTAGCTTAGTCTGGATGGAAGGTCATAATGGTGAGGAAAAAGATGTAATGGTAAATTTATCCACATTTGTGAAGACGTGGCCTCGGGTCAGCAGAAATGCAGACTGCACTCATGTCGCAAATATTATGTCAATATAATGCAACCATTCTCGCACCAACACCTACATTGCCAATATCTTCTGTCCCCAGGAACTAGCAAAGCATCTGGACACCTCCCATTGCAGTGACAGACCACTATTTATACCTGAACCCTTAAAAACGCTAAGAAGGCTCCATAAATAAGAGTAAGAGAAAGCTGAGTAGTACGAAAAGGAAAGACAAAGAGACAGACTGAAAGGAGATAAATGAGATTGGTAGCATCTGGGGTTATTATTTTATTTCTGTAATGAGGATCTGCTCACGCAGCAGTTTGTGGACCAATAATTAATCCCCCCTGCATCCCTTTTTAATAGACTTCCATTAACATGCTTTTAAAAATGGTGCTTTTAAACAATATCTGATTCACCACGCACATGAGAGCACACATTAGAGCTGAACAGTATTTACTGGCCATCCTTTAAACAAGTCCCTTTAAAATCTAATCCGCTAATGTATCCAAATCACACGCCTGTCCCGGGCCATATATCTTTAATTGTACGTCGGTCCACTTTAACAAGAGTCAGACGCCTGCTAAAGACTCCTCTACATCAAAAAGCTGCCGCCCAGCACCTAATATCCTCTGCCGTCACAATGCTGCCGTTTCACCACCCATGTTCATAAAACGCCGTCCTCTCCTCCTCCCCCCGTTGCCTAGCCCCCCTCCTTTCACTTTGATTGGGCTAATTGTGTTTCCTGCTGAATGCAGTAAACTTAAGGGAAGCTAGGAAGTGCACATGCACGTACCCTGGAGCGGGTATACAAACTCAAATTCACACTGTGGGCAGCTTTTCTAACAAGAGGCCATTAGAGACAATAGGCAGGCTCGTTCACTTTCTGAGGGTCCAATTTACATGGCAGTGGCAGGTACTAAAGGCTCTCCAGCCCTTTGGAGTATAGACTCCTCTTCTGACACCTCTGCCATGGTCATGCGTTGGAAATGGCTCATTTTGTTTTAGTGGTTTAACACATGGAAATCAATTTTATCTATCTGTACATCTTTTACAAAAACCTGTTGTTGGAAAGCAACAATAATCACAGAAATAGATAGGCGTGCTCCACATTTAACAACAAGAGGTTTTCGATTGCAGCAGTGCAACATGTGGCCCAGCCGGATCTGACAACTCATCGGTTTTCACCCGGGGAGCCATCACCAAACCACACTGCGGTCGCCTTTGTTATCACAGGCTGTCACTCTTTCTCTCTTCATCCCTCTCTTTTCTCTTTGTCAATCTGGGTGAGCTCCTGTTGACCCGAGGGCCTCTGTGGTGGGAGTGGGCAGCACTGTACCACTTCAGAGCCCGTTCCCCGAAAACCACACCAAGCTCCCCGTGCCATCAGGGGGAACGTATCTCTCCCTCTCTACTCTCTCCCTGCCTCTCTTTATCTGAAACCTCATCCCTCCTCTCTGATGCCGGTGACCTGGTCTGTGTGTTGCGGCCTTGGCAGTGGCAGACAGTGTGTGTGTGTGTGTGTGTGTGTGTGTGTGTGTGTGTGTGTGTGTGTGTGTGTTTGCTGAATAGGAGGGAAGTCATATGTTAGCAGTTTGAACCTACAGCCCCAATTAGAGGCAGCTGTTGCAGCGCTATCGCACCACATCGGAGGGGGAGGCGGGGAAGGGGAGCTGAATTTATGGTCTGCGTCTCCGTGGCGACCCCTGTTTGATGTGCAGATAATTAGGAAGTGAATGACTTCCTGTGGGTTGCTGCTGGAAAGGGGCAGCTCCATACAATAATAAAAAACAGAGAGAGAGAAAGGGAGAACAAGCAGAGGAACAGCTGAGACGTGGGATGCAGAGTGTGGTAGCAGGGTCAGGTGGTGTGCCAACAGAAGCTGGAGGGGGTCTGCTCTTTGTAGGCAGTGCCACCCTGCACCAAAACCTCTCATACATAGTGGGACGCGTACCTTACGACACATGACTTTGCCTGCTGACACACTTGACCCCGTAGTTTTGCGCCGTCAAACACCAAATCAGTCAACATGTTGCAGGAATCAGCCCTTCGATTTTTCACATACAATCCCACAAGAACACGTCTGTGCAAGTTAGCCGCTCACAACACATTTACAAACTTGGCAAGGCGAGCCCAAGTGGTGGAAGAAACAGAACGGATCAAAGAGCGAAACATATGTTGCGATAGATTAGGAAAAAAATCCACTCGCATCTGTCTAGACTTGCGATTTCAAACGTCTTGAGTAATCTTCTGTCATATTTGCACCCCGGCAGTTTCTGTTGAGACTACCTTTTAAAGCTCTTCTCAAAAGCACGGCCTTAACTTAAATACCATTCGCTCGTTCCATAGCAACCCTTTTGTTTTCCCTCACTTGCTTCATCACCACCTTGCATGTCATTTCAACTCTGACCTCTTTGGCTAGAAGTCGTGACCTTTTCTGATTGTCCTCCCAGTTTTCCTTTAAGAGGATCCAAATGCAGAAATCCTCTCTGTAAAAAAAGAAGCCCCTTGAATAAAAATAAACAGTAATTGATTCATGAAATTCCTCACAGTCGAGTGTTAAGTTAGTCAATAAAACTCGGCTGGTCACTGTATGAGCAACAATGGGGCCAGATTGTGATGCTCGGCCCCTTTTGTTTCTCTCCAGCTTTTCTGCTGAATGAAACACAATGGGAAGGAATGCATTGGTTTCTGCTTGAGTGCTAACCCAATCAGGAAGATAACAATGTACTTTAAAGGACTAAGAGAGTCTTTAAGTATCCTCCATAGCATCAGATTAGCTTGTTACCATCTAACCCCCCTGTGGCCGCCTATTCATGTGCAATGTAAGGCTTACTCTAAACCAACGCACACAAACACAAAATCTTCTTTGCATTGGTTGCATACTCACATTAACCGGCCTGGTTGATCAGCGAGCCGATCACAAATCAATGAACACATCAGACGATTAACATTTCTCTCATATTGTGATGCTTAAATGTAAAGTTTGTTTCAGGTAGGGGTGAGATCTTAACACGACTTTAAATATTTGCTCCGATTCTGAAGTTTGTTTGCTTACTTTTTGATCGGATATGTGTTTTTCTAAATGAAAAGCATTGTTATTTGAGACTATTTTCAGACTACGCAACTTATTTAGCATCATGTGAGGTACCGAGCAGTTTGGAACATGTATTGAGGGAAAAAAGGTGGTATTTGCACCAAAACCTACACACACAGCTGTCATTCAATACTACGTAATACCAGGTCCCTGATCACAAATATCAAAATCAATTTTGGGACTTTTTCCAATTAAAAACAACTAATACAATATCACAATAGGGAGGGCAATTGTTCATGGTGAATGAGCAGTATGTGAACATCTGTATATGTTCTTATTACTTCTCAGTGACTTGACAAGTATTAAGGATTTCTTTGTCATATATTTTGTGGCATCATGTGCAGGTTAAAAGACAAGAGGTGGCTTTTAATTGTAAATTAAAGCATTTCTTGCATGAATGCTCAGAGATTATCATGAATCTGCACATACACTGCAGGGTGCATGGACTGAAAATGGGATTCATTTAGCTATTGATCCATTAAAAGCAAATATCAATCCTCCAAACAAGACTTAAAATCAGTAGTATTTGAATCCACTTACCCCTAATGTAATTACAATATGGTAGTAAGAACAACAGGGCCTTCATCCATCAGTGTAGTTATTATCTATCAGTGACTTCATTTACCCGCCATTAAATGAGACGTTTCAGGACATCTATTAAGTTATAGAGGATGCAGACTGATCTGGGTTATGCAACACAATGTGTCCATACACACACACACATATATCATATCTATCAGAGTCAAAACAAGCCAACCAAGGACCCTCTGAGCTCTGCTCCATTCACAGGAATGCAGAGAAAGGCGAAAATAGTCTTCTTTGATAAGAAGCTGTTTTCTTACAGGCAGGCAGGCGGGCAGGAGAGGTCCATGGTATCTTATTATGCTTAGCATTTGTTTTACTCTATGAGAACATGCGAGGTGTCTGAGCCAGTATCGGTATTCCCATTACGACATGCGCCCCACTGCTATGAGAAAACTATGCCTGCTGGTTGCTGGTGGAAAAAACCCAAGGCTTAAATTTTTTTTTTAAAAATGTGGTGAGAAACAGTGTTTAAATGAAGGGGTATATGTGTTGTACCAAACGGCTCTGATTTACCATACTGCCACAATACGTATTTAAAAAAGAACATCAATGACAAACGCCTTTTTTTAACCCCTTTTTAAAATTCCTTTTCCCATTTCGTTTTCCATCTTTTTTATTTTTTTACTTCTTTTACATCGAAAAACCATTGGTCTCTCCCCCGCCGCCGCTCTCCTGCTTTTCTGTGCTGAGGGTCGCTGACAAAAGGAATTGTGCAAACGAGCCTTTAAAATCCCTAAATGGTTGTGGTCGGTGCACAATGGGCCAAAGAATGCAGCACTGGACAAAGGCTGGCCCTTGCCCCACCACTCCGCCCTGCAGTGATGGATCCGAACGGACGCATGAACGTGGGCTGGATTTGAGGCTGCGGAGGCACCACCTCGCCCCCCACTGGGCCGACCAAAAGGGACAGGCCTCAGGGATACACTGGAACCCCAGCTAAGGGCCTCAAAACAATCACAACCTGCTAACTAGCCTCGCCATCCATAGGCCTTGATTGATATGGGAAACGCATGCTTGCTTCCCCATACAGCGCCCTCCATCACTCTTTATCATCCTCAAAGCCTGAAATTATTCCCCCCTTTTTTTAAAGCGAACGTTACAGATTAGATGTGGGCAGCCATTAAATGCTGATTTTATGTACATAACAGGTTTATATTAGCCTTAAAATCATGTTTTATGAGCGTCCAATATGCCTCACAGGGACGCAGGCTGTAACGAATGGCAGCGAAATATGAAAGAGTGATGGTGAAATCAGAGAATGTAGGTATGGAGGAATTATAATAAGTGTTTTATTAATGGGGACTCCCCCCTCTCGAGGCTGGTAGTACTAAGAAAAAAGTTAATTTGCATGGTTCGAGGATATGGAAAATGTGCTCTGACAACCCTTATTAAAGCTATAGGATGGGGCTTTGAGAGGCAGTCAAACTGTACAAGCAAAACGAAAACAGACTGGTTGGGTTATGGCGGATTGAATAGCTTGAGAAAAAAGTGCCTTAGGTGTTTGACCATCAGTACACAGGTTTGCTTTTTCCTGTGCAGAATTAGAATTTATCCCAGAATGCACTTGGCAAAAAGGCACAGAAACATCCTGCTTAAGAGTTTTCAGTTCACCTTGTCTTTTCCTGTGTTTGAACTGTGGGAGGAAAACACAGCATATTGAGAAATCCCACGCAAACATTACGTGGACGCGGTGCAGACCACTCATCTACAACACTGTCTCTGCTGAAACAAAACAGAGTCAGAAACACAACAACACAAGAACATTAGCATTATGTAATCCATATCCAGGATGCAGGTGCAGAGTCAGATTGGCTGCTGTTTTTCCTCCATCTCTTCGTTGCTCAAAAACAACCAGCTCGAATGCAATAGGAATATGTTCGCTGAGTAATATGTCGAAACATTAAAAGCCAATTTGTTAAGTTTCGGGCCCTGCAGCAGGCATTTCAGTCGGTGCTTGTGCATTTTTTAAACAGAGTTTAACTATTGAAGGTCTCCATTAGCCTGTAGCTAATTTCTAAGCGATAAAGGGCAATAAACAGAGATTTAGGGGTCTGCAATTACTGCAGCGCTGGAGGACAAGGAACACTGGTTTGGGGTGGTGTTTTGAAACACTCTGTGCTAGTACAGTCGCACACAACGCCAAATGACATCTATTTGGGTATACAAGGCCATGTGACTGTTTTACTAGGGAGGCTTCAAGCAGTTGGCAGTGTGTGTGTGTGTCTGCTGAGGAGGGCTGGTTCAATGAGCTGCTCGAGGAAAATTGACTCTTGTTTATTTACTCTTGAATGCTCTTTTTCAGTTCAATGATTTCTCTGTAATATAGTTTTTTTGTATGTCATGATAAAAACACAGCTGCCACATCTCAGTCTTTATCAAAAAGTTAGGAAATTTTCCTGTCAAACCTTTTGATTGCAGTGCTGGTTTTGTGCTATCCTCTTAGATTTAGGCTATTGTTCATGAAAATCCCCAAAAAAAGTAGCTTTGGGGCAACATTTTTTGCCGTGTTCTTTAATCTAAATCCAATCAACTTGTCAGTGACTTCTTATAAATCAACCCCTTCAAGCTTCTTCAGTTTTCTAACTGGCTCAGCGACACACACATCCACTAACACTCTCTTTATTGCACACAAAAAACGCATAGATACACACTCCTGTTTCTTTTTCGCTTTCTTTATACCGTCAGAACAATATGCTGTAAAAGTTACATAGTGTCTACGGTGATAAGATACGGCAAGAACAAAAGAAAGTCGGCACAATGAGGATCTTTCTTCACACTTTGAGGGTAAATGCTTTCTGTAAGCAGTGAGCATTTCCCGTAAATCAAATCTGCATGTAGCGGTTTCTTTATCAGTGTCGCTTCTTCTTTATTTATCTTTGACATAATCACACATTTGAAGCAACCTCCTGAAAAGGGTTCACACACCTCCTGCGTGTATCCAGTGAAAGCCTGAGGCCCGAATTACTCACAATGGTGGTATTTTCAAGACCTGACTTCATATCCTGCCCTCTCTTTTTTTCTGTCTTATTTGACTAGGGGGCCCCCCAACCCTCTTGGAGCGTGCACCCCAATCTATGTAAATCCCCTATACATACCTCGGCTGCACTTAGAAGCACATCGATTACATAACTGGCACAATTGCTGCAGGCCGCCCATCGCAATCAGACATGCCACGCATGCGAGAGGTAATCCAGCCCTGTTTCATTTTTATTCCAGGACAAAGCCCACATTCATTCACAAAACCAGGAAAAATATGGTTAAGTTGTGTTCTGTTAATGGTTAATGTCTTCCTTACCACTTTCCTTTCACTTCTTGTGGAAAGCGCACACACACGCACACACACACACACACACGCACACACACACACACACACACACACACACACACACACACACACAGAACCCCTCCTTGCACTTGTTTTATTGCTTTTGAGTGGGTGGTGTTAGTGATACCTCTCTGATTCATACTGCTGTTTGAAGCAGGATCATTTTTCCAGCTGTGTACATGCCTTTCACCCAGGTATCCACCCACAGACAGTAATGCTGCTCCCCCACCCCCCACTCCCCCCCTGCACCTTCTACTTTGACTGGTAATGGGTTTTGGAATGTGGTAGAAGACCGGACTTGAACAGCTTACCACTAGCATCAAATAAAAAGCTGTATACCAAAGTTAGAAAGACCTACAGGATGAAAGGTTAAAAAAAAAAAGATATTGTACATCGCAGACAAAGCAGCATGCAAAACACAGAAAGACAGAGAGAACCAGCAGTGATCGCTTGGTCATGCTTCGAGCTCAGATTTCTAGTTGTCGCTTCACTGTAAATCCGGGGTGGTGAATGAATATAGCGAGGCTGGGTTTCAGGTGCTCGGCATTTATGTTTGACAGTCAGCCTTAAACAAGCCTCACTAGTTTTCCTAATTGACTTTAGTAAAAAAAACAAAAAAGCACCATGATGATGATAATGGCAGTGCATTTAAGTGTGCGGACTGTTTGTGGAGCGGATGTGCCGCAGAATGTGTCTTTTTACTGGCTTCACCTGCACGTAGCTTGTGAAATATGGGTAAGTTAACATCTACAGATGACAGTAGAGCATGCCAGAGATAAAGTTACTGAGCAACCAACAGCTGGTACTGGTAAGAGAAATGCAGAAAGGGTGATAAATATCCCAAAGTGCTTGACACCAAGATGCCATTTCCTGTATAAAAGTAATGTAAGTAAAGGACAATATTGACGCTTTACAACTGATTTTGGTGTAAAATGGCAGCAAAAGGTTTATTTTTACGTTTGCATAGCGGATCTCTGTGGCGCGTACATATCATGTACACTCACACTCCTGGCGTGACTAGTTTCACTCATTACAGTGGCTGCGTGTTGCAGCAGCTGCTCCACGAATGTTACACGTACGTGGCCAGCGTATCTGAGGTACTGTATATGTCATCATATTTTAAAATGCTTCTCTCTGCCTCATTCACCCTAAAGGTCACACTTAAACCCAAGTTCTCCAAAACCCACAAAATCCTAATCAGGAGAGGATATTTTTGAACCTCTCCCTGAAGTTCTACTTGTAGCTTCTCTATCCAAACTTGTATGTGTATAAACACTTTTACCCTCTCCGGCATACTAGTTTTTTTTTCTGACATTATTAAGCTCTTTTTCGAAGATTTTTGGATTAAACTGAAAATTACCACCTAATGAGGACAGCAGTGTGGGGTCAATTTTCTTCTCAATATAACTGAAGAAATAATGCAACATCCAAAGACGATGTAGCGTGAGTGAGGATAAAGCGGAGGGTTACAACAGAGACAAGGCCATGTCTGTCTTACCCCTTCAAAGATTTTTACTGGCTTTTGGCTTTTACTGTTTGCCAAGTGATTGAAGAGGAAAAAAGAAGATATTTAACCCACCTTGTACATTAACAAACAACAATACAACAATAGTTTGCATGGCGTGTCATCCACCTGTGTTGTAAGTAAAGTGTCAATAGCAGCTCTGAATGTCGGGACAAAAAGCCTGCTAACCGCCCTTCATACACAACAACCATTTAATTACGGGTTTGACTTTGCACACTATCAGACTTTTGAATCTGCCCTGGAAGGAACTCAGTATTGCAATCACTGTGCACACAAAAAAGTGACAGAATTATTTATGTAGTGAATAAAAATGGACCTTGAGAGAGAAGTTCAAACACAGTCTGCTGTCTGGACTCTGCATACCTGGTCAGACTCTGGAGTGGGTGTGCTTGTTGGATTGTGGGTTTCAAATAGGTACAGGTACTGTGATACAAATGTTGGAAATGTTTGGGGTTGGAAGGTTTCAGACACTATCGGACAAGCCGACAAACACCTCTGTTTCCGTGTAAAGGCACCTGCTCCAGGATATGCCTTGTTCAACCAGCCATGGGGCACAATTTAACTTGTGGCTTTTTCTTCACAACTCTCTCATACTGCACCTTTCCCACACATCTACTACAGCTGTAGGATCAAGTGACTCCAATACAGCTGTGGTTGTCTTCTAACACGATCAGGTCTTTTACAAAATGCAGGGACTTTTTTCTCCAGCCAGGCTCAATGCCACCAGAGGCCTCTGTAAAGAGGAACTATAGCTACACGCTATTAATGTTAGCCACACTCCCCAACAAAACATGGAACAAAAAGCGACACAACACCCTACTCATTCCTTTAACCAAAGTCACGCCAGCAAGGGTGCAGCGCAATAAATTAACGTCCGATTAAAAATGGCCGTCTCGCCCGCCAAATTGTCATCAAGTGGCACCATTGATACGGGCAACAAAACCAGGCACATCACCAATCACCCACTCAATGAGAAAAGGAAGGAACTAAAAACAACATTCTTGAGCAGGTCGGTCTTTCATGGGCTGGATGTGTGTGTGTTGGGGGGGTAGAGACTAAGGTTCTGGGATATGTAAAGCGGGGTACACAGGACCCCACAAAGGGGTAGAGAAGGAAGGGCCACCCTGACAGCCTTGGCGGCGCAGTTTTTTTTTTAAGGGGTGTGGGGGTACTAGAGGGATGGAAGGCAGAAACTGGGAGGGGGTGTTTCCCCCCCTCTTCAAAGCCTTTCCGCTGGTTCTGGGGCCCTGTGGATGGAGAATGTAGGTGGGGGGTGCGGTGAAGGGGTGAGGGTAAAGGAGAGAAAGGGAGAATTAGGGAGCCCTCTCTTTGTCTGCTGGCATCAGGGGGGTCGGTTAGACACTGAACGCCTCGGGAAGATTAACCGGCCAGGCCCGGTCGGAAGCTGAAGGGTAGGTGGGTGGGTGGGTTAGGAGAGGGGGATAATGGGAGCCTGCTTTGTTTCTGGTCCACGATAGGATGCTGGAGAGGAGAGATGGAATGTAAGAAATGGAGATTGATTGATCGGTACAGTGGACAGCGATGAAGGGAAGAAGGGAGAATGGGAGGGAGAGAGGGAGGGAGGATGTCAGCGCTAAGCCTTGAGTTGCTGCCCCGATTCTCAGGCGGTGAGAGAAGAAGGATCACCCGGTTTGAGAATTTTTTGAAATATGGAGAAAATAAGGCGCAAAGGGAGCTTGAATAGTGGGAGTGAACAAGAGTGAGAAACCGGGAGATTGTGAAAGGTAGAGAGGAAGAAACAGGGGAGGAAACTTCGGGAGATTGGGGGGCTTCCTCAATACGGATTAGTGCAGCTCCGCAGTGGGGGTGAGGGTGGGGGGGTGAGAAGGAAGGGAGGCAGGAGAGGATGAAAGTTGGGGTGGGAGGGGAGGGTGAGAATGAAGAATTGCCATTCGCTTCACTCACTTCACTACACAGGAACAAAGCATGATGGGAGGTACTTGACATAACACTCTTCCAGGCCATGTTGGTGTGTGTGAGAGAGAGAAAGTGTGTGTGTGTGTGTGTGTGTGTGTGTGTGTGTGTGTGTGTGTGTGTGTGTGTGGTGTCCAGTATCTCAAGAGGAGGCACTGGCATGTAAAATGTTCAGTTCTATATCATGAGTGGATCTGATTTTACTGAAAATGTGGTGTTTCTCTGATTTGGGGACGCAGAAAAATGATATTTTTCCATGACTTTGTAGTCACAAAAGGTTCTGCTGTTTCAAAGCTGAGTCTCCTTTTGTAAAAGTGATGTCAAGTAAGTCTTCAAAGAAACATTTTTGCGAATTAAAAAAAAAAATCACTTACAACCAGCTAATATCTTATTGAAATGAAAAATAAGCACCAATTTGTTTGCTGATTTTTTATTATCCGGTAGAGCTTTCCAGAGCGTAGCTGAGCGTCTCACGCCGGAATCAGGAACGACTTGGCCAATTAGAAATAATGAGTGCTAATCAACTTAGAGATAGCGTTTTGGAAATGACCTCTTAATTTGTCTCGGCGCTCTCGCAGCACGTCTTTGAAATTCAAAGCCGTGGTAAAAGCTACGCAACAGCTGAGAGCAAAGTAGCACTTAGGCAAACCAGCATCTCTGCCTGAAGCTAATGACTTGAGGCAGAGTTTCAGAGCTGTCATTAGAGGCCTCATTAATTACAGGAATGATAAAGATTATCTCCACAGGTGATAGCCCACCAGGGATAGAACTCCCCGAGGAAATATAAATACTCGGCCTGCTGCAGATAGAAGGTCTTTTATCTTATCTTACAGGCTCAGGGTGAAAATATCACAATCGGATTCTGAGTCACCTTCCAAATACCGATGAGTCCATGGGTGGACGGCAGAAACGTGAGTGTTGTTAAAGTGGAAGTGTCTTTATTTCACGGTGTGCAATCAGGTGTGTGACACCCTCTTTCTACAACAAGACAGACATATTATTTTAACACAACATCCCATCAGAAAACGTCATTCTTCCTGCTATAGCTTGTCCAAAAATGGTCCCACAGAGTGAAAGCATCAACCCCAACTCACTGTCAACAAAAGCAATTTAAGCTGTAGAAAAACCCATTTTCCTGCCTCGGACAAGTTAAAAGGTCTGTTTTCATTTGAAATTCTTACTTTCCATTTCTGTCTTGCTCCCCCCATTGTTCATCTCTTGCCCTATTTACTCGGCGATGGTGGTGTTTGTGTGTGAGGGGACGCTGGGAGCTTTGTTTGGGACCTGTCACACTGGAGGCGAAAGGTGGAGTCGGGAGTGGGAGGGAGAAGATAGGCAGAGGCATTGTGGATGGATTATACCAGAACCGAAAAGTGGACCCCTCTCTCCCACAAACACACTCCCAGCTCCCTGCAGGTACAGTACCCTCCAACCCCTCCCTCCGTGCCCTTCTGATCAACAGAGCTGAAACAAGGAGGCCAGGAGGGGCCTCTGGTTCCCACATCAGACCCCACTGTAGCTGTTCTCTTCCCACCACCCCCTGGAAGACCTTTACTGTACCCCAAACCTGTTATCTAACAGAGCAGGATAAGGAGCCTTTATCAGACAAGACGTTATCAGAAATCATTCACATGTAGCATAGAAACATACAATGACATGGACGATCAGGGGAAAGCAGTTCAGTTCATTAAACAAAAGACAATCGAAAAATCAATTAATCTTCTAAGACATTTATCAAGTCGAAATGAGGCTGTGAGCATCTGCTGCTTTTCTCTGCTTAGAATAATGTAAATGTAACTCTCTGTGGTTTTGAAATGCTGCTTGGATAAAAAAGAAATACATCATGAAGATGACGCTTTATTATACAGAGTGAGTTATTTTTTCAAAAGAAAAGAAGATTTATCATTTATTAAAAATGGCATCAGTCGCACCATTACTATGCAAGAGTTTTGGGAAATTCTTCATTTATGCTGGTGTCTGTCATTTCTTTGATACTGCTTATTGTACGCGGCTTACAGTAGGATCAAGATATTGCAATAACTATGTATCTATGTGCAATAACATGTTAGTATTACCTCTGTTCAATAACACACCACTTACTACACTGTATATTCCACTTATTTTCTAGGAAAGCACATTTTACATTTATGCTTATATTGTTTCTACTTACGTTTTTGTATTTTAGGACATTTTTTCTACTCATGTTTATATTTTTAGTTCACATTTTGTACTTATGTTTATCTATATATTTTGTGGTGTTTGTATTTCTGACTTTGAATGGAAGCAACTGTAACATAAGCAGTTTCTCCTTGGGGATCAATAAAGCACTTCTGATTCTGATTAAAAAACTGTTTGTTTGTCTGCACATTCATCTAGGCTGCTCTGAAATAACCATAATACAGTATGTTGTTATATGTATCTGTAATAATACGTATACTTCTGTATTTCCAAATTAAGACTGTAACTACTAAAAGAGTCTTTTTGCTTAACATCACTTTAAAAGTGCAAACACAAAAAGCATGTGCATTCCTATACTCCCAGTATCTATGCATAGGTATGTATGGAAGGATACAATTAGAGACACTGTAGTCACCCCAGTATCGACACACTAGCAATAGGTAATTAAGCAGGCATCTGAACGGCACCATAATTCCTCCAACTTCGCCCATTAACTGGCAGAAAGAAGAGAAAAAAGCAGGAAAAGGAGACCCTTTGCACTAAAAGAAGAAGCCCTTTGAACTTTTGCAACAAGCCTTTTTCTCCTAAACAAAAACACAAAATCTTCCCCTTATCTCCTTTCTCTCCCTCCTGGTCCTTTTTTTTCTCCCTCCTGCTCTCTCGTTTTCTTTCCTCTGTAAAGTCAGTGGTCCGACTCTCTCAAAGGCACCTAGAGCCTCCAGCCCGCTTCTATTGGTTCCTCCTTGCTCTCCCACACTGAGTGCCTATGGCTCCTGAAGTGATGCTCTTTGTGTGGGGTTCAGGGGTCGTGCCTATTAGCGTGAAGAAAGCCCTGCTGAGTCTTATCCCGACCCGGACGAGGACGCAGGGCTCTTCAACCCAACCTCAGCCTGGCCAGCCCCCTCCCTGGACGGGCCACTTTCATCCTTTGTCAGGAGGTCAATGAGCGGACCCCCAGAGGGGAAGGAGGGCCCCCACCAATAATGATATGCATGACAGTCATTGTATGACCCCCATGGGGGGGTCATGCTTGGTTGAGGTGGGTGGGACGAGGGAGGGGAGGACTGGCTGCGTAACTAAGGATGGTTATCTTATCCAGCAGTAACTGAGTTACAGAATGATGGTGATGAGGGTGAGAGAATTCCACTGGGCCATGATGGATTTCCTCCATGATTGTACATGACATGAAAAATGTAGGACCAGGGGAGGTTAAAACAGCAGCAGCATTTTCACATAGGGTTTAATCAATAAGGTCAAATATCAGGATGAAATACAACTGCTCTATAAATCTACACACACACACACACACACACAGACACAGACACACACAGACACACACACACACTAGCATTCATTTGAAAGATGGATTTGACTTGGTTCACTTCATTCCCTGCAAAAAAAAAAGTCAGCTATTTGCCTTGATATGCAAATGTGACATTACATAACAATGTCGTCAATAGCAGGAAACACCCCAAACCTACATGGAATGAATATATATCTTAAATTGTCCAGCTGAAAAGAATACTGATTGACTGGCTTTGAGAATCTAAGTCGGAAGGAAATTTAAAATAATAAACAATTAAAAATTTTCTACAATCTAGGCCAAGTAAGTAACTATAACGCTTTACACAAAGTAGCATTTTTGTCTGGTTGCCTGGATCTGTTTGACACATGTAACATTATGTATCTGTGCAGCAATCAGCAACATACAACGAGGACTGGAATCTGTTGTTGGGTTCTCATGTTGCTAAGGAGACTATCATACCATGAATCTGATCAAACCACACTCACACAGCCCCGATGAAACACACAGTGTAAATCTGTGAATATAAAACAATGAAAGTTTATTTTTAAGAGTCTTCGTCTTCGTCTTCCCAGAAACATATAGGATTGGAAGCCAAGTTTTCAGGGACATTCATTAAAGTCACATGTCAATCAGCTTTCTCAATGCTCATTGAGGTCTTACATGAAAGTACTAATTAATGTCTCACATAGTTCTGTGTACCAATAAGTATCAAGGAATATAATAAATGGAATCTGACACTACTTGTGAGGTAATTTGTTTGCTGCCTAAGAGACAGAACACCTAATAACATTTGACCATACTACACTCAAACAGTCCTTATAGAGCAGATTCTTTGAATTTCTTAATTAAATAATGCACTTTACTCCTGCTTTTGCACTTGTGGTTAGATTAAACTGCATTCTGTTGCCTCAGTGCTTGTAGTCTGTGCAATGACAGAGTTTAATCTAATCTAAAATGTCTTCAACTTTCAGCTTGTTGTCAAGAGTTTCAACCAAACACAATGAGAACCTATTTTCTCAATTAGTTTTGAATGTATTGCTGCATTAATGCAATGTGTCAGATCAGTTTCAGTAATTTCATATCAGAAATTGGTGTATTTGTCTGTTCTCTCGTCACTGTGTTGAGGTGGGTGGGGCTCTTTTCAAAAGACGGATGTCACATACCTCCATGCATCAATCAAAGTTGAGCAATATAATATTCTGATAACAGTAGTTTCCTGCTATATAACTGACAGGGCGATTGACAATGAATTTTCATTTTATTTTATCATTTTTTACGAGTGCATGCTCAGAAGAAATCCTTGGATTTTTTTTTTATTTTATTTTTTAGGGAGACAGGGGAGTGACATGCAGCAAAGGGTCTTGAGCCAGACTCGAACTCATGACCGCTGCTAAGGGACTGAGCCCATGTGGTATCACCTTAACTTGTTGAGCTAAATGGCAGCCCGAAATCCTTGGATTTGTTGGGTTTTTCTCTGTAATATAGCATTGCAAGGTCCTCAGCTCACTGTGTGAAGTGACCTGGCATGATTTATGTTGTGAAGTGGCACTATAAAAATAAAATAAAATTGAAATGAATTACATTGTCTCATTAAAAGGCATTTTCACAGCAGAAAACAGATACAGAGCAACACATGAAGAAGTGTGTGGGAGGGGTGTGAGCAGTACAAAACATACTGTAGGGAATAAACCACACATACAGCATCACTGTCAATATGTGTAGTGTGGAAAACAGTAGGGCTGCAGGTTGCGCAGAGGAAAAGTAAGAGATCAGTGGTGAAGTTTACTGATGAGGAAGGATATAATGAAACGAATCAGACACAGGAAATCAATCCGGAGCCCTGACAGATCTACAGTCCCGGGGCTGAAATATATAAGTGGCAGAGGATGAAGTCCACAGTGCTCTTTATTGATTCAGGAATATGTCATCACATCATGCTCAGAAGCTATGAAGCAGCTATCAAGACCCAGACAGTGGTAATCTATTATTAATGTCCAGAGCAATCCTTGTCGGCTCATTAAACATGAAAACTCCTGCATGGGGGGAAAGGTTCACGTCTGTGCATTCCGGCAAGCATTTTTCCACTCGAAAATTTAAAGGTTTCGTCAGAATTTTTTTTAAAAAATCATTTTAATTTTGTGTTAAAATGATCTTGACAATACAATGCTGTGGCAGTGAATTGGAAAAAGCACATACAACTGTAATTACTTTAATGCCTTTGATATTGTAATACGTGTCTAGACAAAAAAATAATAATTTAAAGGTGATCTTATGAATTTTCTGCTTAAGTTTGTGTAGAGAAGCTCTTTTTTCACCTGAATATCACCAGAAAAATTAAGATAAACAGTAAAGGCGTGCCTTAGGAGATTCATCTCACAACACATCACAGCTCCGTCTTGGACATTTTTCCTCTTATGGGAGGAACCAAAGCAGCCGTCTGAGTGCATCCGTGGAAATGTTATTTGTCTGCGTTGGGTAAACTCTTCAGCAGACTCTTAAAGCATTGCGCGGCCAGACTGCATCTCGCCAGCTCATGTTTCACTGTCCGATTTACGTCTGGAAAACGTCTCCTCGCAATCGATAGGGCCCGGTTACGCACAGCAAACAAATCGGCCGAGCAAGAGGAGTGGACAGATGATGATGGGGCTCATCTCCTCTTACAATTCTTTATGAAAACTCGATATTTATGGTTTTGCGCTGGGAAAATGTCCAGACTATGTTTTTCCACATATATAAAATCATTATATAGCCGTATAGCAACCCAGCTTATTGAATCTGTTGAGACTTGCTGATGACTAGTATCACTTTGACCCATCAAAATATTTCCATAATCCTGTCAAAACACAATCAGCAAAGTGAGAACTGCAGAGTGCTTTATCAGGACATAATAATATGAAGTTGTGATAAAAAGCAAGGCTCTGTAGGGACAACAGCATCTTGTTTTTCTTGTTGCTAAAGAAACTTTTCTATGACTTTGGCTGTATATTTGGGCTTATTGTCATGCTGCAGAATAAATCTAGGACAAATCAGAGGCTTCCCTGCATGATGCATCAGAATTTGAACATCAAAACTGCATATCACAAACCTATATTACACTGGATGTATGAGGATTCCATTATAAAACACGAACACAGGGTAACTCTTAGACAGATTTTACTATACCAACAGTGTAACTGCGTTTGTTTTTTTTCCCGCCAAACACACTCTGGACTATGTCACTGTGTTAATTAGGTGAGCAGCTCAGAGGCGGTCAGAGGCCGACAGACAGGAGGAGACAGAAAAATAAATGTGGTTGACCCTGACGGCCAGTTGACTGCACCTTCTGCCAGCGAAATGATTTTCTTGCAGATTTTGGACAAGCGTCACAGGGACCACACTGTCCCCTCTGTCTGTCCTCTTGCTGCGTGTCAACATCTCAAGACAGATCCAAGACTACAGTCTGTGCGCAAGTGTGTGTGTGTGTGTGTGTGATGAGGATGAAGAGTATTAGCCAGTTCCCTGCTGCTAGAGCTGTGAGTGTGAGCTGCCAGTAGAGAGGGGGTAATTATGGGACCTGTTGTGTTGAAGGAAAGCCAGGCCACCGAGGAGAGATTAGGACCGTCAATCTCCTCTCCTCTCTCCTCTCCTCTCCTCTCTTTTCTCTTCACTGAACCTCAACACTTCAACACTGATGCTAAAGATAGGAAAATGTCACTTGAATGTTAATCATTTACCTTATTTCTGTAGCAAAAGAGCTAAAAACTTGCTTCTTAAATGAGACTTTTCTGTGTTAATAGCATTGTAAGACTTTTGGTCAGGGAAAACAAATAGCATGAAGTCATTATGTTTAATCACCATGAGCTTGGGAAATATGGTAGTGGCTTTTTTCACAGTTTAATACATAAACTCAGTTAATTTTATTCAAATAAAGGTTCAGCAGATTATATTTTAAGCAGAGATAGCAGGGAGTGAGTGGGAGGGGTGTGAACAAACCACTAGTGGATTTTGGGGGCATATGCTGATACAGATTTTAGGGAGTAAAAAAAATTCGATATCGATATTCTTTATATACCAATCAGCCACAACATTATGACCACTGACAGATGAAATGAATAACATTGATCATATTGGTACTATGTGGTGTTCTGATGGAAAACCTTGGATTATGGCATCCGTGTTGATGAGACTTAGACACCCAAATAAACATTGTCCCACAACAAACACACTCCCTCATGCAAACAGAAATCCCAAATGTGACTGGACTACCCTCACAGGAAAATGCACCCCACCACATGGGAAAAAACATCAAACAATCAGGAACATGTTGAGGAACATGACAATCAGCCAAGATTTTGAGTTGACCTCCAAACTTCCTAGACATCATTCTTATCAAGTATCAACAGGATGCAGTGGAACAAGTTTGATTGACAGAGGCCCCACTGCACAAGTCAGAGTACCCAAAGGGTCCACTGCCAACGTCCTGGTTCAAGACCCCATAGGATACCCTGAGAGGTCCTCTTGTCCATGTCCAATGGTTCAGAGCATTTTTGATCACATAAGGGGGGCCAACACAATATTAGGCAGGTGGTGATCTATTAGTTGGGCTCTAAAAGATCAGATTCATTCTTCAAGTTGGTAACAGATATGCTGCGATAAAAAAGCTAAACTCAAGGTTCACTTATTATTGTATTCCTGAAGCTTTCAGCTGTAAAGTGGGCCGTGGACTTTGACTTTCACAATCACAGAACAGATTAAATAAAAATTAAAATAGTCTTCAGTTGCAGCTAAAGTAACTACACACTTATTTTTTTTCTGTGATCTTCATTAAGAAACAGAGCAGCACAACTTCACACTCCATGTATGACAACCACACATCACAACATTGAAGAATCTTCTATTCAAACCAGTAGTTGCCAGTTTTACTCCTCTTTATGACTTTTTCACCCTCTTCTCTGTTCCTTTCTTTACAGGCATCCTAACACGCCCCAGAGGCATGTACAGACCCCAACACCGACCTCTGGTCCACATGTTAAAAGCCCATCTCTCCACATACATGTAGCATGTGCGCACACACTCACACAAATGCCATTGTGATGTGAAAAGGGAACCCTTTGACAGCTCCATTATAAACCCCTACACTGGCCAATTATCTGTTTTAGGGTGATTGGCCTCCTCTACCCCCAGACCGCCTTTGATCCCCCTCATCCCTCCTTGTGTCACTCTAGATCTGTGCACAGGTATAATATTTCCACCTGGGAGCCCAATAGCCTCTTTTTTAAAGTTCCACTTGAATCATTTTTTTTTTTGCTGCCTTTAAAGACATGAGGGGAGACAAAAAAAGTGCTTCCTCTTTCTCGTTTGCTCCTGATGAATCACGGATCATTTCTCCTCTCATCATCCCCTCTCTTTCTCTTTATCTCCCCCCCAACCCGCTGCCTCTGACACTGGAAATAGTGGGTATATGAATAACGCTGATTGCAAGTGGCAGATGGCAATTAAATAGGAGCGAGGAAGTAAAGACGAAGGAAAAGGGTAGAAAGTAAATGGGGAAAATACCCTCTAAGAACTGGGAAACAGAAAAGAAGTAGAGAGAATGAGGTGGAAAGGGAGAGGAGAAAGAGGAAAAAGGAAGATAAAGTGAGAGAGAGCATGACAGAGGGTCTCTGCTGGTGGTTTCTTTGATCAGCGAAGAGCAGTAGTTATCTGAGCGCGCCCCGTCTCTCTGTACAGTTCAGTCATCAGTGCTGATTCATCCAAATGGATACCAGAACACCTCAGTAGCTCATAGTACAGTAACCGCCTTATATCCCTCGACAGAGCCCTAATACAAACCAGACCCACATAATCACTCACACACTGCACCTCGCTGCACATACAATCAATCTGTCGGCTCGGCCATAATTTCTCAAACTATTGTGATTAGGCCATCATAAAAGCAACTGAATAGAACCAATTGCCAGACATTACAGTGCAATTTCAACTTATGGTGTAATTTGAGTGCGTCTGTCCAATGGCATCAAAAGGGGAAAAAATCGGCACAGATACCGTAAGTATCAGTGTGGGAGACTTTTTCACTCTGTGTGTCTGTTAAACTGTATGTGTTGATCATCAAAGGGCAGCGGTGAAGACAGTGGAGCGGCAGGGATCGGAGCATCCCCACAGCGGTGTAGCGACACACAATCAGACAGTATCGCACACAAGGGGAAGAAAACCCTCTTCCAAGACAAGTGAGAGAATATCATGCCTCTTCTGTGCGCCCGTAACCTGGGCAACCTTGGCACCGAGCAGTACCCCATCCCAACCCTGCGCCCGCCTCACCCGTCCTCCCTCCCCCTCCCTCCACCCGCAGGATCCTTTAGACTCTGTCCAGCAGCACGTCAAGTTCATCCCCCCACACCCTGCTTCCCAGCGGGCTCTTGACTCGGACTGGCGCGCCACGGAGGCTAAAGGGGGTGTTTGCGCTGCAGATCCACCCCGAAGTAGGGTTTGCCTGTGTGGGGTACATCTCAATCAGCAGGGGCACGGTCCAGAGAGGCCCCCTTCTTTCCATTCCTGCGCCACCTCGCCACCAACCTCTCACTGGCATGGATGCCTTCATAGCCTCCCACTGGTGTGTATGAAGCGGAGGGGGGTTCCCTCTTCCCTCCACCCCTGAAATGTCTTTTCATTTTCAGTTGCTCCCACTGTCCCCCATGTGAATGCAGTGACTCACACTCGGCTCTCCGAGTTTCTCTCTGAAAATGAGGAGAGAGGAAACAATGCCAGGCTGAATAAACACTTTGATAACTAGACAGAGGGTGAGGAGGACAGACGGCGGAGGGGAATGGCAGGGCTTAACAGGGACACTGATGGCTTTATACAAGCGACTGGAAGAAAGTGTTCCTTCTCTCGCACATTTTCGCTCGATGTCTCTCACCCCTCCTGGCTGCTTCTCCCCTGCTGTCGATGACAGAAACAGGAGAAGAAGTTAAACCAGTGAAGAAGTAACAGCTCAGGATGGTGGCAATGGGGAGGATGAGACAAGACAAGGCAGGACATTATCACAGCGGGGGGTAAAGAGGAGAGTAAAAAAGGGTGATGCTCAGTTGTGGCCCTTCCCTTGCCCATCTCCTCTCATTACTATTTCATTCCTCTCTCTGTCTGCACCTCTCAACCTCACTTCCCTTTTTGTTTTCTCTGCTATAACACTTTGTGCCACATCTGCTCAGGAGCAAGTCAAGCATGAGCCAAGAAACAGAGAAAACTACGTCAAAGACAAGGCAAACTTTTATACCTGTTTACCAAAATGAGCCTGCAGAAAATAATATGTCGGTTTCCCTGTTTGATTAGACTGCTCAGGATATAAATCAAAATGTGGAAAACTTTAGACTTTTAAAGGCACGTTCTTTGTATAACTATATCACCTGGCTCAGTGCTGCAGCCCCATCTGTAAGTAGCTGCTATATCCTGTGTGTTTTTCTGTGTTCAATATGAGGGGCAAGGCAACCATCTGCACAGACAGGCGTAGATCTAATATAGCATGAACAGAACCACTTAGATATTGGCAGTCTGCTTTCGAAGTCCACATTTGTCTGCCCATAAGGATGCAGACAGCATAAATTGTTCCTATACTTGTGATTTGTAACCAATCCAACAGTGCTGTGGCTGGGACATTGCTCAAGATCACAGAGTGGTGACTAAAGACAGAGACAGGTGGCTGCATCAGAGGCCAAGTAGCACATTTTAAAAATCATTTACTTTATCAGGAATCTTTTTCACAAGATAGCAAAACCAATAATCCGAAAAATGCTGAGTGTCAGATCTGATAACTGGCCAAGCCGATGAACATTAAATCCTGAGAGCATTGCAATAATTGTGGAAATGTAAATCTATAAAATAGACTGTAAAACACGCATTCCATAATGTGAAAGTAAAGGTTCAGGAGTTTATTCTTCTTACTTGAGCAGACAGACAGCATCCCCCTGAGTGTCCCGACTCATCTTTTCTACTCTACTTCCATCTCCTCTTTCTTAACTCAACAACACCGCCATTGCACAAAAACACACACATACAAGCACACACACACACCCCTCCATCCATCCACTGCCTCCCCAGGGTGTTTGAGACTGACCCACTTTCACCCTCCTCAACCCAAACAACTCAGCAGCAAAAAGGCTGATGTCTGATTTCCAGTCTAAAAACTCTGAAGGTGTGTCAGCAAAAAAAAAATAAATGTTGCCAGTCCATGTCAGAAGAAATATTTTATTTGCATCTTTAAAATATGTAAAACGCCACAAGACATGAATAAAAGGAAGCAAATAAAAGGTGAACTTAAAAATAAGATATGCAACGTACTCTGCTAAACCGGCATTTTTATGTACTTTCTGTTCACGTGTAGACAATGCCGTCTTTTCAGAGGACGGCTCTGTGATTAATTATATTTTCCAATGCCCGTTGCGTCTGTAAAACCACTGCCTGTAAGCCCGGTTCTGTCTTCTGCTCACCCTTGGGTGAGGAGTGTCATTGCCGGCGTTGTCACAGCTGAACCGCTTGGCAGCACCACAGACTGAGTGCCGCCTGGTCGAAGCAGACATGTCAGCAGATTTCCAGGGCCTAAGTGCTAGTGTGTGTGTGTGTGTGTGATGTGTGTGTGTGTTTGTATTTGCCCTTGTCAGCCTCTGTGCTTTCTCTCAGCGATGCATGGAAAATGAAAAACGCTGTGTCGGGACATTCTGTGGTCCAGAGTCTCCCTGTGTGGATGGTGAGTGACCAGTTTAACATGCATCACTAACCCCTACCTCCGGCCCTGTGTCTCTGCTCAGAGGTCAATAAAATACATAAACACAGTTTTTATTTGTAATTTCTCTGTCTTGCTATCGCTTAACTGTTTTTTTTAATTGTGACACTAGATCAATTGCTGTGTCCCTGACAACTACAAATTCTGAGTTTCTAATGTTGTGCAAACAGCAATTACAGCATTAGCAGTGAAGCTGTAGAAGTTGTTATATTGTAGTAGTTTAGGTGGCTGCGGTATAATCAGCCGTAGAACTGTGAGTTGAAGTATAGCAGCTATAGTAGCATTAGCAACTAGCAGAAATTATGGAACCAACACCACATAAACAGCCATTTTATTCTATTTTCTTGCTTCAAGCCTACATTAACATACGGACAAAAATGTTTTCCCAGGCTAACATAGCTTACAAGGGTACTTCAAAAGGTTTAGCCTCACCAAAAAGAGTCGCAAGATTGTTCTTGAATTATTTTTGAACATAGTCTCCTTTAACGTCAATGCACTTGGCCCATCAACCTTCACCATCCCGTCACGGAAGGTCACATCTAAAGCCTCCAGATAATCCTCAACAGCATGGATGATGTCATCCTCACTCTGAAAATGACAGCCATGCAAGTAGGATTTCAGTTTGGGAAACACATAGAAGTCAGACGGTGCAGGTCAGGTGAGTAAGGTTCATAGTGCAATAGTTCAAATTCCCTTTTGGCTGCTTCTGCCACCTGATGCTGTGTGGACAGATGCATTGTCCTGAACCAACATCATGCCAGCTCAGTTCTTCCTCTCCTTTGATTAATTCTTTCGGTTGTCATAACTCCAAGGCACATTAGTCCCCATTAATGGTTTCACCCTTTTGCAAGAAGTCAATCATGGACAACCTCTCACTGTCCCAAAACACAGAGGGCATCATCTTGCCGACAGTTCATTGAATTTCTTTGGGCACCAGAGAACCCGTGTGTTTTTATCTTTGATTCTTTCATTTAGAATCAAAGTGGTGAACCCATGTCTCATACTGGTTCACAAATCTCCTGAGGAATTTGGCTAAAAAGCAGCCTGAAAACGAATCAAAAGTGTCCCCAAAGTTTTCATTCTCTTCAAATTCTGATCTGGTTGTCCATGGTTTTGGCTATCATTCATCACGTGAATGGCCTCCACTCGATTGTCCGTGAACTCTGACTTTGGGCGTCGCAACCATTGGTCATCTTTGGTGCTCTATCTGCCCCGCTTGAATCAACAACCCACTTTTTTATAGCTGAAGAGCAAGGTTAGTCCTCACCAAGTAGGTTGACGGTGTCCTCATGGGTTTGCTTGTGTGTCATCCCTATTCTATGCAAATACTTGATCATAGCCCTGGCCTCTTTCTTATCCATTTTTTGTTTCCCTGTCACCTCCTGAATTTCAAGGAGCCTCACTGGCAAGAAAATAGCAACAAACTTTTGAGTTTTTGTGGACAATAATATAATTCTTTATAGTATACAGTGATGCCCCACAATTGAAGTTACACCCCTTGTTTCCAGGTGAGACCAAGAACTTTTTGAAGTCAGTTGTAGGTGTCCTCAACCTGGAGCCTAGTTGCTTTCATCACAGGCCCCTGACTTTATATGAAGACTGACAAACCTTCTGTGACGTGATGCACTGATTTCCCGAATAGCAGCTTCGAAAAGTAGTGTGGTGGCTCTGGCTGTCACCAATTTGTTGAGCGTAAGGGGGACCATGCAAAAGTCTCTGAACTGCTGACTTTCCTGTGGTGATACTGACCTGTGACTCAAAGCAACCACGCTCTTAATTCTGTATAGTTTTGTACTTTAATACAATTCTAACAAGTGAGTTTTATTAAAAAAAAAAAATCAACCCCTGCACAGTTGTCATCAACGAGGAAATAAGCTATAAAGACCAAATCAGGTTTTGTACCAAGCTTCAAAAATGCTTATTTCTGCTGTAAAGTTGGGCATTTTAACATGGGGGTCTATGGGGAAAGTCTCACTTTCGGAGATGGCCTAGAGTGGCCATTTAAGAACTGTGGTTTTTGGCACTTCTGCATTGGCTTGATTTTTCGGGCTCGGAGATTTCCACTTGCAAGATGCAAATTGCAAAAAATTTGTCACATTTTGGAATCGCCACTAAAATACTGACAGCATGCTATTTTTGCCATGCATTTCTATTTTTCTGTATCTTTATCATTGTAGATCAAATGGAAAATTAGGCTGTTACTGATATAATGTTCATGCATGAGGGTGATTAATCACTGTTTGACTATAGTAAAGATAACGCCATGCATCCCGTTCTTGTCATCACAATTGAGGCATGGTGGCATGATGACAATAACCAATAAACTAATTAAACATGGTCTCTTTCTTAATTTTTTTGCAATTCCCTTTTTGTGTTTTATTTGGAAGCCAAAATGTATAGTCCATGAGATTTTATTTTTTGGTTTAAAATTTAAGAAATGAAAGCTAAGTGACTTTAATTTTTGGTGTCCAAGAAAAAGAAAAAAAGACGCGCCAAAAAGTAAGACTGGACCGTGTTTTTGTTTGTGATGCCTGCAAAGTTTTTTCACTTTTACTTTAATATGTCACGAAATGTGAAATACTTGATAATACCCAGACTGAGGTATCAAACTGCTCCTGTATACTTGTTAAAATTCATTTCAAAATTACATCTACATTCCATTTTAGCTTGAGCTCAGTTCGAAACATTCTAAAAATGTTTTTACTTCACATTTCTGACTGTTATTGCTCTGACATCATCTTTTCTGACAGATCGAGCTGACTTAGAGAGCTCAGATTTAATAAAGCTGAAAAAAAGCTGAGATGTCACAAGCCTCGTGCAACTGTTTTTATATAATCTGCCAATCACAAAGTAATGAAACCACTTTCACACAATGACTAAATTCCCCAGTCCCTATCTTTGCGATGCGGCCTGCTAACAGCCCCTTGGGGGCAATGTGTGTGTGTGTATGTGTGTGTGTGTGTATGCATACAGTCTCCATGTGTTACGGCGCATTCTGTTCAGTTGTAGTACTGGGCCCCACCGGAGGAACGAGGCTTGGCGTTCGTAGCAGTGCTTCACAGCCAAACACAGAGAATGTTCTGCCAGCTTTATCTAATATCTTTTCAAACACTTTGCATTCCTTCTTAACTTGCACAACAACTTCTGCTCGAAACCACTCTTTCTCCTCTCCGCCTCTTTACCCCTGCTGCTCCGCAAGTTGTGCACAAAAACTCCATTGTTCCTTTAGGTTTTGTACTTATGCGTAAAAATTTTTACAACGCACCTTCCTGCTGCCTGTGCATCCTCGGGGTAAAGTAGTTTACATGAGTTATAGTTCCTGGGTGTCAATGACAATATGACTTTGGCATACGGTTGATTCAAGGTTTACTGCCAATAGTCGCTGACATTATGTCTCAACAAATGCTGGGAAACGCAACAGAATAAATTCATTATGGTGTAAGAAATTGCACTGCAGAATATAGAGTGGATCCAGTGTGAGTATCTTGGTTTTTTTCCCTAAAAGAGGAAATTTTCTACAGTTTGAGGCAACACATGAAAAAAGTACAGGAAGTTCAACCCAGGTTTCCCCCGCGGCCTTCAGGCTGTTAATCAATCAACTCTTCCCACCTTAAAAAAACAGCTTTGGGCTCTGATCCGCCCCCATCATCATTCTGTCACCCACCCCATCCAAGCGCAACCCCCCCCCTGAATCCACCACCTAAGAAATACATACATACATACCAACCACACACTCAGCCATCCATTGCTGCTTTCCCACAGTTTCACTCTCTGTCTCTTGAGTTTTCTCCTCATGTGTCTGTTTCAAACCCCGATCCCGGAGACCCACAGTCCTTATCAGGGATCAGACTTCCGTTCAGTCGAGTGTGACGCCTGGAAGTTTAAAAAACTCCAGGTGTGATGAGCTTTTGGAGAGTGAGTGTGTGTGTGTGTCTTCTCGTCCCTCAACACCCGCAAGACAGAGTTTATACATGAATCTAATCGGATTAGAGGGGATTATGACACCGGCATATCGCAGCTTTCTTGGCAGTTGGGAAACTCACACATTTTCACTCAAAAAAAATTGTGTTTACACACAAACACACACAACCAAATTTTTTTTAAACTCAGACAGACAGACGTAGACTCAGCAGTATGCGCTTCCACCCACTCACAGGTACATGTGCAGCCGCTTGTCTCTAATCACTTTGAGAAAACTGAGCTGTAAAGACTTAAATATGACATCAGGTATGCAAAATGGAAGATGAACAATTGCTCAACTCCGACACTCCCTCCTCCTCTGCAAGTTCATTGTGCTTGCAAGGCATCCATCATGTCAGTGTCACCTTAATCGCATTTAACTGCTGTGAGACAAAGCTGTTGAGAAACAGCACAGTAATAAGCGGGTCAGAGGAACAAACCAGGTCCTGTTGCAGAAACTAAGGCCCGGACCGGCAGCCCCTCTGTGTGTGATTTACACCTGGCTGCAGGTTAATGGGGTCTCTGTCGCTGATCCCTCTCATTTCAACTCATCCAACCTTCTCTTCCTCTTGATGTCAGCGTCTTCAGTCTCGTTTTTCTACTTTTTCTCTGGTCTCCTCTAAGCCTCTCTTTCCATCTGTCATCTCGCTCTTGAAAAAAGGAAAAAAAAGAAAACATGTCCCCCCCCCCCCATCCTCCCTATTAAACAAGTCCCTCTTTCGCTCTCCGTCTCATCTTCACTTTTTTCTCACACACACCCACATACCATCCTCGACGCTGGCAAGCACCGGCCCATCCAGCCTGTTGCGTTCTCTCCTCTCTGGTGGTGTCGAGCGATCAATCACATGATTTGATGGTTCTTATTACAGGCCTGCCTTTCCGGGTCAGGAGGCAGGAATCTTTATAGCAGCAGATACAGGCAGCTCCAAAACCTCCACATCCTCCGAAAGAGGAAGACAGCCTCACGCAGGTGTGATTTATTATCATTTTTCTTCCTTTTGAGGAATGTCAAACACATTTGTCCCACTTCATCTTGCAGTGAAAAACATGCAGTGTGCATGACTGTAAAGCCGGCGTGCATCTAAATCTTCAATTTACTCACAAGGAAATTCACTCGTTCTGACAAAACCTGTCATCGATCCCGCAAACACAAAACAACAGAAAGCTGAGAACAAATAAAACCGCAGTGCCAAGATTTCGCTGCAACATGCCATCACATATTTGTGCTTTTACTGAATTACGAGTCGTAAAAGACGGCAAAAACAAAAACTCTGAAGCCTGCCAAGTCACTGACTTTGGATACTTTACATCCTTTCTTTCTTAACAGTGCCCTTTGCTCCAGAGTGCTTTCTTTCTGCTCAGCTGCAGATAAGGACTCCTAAACACACTCCCACGGCAGACGCAGCAGATGTTAAGCACGCATAACCAGACTTGTTAGGTAAACTATGTCCTCTTAGCTTCCAAGTAACTGCAGATACCTGCACACACGTCCAGCACGGCGCACCAGTTGTCACTTTGTGAGTCAGTTAATGAGGTACCTTGCTTTGTTCTATTCACAAGGGCCTTAAGAAGCACTCTCATGTTGCAGCTTCTCGGAAAGAGGCATGTCTCAAAACATTAGTTCACCAGAGAAAAAGCCCCGAAGAGAGACTTCCGGTAAACCATAACACTCGAGTTGCCACGGCAGCCGCAGGTGAGACACTGTTGGGGAATGCGACCTACGATGCAGGCCCATTCAGCTCCTGCAGACTGTGGTAGTGCGGACGTGATTGATTTATGCCGCGGCGCTAACAGAGCAGCTTTGATTTACATTGGGGTGCTAGCACCGTGGCCGAACGCCTGCGCCTGTGCCAGCAACATCCGCCGCAGAGCCAGAGCCCCGCTTGCAGCCAACCTCAAGGATTTTTACCAGCGTTTTAACAACCTGGCCACCTCTCCTCCCAGCTATTATCACTGGATTCCTGTGGGCTGCTTTAAAGAACTGTTTTCTCCCAGTTAGTTTGCTTTTGTGTTTTCAAACAATGAACTTGGTATTTGGGTCAAGCAACTAACTTACACAGATGTTTCGTCAGCATACAGTAGCATGTACGCCAACGTATACATGCGGGTGTTTTGGGAGTGCAGGCTAGATGCCGCGCAGAGGAGGCTAATGATGCGGAGACATAACTCACCACGCCGCTGGACCATAGCTCCCAGCTCTTCCGTGGTTAAAATCACACGGCACCTATTTTTGGCCTCCGCCTGAGTGACAGTGTGACCTTTAAACCCTGACCTTTACACAGCGTGACCTCCACAGCCTGTTAATGGAAACAGGAAGGTATTAGGGGTGGGGAAGAGAGTGGAGGAGTTCACGGGGTGGAAGGGGTCAAGCCCAAAATGATGCATTCAGGCTGGATGGCGGAGATGAAGGCCGCCGTGTTCCCCCTGCAGACAATAAGGCCTCAGTTATTGGTCTATAATTTAGTCAATTGATTACCCCAATAATTGTTACCATGATGAGCTGGTGTGGATAGCTGGCTGCTAGTCGGCGTGTCTGCAATTGTATTTTTACGCCTGAATGACTCTGTGAATCATCGCAGGTGTGTAGTCGGCAGCAGCGGTACAGTGCATGTGTTGGCATATTTCCTGTGGCATCTGTCAGCGACACACCGCAGCTTTAGAAAGAATGAGTTGCCATTATTATATACTTAAGAGCACAATGATATAATTAGGTAATAAGGCGAGCTGACAAAACCTGGATGATTGGATGGATTAACCAGCATAAATTCATTCTTCTTTTTTGATTATTTCAAGTCGTCGTGGGTGTTTGCTACAGATCTAATGCTCCTGAGTAAGACTGTGTTTGTATAATCTGCTGTTGCAAGAATCTATTTTTCATTTTGAATTCTCCCACTAGCACACAGTTACATAAGAGGATATTTGTAACTGACATTATTGCTTACAGTGGATTTATCTTGAAGTGTTAAAACACCTTCTAAGGCCTGTTTTTGAGACAACAAAAGTCTGAAAAGTTGCACCGTAGATGAAACTATCAACCAAAACTTGAATATTCAGTTTACAAATCACAGAAGAGCAGAAAATCCTAACGTGATGTTGGCAAATGAAGAATGTTTGACATATTTTTCTTCGTAAATTGCTCCATTTTTTGTCAGAAAGTGTCTTTTGATAGACAAAAATGCCAAACATCAACAGGCTCCAGCTTCAAATGTGTTGATTTGCTGCTTTATATCACTGGAAAGTAAGTTTTTCACTACTCTAACATTCTACAGTTTAAATTATTAATGAAAAATCCTCAATAGATGAATCAATAAGAAGAACAGCTGTTAGTTGTAGCCCCGTGACCTTATGAAAATCCAAAGCCACGCAAAAAGTGTTTAAAATATTTCCAAGAGTTCTGCGTAAAGAGAAAGTCCTCACCTCAGGCTCGTTCCTAAATGGGAATTTCTATGAATGCAGCTCCTTGTTTGTCTATGAAATATTTTGTTATTTATACAAACTGGCAACTTACGCCAGCGATTTGTGGTGGAGCTGCTCGTACACCCCATGAATGAAAGAAGTGCTTTCTGGCCCTGCAGGGTCCTGGGGAGAAGCTCATCTCAGGGTCAGTGAGCCCACTGGGGGTCTTGTGCTCTGATGGGTACGTACAGAACCAGAGGGCAGCCGAGGCACATACTGAGGTCAGATCAGAGCGTATCAGACAACACAGATGATATCAGCGCCCGTTAGCACGAAAGGGGTGGACCAATTATGTGTGTGCGTGTGTGTGTGTGTGTGTGTGTGTGTTGATAGACTAGGTCAGTGAACATGTCAACATCAATAGCAGGGGGTTGTACATAGTTCACTGGTTCGCCTCAAGGGGTGCACGGAGCTGGCAGGAAAAGATCAGATTTTTTTTAAACTTGTAAACAGGTTTTCTATCCTGGGGATCTGTGAGAAGTTTATCTTAACAAAACTCATCTCTCCGGTTTGTTTAAGGACACTCAAAACCTCTCAGGAGAGATTATACATTTTGACAAAAGTGTGCGATGGTCTGGTGTCAAATCACATCTCATCTGCAACTGGGGCCCTCTTTGTCTGCTTATCAACCTGCCTGAGTTCCTGAAAGGGGCAGGAATGCCGTCTCATTTCCAGATTTCCTGCTGATAAATCCAGGTGAGTGACAGGGATGACACAGCCTTATCCCCCATATTACGAGAAGCTCCCGGAATTCTGGCTCCATCAAAGCACCGTGAACTTCCCAGGCTGAAGTTTCACTGTTCGCTGATCCCTGTGCAGAGCTGCCAGCATATGAAATTCCCAACCTTCCCATCCACAGTATGCTTATGAGAACACGTAAGGGAAAGCTCTGCACTGCATTGGAGCGATATCCTCCGTTTCATCCAGCTCATGGGACGAAAACCATCGGATTTGACCGAGTTTAGATAGCAGATCTCTGCAAAATTACCATTTAAAGCTTGTTGTTGTGCTGCACTGCTCCGGCCGGCATTCCAAACAATCATAAAAACGTTGATTAGGTTTTATAGTAACAACATTGGAACGTGCTCCCTTATTCAGACATAGCCATCATTGTTGGATTTGGTATGATGCACTGTAAAAAAGCAAAAAAAAAATCACACTAATTATTATGCAACACCAGAGCAAAGCCCAACAACAAATGTAATGAGCTTAGCATGCCATACATTCATAGCAGCCCGGTGTGCCGTCTTGAAACTCGACTCCAGAGAACATTTTGTCCTCTAAGAGCACCAGTGTTTTCCAATATAGTTAATTCAGATTTAGTTAAACTGAGCTAAGTGCTGGCTTATGGCCAAACAGTAAACTACTCATTTAAGTCCAGCTGGCTAATTCTGGGTTCTAATAAAAATCGGTTTGATTAAGAAATTGCCTCTTGCTGTGTGTTTACGACCACCAGCCTCTGCTTCAAAACAATGAGAGCGTGATGACGGAGGAACCTGCCCATCTGTCCGCATCAGTCCCACCCAAACATGTTTGATATAAATGTGTGTGTGTGTGTGTGTGTGTGTATGTATGCCTATCTGAAAAGTTGTGTTCAAGTAGAAAGTGAAGAGTTGTCTTCTGTGTTTGAATGACTGATGACAAAACTCGTTAGGAACTGCATTGATGGCACCAAGAGGAGCCCTCATCACTTCACAGGCTACTTTGGAAAATATTGTTAAAAAACACACACACAAAGTGCTGCAGTTTCCTGATGCACCACACAGACATTTACGGGCAGCATCCACCAATTTGGATGCCACGGTTGTTTTTTTTTGTATGCTCCCTCTTACGTTTTCTCATTGGCTGGCTAACTCCACGTTTGTGGAAAGCCTCAGTGAAATTGT
Organism: Dascyllus trimaculatus; assembly: GCA_024666655.1. Lineage (NCBI taxonomy): Eukaryota > Metazoa > Chordata > Actinopteri > Pomacentridae > Dascyllus > Dascyllus trimaculatus. The sequence goes on along the minus strand of CM045455.1, from coordinate 14,591,064 downwards.
TAAAGCAGTAGAACTACACTGCAAAAAAAATCTGTTTAAAAAAGTAAAAATCCGACAGGAAAGGTGACAAAAACATGCTTAAAGACATATGGGTATATTATCAGACTGAAAAACTGGAACAAAAAAATGATGAAAATACTCAAGTATCTGTACAATACTGATATTTTTAACATATTCACACACAACACAGTAATTGTAATGAAAAATGCAGGTTAATACTTTTTTCTTTGATTTTACTAGATATCACTTGTGCCATTAAGTTATTAACATGAAATTCAGTCTTTAATATACATAAATCTGCCTGCAAATAACAGCAAATGACAGTGAAGTAGTGATATTTTTGCCGACTAAATATAATAAGAATTGTGCAATTTATGGTCAAGTGGTGTAAAAATCAAATTATCATTTTTTAAATGCAGATTTTGATGTGGACATTATTTACAGTTTTATCTTGTGTTTTATAGTTAAAGTGTAAATTAGCACCTTTTTTTTAAACAAATTTATTAGTTATTACCTGTAACAAAACAGGAAAATCTGTAAAATGCAAAAAAGACATCTAACAGAAGTAAAGGACATCAGCATCTTGTCTTGAACATCCCATCAGTTTTGTTGTCATTTGCTGCAGAGTTCCTTCTGTTTGGCTTTTTTCTACCATTTCATGCCAGTTCTCAAGGTCCTTCTGTTGTGTAATTTAAGCCATTAACATGCCAAATAAAACACAAATCAGAAAATGTGGACTTTTTTTTTTTTTACCCTGATCTGAGTCTGTCAGGCAGACAGGGGAAATAAATCCACAACAGAGACTTTACTAAATGAGCACAATTTTTTTTTCTTCTAGCATGAGGCCATGAAGTTGTTTAGTTCATTGCTGAATTGATTCCCAAGTTTCATTTGCATGTCATGGAAATGAAAATGAACAACCGTGTTGTTGCCACAAAAGGTGCTCTACATATTGAATTGAAAACCACAGCCTGACGGGAAAGAATCTACTTTTAGCAATATTTTAATCTATAGGCATGTATTGCATCTTATAAGATTTTTTATAAATATTTACTGAATTTTTATTGAACACCCTATTCATCATCTGGTTTCTTGCTGACAGTTTGATGAGAAGATCTATAAAACTTCCATCCAGCTTCATTAGACGGACGAATATGAGAGTAGTATTGATCTTCTCATGTGTTTCTCGAGAATTTCTACAAATGTGCAACAGTTCATTTGATTTGTGACTTTTTTATGCCTACTAATTTACCCTGCACCAAATACGACAAATTTTTACACAGAAATCCACCACAACCTTTTACAAACACATAGCGATTTCCTGTCTTTACATTCTTGCTCTCCTGGAACAAAATGTCCCCAAGTGGATACTTCAATTATATATTCTAATCCGGGCTGCTTGTGCACTCATTAGTAACCGTGGTAACAGATGTAATCTGGCGCTTGTTATTGTGTGATGGTCTTGTGTGTCCGCGGCTTTCACAACAGATGAACATTGTTGGTGTGTGTTTTGTGTGTGTGTGTGTGTGTGTGTGAGTGTGTATAGCCCGTTTGCATTTGTCCATATGTTCAGACCGGGGGCTCTGAGCCACACACATCCACGGCTGAGGAAGTGCTAAATTCTCCACTTCCTATGTGTCTGGGTCCGTCTCCACAGCTGTGGCCAGACACAGAGCAGGCCGGCAGACAGCGCTGAGGTGCATGGTTCTCCTGAAAGGCCGTGTAATAATGCCTCATTCTCTCCTGCGCTTAACCCTCAGTCCCTCACTCCTCCCTCCATACGTCTTACACAAATGTATTTCTCCCCTCCACTACCTCTCTATTAGCCTCCCCTCTTTAAGGCTCTTCTGCCACCTATAGAAGAGCGTCCATACCTCTGCACACAGGTTGAGTGCCCCCCTGACCTCCAGGACTAATGAAAAAAAACCCTCAGATTCCCCCCTCCTCGTCCTCACTGCACCCCATTACTTCTAGAAAAGGGGCTGCTACCTCACCCTCCTCCCGGCCTCCTGGTCTTCCTCCTCCTCCTCCTCTTCTTCTTCGTCTTTACTACCCTCCCCTCCTTCTTCAGTAGCCCTCCCGCTGCGATGCGGTTGGCTCTTTTGATCTGGCCCAGCGCTCTAATTAGAAGGAAGTGAAGTGTAGGCCAGTGAGGTCACCATTACCCGCGACCCCTCTCATCGACCACTCCAAATGTCGTTAGGGAGCGAGACGTTCTCACGGCGTTGACCCGCTGGCCGCGGTGGCGGGTGGGATCTGGATCGCGTTAGGGACCCCCGTAAAAATCAGGCACAATTTACATCTAATTTGAGCCGCCGCAGAGGTCAGTGCGCGGCATCTCGTTAGTGTCCGACTGGGGAGGTTCAGGGGGAACCATATTACTGCCGGACCAAACTGGCAGGACCCTCGTTAGGCCCGCACAACTGGTTAAGGTTAGGAGTTCATCACAAACAGAGCTTGTCATACTTGGATTGCAAATAAACTTTCAGATTTGTCCTGAAAAGCTCAGGTTGGGATTTCGACATGTCGGGGGGTTCTGACACAGCTGGAGGATTTACTTTAAAAGTTGGATTTAATACTCTGAGATTCGTCATAAAAGCAGCGACTGGCCTCTGTTTGCAGATAGGAGTGATGAAACAACATGTAGGACTACCGCTTTTGATCACGGCTGTAAAGTAGCGGGAGCTTACCGCGTGTGTTGAGGGATAATGTGTCATTACTTGAGGGATGTGAGTCACCAGAGCAGACCGGCGCACATATAAACCGAGAGACTTGGGGGGAAAAAAAACGAACGCTAATCACACTTTGACTCTGCTTGTTAAGGGTATTTCCTCTTGCTCACTCAAACTCCCAGGGCGAATAAATCTCCCCAAAGCCTGCCGAATCCCTGTTGTACCATGGCTAGTATGAAGACATACACATACATGCACAAGAAAACACCATTAGCCCTCGTTTACTGTACCTGGCCGGGAATCAAGCATGTGTGCGCATCATAGCTTCCTCTGAGGAGAACTGAAAGCGCACGGGGGGGAAGGGTTTTAAGGTAACACATCAAAGCTGGGGGGGATATTTTAGTTTGGATGGGGTAAGAACACATCAAACGACAGAGCCTTGCCCCTCACCTCCCCCTCCTCCCTCCTTGTCCGTCGGTCTGCATTGTGTTGTGCTAAAATTAAGGGGGTTGGGCAAAAAAAAAAAAAATCATATATCTGGCGAGAAAATGTCTGCTCCTTGACAGTTCAAAGACGCTGTCAGGGTGGGAGGGCAATGATTTAATAGGCAATGAAAATTTACACCGTGGGTACATCTTCCCATTCACTCATTATACATTCGATCTTCAATTGGGGAGATATTACCAAATTGCCGGGTGCGTTCTTTTTCTCGACGCTGTGCTCCTCCCAAGGTGGTGATTGACGCTCAGGTGCTCGCAGGTGTGTTAGTCTATTAAAAGAGGTGATTTATAGTGTGCTTTATGTATGAGCAAGCACTTCATGTAATTATCATGTCAAGGATTTTTTTGTATGAAGTGAGACGAGGGGGGGGGGAGAGAAAGTATGTATATGTGGGTGTTGTGTGTGCACACTGCGCTGAGAGTCTGGCTGTCATCCAGAGAGCTGATTCAGGTGGATTATGTTAATCCATACCTGCTCTGTGTCTGTCTCTAGATGATGTCTGAGCTGACTTAGGTCTCGAGTTCGGGCCACCCTCGTCTGAGAGTGGAAGTCCCCCTGAAACCACGGAACACCGGAGATTAATAGATCCCCGAGAGGAGAGATGAGACTTTGTGAAGCTCACTAATTGACATGCCGTACATTGTTTTGGTAATCTTTGCTAAAACAACATATCGCCGCTTTGTGAGGGAGACAAATTCTTTCTTAGGATCAGCAGCTTCCCAGAGGTTGTTCGACAACAACTTACCAACATTACCTCACATAAAATGGCAAAATGTCTTCATATATTCAGGATTTCACATGTATTAAACAAACATCTGCTTCATATTGCACAATATTGGCACGACATGAATATACTGTAAAAAAATTAAGTTTTTTTAAACAGTTTTTGACAAGTTTTTAGAACAATTTGCAGTTAGTTCATAAATTTTTCCATACATTTTTTTAATACAAATAATACCTAGTGAAATCACAGAAAAAAGTATGAATCTACATGTTAGCAGTAAAAAAAAAGGTCAAAACTGTAAATAATGTCCACACTGAAAATCTCTTTATTTATTAATGGTAATTCGTCCTTTTACAATATCTGACCATAAAATTCTTTTGAAAAAAAAAAACAAAAAAAAAAACAGGATTTAAATCAGCAAAAATATCAGAAAATGTCAAAATGTTTATGGGTATTTGACAATATGTAAAAATTTTTTTAAAATAAATAAATAATTACAGACAATATTGAGTAAAATCCCTGAAAAAATATTAATTTACATGTGATTGTAAAAAAAAATATGCATACTATCTGCATCAAAAACTTTATTTTTAGAAAGAGTAATTTGTTCTCATACAATGTGTGACTGCAAAGTTACACTAACTGTATTTAAAGCTGCTAAACATATCAATATTTTACAGATATTTTCTGTTGTTTTCACCATTCTTACAGCTTTTTGAAAGTTACAGTATTCCACTATTTTTTGTACCCTTCCTGCCAGATTTGCACTTTTTTTTTTTACAGGATTGTAATTTTTTTTTTTACAGTGTATGCCGCCACTGAACAGTCCCTGCCCTTCCTATGGGGCATTCATACTGTCCAGCACACACACCCTAATGGGAAGCTTCTCTTCAATAAGAACAAACATATTTATCAGGATGGTTCGTTGGAAGGTACAAGTGTACTTCCTTCTATTCAACACAAACAGTGCAGAGTGGAAAATCACCAGCGATTTGGGAAGTGCAGGAGGTGGTGGTGCCCCGATGGAAAGACAGTTTGGCACTAGAAGGTAATTGTTTGACTTCCATAAGGGGAAATCTTCACCAGGCAGGTTCTCTCTTCCAGTAACGGCAGCCATGGTGCTCTTGTGCAAAAGAAGAAGGCAGTTCAATTTGTGTTTAAACGTTCAGATGTGTTTCGTGAGACTTATGGGGGTGAATTCCCATCACCAAATCCCCTGCCTTAGCAGTTTTTCCTTGAACACAGCCTACCTCGACTGCTCCTGCTTTTGGCATGAATAGAGTTATTATCCCCACCAGATAAAAAAAGCGAAGTCCTCTGTAGCCAATGCCCAAGCTGCTGTTTGATCCCGATAAAACACCCAGGCTAGATAACAAACACACTCACACACCCACTGTCTCCACCAGCACCAGGAAGTTACTCATTCATTCTGTTAATCAGACCGACACCACCGCTCCCTGCTTCTCCCTTTCAGCGGTATGTGGAAGAAGAAGGAAAAATAACAGTTAAAGAAGAAGTGGATTAGATAAATAAAGATTTGTTATACACTGCATATGAGCCGTATTATTATTAATGCTGCACTGCAGTTTTTGTTGATTTTGGATCTTTTATCCTTTTTTTGCAGAGAATCTTATTTTTGTTGGTAATTCATGATTTCCTGTCTTTAGATATTCAAGGTGAGGTTTGTAAGCTGTGTTTTCTCGACTGCTCCTTTCATATTCAACACCTTTACATACAGAACTGCCTAATATTTTGTAGGTTCCCCTTGTGCCGCCAAAACAGCTCTGAGCCTTTGAGGTCTGAACTCCTCAGACTTCTGAAGGTCTCCTGTGGTATCAGGCACCAAGATGCTTGCAGAAAGTCCTAGAAATTGGTGGGTGGGATGTAAATGGATTGGACTTGTTTTTCCGGCACATCCCACAGACGCTTGATTGGACTGACATTTGGGGAATTTGGAGACCAAGTTCACACCTTGAATTCTTTGTCATGTTCCTCAAACAATTCCATCTGCTATCCTGCTATCGCCCATTCCACTCATCCCCATTCTCACGCCAACCGGTCGAGGCAGATGGCCGCCTTTCCTGAGCCTGGTGCTGTCTGAGGTTTTTATTCCTCCTCCCTATCACGGGGGAGGGAAGTTGATGTGTTGCATCCAACACATCAACTTCAAGAAATGTCTGTTCACTTCTTGCTGTCTAATATACACAGATCAGCCACAACATTCTGACCACTGACAGGTGAAGTGAATAACATTGATCATATTGGTACTATGTGTTGTTCTGATGGAAAACCTTGGATTTTAACATCCGTGTTGATCAGACTTAGACACCCAAACAAACATTGTCCAAGAACAAACACACTCCCTCATGTAAATGGAAATCCCAAATGTCACTGGCCTACCCACACAGGAAAATGCACCCACCACATGGAAAAAACATCAGGAACATGTTGAGGAACATGACAATGGCCCAACATGTTGATTTGACCTCCAAACTTAGTACACCTCATTCTGATCAAGCATCAACAGGATGCAGTGGAACAAGTTTGATTGACAGAGGCCCCACTGCACAAGCCAGAGTACCCAAAGGATCCACAGCCAATGTCCTGGTGCCAGACTCCCTAGGACACCGTAAGAGGGGCCAACACAATACTAGGCAAGTGGTCATAGTGCTATGTGTGATCTGTGTATTTCATCTCTTGACCAGGGACACTGCGGCAAGATAACTAATTTTATTCACTTTACCTGACAGTGGTTAATGTTGTGGCTGGTCAGTGTTGGTTGAATCATAATTGCATGTCACAGATGTATTAGGTTTTTGTTAAGACTGACTTTAGTACTACAACTAACAATTATTTTCATTTGATTTTTTGGAATATTTTAATATTGTGTGTCCATATAATGTCAGAAAACACTGAAAATATCCATTAAAATTCCTCAATCTCAGCAGTTTAGTTACTCAAAAAAAACACGAAGAACCCCAAAATTCAAAGAATGTTTGGTCACAGTTTAATTTCCTTAACTATAATTGATTAATGATTCTTGAATCTGTATATTCAGAGCAGTTTTGATGCTCTGTGCTGCTGAATCCTTTTCTCTGCACCACATAAGGTCCCCGGCCGCCGTGCTCTGAACTATGACCCTCACCTGTCGCCTCAGGGCTCGAGCAGTCTATCAGATGCCCCCCGAGGTGGGTCGATGTAAAGGCCGCCTGTCAGGTGACGGAGGGGAAGCCAATCACTTCTGGCCCAACACGAGAGAGCCTCTCGCACCAACTCCCACACACACACTCCTCTCACCTCTGATCTCTGCGTACACACACCTGAACACCCGATACTGTTGAGTCAGGCCTTCGCTCGCTTTTCATCTCTTCATCTGCTCTGTTTTTCCTTTCTTCTGTCCCCTTTCTCTCTCTCTCTCATTCTCTTTTTTTTAATGAACAGCCTTAAGGGGCCGGTGAGAAAAATCACAGAATAAGACTTCTGACAGATCCTTTTGTAGTGTTATAGTGTTTTTTATAAGATATAAACAAAGGGATCTGGGATTGAAACGGCTCTGGAAAACACAGCTCTAAACTCACACATACACACATTCTGCTTCACAGATCAAACACTTCCAGTTGTATCATAAAACTTACAGCACCTTTGTAAATGACAAGGTCAGCCAACGTCTGCCGGTTTCTTTTTTAGCAGATAAACACACCCATTCAAACATCCGTTCTTAAGCACACAAGCGCATATCGTACATGCACACCCACGCACAGAACGGGAGAGATCGAGGTAAAAGACTCGACTGCAAGTATCTGGTGTTGCTAAATTTAAACCGTTGCTCTAAGTAGGTCTCGGCTTTTTATATCTATCACAGCTTTATGTCAAGCGCAAAGTACGCGGCTAACACTCGCATTTCAACACACACACACACGAGCACACGAGAACATGGTCCATTTGTGTGTTAATGATTAGGAGAAGGAGCCATTTGCCAGCGATGGGAATGTGGGCAGTGGTTTCCTAAGTGCTGCTATCTGGGTCACAGGGCCAAGGCTGCTCCGGCCTCTATCTGGGAGGAATGACACCAGCATCTGCTTCACGTGGAAAAGATGCTAACGTGGAAATCTGAATAGTTGTGTAATGGCTGAGACAACATTTCTGAAAAACGAATCTCTGGGTTGATGTCTTGGTGGACTGAAGTATCATGTGTCATTTAAAAATTTGCCAAAAAATACCAAAAATCCTTCAACCTCAGTTTGTCATTTTTTTTAATGATTTATGTCATTATAATGGCGTCATACATTGTTATAATGCTGCGTCATTCTGGTACATCATACCGTGATGTAACTAATATTGTATTTATGTATTCAGACTTCTTGCACAGTCTCTAACAAATCCAACCCTGTCGCCAAAAAAGAATGAAAAGTTTATGTTTCACGATTCTGCAAAACCCAACATATGACAATATTTTTTACATCCAGAGTCGGTGTTACTTTCCACATCCATACATGTGGAGCACAGCGGTTCAGATCTGCTGATTCATGGTATGTAAATTGCAATATAATAAAAATTCAGAGTGGAACTTTGATGTGTCAGAGATTTTATAACTATAATAGTGCAGTAAAAACCAAAACTACAAACAAACATATAAAAACATATATAACATATGTGTTTAATGCTTAAAAAGCTGTAGATTTAAGTCTTGTAGTTAACTTTTTCACAGTAAACAAAAATTAACAATAATAATTTGAGATAATAAAGTTTGTTGTGTTGCCGCCTTTTCCAAATCATCTATCCAAGGCGCCCAACGGTTGTGTTATGGAAGAATACAGGAAGTAATTAGATAAATATTTTCCTTTATCTTTGGGTGACCTTGATGATTATCAAATAAACAGCCACCTCTAATAAATCGCTGCATTCAAAGACAACGACGACACATCAGGCAGATATTATGATTCAACCTGCTGACCAGGGGACTCAAACGTAAACACTGAACAAGTATTTGCTTGTTAACCTGTAAATTATATCACAATAAACACTGGGTCATTGTGTTTTACTGCAGATACTGCCTGGTGTTTTCCAGTATAATCTCAAGTGCTGTGATTCCCAAGCAGACGTCTGTCCACGAGCATCACTCTGCATATTCACCACATGTGAGTGACGGCTGCGTCGGGGCCAAGTGACAGCGACCCGTGTGAGTGGTGAATCACAGTGACAGTGCGCTGGGAGGAAGGAGTGAACTGGCTCCTGTGGACGACTGACCTCCGACCTCCAGTGTCAGAACTGAGGCATCCCCAAACAATAGCATGAAGAGACCGATAGGCCGGGAAGAAGATTAAACAAAAAACGAAAGAAAAAAAACGGCTTGAGGTCTTCCCTGATCCAGCTGTGGAGCCATATCACTGTGTCCATCTCTGACACTAATGCTGTCCTAATGAGCCCACTGATAATGCCGGCTTAACCATGGGGATGTGCCGGGAGGGCCGAGGTGACGAGGGTTAATAGGGAGGAGGGAAGAAGGATTTGGGAGAACATCAGAATGACAGAGCAAAGTATTAGGAGAACACAAACCACAGGTGTGTACAGCAGGATGGTGTGCGTGCGTGCGTGCGTGCGTGCGTGCGTGCGTGCGTGCGTGTGTGCGTGCGTGCGTGCGTGCGTGTGTTTGGTGTGCAATTTGAAAACATTCTATCATATCTAATCTGAATCTCTATTAGATATGAAACGCAAATGACCACAATCACACATCTTTTGCAGGAACTGATTTGTAGTTCGGCTTTAGATTTCCCTCACTGATAGCATCACTGTGAACCTTAAATGTGACACATGTGCCGTTTCTTATAAGGTTGTATTGTGCCTTAATTACACAGCCCACATTAACTGTAGGTATTTATTGATATAGAGCAACAAGGTTTGCTTTATCTAGTTGCTGGATAGGTGATTATCGAACTGCAGTCAACAGCCGCAGCAATCCTGTTGTGTTCATTCTTTCAGTACGATGAGAGCAGAGTGTTTGTTTCAGATAAACTACTGCACTACTTAGCTTTTTCACAATCTAAACAGACACTTTATTAGAATGGTTGTGAAGACTAAAAGTTGGAAAATTAAAAAAAAAAAAACATGGAGTGAAAACAGTGGGCTTATCCAGCCTGTGTGCCCCACTGATAATCTCTGATAAAATGTATTTTCAAACACTGTCTTCTCTTCACAGGAACATTTTTAGGACAGTGTTTACTGAGAAAGCCAAGTCAATGAGTAGTGTAGATGACAAAAAAGTTAGTTTTCCCAGTTCTAAATGAAAACCTTTTGTTTGTTGTTGTTTGGCTTTGTTGTTCCTCTATAGTTCACTGTTGTTTCCTCACAAGCTTGGGCACTTTTTAGTCAACTGCTTGGTTATTACGGTCTATTACCTGTGTTGTAACTTTTGTGCTCCAGTTTTTACATAAAATACGGTGTATGAACATATAATTTTTTTGTATTTTTGATAATAAGATTAAGCATCTCTGCTTGTGGATAGCAACTCAAGGATACACCTTCAAAAATGAATGTTTTTTTTAAATATTTTTAACTGTAAAAGTCACTGTTCCATTTTTTGCTAAATTACAAAAGATAAATAGCAAAATCACAGAAAAAGATAGATTAATTTACATGTTAATGGTTAAAAAAAAACTAAAACAAAAACAGTACTGTCCACATACAAATTCTATATGTACACAAATTTGTTGTTGTTGTTCTACTGTATGTAAATCAGCAAAAAAATAATTATTTGACATTTACTTAATGTTATGTAAAAGAAAAATTGTGTATATGGGAGTTTGATTTGTTACTTTACAAATTTTCCCTGTTTTGTTAAATTACAGATAAAAAAGTAAAATCCCTAAAAAAAAGTATTAATTTTAAAGTTGACTGAAAACCAATAGTAATTTTTTACAATCCGACCATAAAATGATTTAAAAATATAGTTTTACACATAGTGCTGTTATTTTCAGCATTTTTAGGTTTTGAACATTCTGATAATAATATACATATTTTTATGGTGCAAGATTTTCACAATTTTTTACTAGATTTTTTAAAAGTACATTAATTGCTTACTACTATAGTAAACTCGAATGTTTAACTGAAGTATCAGGTGAATTTGCATTGTGGGTAATGGAGTTGAAAGGTTCTCAGAAGCAAGAGCAACACATTGATTGTGATAGATGCAATCTCTACGTCCATGCCACGAATATTAATAATAGTAATGGAACTATAGACACCTGCTTACAGACACACTGACTATCAACAAGTGAAACAACTGTTACGAGATCCAGTAAATCACTTATCCCCATCATGCATAGCAAATCCAGCTATAATATGTGCATCTGCCCTCATCTGCATATAAAAGTTCATAAACATGACTTCACAAACCAGGGTCGACCTAAAGCAGCTCGCCCTGTAAACTTTACCATTGTGGAATGACATTCAGTGACATTGTGTAAAGGCCTTTTTCACTTGTCTATCTTGGCCTCTGTGTACCTAAAGCAAACTCATTGCTCAGCCTGGAATCTGCTCTGTCCACATAGTGCCTCTTTAAGCAGGGAGAGGCTCGTGAAGACAGACCCAAGGCTGGAGTATTGACTCACCGGCCGGCACCTTATCATGGTGAGAACCTACACACATGAAGAATGAGTCTATGGCGCGGCAGATAAGACGGCAGGTAAGCGGAGGGGTCACGGGTACAGAGGGTTGACGGCCTCACTGTAACTGCAATATATGTATGAGCTGAGCATACATATCTGCTTTGTCTCACTTTGGTTTAGACGGAGGTCAGACGCAGAGAGGAAGCTTAAACGGGTTAATCTCCCTTTTTAAGAGTCTGTTAGCCATATAGAAGCTGTCAAAAACACGTCCGGGCACTCTGTACGCCGCCATGAGTGTGAGTGGAGAGAAGAAAGAAAAAACACATAAACACATAAGAATGTGTATGCACAGACACACACACACACATTTGAGTTCAAGGGGCCACCGAGTGCAGGGCAGTAGGTGTTAGATTACAGGAGCAGAGCCATCCAAAGCGCCGCCTGGTCCTATCTTTATTTAACCGCTGATTAGAGCGACTCTTTGAAGGCCCCTTTAATTGCCGCGGTGATAGGCCTCTTAAAACCGGGAGGCTTTTTTCACCTCTTTTATTGATTTCTCCTCTCATGCCACCAATAAAAAACGCCCACGCTCCCATCCACAGGGCCGTCTGTTTCCCCCTCGCCTGTTCGCTTTTCCTCTCCCACCTCTGCTGCCTGGTTTCTTAGTTCACCCTCTCTTCACATTTCATCACTCATGAGTCTGACTTACTCTTGTCTGCCTTTATCCCCTGTCTTGTTGTGTTTCTGACTGACTGTCAAGGCTGAATTGGTGTCCAATGCTTAAAAAACAAGCCAAGCAGTGACGCCAGGAGGCAAAAACTCCTTTCACAGTGCGTTTTTTTTTTTTGGGTAAAATTTCATTAACTCCGTTTGAGACATGTTAAAACAGCACTCAGAGGTTTTAGTAGCATCAGTTTGCAGCACACAAGTCTGCATTCACTGCAAGAAGCTCAGAGAGACGCTCCTTGATTTGTTTTGCCACGGAGCACAATTTTTCTAAGTGAACATTGTCTGCCCCCTCGTTCATTATTCACAGATTTTTTTATCAGAAAAAGTCATTAATTTTTAAAGCTCCTTTTAACAGCATTTTGTCCATTACACAGTGTTTTACACAGCAGCAAATACCCATAAAGAGAAAGCAAACACATCAAGTTGTTGCTGACAAGAGGATGACCACATCAAAGTGGGGTTCACTTGCATAAATGTTTAATCACTAAAAAAAGAAAAAATCATGACACAATCAAATAGTGGTGCAGCCTCCGTAGGACTTCATTATCGATTAATGTGCTGATTAATTAAAGGATTGATAATAGAAAATAGTGGAAACAGCAGCCCAAAGTTTTGCCTGTCTGGTATAATATAGTTCTGGCAGACAATTAAGTGATTATCAACCAATATTTTCTGAATTATAGTCCACAAACAAACAAAACAACATGAAAATACAGAAATTATGTTCACCGCTCCAAGTAGACGTACAATGCAATATGCAATATGCAGACAAGTGACAAAGGAAAAATATACATAACTGAGTGGAGAAACACACACATGCTTCTACATGGGTGCACTGCATGATACAATCCAGTCATACTATAACATCCAGTCACACTCTGTGGCAAAATGCAAAACAGGCTTAACTGATTCTGACTTTGCATCAAGATGGCAAGAGGAAGAGTGTCTTTGAAAGAGGGTACACTGTTGGTTGCACGGATGGCAGGAGCTTCGGTTACAGAGATTACTGAACTGGGTTGCGTTTTAGTCGGAACAGTGACTAAATTGGCATCCAGGTATTTAGATCTATGGGAAACACAGGGTTGGAAATTGTAGTCGACAATGTACATTTGATGACCGTGATGCTCGTGTAATGGTGTAATATGTTAGGAGCAACAGAAGAGCAACTCTTCTTCAGGTGACTCCGAATGTTAGTGATCATACTGTCAGTAAAAACAGTCGGGGTGCAGCACATTAACTCTGAAGTACAGAGATAAATGTAGATTTAGGAGTTCAGTGGTGCAAAAATTAGATACTAGTCTACAGAGGTGAGGAAACAAGTAATGTGGTCAGATGAGTCATCCTTTGCCATATACTCGACAAGTGGGCAGTGCATTGTGACATGTGACATGTGATGTGTGACGTACTACAAAAGAATTGTACAGCCCTAAATCCTGGACCCCAATAGTGACAGGATTCCTTTACTCTGCATTGGGGGGCATTTTGATGACCTATTTTGGAACCACTTGACCCTTTAGAGGAAGGGGTCACTGAAAATCAATGCTAAACACCTTTATCTGATGATGAAATAATTCTATGCTGATGATAGTGGGCTATTCCAAGATGACAATGCCTTCGTCCATGGAACACGAGACGACATTGAATGGTTTGATAAAAATGATGTGAATCGTATGCTTTTGCCTTCGTAGTCATCAGATCTCAACCCAACTGAACAGTTATGTGAGATTTTGAGCAATGTCTTTAAGCTCAGAAACTTTGGCAGCACATGATGGCCCAATATCTTTATATTTTATGTAGTTTTTTTTAAGTTCTCACCATTTGTACATTTTAAAGACAGATGTCCAATTCTCCAGGTAGTGTCAACAGTTAATCCCTTGCAGTAGTGTTACAAATTGTTAGAAATACCTACAGATTTTGAATTTTAAGGGTCAAACTAAATGTTTTTTCTCCGTGAATTATTATGGTGTTTTTTCATTTAGGTAAGTATTCTTTTTTTCTGTTGATAAAATGTCTTAAAATGTGGCAACTTCATACATTCCAACCTGACACCTTCAAATGCTTTGTTTTAACCAGTAAGATATTCCATTTACAAGACCATAAAACAAAAAGCAGCAAAACCTAAGATTTGTGAAGCTGGAAAATCTGGCATTTTTGCTTAATAAAAGATTTGATAAATAACTTTCTGACACCAAAATAGTTCAAATTAACTATTACAACAGTAGCAAATTCTTTCAACACCTGTGAAAAAATGTAAAACAGAGTGTCACACGCCCTCCTGTCACATCTCGTTTTTGACAGTCATTGCCACGATCAGTCCCTATTGAGATTCTGCTAATGAAGGACAGTTTACGGCTGTCTGGAGATCAGAGGTCCACTGGACGAGGCCTTGACCCTTGACCTCACACCCTACTGGTCGTAACCCCTGCTGATTCAGCTGGCCTCTTCTGCCCATGACCTCTGTCACGGCTCAGTTCCATGGGAATGACCTACCACTGTGTCTCTACTCTCATCTAGAACGTGACATTGGACTAGATTTTTATTTCATATTGATTATCCAATCAGGCATCAACACCCCCCCTCAGTAAAGCTTTGTGTTTAATGCATCATTAGCTGACTGGGGGAATTAAGGTCATGATGCATCAACAAGTTTCTGTTGAGCTTCAGTTCCTTCTGCTGCCTTTTCTTATGAACATTGTCCTCTGAGAGTCGCAACTGTGATTGTCTGAGCAGTCAGGTGTGTCGTCTTTGTGGATGATGAATGAGTACATTTGTCCAAAGATGTTCCAAGAATCAAACCCTGACATATTACATCTCTTTAAAAAGTCCTTCTCTTTGATAAGGTGACAGAATATCTCTAATACCTGCCGATTTGGTCGGATCACATCCCTGTGTGAGAGTTGTAACCTTGAAGTCTCTGTAGCAATGGCTGGTTCTGATCCCATTACAGACGCATTGATCCTCGTCTGGCTGCCGTTCTGCAGCGTCAGCTGTGGGATTGTATTGATTCCAGGTAGAATCAGCAGAAGCGCTGACCAGCCATCATTGACTGTCTACCAGGATAAATATTAGGCTGCTGTGAAGCTGTCTGGTGAAAGAAAAACTCAATATGGAGGGCAATTTCACACTGCTAATTGTAAGCTAACACCAATAATATCATTAAGCCAACGGATGAGAGTCAACAGTGTTAGGGCAGCAACACATGCTGATACTAGTCTGTGTCTGGGGAGTGTTAATTACATGTTTACCTCTGCATAACACAATTAAGGACAAACAAAACCATCTCAAGTCTCATTAGGTATCACAAACCAACCGCAACGCTGAATAAGTTTCTTTACAGTTTTTAACAGGATCCAGTTTAAGCTCATTTGTGCAAACAGCCTTTTTGCTTCCAGGACAAATTTTATAAATTTTAAGATCACCCTGAACTTGTAACGCCTCTAATGCTCATTGTCTCCTTGTTCAAGGCAGCTGGTGCGACAGCTAAGCTGGAGACTGGCACCCTGAAACAGATTAGAGGCATGTAATTAGGGATTCCCAATCAACTAATTTACAGCACAATCCCTCGCACACAGCACGACCTCTGACCTGACCTAGAAAGCCCTGACATAGTCTCTTTGACCTTGGACAAGGCGAGGGCTGCATAACTGTGGCGGTGATGGAAGGTGGGGGGTAAAATGGGATATGTGGGGTGCGGGGAGAATTAACGGACAGGCAATGAAATCAAGCATATTGGGGGAGCAGAGTGTTCGAGACAAGAGGTTGAAGGTGACGGCAACCTTCAAAACCGGACTGGATGTTTAGCTCTAACGTGGGAAGGTATAAGATGCTATTAAATTAAGAATAAAGAAAGGCGTGGCAATTATTTAGAGGCGTTGGTAGCCTAAAGGGGAGGGTGAGGGTAAGTAAAAAGGCTTGCTTTAGTAATCCTACAGATGACCTGGTTTTGTAAGACTGACTAACTATGTTACGACAGCTGACTGATTCAGCTAAGACACCAACAACCAACCCCCAGCCTATTCCTAACCCGCGTCAGCTGACTGACGTGACACCCCCCTCCCTCGACTTAATCAGCTGACGGGAGCAGTCCCCATCACCTTTCCAAGGCCCCTGACAGCTGACTGATCCCTCATCCTCTATAGCAACCCCCATTCCAAGTTATGCAATTTTTCGCCACTAGCAAACTGCACAAGATCTGCTGATCTTCCCAACAACACACCACACAATCAGGTATTTTTCAATAACTTCTAAAGGCAGTGAGGCACCTAAACGATGATCACAGTAATCCGCAAATCGACCTCGACTGTTTTCTTATCGTAATCGTCCCAGACGTGACCCTAACGCGCTCCAGGGCGAGACACAACACTCTTTTAGCCACTTTGTTATCCCCAGCTCAGCCAGTTTCAAATCCGAATGGTCATTTGGCGTGTCAGGTCCAGCATGCAATGTGGACATTCTTGCAGTGAGGACAGGATTAGAGCGGCAGAAATCTGGGTTACACAGTCCATCTGTTGTTTTGGTTTTTCCCTCACAATGACCACAAGCAATGCTTCACTCCTCCCCCCTGCCTCCCCCTGCCTTAAGTCATTCTTCCTTATTCCAGAATAAACAGCCGGTGTAAATACAATAGCAGAGACTGAGACAAACACACAGCTCACTGCAACAACGGGATATAGTAGCGAACTTTGTG
Source organism: Dascyllus trimaculatus (assembly GCA_024666655.1). Lineage (NCBI taxonomy): Eukaryota > Metazoa > Chordata > Actinopteri > Pomacentridae > Dascyllus > Dascyllus trimaculatus. The sequence continues at coordinate 14,574,147 of CM045455.1, read as the reverse complement.
GATATTAAAATGCTTGCTGCATGTCTTTTGCAATCCATAAGCATTACAGAAATCTAAAAGTGGCATGACGACACAAGAACACTGGAGTTTGAGGCTCTCACTTCCCTTCTTACTCCATCTTTCTCTCCCCTTTCTGTACCCCTTTGTCTTTATCTGTCTTCTTTCTATCTTGGCCTGTTCCAGTTTCCCAGGCTCCAAAAGCTGATAACCCAGCTTAGCGATTTCCACACGGACACGCTCAACCCTGGACACACACTTCGTCTTCAGTCACACGCATGTAAACACACATTTACGCACACTTTAGCCCCAATTCTGTCCCTCCTCACAGACCGACCTAATAACCACAAACACAGGGACACCTCTGCGGACAAGAAAGCCATTCTTCATGCAGAAATGTAGCCTCTGAACGCTTCAGACGTGTCTCAAGCATCAGTTCTCCTTCTCCCAATTACATTCAGTACTGAAAACGAACACACAATAATTTTATTATCGCAGGATTACGATAATACTCTCATGATGGAAAATGTTTATGTGAACACCCTAATCTTTGTAATCACTTTAACTAATAATTGATGTAAGCGTAACCTGATTAGCACATTCAGATGGTTGTTACTGGACATGTAAACACATAATCTGATTCCATTCAGTGCTCTGAATTTACGCATGAACCAGAAAGGTCACAGAGTACATCAGATGCAAAGCGATGTGTCTACATACATACAACAGCAACAATCTGATTAAATTAAGGAATTGCTATGAATAAATCAATCGATCGCTTTAATACACATCAGTTTTCATATGGGATGCATGTTTATCCAGGGGTAAAACATTTTTACATCAAAACAAGCTCTCAAATAGCAATTTTTTTCTAAAGATATTACTGAAATTTGTGATTATGTGATTAAAATGTCAGTAAACAGGAACAGTGACCTAATCAGACACTCGCTGCCAGCTTTCAGTGCTTGTTTTCAATAGGCAGTGGTACATACCCAACAGTAGTTACAGAATATTCTATAATTTTATAGATATTTCAATATTCCTATTTGTGGTAGAGCTGCAATGATTAAGTTATGAACAATTAAATTTAATCTGTAACTATTTCGATAAACAAAAAAAGTCTAAATTCTCTGATTTCAGCTTCCTAGTTGTCAATATTTTCTGGTTTCTTTCCTCTTCTGTGACAGTAAAGTCAATGTCTTCGGGTTGTGGATGAAACAAGACATTTGAAGAAGTTATCTTGGATCTCGTCATCATTTTTCACCATTTTCTAACAATTTGTAGACCAAACAACAAATTGATTAATCAAGAAACCAGCTGGCAGCAACCCAAATTTGTAGCGTCTTTGTAATGCTGATTTAAATGATCGAATTAATTAGTTGGGCCGCCTTGGACAGTGGCAGCAAATGCAAGACACTGCCGACAGAGTTGCGTTTCTTTTTGCGATCAAATCCTTCTTTTCAGTGTTTCTTGTCCTTTCAACACTTATTTTGTTGTGTACATGTGAAGCCTGCATGCCAATAAATTATGCCTTTTATATAAAGCTTTAAAAATAAACACTCAAGAACCCTTAAATTGAAATAAATGGTTTCTCTTGTAGATTAGCGGTGCAAAATATGAGTTTTCTCCTCGCATTAAGCAACAAAAGAGGCTGTAGCACGACGGGTTTGAGCAAATTTGCCTCATTTCACGTCTCACTTCCTGCAAAATCACTATTGCACGTGTGCACATTGTAACAGTCAATGCTAAAACAATATATTGTGCAGCCTGAGAAAAAAACCCATAAATATCTACTTTTACCAAACTATTACCCAAATCAGATCATTTATACTAATCAAACATAAACACTGTCTGTCTATTAGAGGAAGGATCTCTCCATCCTTGAACAATGTCAATTCCATATTGATCACCTAATCAGATTATTGCCAAAGTAACACAAATTGACAAAATGACAAACGTGAAACCATGAACGCTGCAATATTTCCCACACAATGGTTTTACTTTGAAGCATAAATGCGGTCTGACTATAGGGGTTGCAGTGTAATATAATGTGTGTAAGAAGCCCTGTTTTCACAATATTCATTTCTTTCCATCTAGAGGGGATGTAAAACAGGCCATTTTAATTTAGGTAAAAGGTACAAATTCCTGTGAGACTTCCATTTCACCTTTTAACTCAAAATAATAATGTCCCAACTATGTCATTTGCCAAGTGAATTGCAGGCATGTCACAAAAATGTTACAGGACTTGGCAGTGTAATGTATAAATTACTTGCATCTGTGCGCTGGGAACATAAAAAATGAGTGTGTGTATGTTAGGTCTTTCACAACAGAGCCATGTGGCCCTTCAGTGGAAAACGTGGCCCTCCCGTGTGTCTGTTCGGGGACTCTCGACTCAACACAAAGGCAATCTTACACCCCCTGACAAAAAAAAGAAAAAGAAAAAACAGAGGGAATGAGAGAGAGAGAGGAAGAAAGGATAAATCAAGGCCGAAGAAAGACAAAGGCAACTGGCCAAGGGGGCCCAAAGTGTCATCTTGCCTCCACTTGGGGTGAAAAGAAGGGAGGAGCGGGAGGGAAGGGAGGGGAAAAAGAAAAAAGGAAGTCTAGAATTTACCAGAGGAAAGTTCTCTTTCTTTTCCTGGACAGCTGAGTGTCTTATTATGGGATTAGATTTAACCAGTGTCCCCCCTAGGAATGTGGAACGGAGGGGCTGGTGGTAATGGGTGGAAGAGTTTTTTTGGGGGATGATGTGGGTCGGGGAGTGAGGCTTAGGGGTGGGGTGCCATTGGGTGGTGGTAGGACGGGTCAGGGAGGCAGTATGCGGGAGGGCTTGGCAGGGTGCCCAGGGTGGGTGGGTGTGGGTGGGTGAGGGTGTAGGTGTGGGGGGGCACAGCAGCTCAGGGGCCCTCATGGAGCCTTGCCAACAGTGCAATTACTCCACATTCTGAACAGCTGGCACATAATGGGTATTCAGGCACTTGTAGTCCTTCGATAGGACATCAAGATCCCAGGTCGTCCCCCCTCGCGTGCCTCAGTATAACATGGCAATCAGAGATCGCAAGGTGGTGCCGAGGATGCCATCAGTAGTGCCAATACACAAAACGTGACGGATAACATCAGGTGAAAACATGAAAACGACTCCGGTGGAAGTGGACAACACAAGTAGGTGCAAGGCCAGCGCAAGAGAGCAGAGAGCGCACACACACAGAAAATGCATCAAAGTGCAAAGATAGACCTCGTCTGTGTTTGATCCACGGTAATATGCTAGCAGGCTGGGACCCGCGAGTTTGAGTGTGGGGGAATTCTGTGTTTATAAATTCAGTCTGTTTGAAACTCAGTCCAAGTTTATAATCCACCCACTGTGTGGCGGCTTTGTGCTTTCCCTCAAAGCGCTCACACAATGTAAACACAGCGTTTAAAAGGGAGATCTTTTTTTCTTCTTCTTCTTCTTTTTTAATCTAAGGTCTAAAACAAAGGGAGCACAGGAAATGGACTCCGTCTTGAAGAGGAAAACAAACAGACCGCCTGTCACTCAAGCTCATATGGCGCTGTGATGTCACGGAGGACGAGATGTGGAGTTCGAACTGCGAGTGCGTGGTTGTGTGTGTGTGTGTGTGTGTGTGTGTGTGTCGGCCCAAACCAGCACCGGTAGCCGGGAACACATGGCGAGTGCATGTGCGGTCGTCACAAATGCTGCATCCGTTCGCAATACAGCTGACTTCCTGCGCCTAAAAAAATTCCTCCCTTTGTCGAGCAGCGGTGATGATGATGGATTGTCCTGTGTGCAGTGATGGAGCGATGAATCAGTCCGAGCTCCCGGGCAGCAAACGCCACAACTGCTCCGAGAGTCTTTGTGACTTCCAGAAAGCCTCATCTTCGGTTCCACCCTCAGAGGATCACTCACAGGACACGTGCAGACCATCAAAGAGGATGTGTAGGTTTAGACGATAATATCGATACTATACTCATGCGCGCGCGCACACACACACACACACACTTTGCCCGTGCAACTGTGTGGGGTAGAAAACAGATGAGAGCCTTATGCTGAACATTATAAAACACTCAGGCCATCTGATAGAGTTTAACTAGTGTGTTCCACTTCACTTAGGCAGCAGCAAACAAGGGGATCTCTATGTGCCGCTAAGTCAACACAGACCGGCTCTCCTCTACTCTTCGAATGTGATTAAAAGATTTGTTTGTAGTTTATTTATCTGTTCTTAATTTCAGCCGCTCTATAATCTCTGTATCACTCGTCTAATAAACCTATCACAGTTATCATGTCGGATGAACATGTGTTAATCATTTTTTCCTTTCACAAATGTTTATCCGGGGAAGAATTTATTTGGCAAACATAGCATCAAGGCGTCGAGGAGCACTGCCACTTCGTTAAAAAAGCCACCGACAGGTAGAGTAGGTGACGACCTAATTCCAGTTTCCTGAATTTTCTCAGATGATTTCAGCTGGATTCAAGCTTTTCTGGCAACACAAACTAGACTGTATAACCTTTACAATGGGGAAGGGATTAGTGCAATAAAAAACAAATGGTAACAGGATGCAAATTTAGGGAAAATAAGTGTTTTTGTGATTTTGTGTTCCACTGGACCTCAAAGAACCACAAAGATTAGGCTAAACGTGCCAACAACAAATTGTTTGAGTCATGTTGTCCTTTTGAAGTTTCCCATCATGTGACAGAGGTGTTTCAATCAGTGCTGTAAAGAAGACATAAAGATGGTCAATCCAATCAGAGGGCTCGATGCTCAGTGTTTTTAGTGCTTTACTACATAAGTGCATGTAAACAGCAAATGTTTGTTTCTCGTCTGTATCTTTCGAGGTCACGGTAACAGCTGTTGAACCGTCTGGAATTGTCGGCAGGTTCACTGGTATCATATCTATTTTTTAATTACCCCATTAAGTAGAGATAGAAAGTGTGAAAGCTCTAAAAATGGTCTATTTTTCCAACGGTCCTTGAACTGCTCATCTGTGATACACTTTTCTGTCATGGCTCAAAGTCACTTTACTCCATTTGTCTCATTTAAAAATTCGCTTAAAAAAATAGTTTGCTCTAACCGGATTCTGTAAAAAAAACAAAAAATTCTGAGCTTCTTAACGCAACTGAAAAGTTACCAGTGACTCAGCCAAGACCAGCAGTTACGCGGCAAAAATTCACAGACTTTTCATCTGAACTAGGCTGAACTGCAGGACACAAATTAAAAATGTAAGTAGTACCATATGTATAGTACATAGAGCAACTATTTTTTCCCCGGTATTAGTGACAAATGTGGGCGCTTGGAAAAATGTTGTACATGTTGATTCCAGGTTTTTTCAGTTTCTGTAATTGTGGTGGAACAGCAGCAAAGGGACAATCTGCTGTATTGTTTTACACCTATAATAAGAGCAGCTCAATAAAACATCACAGTCAAGCGGTTCTATTGCCTCAAATGTTGCTTTAAAAAACAACACCAAAAATCTATAGCATTCCTCCGAGCATCATTCCAGTGCAGAGTGCAGGCAGTCCAGTGCTGGGAGCTGAGTCTAACATCCGTATCAGCAGGGTCCATGCCAAGAACATCAGCTTATGGCTGACTGTAATATGATTAGAAGCACACAACATAAGTCACCGCCTTCCTGGGAGCATAACCATGACTCCCATGCTCATGGGCAGGATTATGCTAATGTGAGGAAATGTGTGTGTGTGTGTGTGTGTATCTGTGTGACAGAGAAGGAGGGAGAGGAAAAAATGCCTGCACCAGGATAAAATGCCACAAAACACTCATTTTCTGCATGTTTTTCTTGTCTGAACACACATCTTGTCTGAACACTATGGGTTTTTGTCACCCCCGTCCTCTATTGTCTTCTCACCTCTTTATCCCTTTCTCTTCTTCTTCTCTTGCTTTTCAGGTTTTTCCTTCCATATCAGGTGGCCGGGCCTCAGCATCTGCCCTGTTGGCACAAACCCGGTCTGTAGCTGCCAGCAGAGGCTCAGCAGCCCAGAGATGTCAAAAGAACCTCTTTCATCTAAACCTGCTTCATTCACCAACTCCACTTTTTCTGGGCTTTGGCACTTCATTCCGAGTCTTCTTTTGTGTGTGTGTGTGTGTGTGTGTGTGTGTGTGTGTGTGTGTGTATGCCTTTACGTATTTTCTATCAGTGCATTTTTCTCCATAGGGTGGTCCTCGGTTAAGTCATACACCTGTTGTTAGCTGAAGTGGAGCGCAGACGTCCTGTCTGGGTCGAACGAGACAGGTTCAGAGAGATTAGCTGTCGGGATGACAGAAACCAGCCTTTGTGGAAGCAGCATGAGCTGGAATGATTAGAATGATTATGAAACAACATAAAAGTTGTTGTTTTTTTTTAACTTGTTTTGCTGTTTGTCCTTAAGCTGGAGGTGTCAAAGGCCTGTAAAGAAATTTTTCATTGTGCCAGAGAAGGCATGCTCAATCTATAGGAGTCTCATGGAGGTCCAGATGTGAGATACTACAACAGTAAATGGTAACGTTTTCCCATTATTACTTGAAGAAGCCAAGTAAATAAATGCATAAATATCAGGAGAGAGATGCGACTTGATTCAACGTTTACTGGTGTGATCATAAAGTCAATGAGAAAGAGCGTTCAGAATCATTTCTGTACTCAGTGTTGGCAGAGATTTTCACTCTGCAAGTGCCTTTTAATTTCCTGATTTATAACATAATTCAAAGCGGAGAGACACTGCAACAACACAAAGACGCAACTCAAGGACCCTGTAATTACACAGGATTAGTTGTAGGTTTGTCTGAGCCATTAGGACTCCTCAACTGGGCCAATATTTACATAAATCAATAATCATGTAGGATAAAAATGCTGAACACTTAATGACTTACTTCCATTGTCGCAGATTAGTGGTACTCAAGGACATCTCTGCTGTTTGAGGTCACAAGGACTTGTAGATAAAGCCAACCTTTGGGTCCAACCCCCCCCCCCTCCCAAACACCCAACCATGGCCCTGAACAGCTGCTTCCATTCACACACCTACCTCCTGGTCTTGGGAGTCAGAAATCATCATCTAAAAACAAAGTGTCTTTAAATACACAACGTGACACAAAAAGACTAACCTCGGGAGCCGGATAACTCAAAATCTAACCACCCAAAGACGTCAAACCAAGGGGTCAGCGAGGCCAAGCCCCAACACTGGCACTCGGTGTCTGGGGACATTTATGACGTCTGGGTCCCTGAACAGAGGTGGCTGCCATGACTTACAGCACTAATCTGAGGGGTTATTCAACCCCTTGCAGCTTACAACCGTACAGGCTTTGATGTCGTATATTGTTATGGCATCTGACCGCATTCCATGGCTCGGAGACGTGATTGGATTTTGTTGTCCGCTGCACATCTGTGTGTTTGCCAGGCAGGATTAATGGCCTGTTGACCGCAGTTCAGTCGGGGTGTTTGCTATTTCCGACCCCAGCGGATTTCACATCGTAAGAATCTCTGTCAATAGCTGTAATCTATACTTACTTTTTTTCTTTTTTTTCCCCAGTCTGGACTTCTACAGATCAAATGCCACCACAGACGTGAAGGCAGGTGTGTAAAGTTCACACAGTGACAAAGTGTGAGAGACATCGTCGCATGTCGCAGGTAGCGGGGCGCCGTCATCGTGTGTTCAATGTCAGCTCCGTCGCGTAATGCTTCAGCTGTCGTGACGTTGCTGGGTGTTTCCAGCAGTGTCTCGACAAGATTTTTCATTCCGCCGCTGTGCCGTGGCTGCTCTCCGGCTGGCGGCACAGAAACATGGGAGCTCATTTCCATACAGCTCCCCGAGGAATTGTAATTAAATTTCATAATTACTTTGGGGATCTCAACCCTGCCGCTTTGGCCAAAACGATGGGAAACTAGGCTAGAATGTGTGTGTGTGTGTGTGTGTGTGTGTGTTCATGTGTCAGAGCATGATAAAAACCTTCTTTACATTATTTTTTCAACCACCATTTTTTTGCCTTTTCCATTTTTTCCCCCTCTCTCCGGCCCATAAAGCCATTGACCTTGGGGAGTTCCACTACTTTACCATATCCCTGGTGTTTCATTGCTTCCCATTGTGCATACACTCTGCAGGTCAAAGGTCATGACAGGAGGTCACGGCGCAGTGAAAGTGTCCAGACAGCTCACTCTAACGCTTTTTATTGGGGGATCCTTGAGTCTTTAACGGGGGCCTGATGTCTGAAAACGATACGTATCATTTTGGGATCAAATGGTTTTATTGCCATTACAGCTCCAGGAAATTACCACCCACTTCCAGGACATAAAAATGATATACGAACGGTGGCAACTTAAAACTACGTAAAATGAAGCACAAGAAATAAAATAACACTCTCTCCATATTACCAGTCCTAGAGGTGTGCTTAAGCCTCAAAACTGCTCAGCGGTGCCGTTCAGTGACCTACAGTAAAAACGTCCTTTCACTAAAATAAGAGCATGTGTCGTCTGCAAAAAAAAAAAAAAAACGCTCCCCGGGACATAAAGATATTGTATTGTTGCAGATGGGATTTGCCGTTGGATTAAGATTGTGTAAATTACTAACCAGCCTGAATCCCTAGTTGATGTGCAGCTGGTGGTGCAGAGGTGCCAAGCGAGAGGAAGGGGAAGCGCTGGCACAGTTGGGGCTCCGCTAGATTTCCCTGTATTGAAGTAGAAAGCAACAGGGAAGTGATATAATCCGCCGCTGGACACTGGCCAACATCTTCCATCCTGTGTACTGTATACCACCTCCGACACCTTTGTGTGGCGTTTTCTGTGTGTGTGTGTGTGTGTGTGTGTGTGTGTGTGTCTTCCTCTGTAATAAGTGCAGGGGGATCATGGGGTTATATAAGAGAGATGAGGAATCATTCTGGGGATGCTGGGCAACACTGTGTAGAGGGGGGTAACCTCAAGGGATTGGGCTGCATTCCAGCACTTTTTCCTCCCCCTTAGTCCCCCCAACACACAGACACAAATACACAGACACACACACACACACACACACACACTCCTTCGGGGCCAGCACGCGACAGGTGCTGACTTAAGAGCCCCCTCTCTTTCCTCCTCACACGTCCACTTATGCCCTCTTTACGTCCATTACAGCATCCTCTCCAAACACACAGCATTAATACACATACCTCTGCATGAAGGTTGTTTTAGTGGCACAACACACGCACACACACACACACACAACCCCATCACCTGTGTGTTTATTAATGCTGTCAGGATGATGTGCTCTGCGTTGCGTATCAATTTTGCCAAACAAAACACTACATTTCATGCTCCCTATGTGCCTCATAGTTGTCTCCATCTTTACTTTCCTCCTCTCTTATTTCCTTCCTATTGTCTTCTCACCTCATTTTTCTTTCTGTCAGCCACTTGTCTGTGTTTTTTTATATTTGTCTTTTTCTTTGTCTTTCTTCCCAGTGCCTTTTCCTTAAATCCTCTCCCTAAACCCCTGAAGGTCCCAGAGCATCCTATTGTGTCTCTCTCCATCTTTCTCACTTACTTCATCATTCTATACATTACCACCTCCTCCTCCACCTCCTCCTCTCTGCATTACATTCTCTCTCTCTCTCTCTCTCTCTCTCTCCTTTTTCTTTGTCCTTTTTTTCCCGCAGTCTCTCTCCTCTTCCCCTCCCTCACTCTCTGTCTCCTTCTCCCTCTTCCTCCCTTGTGTCTATTGGTGTTAGCCAGTGCCAGACTGTTGTAGAGAGAGAGAAAGGGAGAGAGAGCATTGCAGACTGCAGGCGGTTGGTGTTCCTGCCAGCCGTTAGACACACACACTGAGTCAACGAGGACAATGTGTCTGGAGCTGAGAGGAGGGGAATTAAAAAAAAATGAAAGGAGAAAAAAAAAGCACTACGCTGCCACCCTGAGGCGACTGGGGGTATAGCTGCAGCGAGGGTCATCGAGGGGAGACAGAGAGGATGATGAAATACTGGCAGCTTTTCAGTAACGGCTGAGCCCAGCCAGGGACGGGTGGGCGGGGTGAGCTGCTGTGAGCTCACTGCTGTTGCCGCTACTGCTGCTGCTACTAGCTCACGGCAGCTATTATGCAAGAGAAAAGAAGGGGAAGGGGAGGGAGAGAGGAGCGATATGAACAACAGGAGGTTCAGTGAGGATAGTGTGCAGATGATGTACAGAATGTCATCAGTGTTTGCACCTTAAATCCCTCCAACATCTATGTGCAGCCTCGATTTTCCTCTGCTCTTTTGTCTGCAAAACTGGTGACTCCTTTCTTTACATGGCATTCCAAAGAGCTTTTTTTTCCCTTTCTTTCTGCCCCGAACAGTAATCATCACAAAGACAAATAGTGATGTCCTTCGGCGCAGCAGGGACCTTTAGCAGATAAATGGCTTTAATTAATCTCGTTGAACGTAGCTCCCAGATATGTTATTCGATGAAATACGATGAGAACATCCTTAGTTAAATAGATATGCAAATAGTCAACTGCGAGGCAAATCCATTCAAATTTGTATTGTTTCCTCACACAGTTCAAAGGGGGACAATTTATCGCGTGCAAAGCGACACTTAGGGAAACACAAGGTGACCCAGACTTGGTGGCTCACATGTTCCTTTTTTTTTTAAAGGCGGCACTGAAGAGGCAGGATCACCGCGTTTCCTCGTTGCAGCTTCCCACTCAATATCCATTTTTAAAGGAGTGATGGAGACGATGAGAGTGACAGTCAAGGACGAGCCAACACTCCGAGTTTGGTGTTACACAACTCTGAAGGAAAACACTGATGGAGGCTGAATGTCGCGGTCGAAGGGTTCATGGGGGACGACCTCGTGCTCCGTGACAGTTGGCTCTTTCTCAGACACGCGAGAACATGAATGAAGTCTTGGTTAGGCAGTGATCTTCAGACTTCAAAGGGAGGGCGTTTTTATTCATGAAAAATAACATTTGTGATCTCCATCAAGTGAATTGCAGTTTCAATTTTGAAAGTGATGCGAGGAGAAATTATTTGTCCTGACCCTGGAGCGCCTGCACTCGAGTCTCCTTTGTTTGTGCTTACTCTTCATTTCTATTTCACTCCACTTTGCTCGACACTACACCCCCTCCTGCATACACCTGCTTAGACGCTGAATGCTGAGGTGACCTTCAGGAAACACAAAGTGGCACACATGCATATATGAATATCTATGTGTTTCTTTCAGTGTTTATACACAGAGAGAAATGACTGAGACTTTCTAGACTTTTGTTGTAAAATAACAATTTTACTCCTTTGACGCAAAAAATTAGCTCTTCGAGAATCTGCGTCTTTATTTTCAGCTTTCAAACTGCATTACTTCTCACACAGGTGTCACATCGGCTTTGCGTTTGTTTTCGTCAGCACCTTCTCAGAGCCCTGTCCATCTGATCAGCACACAGCCCATGAGGAGCATGGGAAAACCGGTGATGAATATGAACCTCAAAGCAACCATCAATTAAAAGACAATCAAGGAGCGCGAGGACAAAAGGGTAAAAACAAAAAAAGAGAAACATTTTTCTTTTCACAGCCATCTAAGAAGACGGTTTAGATGTGTAAAATTTCGTGGAATTGAGGCTGACAGGCCTCTCTGAGCCCAGTGGGGTTCTTATAATTTGTTGGGGGAGTCAAGGAGGGAGAGAGCCAAAGAACAATGGCATTGTCCCTGTTGCACTGGAAGACCAGGCTGCCGCCACTGCCTGCAGATTGTTAGTAGTAATTTGCTTTATGTTGAGTAGAAGCAGGATTAAGGGTGAAGTGAGGCGTGCGCTAATTCCTCTGCAGGGATCACATGCTCTTATCAGTCTCCAATCACAACTCCATCAGCGGGGGTTACATAACCCTCATAGACTGTCACGGCGACCACCCAGGGCCGGTTTGCACCTCTGCCAAGTTGGTGAGATTACAAGCAACTGGCATCATGTATGATAATCTGCTAGACGCAACGCAGGATCAATAAGCTGGGGAGGAGCAGACAGGGTCAAACTTATTCCTGCTGCAATGCTCAAATTACTTATTCGTCTTTACCGCAGCGACAAGACTAGAAGCATTGATTACTACGGGCTGTGATCAATAGCAGACAAACAACTGTCTCAGCATGGTGTGTGTGAAGCAAAACCTTAATCCAGCGTTTGGTTAAGAGGAGCGCACATACATGGAAAATTAATTCACACACAAGATCAATAAGTGACGGTTTGTCCACATGTGTCCAGTTAACTGACGCTCTCCAGCTTCATTCGGTATGACAGGAGTAATGACAGCGGCAAGGGAAAAGGAGAGCAAGAGACGGAGGGAGCAAGCGAAATAAAAATTAGACACAGCTAATGCAGCAGGACAGTAGCTTTGTACTAGTCATTGTGCGGTCCACTGTGAGATGGCTTCCCTCAGGCCTCTGTGCCATTCGTTGGCGGTAATTTGCCGTTGTCACATTCGGTTCATATCAAGATTGTTCTACAGGCCACATCATACGAAAAGACTTCTACAGTTTCACTATGCTTTCCCGTGGCTCCTGGTCAGAGGCCCAGCGGAGGGGCCCAAGATGAGGGTGACAGCTCAGGGAGTGCGGCTCGGTGGGGTCCGAGAGCCCCCCGAAAAAGGTTCTCAAGCCAGGGCCCCTGTTGGTACAGACAGCTGTGAGGGGGCCTGGGGACAAGAGGGGAAGGGCCGGCGGAGAGGAAGCGCATTTTTCGTTGAAGGGTGCATTGTCACCACCCATCATCTCTCATTGCCCCGTTGAGAGTTGAGGGGCTCGACTCACATTTTTCTTTTCAATTGCTTTCCTCCCGTCTCCTATATCAGAGGAAAACTTCACCGATGCATGTGTTGTGAAAGTACCCGAAGCACATGGCCACTCGCACACAGAGACTCTCATCAGCTGCATCTATTAGGTTCAAATTTGAGGAATCTCTTAGGAATTTTCCTCTAAACACTTCAGACTAATATTGCAGGCCAGACACATTTACACTCAGCTGTCCCGCATCCCGCCCCGCTTTGATCTTCCATTTTCTCCTCTGCCGTGATTGATATTTACATTACATTACCGGCGGAACACACACGCATGAGGGCCCGTATGCGCATATACACGCAGCCCATCGCAGAGTGGTACTGACACCTCCCAGAGGGGTCGTAGCAGCGGAAGACATCCTGCACATCAGACTGCGGGGTCACCGTTATTAGTGCTCTATATGGCGAAGAGCAGGACTCAATCACTCACTGCTCTGAGACACAGGAAGAAGAGAAGGAGAAGTGTGTGTGTGTTTGTGTGTGTGTGTGTGTGTGTGTGTGTGTGTGTGTGTGTGTGTGCTTGCGTGCGTGTGCGTGTGTGCGCGCAAACGTGTAAAGGGATTAAGGGACTAAGGTGGAGGTCGGGAGGGGAGTAGAAAGAGATGGAGATGAGAGAAATACAAACAAAAGGGGGGAAAGAAGAGGCAAAAATGGGGCAACAAAGAGAGGTGAGTTGCATGAAAAAAGAGAGTTCGAACAGAAAGCAAAACACAGACAAAGAGGAGATGATCCACTACCTATGCAGACTACAGCAGCAAAATCCGTCTGGACTCCCCCTCCCCAACAGCTATTACAGTAATGAGTGCAACCGCCAGAGTGACGTCACCTATCTATAGCATTAGTGCATGCACTGATGTATGGGACAAAGAGGGAGATAAAACTGAGGGAAAAAAGAGGGAGGGAGGCAGAGACAGAGGGTGAGGAGAGTAGTAGGATGTAGTAGTGTGGGTGAGGAGGGGGGAGGGCAGGAGGAAGGGCAGCGCACGTGAATGAGAAACAGAAAGAGTTAAAGACAAAGGAAACAGCGATGGGAAAACAACTCATGCAGGCTCCTCCCCCTCTGGCCTCGCCTGCTTTGTTATGTCTGCAGGTGGAAAAATCATCTTGAACACATATTAGATAACAGCGACTCTACCCCTCTCCTCCCCTCTCCTCCCCCCCTCCCTCATCACACACATTCTATTCCCCCCCCTCCACAGTTCATTTCACAAAAACAATAAAACACTTATTGCACACATATGCAAGTCGGTGGCTCCTCCAGCAGACATGATTAGGATAATGAAGGCAGCAACAAAAGGAGACCACCAATTATCTCGCTCTTCAATCCTAATTTGCCCGAGATCAGTATCGCTCTCTAATGCGGCACACAAAGCGTCTAAAGCGGCGCGCACGGGTTTGAATGGCATCTTGCACTTGTGGGACCTTTCGCTGAAATTATGTGACAGCCTGGCTTATCGTGTATTCATGTATGGAAAGTCAGCGAGACACTGTTGTGCACATTCCCACAGTTCTGTGTGCAGCAACACCTGGGAGCTGCCCAGTATGACCAGCTCTCATTTACTGGCCACTGAGCAACTCCAAACAGCTGGTGGTTAAGTGACTTGCTGAAGGGCACCTTGATGGTACACTGCTAAGAAATCGCCTTGTATAAACAAGCAAAATAATGTGTAGCGTTGAGAAGATATAGATGCAGACTGTAGAATAAAAAACAAGCCACTGGGATTCTATTAAGTTTAACATGACCTGTAAAAAAGGCCTAATATAGTATATAAGTATTTTATTATAAAGGGACTAAATTATTATCATTGCCTCAGTTAAAGAGTTACTAGCAATGTGAATTACTGAAACACAACCAAATTAATTATTTGTAGAACTGATGATGAGGACATTTATGATATAACACACAGTATGAATAATACACACCCATCCATTAAATCCTATTCACTGTTCTCTTCATAGATTTGTGGTTTTTGAATGAAAACCAAACCCCACAGCGATTTCTGGGCTTTTTTTTCTTTTTTTTTTGCTCCTGTCACATTTTTACTCAAAGTGGGCTCATTTGTCTCTGGAATAGAAAGTCCTGCACCTCTATGGAAACAACACAACCATGGCTACAAGTGCAGAGAACTCAAAAATACCTTCTGTGCAGTATGACAGCTTCAAAGCCATTAATTGTAAAAACAACAAAAAAACAACACAACAACAGCAAAATATAAGTTTCATTTCTTTCTTTGATTATTTATTTTACAAAAATGTTAAAAAACCTGGAATCCAAATGTGCAATTTTTGCCCACACATGTTACCAATACCGAAAAATAAAATGGCGACTGTACATGTGATAGATACTTCATTACTTAAATCTCTAATTCATTGCCATACTTGTCTCCTGTCTGCTTTGTGTACACACAGCCTGCAGTTCAACCAAGGTGCTCACAGGTCACAGCTAAATCACTAATGGCTTTTGTAGAGTCTGGTTATTTCAAACAATTTAAATTTTGCAAAATGTTTAAATGACACACAAAGAAAAAAACAGTTTTGATTAAATATCACTATTTTAAGCCCAGATTTAGTTAGGTTTACCGTCTGAATGGCACATCACAGATGAATAGTTAGAGGACTGACAAAAAGTTGAGAATCCAATGATTCTTTCTGTGATTACTGTTTGTGGCTCTGATGAATGGTGTCATTTTGGTGATTAAAAAAATGCCACTGGTAGTTTTGGGGGGTTTAGAAGGTAATATGCTAAATATGCCCAACAAGATTCATCTTAGACAAGAGGAAATAAGATTGAATCATCCTAAAATAAGATATACCTTTGCTAAAGTGCCTTTTTACAGCGGATACTGTGTCTAAGTACTCAAATAACAATAATCTTTAGTATATCGTTTTGTGATTGTTTTTCACTCAGCAGAATTAGTCTTGAATAAAGACTTGCAAACAAACTGTAAGATTCTGACATACCAAAATGGAATTTTTTCACTCATAAACATGTCCACAAATACGAGTTATGATCAATGTCTGTGTTGCTGCTGAAGAACAAGCTACTTGGCTAAAGTATATCACTGATGTTTCCAGAGCACAAAGACAGAGAAGCTCTTTATTTTGGGCAGGCATGGCAGGGGGCGACCTGAGGAGCCATGAAACAGGGGGCCTCTTGAGCGCGACCACCCCAAAGACGGCCCGCTGCCGATGCTGACACTGTGAGAGCTGCACAGGAATTTACCGTGACAGCGGAAACAGCCTCTCCTCAGGTGGACGTTCATAAAGACAGAACCAGGACACACTCACACACATACGCAGACCTTGGCAGTGAACCCTGCCAAAGCTCACCTCCCTGTAACCTTGATGGTGGGATTCTAGGAAAATGTAAGCCTTTCCTCACCTTTTGATCCTCAAAATGTTCTCAGCCTCCCATGTACAGGGCCGCCCTGTCAGCACAGTGTCAGATTAACACTCATATTATCATATTTCTCAAAGGGTAAACATGCCCGCTAAGTATTAAAGCCTAACCCCGCTCTCCTGCAACTTTCAACATCTAAACAAGACATTTCTGCACTGAGTTATATGTTTATGTATGAGTGCAACTAGTTGGTTCCTAGAAGCCCTGTTTCCCGGGGGCATAATTAGTGGGGGAAAAACACTTCCTGTTTCAAGAACAAGTATTTCAAAAGAAGTGGTATTCTGAGGGCTTGGTACAGTCCAAGACGGAGTTGTTTACATCATGTACCATCACTCTCTGAGGTCCAAAAAGGCATCATGAGGCAAAAATGACAAAAATGGAGGCTTTGTAATATCCAGTTCCTGCAGCAGCATTAGGGCCCCTTCAGCAGACTAAAGCCTACCTGGTTGTGTTTTAGCAGCAACTCTGATCTACTGTACCTAAGGGCAGGACCACTCCTTGGTTCCGATCCAGATCAATCAGAAAGGTATGCCTGTGAAGAAAGCCTGAACTCTGGCGACCCGACAGCAACAGGATAAAACAACATGCATCCTGGCTCTACTTTCAGGTATTTCCGCAGTGCACCTTGGGCCTATTTTACAGTGAACCCGCATATCGGCTTTCAGACTGAAAGTAAGTGAATTTGCGTGCGCAAGATCACATGCCTGTCTGCGTGCGGCCCACTTATGCACGACCGGCACGTACACACGTATGTCGCTTAACATGTGTTTCTGATGAGTCAATATAGATCTGCATTTCAAATAAAGATAATGGGAAGCAGAGCGGGGAGTGAATGAAAGGGAGAGGGGGTGAGAGGGTGGAGTATGGTATCTATAGGTGGGGAAGGCGGGGGGGACACATTCCTGAGGCCTGATGTAGGAGGTAAATTAAAAATATCCCCGGCTGCTTGGAGGGGGTCCAGGGCGGCTGACACACACCGCTCAGTCAGGGAGCTTGCTGCTGATCCAGTAAGCACTTACTCACAGCCAATTATGCTTCCTGTGATGTGTGTTCAGTCCCCCCCATACACACCCACGCTGCCACCCCGCCTCCCTACCTTTACCCCTCCAGCAACACCAGTCACAGAGAGAAAGCTGTCAAAGAGCCGGGATCAAACCTCCAATCAAACACTGGCTGTCACACGCCCAGGTGATGATTAATGGCTTATATTCTCTGACCCAGAGAAGAAAGGAGAACAGAGAGCGAGCTACAGATGGGAGTTTTCAACTCATTACAAAGCGCAGTAACATGTGTCGAGAAGACCAGGCGTCCTTCCCCCGTGTTCGTACAGCTAAGTAACTGGCACTGGTACGCAATTACAGTGCAGAGAGATGAAAGTTCACTCCATTTAGAGAGCCGAGGCTGTCAAGGTTTTCTTCGCTTCCAGGCAAATTAACAAATTAGATACGAGGGGTTCGCCGCTCACCTGTGTTTCACTTTCTCCAGGAAAGACCAGAGGTTCTCACTCCTGTTCTCACACACACACACTCACAGTTAAAGGGTCTTGCCACTGGCGTCCAGCCGTGTTCTGCGGTGGAAACCAAACACTGGCCTGTTTTGACTGGACGTGATCCTTGTTTCCGGGCAGATCGCTGCCAGAGGCGGATTGATGGCTCTCACCCAGAGGAGGACGTTTACAGGAAAATCCTCCTGGCTGGAATTCTCTCTCTTTTTTATATTGGATTTGAAACACAGGGTCACAGTCACGGCTTGGCCGAGCCAAAGTGTTCCCCAAGTGATAATGAAGGGAATGTGGCTGTGCATATCATCATACGGACACTTTGTACTTCTGGGGGTAATGCGACTTCTAGCCTCTACCTCTAACCCTAACCATCACAACTACATGCCGAACCTTAACTCTCAATCTCACCTCGACCTGCAAATAATCTTAACCCTCTGAAACCCAGAGGTGTTTTTTTATTTGCTCCTGTAACATTTTTACTCGCTGTGGGCTCATTTTTCATTTTGCACTATAAAATCAGCACCTCCATGCAAACAGCACATCCATAGCTACTATAACTCAAAAATGTCTTTTTTGCAACATAATAAAATTCTAATACCATAAATAATAAAAAGCAACACATAGTTTAATTTTTTTATTATTTGTTTGACAAAACTTTTAAAAACCTGAAATCAACACGTAAGTGTCCACAGGTGTTACCAATACTGGAAAACTTACATTTTTAATTTGTGTCCATACCAGTGTCCTATCTGCAGTGCGTAAACACAACCTGCAGTTCAGCCCAGTTCAGCTGAAAAGTCCCTAAATTTTTGTCACCTCACTGTTGAACACTGCTGAGTCACAAAATGGCTTCATGGTTGCAGCAAGAAACGCCAATTGTTCTGTTTTTTTACAGAAAATTGTGAGGGCAAATAAATTTAAATGAGACACATGGAAAAAAGTGATTTATGTGAAACATCTTGATTTTAAGCTTCCTCAAAATGAGTAGTTCAATGACAGAAAATTGAACACATCATTTTTTTCTATTTTTATAGTTTCTGGCTGACAAATCATGCAATTTTGGTGATTTTTAAAGAGGTACTACGCCATTTAAACCCACTGGTGGATGTCAGGGTTAATTCAGGTCTAGTACACTTTCAGTCTGGTTTTATTAGTTCTGGTCATTCTGTCTGCTGGTTGTGAGGACACTATATTTCTCAAAGAAACTGCTTGACCTCAGTAACATCACTATAATAAAGTCCACAGATTTTCCTGCAATAAAGATTTTTTTTCTGTCCCTCAAACGGTCTTTAGCCAGCACCAAAATGATAAGAATTGAGAGTAAAAACTGTTCTGTTATTAGGATTTCATTTAATCAAGTATAATAGACATTTTTGGTTATCAAATGTTCAGAATTAACTGGAAATGCACAGATTTCTGAGAATTAAGGTAACACAGACTTATTGCCTTTACTGTACAACAGACCTTCACAGATCATGCTCACTTTGATGCACAGTTACTCCCCAAAGGCCCACTTTGAACAAAGAAAACCCCTCAAGTCTAATGGGTTTAAGAAACATAAGTGGTCAGATGATTGTGCAGATTGTAAACAGGCCAACGAACAGTTAAGTCGTGGAGTCAAAACCACTTTATTCGTTGGTAAAAAAAAAAACAAAGTATGGTGGGTCAAAGTTGAAGCATTGAACTATAATGGATGTGTACAACAGGCAGACCGTTGTAACCTGAGGGGTCCGTTTAGAACCTCTATGATCACATGGGATTTCACTTTTGTTGCACCATTTCACTTATTTTTTGCAGTGTCACTGCATTCCCTAATATCAGAAGTACATTAACATCATTACAAATGTAAATGATGGTTAAAACTCAAGATCTGAACCTAAAACTGCTCAAAAGAGGCGCAACTGCAAACAAACACACTGACACTGTACAAACTCACATATACACACATTTAAGAAACTATTTGTGCACACTATCCCACTCCCTGTCTATCCAGCTTAAACATGTTTACACACATGCACGCTCACAAAAATGTACAGAACGGGCCCTGCGTATGCACAAGAGACCCGCAAGCAAACATTATTTACAGTGTGTGTTACAGTGCGCCTCCTCGGTAAACTTCTTGCGTACCACTTATGATGCACACACACTAGTTGAAGCCATATGAAGGATAAAGCTCCTCTGACACATTGCTTCTCGGCAGCAGGAGGACAGACCAGTTGCTTCCGCAGCCGATCGATAGGACAGAAAGGCGAGATTAAAGCAGCGCAGGGAGAAAAAGGAAGATAAGGAAAGACAAGAAGAAGATGGGAAGAGGCGGGGCAGGATGTGGAGACAGAAAGAGTAGACATACATGTTTATATTTGCGCGTGATTAATTTTAACTCTGCTGTTGTTTCAGTTGTGTATCCATTGTTGTAAAATTTATCATGCCCATCTCTTGTTAATTAATGTTAAAGCTTCTGTTTGTGTTGCGACAGGTAGAGGACAAGAGACGCACAGCTAATACAAAAAATGAAACAAAAGAAAAGGTGGAAAAGGGAAAGAAACGGGTAAAGAAAGAAAGGAAGAGTCACGGGGGAAGAAGGGGGAGAGAGACGGGGAGTGGTGACAGTGATAGAGAACTAGCGGACTCCTGGGACAGCAGCAGAGGCGAGTCCATCGATCCAGGACAGTGAGCTGGCTCACATTTCACCTCCTCAGCAGTAACGTCGACGCTTTGCCATGGAACTGAGCCCTATATCCCGTCTGGACAGGGTCACCTCCACTCTATATGTGTCTGTCCATGTGTGTGTGTTGGTGCATGAATGTATAAGTGTGGAGAGAGACAGAAAAAAAACACAAAAAATGGCTTGTGTTGTTCCTACAATGACTACAAATCAAATGGTCTGGAGATCATTCAAATTGCATATATACATACATAAAATAGATTTTGATATCCATTAATAAAACAAGGACAAGTACAGCTAGATTTTGAACTATTTTCAGTCAACACAGTTCGGTCCCAGCCAACAAACACTGAGAGCAGTCTCTTTTTACTGCACTACTGCACCACCACATGGCATCCAAACGCTTTGTCCAATTTGGATCGTGCCCCGAGTCACATGCCGTCCCCATCAGAGGCAACTGATAGCCTGAATGAATCGCATCCACGCATAAGTGGTGGGCTGTGAGAGAGGGAGGGGGGCAGCTCTCAAAGCCATCCTCTGTCATCCGAGAGGGCCGAGCCATGTGACAGACGACCGAGCATGTGGCATCTCCCCGACCCCTGACCCGGAAACCTTTCCCCTATGTGCCCCTGCTGTGGCTAACGGATGGCCCAGAACCTCACTGACCGCTAGCCACTGGGACTCTTTTGTGCCAGTGGTCAATCACATCAGAAAAGGTCACGCAGGGGTCAGATCCCAAACAGGTGAACTTTGACTCTCCGGTGCGGGCTCTAGGTTGTGGTATTTGGGTAGGGTGTGTAGGAGAGCTGATAAGATTGAGACTCGCCGACAGATGACAGATAAGGCATCGGCAATGAATGTATTTATGAAAACAGACCACACAAGACAAGATAAAAGTACAGAGCAAAGAGAAAACTAACCTACGGCCCTTATCAAGCTTTTGCCACCTCATATCCCTTTCATGTATTGTTAAGTGAATTTATGAGAGGCTACATACTTGCATTCAACAGTTTAACCTCTAAAGGTCAGTGATTAAACTCCAAGACAAACTCTTTACAATAATCTTTGGATTTCTCAAAGATCCCTGACACATCCAGCAGACACAAGACAGCACAGGCATCCAACTGAGGGTGTTTTTATTGCTAAATTTTACATTTAAGCCTAGATTCAGAAGCATTTTGGTCCTTGTTTGATCTAACAACTCTTGGGTTCTTAATCCAGGAGAGATGTTTGGCTTTAATCATCAACTACATGTTTATTTTGGCTCCCATTTCCAACTGGGCAGTTAGTGTTTATTTGTTTCCTGTATTGAACTACTAAAAGTTGGGTTTACGATTTGCAGTGTGACTTCAAGTACTAGATGTCCTTTGCAAGATTTCTGTAGAGAAACATTGAGTTCAAGTTAAATTACAGACTCGGATAACATAAAATGCTATTTGATATCTGTTTCAAAGTTATACCGATCAGCCACAACATCATGACCACTGACAGGTGAAGTGAATAACATTGATCATATTGCTGCTATGTGGTGTTCTGATGGAAAACCTTGGATTTTGACATTCGTGTTGATGAGACTTAGACACCGAATAAACATTGTCCCACAACAAGCACACTCGCTCATGGAAATGGAAATCCCAAATGTCACTGGACTACCCCCACAGGAAAATGCACCCCACCACATGGAAAAAACATCAAACAATCAGGAACATGTTGAGGAACATGACAATGGCCCAACATGTTGATTAGACCTCCAAAATTCCTACACCCTATTGTGATCAAGCATCAACAGGATGCAGTGGAACAAGTTGGATTGATTAATTGGTACAACATGACCTGCACATGGACAAGCAGCATAAAAACTGATGGATGGATAGAAATCAATTTTCCATAAAGGTCAGAGCTCTGGAAGAAAAGGACTGGATTAGTTAACATCACTGCCTATGGCGTTGTCAGCAATAAAAATTTAACACTTTTGACATTTGCAAACTAGATTTAAGACTTTTGATGGCCTTAACTAAGAAACCTGACATTAACATCGATACTTTAAAGCCAGAATATTCAATCAAAGTTATATCTTAAATACTGCTCAATTGACCTTTACCACAAGTGGCTGTGTAACAAGTTAAACAAACTGAACCTGTCTGTCTTTACAATCCCTCTTACCATTGATTAAAGCCCTGAAAACGCAGCTCCTAGCTATCAAAACTGCATAGCTAGAAGTTTAGCAGATATATGAAATCCTCACCTCTCCTCCGCTGCTCAAGCACACCAGCTCACCTATAACTTTGTGCAAAGGCAAGTTGTAATACTGGAGTAATTCAGTCATTCAGTG
Organism: Dascyllus trimaculatus; assembly: GCA_024666655.1. Lineage (NCBI taxonomy): Eukaryota > Metazoa > Chordata > Actinopteri > Pomacentridae > Dascyllus > Dascyllus trimaculatus. Next base: position 14,551,512 of record CM045455.1, on the reverse strand, counting down.
CTCAAACCTGAAACTGATTCTCAAGAGGAGGAATGATACAAAAATCTCAACCCCTCGAGCGGACAGGATTGGTTTTTTAGGTTTGTTATTTATAAAAGCCCTGGAAGTCTGATTCCGTGTTTTTCCGACTGCATTCGGCACACTGCAGCTCCAAAGAAGGCTCAGCAGTGGTACTGACTGCTTATTTTACTCAAGATGTGTCTTACAGCTTACAAAAAACACACTGCAGCGATATTTACTAGGAAAAAAACTGTGAGTTGAGAGGGAGTCTTTGAAGAACAACAAGCCCAAATGAGGTTCTACTGAGACCAGTAGCATTTAAGTGGTTGTAAACAAGTTACCCATATTAATTCTCCGCTCAGTCTGCCATGAGGTTAGAGAAAATCTACAAATTCCCTGCCCAAACCTTTCAGATCATTCCAGGAGCAGCCTGAGGGCCAGCTAAGGACTCTTTTCTGGACCTGACCCAAAATCTTTTCAGCACCAGTTGGGTTTATACCCCACCTGACAAACATGACCACCCAGCAGGCCGGCGACACTTACAGTGAGCCGTTTCAGCCCATTAGCCGGCATCAGATCCTCAAGCTGCGGCACCTCGTGAGCAACATGAACAAGCGGGCCCAGGATTTAACTGAACCCCGACGCCGCCACCATCAGCACCTCCTCCACCACTGCCGGAACAATAAAAGCTTGGTGCTGTCACAGGAAAGGGGAAATATGGTTCCCCACAGGTATTGCTGTTACTATTTCACATAACATCACACCCAAAATCAAGGCTGATGAAATGACAAAGGGAAATTGTGGCTAACGGTTCACATCCTCTACATGAGAGGCTATATGTTTGTAAAGAAAGAGCATGTGAGAGGGGAAAAAAACCCAGATGTCCCAGCAGGAAGAGACAAATTTAGAGCTCATCCCGTGTATTTTCAGATATGACTCATCCATTGATTTATAATAAATGGAAAAAACAAATGATTCTTAAATAGATTCAAAGACATCTTAACAAAAAAAATATCTTTTAACCACATCTTGGGCAGCACTTTAGAGGGTTTCATAGCTTTAATTTCCTTCTTGCCACAGCTTGAACTCCTGAACCCACAGTGATCCATAGTTAGGGTTAAAAACCACAGAGGGCTTGTCACACATGTGCCCCTGAACTCACAGTCCTCTTGTCCCAGGTTGGCTCTGGAGCTCTGGGGACACATCCTCAACATTGCTAAACCAACATCTCACGGGTCTCGGGTCAGAAATTAAACACAAGAGAAGAGAGGGGCTACAGTATGATTCGGAGCCTGTGGCAGACGGGAAGTTTATTTTTGTTCAGAGCCGCACGACTCGTACAATCAAAACATCCACGTACAGAGCCACACACGCGCACTTTCAAACAAAAGCACATACATTAGTGATTAACGCGGAAATTCCTCTTTCAGTCACACCAGCATCTTGTATTATTCCTTGAATCATGTTTGTTTTTACAAAAAAACTATCACTGTGATGATCTGTACTAGGGATAGACCGATATGAGTTTTTCAGGGCCAATACCAATGTCGATTATTGGTAATCGAGAATAGCTGATATTTTGAGCCAATATACATTTAATGTGATGTTAAACAGCATATGATAGCAGAGAACCCGTCATTCACAACTAGGCTACTTCATTAATAAGGGTGACTACACCGATCAGCCACAACATTCAAACCACAGACAGGTGAAGCAAATAAAATTGATCATATTGCTACTATGTGCTGTTCTGATGGAAAACCTTGGATTTTGACATCCGTGTAGATGAGACTTAGACATTCAAATAAACACTGTCCCACAACAACACACTCCCTCATGCAAATGGAAATCCCAAATGTCACTGGCCTACCCCTGCAGGAAAATGTGGGGAAAAAACATCAAACAATCAGGAACATGTCGAGGAACAAGACACAACATGTTGATTTGACCTCCAAACGTCCTACACCCCATTGTGGTCAAGCATCAACAGGATGCAGTGGAACAAGTTTGATTGACAGAGGCCCCACTGCACAAACCAGAGTACCCAAAGGATCCACAGCCAACGTCCTGGTTTCAGACCCTATAGGACACCCTGAGAGGTCCTCTTGTCCATGCCCAATGGTTAAAAGCATTTTAGACCACATAAGGGGACCAACACAATATTAGGCAGGTGGTCATAATGTTATGCCTGATCGATGTTTAACTGAATATTTATAATAGATATAGATGTGGGATTGAATGAGATTGATCAATTTGTCTCCTACAGTTGCATCTACTGTGCTTCTATTTTCTTAATCTTTCACTGTTCTATCACTTTTATTGGCCACTAAGGTCCAGATCTTAAAGATTATTAGTTATTGTTTTCCAGACTCTGTGGCTGCCTCCTATCTTAGCCGCTAGGTGCTAGTGTAGCCTAAGCAATGGCTTGTGTTTCTTCTTCAGTTTTTGCAGACCTGAAGTAGTGCATTTAATTTAGCGATAATTGGCCAATAAAAATAACGATACCGATAATCGCAAAAGTGCAAAATATTGGCCATATTAATCTGCATCAATTTCCTTCCATCTCTACATTTCTAAGTGAAATATGTCTTAAAGAAGAGTTATTTTTCGCTGGAATTCAGCCCCTCTCCAACCATCTGGCCAGTCAAATGGGTAGCAGCCTCAAAGGTCACGGCTGCTATGGTCCATCGTGACCCTGTCAATACCACCGCTGCACTTATCTGTAATGGAAGACACTCAGTGAGGCTGATAGTCAGGTGGGAGGTCGCGGGCATTCTACTGCATTTGAGTGTGTGTGTACATATTTGTCTTCATATGTGGAAGCGCAGACTGTTCACAAATGATTGAAGTGCGATACGTGAGGATCACAGCCGGGACTGTGCCCTTGAAATGCTCACCGGGGTGCATCTGTCAACCAGTTGTGAGTGCTCCAATGAAAGGCCAAGCAAGTGTGTCACCTGGTTCTGAGAAACTATTACACACTATGGCTCTGACACACTTAGTAACACAGTGTATTCAGGAGTAGTGGAGCCTATAAAAAGCCTTGTTAGAATAAAAGCGAGACTGTCCTCACTGCGATAGCATAGACGTTCCTGCGCCGGAGCCAGATAATAATGAAATGCCGGTGTCAGGCAGGAGATGGGGGGGAAGAATAAGGCCTGTGGAAAGGAGAGCTAATAATAGCAGCTGAAACTGTGCTATTCCCACCACTGACTGAGGAATCATCATTGCACACACAGAGGCTCAGACAGACACACACTGGCTTGGCACTGAGTTTGAACAGTAACCTGATCAAGCCACCGCAGAAACCAAAGCAATCAGAGAATCAAAGCAAATCCAGCGAGTGCGTGTGCATGCATGCGCCGCACAAACGCGAGCGTAGAGGGGACGAGTGTGTGCAGGGAGGAGAGGGCGAGCGAGGCGAAGATAAATGGAAGCAGAGTTTGGTAGAAACCACTTTTCCCTCCATAAAGCGAAGGAGCGCACGTCTCTGATGTGCCCTACCAGAGAGGAAAGAGGGCCTTTCATTCAGCATGAGGAGATCTGTCTCTTCTCCTCTAGCCCCTCATTTCCCCCTCGGCTTCACTCCTACAGAGCATCTGAAGCCCATTCTCTTCCCTCCGCTCCCCTCTCCATCACCCGCAAATACAACAAAATCTCCCTCTCCCTGACAAGACGAAAGGCTTTTTGCTCCTAATTGTACCCAGCCGTCATGGAGACGAAAGAGGTGAGGAGATCGGAGAGGAGAGGAGAAAAAGGAGCGGAGAGGAGAAAGGGACTGGAAAGAGGAGTTGAAGCAGGAGGGGAAAAGAAAAGGAAGAAATGAAAGATGTGTTTGTTCAGTACCACAGGCTGACACATCTCTCTTATCTCTTGCCCAGCCAAACCATATGCCCCTGGGCCACAGGGGGAGGGAGGGAAGAGAGAAAGATGAGGTGTAAGTGTGTGAGAAGGAGGAGGGAGACGCTTATAATATGTCTGTGCAGGATGCAGAAAATCGTAAAAAGGGGCGCATGCCATGTGCGCTGTAGGTAAGAGTTATTCAAGGTCAGCCAGGGACACAGCCAGAAATATAGGGAGAGGAGTGGACAGCAAGCAGATACATGGCGAGGCACTGACTTGAACCAATAAAGGCGGCTTCTGCTTCGACCGGCGACCCCCTTTCTAAGTCCTCCTGCCGCCTCCCGGTTGACCACACACGCCGCCTGGCACCATCGCGGACGCCAACGCCACACGACACAAGAGCCGCCGTCAAAGCCTCAGACACTCCAGCAGCAGGAGCCATCAGGCCTGGCTGCAAGCAAGAAGAAGAAGAAGAAGAAAAAAATACATCAAGCAGTTTTGATTACGCACGGGCTTTCAGGGCTGGACACAAATTGTGAATGTCAAACACCAACTTCTGACTGCTACTGTATTTGGGAACAGTTCTGTTTGGTTAGTTTTGGGTTACCGGCCTAGAACCCGAAGCTTGCCAAGACATTAACATATAGCTAGAGGTTTGATTTGTTAAGTCGAATGGTGAGTTCAATGTACACAGTAGTATCCTGGCTGCGTGACCGGGGCATTGCATGTATGTCTCATATGTGTGAGTGTGACTGGCCCCACATGTTCAACTCCCACTGAACCATGCGTCCGATTCCCCTGTTTATTGACTGGAAACCGATACCTTTAAGGGCTTCATTCATGCTACATTACGTGAGGTAAATTCAATAGCTCAGGCATCACGGTTGGGTCATTCACCTTCTTGCCCTGGGTGTTTTTTACATGTTGGATGTCTGCTTCTCCCTGCAATTTTTTCTCTTTTCCTTCACAGAAGCCATTGTATTTCCCAGCGCTCTACTGCTCAGCCTCATTTCTCAGCAACACCTCCAGCTCGGGACGCTATACGTTGCCCAGAGGGCCGATGAAGTTGGTTTTATTTTATTCAGTGTGAGTTTTACGCACTTTTAATAGTGGAGGGGGGGCAGAAATTTATGCCAGTTGGGATTTTTATCTGCTTGGATTCCAACGTGTGAGTTACTGGAGCACCGTTAAATGTAAACTCCTGGAAAGCAGGCTGCTTCTAGGAATAGGTCCAAGCGTGCGTGCATGTGTGAGCAGCTATCTGCAGCTCATGGTGTGGATTTACAGCGCTTCTCCCGAGCATACCTCCGACACATATCGCTCGCATATGCAAACACGCACACACAAAAGCGCGCTCCTGGGTGCGGAAGGTGCGCCCTTTATCACTGTGACATTTCCATTTAACACACAGCCCAAGAGCTCTTACGTTCACATCCATGTTTCCTGTGCCCCATGCTGAGGCACAATACCAACCACTTAACATTTAGTGATGGCAGATCAGCCCCAAATTCTTCCACTTCCCGCTGCCTCCATGGGAAAGCTTGTTATTTATCTCTGATTTAGAGCGGCAAGAGTTATGAAGGGACCGCGGCCCGCTACCGGGAAACAAAGGAAGCACAGGCTTTACTGCTGCTTTATGGGGCACATTTAGGAGGCAGTTGTGTCTGCGCGGAACTTTAACTGTTGAGCTGCAAGTTATGAGGCGAGCCAAAAGGCAAAGGGAAGACAGCAGTTCCCAACCTGGGGGTCGGGAACCCCCGAGAGGTCCAAAGATGGGGTCACAGGATGATTAAAGGGATAAAACATTACTGTGTTTCTGCCTCTTGTCTAATTTTGTAAAATACTTTTCCTATTAAGCCCCCCGAAATTGCATTTAAATGACTCAAGATGAGAAGGAAGAACCGGTCTTTGGTTGAACTGTGCATGTCCACAATTTGGCAATAGCTTGTGGGGACAGGTCAAAAGTAGAGCAGCAGCTAACAGTCACACACTTTACTTGTCATTGCTTTACAATAAACTGTAGATTAACTGGTTAATTGTTTTGTAGATACAATGCCAGAAAATAGAAAGAAATTGCTGTCAAAACACCAAGAACCTCTTAAAATCTTCACATCTGAGAGACTTGAAGCAGCACAATGAAGACATCTATACTTGAAAAACATCTTAAGCAAAGTCAAAGTTTCTGCAGATCAAATCAACAAATCATTATTCTCACCTCTAAAATAGGCCTGAAAATATTGCACTACTGTACATTCTTGCACATGTTGACCTGCACATGCGTTTTTGCACTGCACTTTCTATAATCAATATAATAATAATTTTCTGTGCGTACCCCTTTTTTATGTTGTTCCTGTACATACATATTGTTATCTCTGTATGCACAAGTAGATGTGTTATATATCACAGCAGTAGGTAGAGACACAGCAAACTAGAAATCTCCTTGCACTGACAACCTGTTAACTGTCATGTATGAGAATAAAGTCTTTGAATCCAGATCAGTTCATTCAAATATGATCAAAATCACGAAATGACCATATCCAAATTACAGGAGCTGCAATTTTTTTTGATGAAGGTGAGATATGTCATGACACGCCATCATAAATGAAGCATTCTGGTTCTGCAGAGATGATCTGGATTACGTTCAAATCAGATTCTCCAGATGTGAAGACAGGAAGTGTCGTGACATACCATCACAAATGAAGCATTGTATTGTGGTGATGCAGAAATGCACTGGATATCATTCAAATCAAGCTCTCCAGATGTAAAAGAACGTGCTTGTTTGGTGCAAATCACATCACATCATTTCTATATCTCAAATCCAAAAATGACCATTGTGACAAAAATCGTGACTTACATCTCGATATCTGTCAAAAATAATTGCAATAAATCATACATATTGTTTCGCACTGCTTTAGAGTTGCATTCAGGAGAACAATAAAGTCATTGAATCCAGAACAGTTCATTGAAATACTATCAAAATCACAATGTGACCGCATCTAAGGTGAAATATTTTCATGAAGGTCAGATGCCTCGTGACATGCTATCATCAACGAAGCATTGTGGTGCTGCAGAGATGATCTGGATTACATGCAAATCAGATTCTCTAGATGCAAACAAAAATACTTTTCTGGTGCAAGTAAAAATCAACCCCCCCCCCCAAAAAAAGACAATTCCCACTAAAACCTCAACTCATATCGCATTATCTGTCAAAAAAAATCAGACAACAAAGTCTTTGAATCCAGAACCATACATTGAAATATTATCAAAATCACAATATAAGCATATCCAAGCTGCAACATGTTCATAAAGGTTAGATGTGTCAGGACATGCCCTGCTGCAGAGATGCCCTGGATTACATGCAAATCAGATTCTCCAGATGTAAGAGACAACACTTGTGCATGAAGATGATAATTTCTACTACAATCGTGACTCATATTGCAATATCTGTCAAAAATAATGGCAATACAACTCTTTTGCATCCAGAGTGGCACTACTCTAGTGTTGCATGCAGGAGTCAATGCACTAAACCACAGATTTAGATGGGTTTAAGAGGCAAAAAGCACAATGGATGCAAACAACTGTGCTGAGAACTTATTTGTTGTTGGAGTCCAAATCTAAGAAGCACATGATATGTCTTTGTTGAAATCATTTTAATATCTGGAGGCCCGTTGACTTAACCCATCTGTCAACCACCAGTTGAGGTACCCACCGAAAAGAAAAAGCTCAAGAGAAGTTTGCTGGACGTTCTGTTCGTGACTGTATCTCACCTCGGCCATAATGTAAACCAGATGTGACGGATGATGACTTTCCTCCACTCTTTCATTTGCTGCCGGTGGATGCTGACCCTGGGCGTCACGGCTGGCCCCGGGGTCCCGCTCGGCCTCAGGGACGCTCCGCTGCGGCGTTTAACGCGGTGATTAATCACACGGAGCGGGCCGACGTGCTGCGCCTGAACACGGCCGAGCAGCTCCAGTAAAGCAGGGGGAGCTCCGGCCGACACAGAGAGCACTTTGTGCCGGGAACACAGGTCATTGTCTGCCGCGACGCCCGGCCCGGTGGGGGGGACATGAAGGTGGACTTTGTGCGGCTGTTTTGACAACCTCAGCCGGGCTTCCGAAAACCGCATGTGTGCCACATTTCCTACTTCATATCCTGGTTTGGTTACCAGGATTACTCTGGATCATAATAACACATCAGTTTCTGTTTCTTCAGAGCCCTCCTTTGATCCGTTTGGGTTGCTTTAGATACACTTCTGCTGCAAAAAGTTTAAAGTTTAATTTAGAAGTAAGTTCAGTCACGGAGGCCCAGCTCACAGGACAGACTCTTACTCATTGATCTTCTGCAGATTTATGCTCCCAAGTCGGTTCTACCGCCCCCTATAGGTTTTCTCAAAAGACAGAAATCATAGAAAGAGCTACCATCAGTCATCAACATCTTCAACATAGTGTCACACATCACCAGTCTGTTTCATCCCTTATCCAGAAGAAATCTACCAGTTGAATGAAAACTCCCCCACCCCGCCTCATCATCACTCTTACCCCAACCGGTTGAGGCAGATGGCTGTCCTCCCTGAGCCTGGTTCTGCCGCAGCTTGTTTTGTTTTTTGGTTCCTTCCGACCACTGTCAACTGCTTGCTTAAAGCCAATCCAAAGGGAACTTTGATTGTTGGGTTCTCTGTTTAAAATTCGTATGGTCTTAATCTTACCATGTGAAGTGCTATGAGATGATAAATGTTGTGAACTGGCACGCTATAAATAACATTGAATTGAATTGAATTGAAAATCTATCAGGAGGATAAACAACCTGGGGCTGCCTATATTTACAAATGACATAGTGTGAAAAACACTCATGTTTTTAAAATGTTTCTGAAGTAAAATTAGCACACGTATGCTCACTAACACCCCAAGTAATACCGCTACCAAGAAAAGGAACTGTCCATTTAGGGCATCGACTTACAATCAAAACTATGCAATCAATAAGTACAAATCATATTTTTATGCCTCAACAGAGCCATGAGAACTGCAAACAAATGGATCCATCAGGAACCAACTCATTCAAAGGCTTGTAACAAGCATGTAGACAATGAGATACAAAACAAACCTGTGTGAATGTTTCATTCAAGAGTCCTAAAAACTTCATAACAAGCAACTGGACTTCTCTTTTAGGTTATTCAAGATGGTTTACTTCTCATCCAAGAGGTTTCTTCACTTCTGACTGACTGATAAGGAGATACAGGTGGTTATAGGTATAGGATGAGAAATTAAACGTCTTCAAGAACCTAAAAGACAAGTTATTTTCTACTGAAGCTCCTAGGATTACCATGACCTGGATGACTGAGAATCTACCCAGACATATGCTTCAAAACAAAACATCCCAAAGTGTCCATCTAAAGCACTGGCTTAAATCTAAGATGCTCACTCGTACACAATGCAGTCGAAGAACACAAATCATATTCTTATGCCTCAACAGGACCATAAGAACTGCAAACAAATGTATCCATCATGAACCAACTCATTCAGAGACATATAACAAGCAGGTAGGCCATGAGGTCCAAAATAAAGGAAGAAAAACTAACATTTAAGAGTCCTAAGAACTTCAGTAAAAAGCAACTGGACTTCTCTTTCAGGTTCTTGGAGACGTTTCATGTCTCATCAAAGAGGCTTCTTTAGTTCTGAATGCCTGATGGCGAGGTTCATCCATTAATTCAACCTTTACTTAAACTCTAAGTGCAATAAGGTATGACGGTCTCATTTACAGTGCAGCTGAGGAAGAGAAGAAAAGAATTTGGCACACATATGAAGGTACAGCAATAAAATCTTAAAAGGCAAAGTTAGGAAAGTAATGAAAACAATAATTAGGGCATTATAAAAAATTTTAAAAAAAACATCTGGAAGTTAAAAAAGATGAAATTGCCCAAAGGCTTTGGATTGTTCTGCAGGTTATTCCAGGCTGCAGCTCAGTGAGTAAAACTGGATTTCCCAGGTTCAGTAAAAAACAACCGGCACCTGCAGCATAATCCAGTCATTTGTATAGTGAGGACTCACATTAAAAGACAGTAAAGAGGTAATAAAATGGGCCAGAATGGGCATTATAAATGAATAAAAGCCAGCATTTATTACACTATACAGAGAGAGAGGGCCACCCAACCTTAGCATACAGCTCACAGCGATGAGTATTATCACCAGTAATAAATCTTAATGCAGAGTGAGACCACTGAAGCATACCTGTATAAGACATCACCGTAATCCAGTAACACCTTGAGTCAGCCAGCGCCATTCAGAGCCATGGTTGTGTCACCTGGCAGCTCCACAACCATTATTACTGTTGTTTTTGGGACACGTGGTTTTACAATCATGCACACCTTGAGGCATGTGAGTCGTGGGTTGATCGTGAGCCATTAGCCATGTGAGTTATTTACATCTGAACCTCCCCTTCAGTCAGGTAGAACTGAAGACGCCTCTGGGATGTGAGGTGAGACGTCTTCAAGAGCCAAAAAGAGCAATCCAGCTGCATTTTTAAAAAGGTGATTGTGAACCTATACAGACATAATAAGAGCAATGTTCATGTTAAAGAAATTGGGACTCATGTAAAAACTCTGAATTTATGGAACAGCTGCAGATAAATAGATGACACTGGACTGCCAAAGTGGATTATAATGATCATCCAGGGTCCCAAACCAAACTGTGTGGGATGAAATACGTTTGATTTTTTTTTTTTTTTTTTACTGTTTTTTTACTCATCCTCAGCTAAACTTAATTCCTGTTTTCACTTTGTTCTGAAGCTCTTCATTGTATCAGCAACCTGCCACACTGTCATCAAAATGCTCCCTCAGTGGACCTTGAGCTTGGATTTGCATTTATCAACTGCTAAACATAAGTTGTTTTTTTTTTTAACCAACGTAGATGGGAAATTCCAAAAGTGACTGAATCACAGAAGGTCATCTAGCTCTCTGGCAACTGAAACAGCTCTGTGATATGGTTGAAAGCTCCAGAAGAAGCAAACCTTGAGTTGTTTTGTCAGCTGCTGTTTTGAATGTCATTATACTGTCTGTGAGACCAAGTGGGATACATTAAAATTCAGTTTTAAAAATAGATTGTTGATCAGAACCACTCGGTGTTGTCAGGGTAGCAAACACGAAATATGTGGAGGTGTGTTTGTACCGACTCTAAACACTGCGGAGGATTTGCCGCAGGATAACTCCAGGTTTCACCTTTGCATACAACATGCAATTATTTTTGTTTCTGTTTGCTCCGACATAGTTTATGTGTGTGTGAGTGTCAGTGTTTGATATCCACTGATGTGATCAATGCAGAGAAAGTTGATAACTGGCAGACTGAATCCTTCAGGAGCCGAGCCGATCAAGAGAGCTGTCAAAGGGGCTTTTCATGGGCCCGGCAGGAAGCTGGACAGCAGCGTCCCTGATGGGGACTCTTCAGCCTGGCAGACATACAGGCGGGCAGAGCCGGGTGAGCGACTTGGCACTGGGAGTGGAGCCGGCATTCTGGTGGAGCTGTGGCTGGCACCAGGAGCAAGCTGGCCTCTCCAGTGGCAAAGAGGGAGATCACACACACACTCTGCCACACTCCTGCTGAGGAGCAAACGGAGGCTGGCAGGGAGGGCTGCTCTTCAAAAGCTGCTGTTGTCTGGAGATGGCTTTCATGTGAATGGGAGCCTTAATAGGCGTTGTGCGACGGCTCTCGCTGCACGCTGAGCACCGAGTGATCCTCTTCTGTTGGGTTTTTAATTAATAAGCAATGTTTGAAGGCCACAATGCACTTGGAGGGACAACACAGTGACTTCTTGGTGGCCTTGATGCTGTTTGTTTTTGGGTTGTACTCCAACTCCCACTGAGGTGACCGCATACGCTGGGAGGTGCTGACATTTTTCATAAACTATTTTCGGTCGACGTAAAAAACAAAACAACAAAAACAAACACTTTCCAGTCTACCGGAGAGCTGCGGCTTTTGGTTATGACGCTGAAAGTCTAGATTTACAGAGGCATGTCAGCAGCACCTGCTCTCAAACTGAGTAACAGTAATGGTAACCAAAACAATACTTGGCACTGAAATGAGAAAAACTTGAAAAAGACTGTAAACCAAGTAAATGAAGAGTACACTTTTAAGAGTAACCTTTTACCTTAACATAGCCTTGTTTTAACTCTAGGATGTGTGGTTTCAAAGGGTTTACTTGGAAAATTGCCCTTCAATATTCAACCTGAACTTCCTGTTTGATGAAAATGATCATGTTGTCATATTCAGAAACTGTTAACACTTTGTCCTCTTTGCTGTTTCAAGCTAAGAGGATCAGTCAGTCTGCTACCTTTCTGTGTGACATTAAACCACACAAAGAAGCCATATAGCACAAGTCAACTGTAACAGTATTATAACAACAGCACTAAAGCAGTTATATGCGCACTATGGAGAAGTTATCCAAGAACAGGTGGCTCAGATGCACACAAAATACTTTCAGTGTAAATAACTACACCTTACTACACACATTTACTGTAAGAACAGCAAAGTGACCCAGGAGGAAACAATTCATGTCTCTAGGCAATTCTGTTATAGACCTAGGGCGCCACCTGGTGGATCACGAGGACAACAGCAAATTAAGAGCTTCCAAAAAACATTAGGTGCCACAACAGGTATCTAGAATGTAAAGGCATTTCAGCAAAATAAACCCCAAAAATAAGTCAAAATGGTAAGAAAAGACACATCTATGGTTCCACAAAACTACCTGACATGCTTCCAAGTTGTTTGACAAGCAGTTTTAAAGTTTAATACCAGCATTTTTTAATTCACTATTCAAATATATGCTGCTTTGATGTTGAAATACTCTTTTCAGTTTTCAAAATATGGTGTTTTGTGGTCTTATAGTTTGTGGAACCATGTTGAACCCAACAGAACTGTCTGAGATATAAGATTGTCTTTCTGTAATGGCAAGGCACTGTGACCACCGATCAATTCCAAGATGCAGCAAAGAAACACTGAGTTATTAGGACAAATGGTAATAGGACATCTTACAGCAAAGATCATTTTAATGGTCCCAAATATTCTGAACAACTAAGTGTACACTCATGTAAAAGAAAAAAATGAGAAGATATGACAAAATTCATCACATCTAGAATTCCACTCAATCTTTAATCAAGACGGGATTACAAATTCTCCAAAAAATCTGCAGTTTCAAAGGGCAAAAAGGGTAAAACTAGCTCACCTACTGAGGTCTTTAAAAACCTGTTCAAGTGTGACTGAAAACGTCCTGAACATTTAAAGGCAGGTCTTTTTTGTTGTCATTTACAAAAAACAGGAGAAAGATTGAGAGACAAATAGAGAACAAAAAGAAAACAATGAAGAAACTGCTGGCTTTTTTTCTCTTCAGAGAAAGAACGTCCGCTGAGGAACAACGACACTGATGACATCATCAAATGACAACAAGGACAGCTCTTTGCCACGTGCTGCCTCCCATCTGGTCCTATATACTAACTTAAAAGGGGACAAAAAGCAACAGACGAAGAGAGGGAGAAACAGCAGAGGAGAAAAGAAGTAGAAAGGAACAGGAAGGATTCTGAGGAGAGGGGTAAGGGGGTGCGAGTGGTGGTTCTGGGTCTGAATTGGCCAACCCGTCTGGGCCGCTGTAATGTCCTTCCCTGAGTGGGGGGGCGGGGGGGGCAGTAGGTTATGGTCCGAGCCTGTGAGCTCTAGGATTTCAGTCTGCGTGTACATGTGTTTTAGTATGTGGCCTTTTCCTCCAGTTGCTAAATTACTAAACTCCAACTCGTCTCATACTGTCCAAGTCCGTTGAAGATCTTTTTGAGTGAGATCTTTTCTCCCCCAGCTTTCACTCGTCTGTTCCGACTTTTCAGACTTTTTTTCCCACTCCTGGTCTCCTGATTGGCACTTGTATGAATTGGGCTAGTCCGAGGAGGCTTCGTATCCACTTCACAGTCCGCTCCTCGTTTGGCCACCCGCTGACGGTGAGGGGTGGCTTTCATTCATTCAATTTGTTTACAAGTTTGATCATTCCTGTGTAAAGTCTATGCGCTGAAACTGTCTGAGCGGAGCACCAGCCCAGACAGCGATGCTTGTTTAGGAGCTCAGTTTGGACTTCTTTGAAGGTGGCAGAGGGTCCTCTTTACTCTCCCCATCCTCCTCCTCCTCTTCCTCCTCGTCGTCATCATCAGGATAGTCCACCAGTCCCCCAACTAAACCTCCCTGAAACAGACAAGAGGCAAAACACAAACTCAGCCATCCTGACCAATTTGTCAACGCACTTCAAGCATGATTTCATTGGAGACTAATTAAGCTTAATTCTGTTACCATTTCATTTTTGTAACATTTGCTTTATTCAGTGCGTCTTTATCAGCCACCTGTTCCAAAAAGTGTCTTTTTGTTACCATTTTTTTCTTGTCTGAATCTTTTGTGCATTGTTTTATGTTAGCTTGCCTTGTTGCATGCACAGTGATGCTGCCATCTTTGGTAAACGTGCTTGACCTGTAAATCACGTGCTTTTGTTAATTTTTCTCTTTTTTCACTGTCTAAATAAAGCCAGCATGGGCAAAATCAGCATAGTCCAATGGCACACTGGTTGTGATGACTGTTTTTTGTAAAACACAACAGAGATGGTGGGAGTTGTGTGAAAATTAACAGAATAAGTGTGAAGATTCGTAGTTAGAGCTCAGATTTCACCAAATTCTTGCTGCCTTTCAGTTAAGATGTGTTCTACACAGAGCAGACATTGTGCAAACCCTTTGGCTTTGTCCTTAAAAGTCTAACTATGACTCCCAATGAGCAACACTGGGGAAGAACCTTCAGGTAAGTGGACTGTCACAGATGGCTCCTTGAGTTTAATGTTCACTTTAAAAATGCTGACAGTTACCCTAGTGGTTACAGCTGTGGTGGAGGGTGAGCTCCGTGCCCCTGAGCCTGGAGATCCTGGCGATCCCGGAGACCCTGGGTTCAATGAGGCAGATGAAGGAGGGCTGGACAGGCTGGTTTTAGTAGAGCCGGAGAAGGAGAGCTTGAAGCTGGGATTCTGTCTGCCTGACAAGCTTGACTTCCCCAAAACTTCTTTCTCCTCTGTGTCTTTCACTGGGGGTCGAAAAGGAGAGGTGGACAAGAAATGGTCATTTTATCCATTCAAATTCTTTACTATTTTGTGGGTGAATAAAATGTCCTCTGTAATAAAACAGCTTTGACAAGACACCTTCCCCTTTCACTGTTTGTGTGCCAGTACAAAAAAAACACTTTACTTACTTCTGATTGACACTTTACTTACTTCTGATTGGGTACAACCATGCTAACCTAAACCAACGTAACTATAGTTTTCTGTACTTGCCATCATAAACACATCATAAAGACATATATTTTTAGTGCTTGGCCTCACATGTGCCTTTAAGGTCTATAGGGGAGTTAGATTTACTGTACGGTGAAATATAATGACCATATGCCCTGGTCATTCACCATGAATATGCATAAAACAGCACTAAAACAACATATTATAGTTGAAGCAGTAGTAGTGGCAAATAGCAAGTAAAAAATGCATCTGTCAAACTGAAGCAAACAAAACACAATGTTGTTGAAGTTGTTAAAGTGAGAAATCTGCCGATTCAGAAGTAAAGTGAGCCAGGTATTTAGTATAAAATAAGTTAGGTTACGTTTTCTGCTTTTTCAGCACATTATCTCAGAGAAAGAGCATGAATCATACAGTAGCACTGTTCAGATGTTTTTCCTACTCAGCTGCAATTTAGTCGCTCTAATCTTCTAAATATCTTCTTAAATCTGATATAACCATTGTAAAATCTGGCATTTATACATAACCATTAACAACCATTAACACAGCAGTCATCAATATGCTAAAATATCCTGTCTTGCAGTAACTACAGCATAATTCTCTCCAGTCCCACAGTGTTCACTCCAAAGAACAGGAAAACAATGCTTTCCCATACGTACATTTCTTTCTCTCCATGAACTTGGTAATAGGTTCCATGAGATCTTCCTCACTCTTCATCTTGTCGGAGGGAGGAACCACTGCCTCGCCGTCCTCAAGGTCATCTTCGTCTGTGTTGAACCACATCTCCTCTTCATCCTCAAGCGTCCGTGCATCACGACGAAAGCGGTGGTTCCTCAGGATAGAGCGCATGCTGCAGATAATGCACAGCTCAGTGATTACTAAACAATATGCACATAACAATTCTAATAACATATCACACCAGTGTTTAACAACTTGGTGCGATATGTCTAAGCCTTATTTAATGTGAGCCACAAATATTAAATGTATAGACATGAAACAACAACAAAAAATTTAAACAGTATGAAACAGCATTTTCTAATTATTTGTCATACAATTGACATGGCCTTGAGCTTCCTGCAGAATTGCAGATAAACAAAAATACAATAAATAAATAAAGACAAGAGCAAGGGAACACTACAGTAACAATCTTAAGAGATGTGCTCTGCACAGTTTCACTTTTTGATTTGAATAGGTGTACTGTCAGAGTCTTAAGTGAGTAAATGGTACATTCCACAATCTCAGCCATTAGTTGTCACACTGATTGCGTTTAACTGGGAAACCTGTAGCACAAGACTGGCTTTAAAGAGTCAGTGCAGTACCAGTGCAACAGTGAAATCCCCTAAAGTGTTACAAATAAAATAGGCACTACCTAAAACTGTACACACTTTCACACTCATCTGACAAAACAGCATTAGGACCAAAGTCATTTTACTCCTAAAAATACTTAATGAATAGTTATACATCAAGCAGACCTTTTCCATCTATTGTCAGACACATGCAAAGGATTGATCACTTATTACCTCTGCCAAGGAGGTCATGTGATGGCCAGCGTTGGTTTATTTGTTTGTGTGCAAAATAACTCGAAAACTCAAGGACAAATTTGGATGAAATTTTCAGGAAATGAGTGAAATGGGACAATGAACAAATGATGAAATTTTGGGACTGCTCCAGATCACCGTCTCGATCCAGGAATTTTTTTTTAAATGTAAGTGTAACCGGGTGGACAATACATGCGGTTTACTCTAAAAGCCACCAGAGTGCACTCCTGTTTTTGGGGTAACCCCCTGTGACCACATGAGATTTTGGGGCTCCACACGACGAACAGGGACAATGATGGAGTTCTCTATCCTTCCTAAGCGACATACGCACGGTTGGGCCGGCATTTTTATCCGGCATTCTGATTGTCTTCTTAGACAACCGGAGACAAGAATGGTGGCCCAACCATGCGTATGGACACAATCTAAGGAGCTGCCTGTTCATTAAGTCGGATGGGGTGAACGCCACATTGTCGGCAGGACATTTGAACTGTACGTAATTATATCTGTAACGTTCCATACAAAATATGTGAACTGGGAGATTGTGTTGGGGGTGGACTGAAGCTCCTTGGCAGAGGTATGCGCTCTCTGAGTGCTTTTCTAGTTATATAACTAATGACAAAATAATAGTAATAGTAGTACTGCAGCATTAATTTCCTCACCTATCCAACTTGGGGTTGTCTTGTCTCTCTCGCTGCTGTTCATAGCGCAACTTTAAGCCCTTGAATGTCTGGACGTAGTCCACATCCTCCAGAGCTTTCCAGTAGTTCTCTACTATATGAGCTGTGAGAGACTTCACATCCTCCTGGGAGCAATGGGAGGCGAGAGTGGAGAACACAGATACAGTAGAAGGAGAGGAAAATTAAGACAGAGGAAAAGAGGTGGGATAGAGTTTAAAACAGAGGCCAAGCGGAGGAAGAGGTGGAATGAGGTACAAAAAGGGAGAAAAATAGAGAGGGCCGATTAAACCAAACACATTTCAATGCATGATACATTGTAAGGCCTATAAGTTCTCACTATTAGGGGTGTGGGTTGACAAATTATCTGTATCACTTTGTATAATCAAATATAATGTAGTCCTAAAGTGGATATAAAAATGACTGGCTGGCTGGCCAATCGCTTAGCTAAATGGAGAAGTGGCAAAAAATGCAAAACTTTACAGAAACAAATGAAGAAGAACTCCAACAACTGAGGTATATATACACATTCAGCAAAACCAGTAAATCAGAAAATATTGTCCCCTAAACCTGCTATGGACCTGTGGGAAAAATGTGTTGCATTTATATGTTGATAATAATACGCCTAGAAATTTTGTGAAACATTATCTCTACTGCGGCAAAGATTTGTTAATCTGTTAAACTGCAAAAGTGCAAAGAATAGACTCATTATTTGGTACTCAGTGGAAATGTTGAACAAATGTTATATTTGTAAAATGAATATCTGATGCCACTTTGCCTGTGTAAATATTAAGATTCTGGTGCAACCAGAGTTGTGAAAACTGGCAACTGTGTGAAGGGAATACTCACCACACGGACGTACTCAAACATTTCAATGATAGCCGAGTTCATGAGATTGTAGCGCGAGCCGTTATTGAGGAAGGCCTTGATGACAGGCTCAAACAGAAAGTTTCTCATGATGTAGCGATTGTAGAATTCATCCTTCAGACCAATAATCCTTCGCATGAAGCGCAGGGCACCTGTGCATGCAGGAATACAGACCATTAGTGATCTTCAAACTCCTTAAATGTATTATTTAAACAGAATTTGAAAACGTTATTGGTGCAGTGTTAACAAGTACTAAGAGTTAAAGGTGTGACTGAAAATATAAGCGACTTACATAGTGCCAGGAAGGCGTGCTGAGAGGCAGTAAGCACCAGTACCCTCCTGAGAATATCCTTGTTGATGATGTAGTTCTTGATGTGATAGGTGTGGTGCTCAACACAAAATGTAAGCAGTTCCAAAATCAGGGCGAGCAACTGAGATGTTTGAAAATCATCTACAAAAGGGAAGAAAGGTAGTAAGTAATACAAAACACCTGCTGGCTTAACTATATATGCATTTAAAAAAAACAACACAGCTCACACATCTGGCCTACCTTTGCTAGGTTTTTCTTCTGTGGTGTTGGCCAGTAGGGGAGCCGACAGGACATGCATACAGTGCTTGTAGAAGAAGCTCAGGAACTCTGATTTTTCCATTTTCTGAGAGGAAAGAAAAGGTTTATTTGCTCACTTGAATGACTTCAAAATGTACAACAAACGTCTTCACATGTTCTGACACTTAAAAACAACAGCGAAGGTGCAGCCCTGTAGCCCAACCTGTTAAAAAGGTGGCACTGATGCAATTTTTTTAGTTACTGAAGAATAACTTGATTAGCAGGAAAATCAGCCAGTACAGATGTTTTTTTTCCGATATGCCTAATGTAGTTGCTTTCAAATTAAATTTACAGGCAGAAAATATTTTTATCTCTTGCATTTATAGAAGACATGACAATTTCCACTCCTAAATACACAGTGAACTCAGTGTTACCTTGTTTCTTTTTTCTCTGCCATGAAATGAGTGGACCATAGACATGTTTTTGCTGAATGAAATTTGACTGAACATAATTGAGCAAGAACTCTGTTGAGGCTTAATGACAAATCAATATCAACATAAAATGAGGTGTAAAGAAGTGACATACAAACTCACATTTGCCGTTGCCAGCATGTTCTCTGGATCCACCAGAGTCCGTAGCAGTCCCATTAGCTGCACTGCTCCACCAAGCTCTGGGTCTGTGTCACAGATCATGTGCTCTATGATCAGGTTGATCAAGAGGATGTCCTGAAAGGCCAGTAATTATTAGTTTATATCTACCTGTGTGACACGTGATTATTGTTTCCTTTAACTGTCTTCATATATATATACTCACATCATCATTCTGCTGAGACTCCTGCATGACAAACTCTCGTACCATGGAGGGGTTGTACTCCACTAGATAAGAGAAGATATCTGTGGCTGCCCCACGCACCTGTACATCATCCATTCCCTGTTTGAAAAAAAAAACAGTGTCAGTCAGTGACAATGCTTGATTGAATGAAAATGAACTTGGAATAAAACTGATTTTCATCAAAGAGGGTCTTTAAACAAACAGGACAATGGGTAATACCGTCATTTATAAGAAACGAATATTACGACTTACATCCCCAGATGTTTGTGAGATACACGATAATCAGCTAGATTTTTCATCTCAGAATAAAGCATAATTTTTCCTTTAATTTCTGCATTTGTATCATATTGTTGTTGTTCTTTGCAGTCACAAGTGTAATAAGAGCAAAATAACAGCTTCCACTGACATGTAAAAACTGTAAGTGAAGAAGTAAAAACAAACAGTGTGTCAGAAAAGGAATCGTGCAATGGAAAACTATCTTTATGAGAGCTACCAAATAATTTCTAAACTCAATCAGCTGTAAATCAAGTCAGCGCTTTCTGTGTTCACCATGAGACAGCAAACGTGTCAATATTTGCCATTTTAGAGTGAATTCTGTTCATCTCTGATCGGATCACTTTACAAACCAGTGATATACATCATCTAAGAATAAAAAGTAGTACTGAATGAATGCAAGAGCACGTCTTCTTTTTAGGTGGGGAACTCCTCATTTCACTACTACAAACAGCAAACCTCTACAAACACTGCAGAATGGCTAAAATTCATTTTGCGTCTGTAAAAATGTTTTCCAAATTAACAACCACATCAGAATCACATTTAAACATAGTTGATCAAGAGTGTGGCCCAGACCTTTCCGAATGAACATACAGTTCAGAGACAAATTAAAAGAAAAACCCATGACCCTTAACAGTAAGGGGATCTGGTGGCTCGGTTATGCTGTTTTGTAGCTTTTCGCAGTATGGTTTTGTTCTACCCCTTCTCCAGTCACACTTTTACTAACTGTGCACTCATTTTCCCTGCAGTATAACGTCCTGCACCTCTAAGAAAAAAGCACAACCATGGACAGAAGCAGCAGAAACTCCAACATTAATTTTGTGTAGTATAACAATGGCCTATTTCCAAAAAAAAAAAAAAGAAAAACTAAACTTCAATTTCTTCTTTTTTTTTTTTGCTAAACGCTGTGAAAAACTGGAAACAACATGTACATATTTCTCTGTGTACACACAGCCTGTAGTTCTGCCAAAAAGTCACTACATTTTTGTCATGTATGTGTGCTTGAGTTACTAACGGCTTCACAGATGCGCTAGGGAGAACAGAATTTTGGCTTTTACATGATTTGGTTACTGCAAACTGTCTGCGTTAGGCTAATTTTTAAACGTGACAGTATGTAGAATAAAGTGATTTCAATAAAATAACATGATTTTAAACTTAAATTTAAATCATTTTTCCCGAAGGAACAGCAAGTCACATGACGTGTAGTTCAAAAACCTCAGGAAAGAAGAAGATCCAGCGATTCCTTCATTTTTTTTACAGTTTCCAGGTCTGATAAAGGGTGAAATTTTAGCAATTTACTGAAGACAACAAGCCTTTCAAATTTACCACTAGGTTGTGAAGTATAGACGATTAAAGGATGATTATACCCCCATCGATAGAGCACGAGTGGTAACCAAAAGGTTTGATAAGTATTAAAATGATGTGAATCATATGCAGTGAATTTGTAATCACCAGATGTCTACCCTTCTGTACACCTATAGCAGCTTTTGCACCTATATGTCAATACAGCATTTTCCGCCACCATCAAATAATCAAATGAGAAATATTCCATCAGATTTCCAGAGACTTAGACAATCGATGTCAAGGCACATAGAAGCAGATGTGACAGCCTAACATCTTACTACTACACTGTGTTGATTTTTGCTTTAATTTGTCGCCCCTCTGTGTAAACTGAAACAGTATGTTAATGTAGCCCAGAGCTGACCATCCTGACAGATACTTACAAACAGGTATCATTAGTCATTCCAAAGTGTCAGACAAGACTTATGAGAATTCAGCTGAAATATAACCCCAAACCAAAAAAATGCTCCTTCCTACACCGTTTTTGTCAGCCCAAATAATACTATGATACCCAGCAGCAGCAACAATGATGACTGTTTTAATTCTTGTGTATACTCAATTACTCTATGTATGCTCACTCTATGTTAAGCCTCAGAGCTCAACATTATAAGGAGCAGCCTAATGTTTGCTTTGCTTTATAACAGCACAAGTTCTTTTGACTTCTGCAAGAAAAAAGTTAAGTCATGATTCATGAGACACTACGACAGAGCTAGTAGTGAAACACCCTCAAACTAGCAACCAAAAACTGTCAGTGTCATTCTGTTAAGCAAGAGCTGCAAGCAAAATTACAAATAATGAAATCATCTCTTCAGTCACAACATTTTGCAATAATAATAATGTGTAATAGGGATCACAAGGGAGTCTGATTGTTCTTCCTCAACAAGATGTTCTTGTGCTGTACACAATGTTTGGCAACAGGCACTGTTAGGTAATGAACAGATACTAATGATATTGCAGTGTTCTTTTTTTTCCTTTCTTGCTTTTCTTCTAGAAGTAGGTCCCTCAATTGCCCTTAATCAATTTATCCGCAGACTGAAAAAAGAAAAAAATGGCAGAACCACTACCAAAGCATTGACACCAAACGTCACACTATTTGTACATCTGAGCAGCCAAACAATGAACTTGATTCCGATATTTAATGTCACTACACTCACCAGTATGACCTCTAGTGCAGGTAGAATGCCCATGTTTGACAATGTCTTGAAGAAGGCGTCTCTGTTTTGAGGTTGTAACGTTTGCGAGAATGCACAGAATTCCTTTAGGAAGTTTACCTGGGAAAAATAAAGCAACATAGCTCCATGAGACAAGACACAAGGAGAAATACAGTATTTAAGAGAAGCATTGTTGAACAATCTTTGATTAAATTCTGGCATACCAGTTCGTGTCTTTTGTCATCATCGGTAGCCTCATCTGTTAGCTGTGCAAAGAGGTCTGTCAGGAACTTCTCATCGTCCTGACATTAAAAGGTGAGATGTGAAGAAGTGAGTAGAAGATCGACATGTCAGGATATAACTGGCCCTCACACTTCCAGTTGTGTGTCTGATAAATTTATCTTAACAAAACTGTTTTTTATCAACAATGGTGCAAGTTACATGCAAATTAACAAAAATAAAATTCAAAGTGCTTTCAAATGACCAAAATTTTAAGCACAGAAATAGTGCGACATGAAGGGTCTTCAAAAATATCTCTTTAGTTTAAATCCACAACCTCAAATATAAAAAAACAAACATTTAGTTTTTACATTTTTTAACAACTTTTGCAGTATATGTTATCCATTCAATTATGTCTAATACTAGTTTAAACGAATAAAACACTTGGTTAGTGAATGTCTGGAGGTTTGCGTGACAAGAGTGCCTTATGGAAAATGAGGAAGAAAAGGTCTGTATCAGTAATGTTTAACTTCAGAACGCCACACAACACAGCGTACCAGAGTCAACAGTGTGCCCGTTTCAGTTTTCCTCTAGCGCAGCATAACTGATTTACACAACACTTCTCTATCTCTATGGAGACAGTCATACATAAACACTGCTGAGTTGACACAGTACAAAAACACAAAGGTCACATGACCATAAAAGACTAGCAAACAATCTCAGACTGGGTATTCTAAGCTATGTACAATCCTACAATTACTGTAAGGTTTAAGCCTCACTACTGAAACGAAAGAAACTGTGCTGTGTGTGGATTTTGATCATTTCAGGGACTTGTGTACTTGAAAAGCCTATTTATATGAGGTTCATATACATTTGTTTCATTTGCTTTGAGTTACTTTATAAAAGTGAAAATGCGTTGCATACACACATTAAAAATGTAAAAAACACACACATGCACACACACACAAGTGCATTACTGGCAAACCTTAAAATCGTTGTCTGCCTCTCTCACCTGTAGCATGCCCACAATCTCCACCTTGTTGAAGAAGATGAAGGAGTGCAGGGTGGACAGCATGTTTTCCTCAAAAACAGAGGGTGTGGGCAGCACCATATCCTGAATATACTGCACACGATACGTCTGGTGTATTTTCTGACGCAGTTCAGGATCTGAGATGGGAATCACCTCCTTAAATCGGGCTGTCTTAGTGAGAAACTCCCGATGTCGCCGTGGCTGCGGCAGTGCTGGGTCAAACTCCAGACAACCAATGACGTCCATGATGCATTCATCGGAGAACATAACCTCAAAGAGTGCAGTGCGATTCAGCAGGAAGATGCCTTTAATGATTTCGTACAGGTGGTGCAGTCCCTCTCTGTTCTCCAAATCCTCACACACACGGAACAGTTCCAAGAGCTTGCGAATGTAGCCTTCGTTTTCCACAGCCAGTGCCAGTTTCTCACGTCGCAGTGGTGATGGGAGTGACGAGGCCACAAGCTCGGCCAGGTCCTCCAAGCGGTTTAGTTCACATGGTGGTAAGTCCAGACCTGGCGACGACATTTCATCAAAGCGCTCCTCCTCAGACTCGTCCACCACATCCTGTGTGATGTCCACTGAAGGGTCCTTTCCCTGCACCTTAAAATGAGACAAACATATGAGTGGCATAAGATATAACGAGATACAAAATCCTTGATATCATATGCATCACAGATGGAGCAGACAAACACACACACACATATGAGGTACAGTTACCTGGCATATTTTCTCCCAGATTTCATCACAGCCTGCCTTCTCCTGGAAGCTCAGTGCCAGGTCATAATTTTCAGCCTCTGACCATACTATCAATGTATCCTTTTACAAAAAAACAAAGCCAATTACCAACCAATACACTGTAGAGAGGAAAACCATATTATGTTTGAGTATATTACACTGTGCTACATACTGACCTGTTGTTTCTGGTAGGCTGTGTTTGGGTTGATTTTGGACTCCAGCAGTAGGGAACCTGTCATATTAAAAACAAAGGCCATCCATGAGTGTAGGTTAGGGTATTGCCACACACAAGTAAGAATTGCATCCAAGGTAGGTGATACAGCTGGTTAATATTAGTCTGCATTGTTTGTATTTATTGAGCAACATCAATGACATCCAAGTGATCTAAAAATTGGCATGGGCTGTTTTAAATGGACTTTGATTGTACACTTACCGTCACTCTCAGCTCGCACCAGCAGAGACGTGCCTTTCAAACGCTCCACATAGCCCGAAGAGACGTGCCCGGTCCCACGGTCATCCCACTGTCTGTCCTCATTGAGGGTATAGACTTTGACTCGTCGCCGAGTGTCCGTCATCCTGGCAGGTGCTTGCAACCGGTTTCCCCCTCCCGGACCTTGTTGGCTTTTACGGGGTGTTTGCCTCACCTAGTAACGCCACAACTTCAATTCACTTTTGTTTTACACCTGTTCACTTCCACAATGCAATATTGACTTAAACTTGCGTGAGGGGTCAACGGGGAGAACAGTTCTTTGAAGCTGCCCAAAAGTGGGAATTCCCGGTCAAGGATCCAGTAGGATTCCCCAATCGATCCTGCAGTTACCTCTACAATATCTGATTATTGTGACGAGCTGCCTCAACTTATCTCGCCAGGGTTACAGGCAAAGCGCCACGCAGAAACAGAGTACAGACCATTGTAGCAAGCTAGCGACAGTCTAATTTACAGAGCGGAGGACACTGACGTTAGCTAAGGCGTTAATCGACAAAACAAGGGCTGACAGATATTACAAAGTCCTAGCACACAGCCGAGAGAGCAGTATTCAGAATAAACCCAACTGTTACGGTCACTGGCTCACAAAGCACTCTGCCTGCTTATTAGTACACTTTGTACGCTTGCATGTAACGTTAGCCAGATACGTTAGCTATCAGACCTAACGAGTTAACTAGCTAGCTACTACGCTAACTGCCTACGGTCCACACATTCAACGCTAAACCACATTTTGAAGCAAATTGACCAGAGCTGTGCACCGATAACATTATTTCATACTTGCGGACCACGGACACGGTTTAACTCTGGACCAGTGTTTCTATTTCTCCTTTAAATAATACGCCAGCTAGCTAGCGTTAGCTGCTATTTCTTCCCCAAGTGTTCCGCCATGTTCTGGCTCGGGGCCGCGGAGAGACCACTCTCTCCTTACTCTTATTCATGCATCCCAAAAATTATGCAAACCAACCAACTGGAGTCGTATAATTACTTCAACGTTCCGATTTACATTATACTGCTATTTGCCATTCATTCCCGACGTCTTGCTCAGATAATTGCTAAGTGCCCCCCGTGAGTATTCAGCCATCTTGGGTCCCTTCAGAGTCAGTACGGGGTTTCCAGCACGGCAACAACAGGGCAGCCCGCCACATTTAAAGACACAGTAACACTGCAGGTCTTAATGTTATTTCTAATAGCGATCAGCAGACGCTCTTCCAGAGGTTCCAGCCACATCCAACACGACTGTCTGATGCTTTTTATAGAACTTACCATCTAGTAACCATCCCATCTGTGTTTGTGTTTGTCTGAGAATATCCTGTAGAAAAATGTGTTCCTCATTGTGCTACCAGTGACAACAGAGACCAGTCAGAAAACAATAGTTTATTTAGTTTAAAAGAAAGCAGGAAGTTGAAATCAGATGCTACACAAAACAAAAATGTTTACAAAAACAGCATTTTACATCACAATGGCATAAGAAGAACAGATGAAATGTTGAAAATTATTCTCCGGGGATGAGTTTGTTAAATGGGGGCATTAGTATTCACAACTTTAAAAAAAATCAGCTGCATTTAAAGTCCACAGCATGTTCAAATACAACTGACCAGTATATAGAAAGGCTCAGGAGACATAACATTTAAGGAAGCAGAATACTAAAAGACTGACAAACAAATAAATCTTTTGATCTGGCCTGTGGATAATGTCTTCAAGCAGGGATGCCTCTCAATCAATAAATTAGTCCTTGTAGCCCCTTTTTCATGATAGTGTAACAAAATACAGACATGCTGCCAAGCATGGCTCATTTTCAGTATAAAGCCCAAAATTTTTCACCTCTCCCCTCCTTTCCCAAAGTATAATGTAATATGAAAACAATCCCCTTGTCAAATGTACAATGTTGTCCTTATACACAGATCACTAAGACGCTGTGTAATTTCAGTGCAGCATAAACTCCTGTGTGTGTGTAGCAGGACAACCTGGTCACCGATGCATCTACTTTGCCGCCTGCTGAGCCTGACGTCGCAGCAGGACATATATCTTCTCCTTAATCCAGTCTTTGTTGTATGGTTGGTATGTTTGAGTGTCCGCTCTGTACCTGAATTTTTTTTAAAAAAGAGAGATATTTTTACCGGCGGCGATCAACACATCTAATGAAAGGCAAGTGTTTATTTAAGTCCATACACACCAAATTATACTTACACAAGGCAACTGAGATCTGCCAGGTCATCAATAAAGTCAAACAGCTGACTAATATCATAAGTGATGGAGGGACTGTTTGGATTCATCCTCTTCAGATGCTCTTCATACATTTTGCAAACACCTGGAAGAGAGACGAAGAACACGTACAGATTGCAAAGTAAATCCTTTCCAGCACTTTGGTTCAAAGGAAAATAGCAAAATGCTACAGACAATACTAAACGTTATTTACTATACATGTCACTTTGTCTGAGTAACATGGTTCATCAGACCGTGAAGTCAGTAACAACACTACACATTCATTAAAGGGAGACAGGATAAATAGAAAAAAGATTAAAAAGGGAATAAAAAAAATTGAACATACAAACCCTGACAATCAACAAATTATTTTCAGCATTTTGAGCAAAATGATGACAATAAGATGGTTAAATAGCCTGGTGTGGCCAATCAACACACAGCACACAAACCATTCAATGACAAAGAAATAAAACTTTTAAAGAAATTATTAAAATACAAAACGTTCAATATATTCTCATACCCAAGTGTATTTAAAAACTTTCCATTTCTGCACATTCATCTTAATTTATGCTTCGTTAACACTATTTTTTTCTTATTTATTTATACTTTGGGGAAACTTTGATGTATATCTGTTGTCTTGAAAGTGCTTTAATAAAATTTAAGAGTAAAAACAAAAAAATGACTTAGCTATTTCATTATATTGTAAGCTCAGGATCTTATTTATTGGTTTGGATTTGTTTTCAGTATTTTGTCTTAGTTCACAATTTTTTATTGTAAAGTACTTTGGTTTTGAACTGCACTTTAAAAACAAAGTTATTATCACTACTACTACTACACAACCCTATTAGTATGCTTAAAGGGTAACTTTGGTGATTCATTTCTATATTTTTCTCATAGACAACTACAATACAATGTTTTGATCCTAATGCTCCGCCTGATTTACCTCATTCCTGGTTAACAGAGCTCTATATATGCTCAAAAACCCATTAAACCACATTCATTCAGTCACTTCATTGCACAAAGTTTCATTCCACAGACTTATGACATAGTCACTTTCACACTTATTCACTTACCACAAACTACTTTCCAGACACTAGAGAGTGATTCCTGAGTTCAGACTTTGTTTACACAGATGTACTTGCCAGTAGGGTTGATTTATTGTTAATTTTGGTTATTTAATGGTTATTTGTTGACTTTAACAGAAATCACTGAAGTTATTCTTAGCTGAATTATGTATGTAGGTGTAATAAAACACAATGACTAAAATAAAATGACATGTGCTAATGTCGTTCTGGCCTGAATTTAAACCAAATGTTAAGACAAAACCTGCACAGACTCACCTTCCATGCATTCATTCACTGACTCATAGTCAGCATATGTGCGGCCCTCTGGTCTCTTGGTCGGCTGGACGAGCAAAATCGTGTGCGACTGTGAAAAGATTAATAATGTATAATACACACATTAAAGCAGTTTCTCAGTTTTTCACCGAATCACCTGAAGTCGGTGGGCTGTTTCTGTGTCTTATGCTAATAAAATATGAGAAACCTTCCCCCGAGTCATTTTCTAACAGGAGGTAATGTTCGTCAGTCAGCAGCAGACTGTTGACTTTTAACGCCATGGCTTCTTCTTTTTTTCTTTTACAAAACGTCCAGCGTACCGTTAATTCATTCATTTTAGGCTTCACAGTCAAATATTATTTATTTGCATGCTAATATTAAAATTACATTATAATAGCGACAGAAGAAACGGCAGAAAATAGGTGTTTGACAAGAGTAGTAAACGTTAGCCTCGCAGCCTGCTAGCTTAGCTATGATAGATTAACATGAGCTAATGTGGCTAACATTGGGAATTAATACCTCTTAAAACTCAAAACAAAACATGCTTACCATGTTTGTGTTGGCTGCAGGCCCTCTTTGTTTGTTAGGGATGCAAAACTGCAAAAAAGTCGTTGTTTACCACCACTCAATTCCCCGTGCGATGGAGCCGTTTGATCAAAAATACTCAGGGAAATGAAGTAAGTCTTTTTCCGGATGTAGAGAGAGGCGCCTTCAGAGTAGAATTTTGGTTTCAAAATAAAAGCCTGGTCTTGAAGCTGAAACTAGAAATATATTTTTTTACGTGTTTACAAGCATTTTGTTGGAGGTGGAAAAACTAGGCAAAATAGCAAACCCATAAAGAAAATACACTTTATTAAAAAGTACAAGTACCTTCACTTAATTCTATGTCAAGTTAAAGCATGCAATCAATTGCAAAATACGAAAAAGAGTACATATTATGCACGGTCATGGCTCACTCTGCACCTGCAAGCTGGATAATATAATAAGAACAGTTTTGTTGGGGTTTTTTTTCCTTTACTTTTTTTATCCCTACATCAATTCAAGCTTTTAAATTTCATCTTGTTTTATTTCCAGCTGCTCTTGTTTTAGCAGTTGTAAATAGTAATCATAATCATTCTTAAATGCTCTAATTTAAAGTTTTTAGTATATTAGCAGCTTTGTTTTTTTTAATGTTCTATTGTTATTTTTATTCAGGTTTTCTATTTGTGTGCTTTTATCTTTTATTTGCTTAGTCAGCTTCATTGTCCCAAGGTGAGTTTAAATAAAGGTTGAATGAATGAATGAATGAATGAATGAATGAATGAATGAATGAATGTTGGGTTATTTTTATTTATACACCAAAGCCTGCCTAGTATTTTAGTGTTGTAGGTGGTTGATACAGTTTCCAGTAGTTTAGATCATATTCTAATCAAGTGTGAAAAATCCTAATCTGCAAAATAGCAAGCACCATTATACCTGTCAAATGCCTGTAGCGAAGTAAGTGTATTTGTCTCAGAAATGTAATTGGGTATCAGCATAAAGTTGAATACTTAAATAACAAAAATAAGGATCTTCATGTCATCTTTTACATTAAAGTTGTATTTAACTAATACTTTAATAAATGTAACCAATTAAATCAAGACACTAATTGAGTTTTATATAAACCGACCAATATTCTAATGAAAGTGGTATCAAACTCAAGTAAAGTGCACTTTTAAAAACACTGCAAGAGCATACGAAGATAGGAATATATCACAAAGATTTCAAGGTTACCAGAAAGCTGAAAATTTATTGATTAGATCAATGACTTAAGTTGGGGAATCACACTGACATTGTTTTATTTTAGTTCCGGCCCATAAGGCAAAATACACAAATGAATATTATGATTGTCACAAAGAACATTCCAAAGACCACAAAGATAGTGAAATCAGAAACACTAGCTGTGATTATGTCAGTTATAATGGTTATCTTTGGTGAGGTAATTGTTTCTGTAAAGTCAGATGTTTAAATGCTTAGTGTTACAATGCATCATTGTCTATGTCTTCATATATCTGAATGTATATATATATATACTACATTTGTGTACAAATATCATGTGTTTTGTTTCAGAGAGGAGGCACATTAGCTATCCCATTTATTGGAGGTACTGGTGGTAAACATGTTTATGCCCTCACTCTCAGAATGCTTCTGAGTGACCCTCTTCTTGGGGGGTCTCTGCGAGGTGTGGCTGCAGGCTCCCTCATCCCACCTGCACACTCTGTTCGACATGCCTCCAGAGACATGAAGTTATTGCCATTGCCTTGGCAGCCTCCGTACCAGAACTCGGTGCATTTGGAAGCACCAGAGTCATAGTAGAACCGGACCTTCCAGGTATCACAGGGGCCGTCATCACGAGGCAGAGAGCACACATTACCAGAAGGTGGAGCAACAGCGGGAGATGGGACCTGTTCAGTGAGGAGAAGAGAAAATAAGAGAGAGTCTTCCTGTATGTCTGACAAACTTAGCAGATATATGACACAACATTGAAAACACTAACAGGTGAGGTAACTTGGTCATCTCTCTACAATTCAACCTTCTACTCAGCCTTGGGTCTAGAAATACATGTGGATGTTACTTTGACATGTACCATTCACCTCAACTCTGCTGCAGAATGCACTATCCCCAACCGTTCTCCTGTAGCAGGATAATGCTATACCACAAAAAACAACTCCAACTCCAACCCACAAGGACCCCATGAACCCACAGGACCCAGAGGATCCATTGCCAGGTCATCTGTCCATACCTTAATGAGTCAGAGCTAATTTGCCTGTACAGTGAGAACCTACACAATATTAGGCAGCTGGTTTTAGTGTTGTGGCTGATTTATACGTATATGTAGCAGGTAAAAAGATATTATTTAGAGGGCAATTTCTGTTATAAAAATCAAGTACTCCAGTTATTTAACATTTTCAAAATGTCAGACAACCTGCTAAAGCAACATTTTTGTTGTCGAGGCTGCACATTTCTTTTGGTTGCTAGTATGGGTAACGCTCCAAAACTAGGATCCTACACCTCCTATAATGCATTTCAGTAGTGCCTTAGACAGATAAATTCATTACTGATTCCTTGAAGTAAATTATTCAATTTCATTCCATTAATTAGTCTTCCATTAGACCTTCCCTTCCTAGTAAACACTCACATCTTTCATACTCAACAAATTAGATTTGTAACTTAGCTCTCTGTTAAAAATGTATATGTACATTTTAAACCTCAAGCCAACATAATCCAGATGTTACCAATTTGATATTATTTTGGTTATTTCTCAAACTTGCCAAAGCTCTCCAGAGCCACAAAATTAATTTACAACTGTCCTAATGGTCCTAAATAACATGTTCAGTAAAAAGTTAACTGATATTGATTTGTAAGATCAGTTAATAATTATCTGGATTATTTAATGATAAATTCACTAAAATAAGATGGGAAACAGAGAGGATTCCTACCACAGATGTCTGGTACTCAGGACATCCAGCCCTTCCAAATCCTCTTGCTGATGTCACTCCATCCAAACAGCAACCAAACCTATGAATAAAATACTTTTTTAAACGTAGGAACCCCTCCTTTTTTTTAGCCAATAAGCCTCTCATTGATTGATGTCCGCTGGTAATAAAGATGGAATGCAGCAAGCATGTTACCTGCTGCGAACACAGTCATCTTGTGGGCAGCCCTGATGCACGGGCCCAGTGGCAGAAGTGAAGCCATCAGGGCAGCAGCCGTACAATGACTGCTCACAGGGAACACCCACCACACGAGGGTAGGGCTCGTACACTATGTTTGTGTCTGGTCTTTGAGCTAAAGCAAGTCAACACAGAAAATGTCAAACATAATGTTACTGTACATTCCATAGAACTGTAAAAACACTGTATGTGCTTATCCATTTTTAGAAGGTGTAAAATTACATGTGGCATGTTTACGGTGGGTATTTTTTGGATTGTGAATATGTCCATTCGCTATAAGGTAGTAGAAACAGTAGAGGCTTTGTGTTTGTGAGTGAGGGGCAAAAAACAGTGCAATCATGGTCTAGACAGCAGCAATTACAAGATACAGTAAGTGCACATTTTCTCCACTGCCTGAAGAAATTTTCATTCAAAAATAATGTTTGAGCGACAACAACCATAGTAAAATAACTGGCTGCACATTCATTTTTCAAATTCTTTCTGCATCATTTTATTGCTGCTTTCGCTACATGTACTATAAACACGTATAAAATAATTGCGTGCTCAGACATGCAAGGAAAGAGAATAACATTTCCACAACAACATTCTCAATGCACTCTACATACCTGAAGGCTCTGGAACATGGGGCACAAATCCTCTCACAGTGCTTCCAGCCGCCCTTGGGTCCTGCACACTTGGGACCGCTAGAGGTAAACAAGGTTATTAACAACAAAAATGCACAAATAATGACACTAGAAGAGGGTCGTAGACAGTTCAGATGTTGCTCACTTTGCGCTCCAGGGCAGGGCTGTGAGTTGCACGTCTCCACAGAGACGGGTCTGCTAGCTGTTCCGCACCGAGAGTCTGGGTAAGGGTTCAAATCTGTATCGAAGCAACTGACCCTCCTCTCTCTCACACCACCACCACAGCTCCTAGTGCACTGGAGAGACAAGGGAGGACAGTAATGCGGAGATAAAAGGGCATTTTTTGCAGTATAGAAGACCTTTTTTCCCTTCACTAACCAGTCCAAACTCTGTCACGTGCCAGGTTATGTGCGTGTGGCAGGCAGGTCGGCGGCAGGCCTGGACAGAAGGAGGTTTTGCCAGTCCACTACAGGCATGATCACCCAGACGTTCACCTCCTTGTCCCACGCAGTGCACCTCCCTCGTCTGCTGTCCCTCACCACAGGTCACTGAACACTAAATGACACATGCAACAAAAAATTCAAATGCTGCCCATACATGAATTTATCATTTCAGATTTGATGCCAGACATTGTTAAATGAGATTATAGCTAAGACTACTAGTATTGTGTGTTGTACCAGTGATTCTTGATAAGGTAAAACTTAAAAACAGATTTAAAATTGATCATAAACCTCAGTCATTCCCACCTTTTTTGCAAAATGCAGCAAAAGTTGACATTGATTCGGACGCTTTTTGTTGTATTTTACTGTGCTTTGGATTATGGTATAGTTGTAGTAATAGTGCATAATTATAGGAGAAAGGTTCTATGCGGTAAGATACAAACCACGCTGAAGCTGGACACGCTGTACTCTGCAGCACATGGATGCATGTTGCAGGCCTGCTGACTCGCTGGCCTCTGCAGGCGCTGGGTAATGCAGTGAGTCTCTTCCACCACACGGGGGTTGGATGAGTCCTGAACCCAACACTCCACACTGCGATACTGCATGCCTCCGTTGCAGCTGGCAGAGCACTCTCCGTAGACGCCAGTTTTGTAGAGGTATGTGAGTGTCCCTCTTGGATGAGGGGCGACAACGACAGGAGCAGCGGAGTGAACAGAGTTAGTGTCGTCATCCAAGCCCATAAATTCTCCATGGGTCAGCACCTGAGAAGAGGACAAATGATCAAGAATAGGTCTGAACTGATCACCCTTCAGAAAGAAATTCTACACTGAATAATGTGCATTCAAATTCTTGAAAATGATACCGACACCTCACCCTACATTGAAAAATACAGAATCTGTGAACATCCAATATTCAAAAGTTTAAGATCTTAGATGAGCACAGATGGTCCTCCCGCTTTTATAAAATGTTTTTAGAAACAGCCTTCTGGTGTCAAACTCTGCACTTACATTTCTGCACTTACATTTCTGTGTACAGTGAAGCCCAAACAGGATGGACTTTTAACTGACTTCAACTAAATCAAATCAGTAATTCCTGACAAAATATTCCTGCCACTGAAGGTGCAACAATGTCCGACTGACTGTATGGACAGAACATTGAATTTGAGGCAGGACTGTAAACAGCCTGGTCATTTTTTCTTGAATAAATAGAAACTAACGCTTACAAGAAAGCAAAAAGACATTTCATAATTCAACAGTTTTACTTTTTTTTCTGCCAATCTCACCCTGCAGACGCCATCCACACAGATATCACTGCGCCCCACATAGCACGGTGTCCCATCCACCACTGCAGGTCTCTGTCGGTAGAAGAAATTTTCTCCTCTTGGGACGCAGTTCAGTTCACATGGATTGAATGCTGGAGTGTTAAAGACACCAAAGTCACAAAATGATCAGGAAAAAGAACCCAACTAAAGTAATGCTGCTCACAGACAGTAATGCCTCTGACCACTGTGTTTATCATGTAAAGGTAACCTTTATTTAATTGAAAAACTTAGGAAATCCTGACACCTCTTTGTCTCCAAGTGGAGTAAAAATGCTTTATTATGTACTTAAAAGTATTATTTCTTCAAAATACCGGATTCGTGGCTGTACAGACTATAATAAGTCATGTACCTCCATAGTAAGGCACCCATGTGTGGCGTTTTGATTGGAAGTCCGTTCTGTCATACTGGGAGCACTGCTCCTCTCTAAAGTCCCTCGATCCAACTGGGCATTCCTACAATGATAGAAAATGTAATTTATATAAAAGACAATATGCATTATTGCTGAGTGCATATCATTTTTAAAAAGGAACTTAAGGATAATTACATGTGTATTGCAGGTCTGGAAGGACTTGGAGGATCCTACACAGTTATGTCCTCCATCAGTCCTGCAGGACAGAGGAGAGAACACAGGCTGAGGAGTTATTACTTGAGCATAAAAGAAAGTGGAAAATGTAAAAATAATGTAAAATTTGTATTTTGAGTTATAAATGGTAGTTTTTGTCACTTATTCAGTTGATAAAGCTTCTGTACCCCAGTCCTACCTTGAGGTAATACATTTCCTGGTTCTCATTGCCACTCCTGTGCCACAGGTTCGGCTGCAGGGCCCGTAGGGTCCGAACTCACCCCAGTAGTCATGGGTGGGTCTTGTCAGCTAAAAACAAAGCAGACAGTACAACTTCTATTCACTCAGCGTCTGGAACATAAAGTTCTCTCATACACCATATCACAACTCACCACGAACCATTACGGCACACCAAGAGCATGTTATAGACTCTAAAATAGACGCTGGAACAGCCACAAACCATCTCCTGCATGTTGCATAACATCTGTATAATCCTGCTGTGTGACATACAAACCACATCCCTGCTGTCACATGTCAGAAAGGACACACTGAGCTTTTTTCCTTTTGACATTTAGGACGTATTTTACTGAGCACATGTCCATCTGTGCTAAATAATTCTCTTATTTATACTGACATGCAATTTGTAGAATATTATGAATACTGCTCAGAGTGAAACTCACTGTAAAAGCAGGTACAGCCAGAAGCTGCAGGAGTCCCAGGACTTGCAGGATGTTCATGTTGACCAGATCCAACTGCCAAACTAGTGATGAAAAATAGCAACTAAATAAGTCAACTTTAAGCACAAATATATCTGTTTAATACAAACAATGATCACACTGGCATATGAATGTGTGTCAGGTTATGCTGGAATTCCTTGATACCTCTGTTGACTCCTTTCCTAAAGCTTAAAAAGTGTAGTAAATGTGCAAGACAGATGAAAGCATGCAAAGAGCAAACTCACAAGATGTTCCCTTAGTCTTACCTTTTTGAAGTGAATTCCCTGCCACTCGACCAGGAACACAGAGTGATGTGCACCTCAGTAGTGAAAGTCCTCGCTGACACCCAGCTTTCTATCTTCTCACCCTCTCAGCTCAGCAGCACCACAGCCCACCAAGTGTCAGATTTCAACCACACAGAGACACACAGGTTTTTCTTTGTCCGAAAAGATTCCAACTTCAGTTTCTGACAATAAATATAAGGTGTGATTTAGGTTTGGAGCCTAATGTCCCCCTAGGCTGAGAGATTTATGATACAGTTTTGCATTGATAAATGTTTCATAGTTTAAAGAATTATAATAAATATAAGGTCATAACTGAGAAATGTAATGCAATCAACGTTTGGTCCACTACATAATACAGAAAAAGAAGAGCATATTCAGCACACATCATTTATTCATTGCATATATAAGTTGCAAATGTGAAAGCTATTATATTCATTGAAATCTTGCATCTAAAAATACACTACAGTGTGATTTAGAGTGAAAGAGAGCCCAAAGTTGCCAATTGAATGATTTTTTTTATTTTTTTGCAGGTTACTGACCACTTGATTGTTCCTTTTGCACATCCCATAACCGCTAAATACAGACCAATAAGACACAGCACGGGGGCTGGTGGGAGGTAAACATTGCTTTAAGTCTTATTTTAGTGTGAAACCACAGTGGAGCATGCCCTGGACGGGGAGAGAGTATGAAAGAATCGGTGAGGAGCAGCATTCCTGTGCCAGAATCTCAGCATGCTGGAGGAGCCGACCTGGCTGACGAGAGTAAAAATATATACTTACTATCAACACACCACGCCTGAGTGACGGAAAAAAGAACCGATGCATGAGAGTGCTTGTGCTTATGTTGGTGTGTGGGTAGGAAATAAAAAATGATGGCTGCAGGAGTAAATCTTCAGTTGACACGCAGCACAGACTAGACATCTGGAGGGGCTTGTCATCACCTTTAAGACAGGAACACAAGGCAACAACTCACACAAAAAGAAACACAACAAATCGTACCTTTAGGTTCAGAACGTTCTACTTTTATTAAGTCTATGACAGCCAGGTGATGATTCAGCTTCATGGTTATTTTCGGGAGTTGTTTTATTCCATTGCATGATGATTACTTTACTAAGTTTCATAACAGAGATTCAAGGATACTACAAAATCCTTTTCCGTCAATGTGGTTGTCAGATAAAGACCTAAAAAAAACAATCTGCACAACAAAAACTGAATATAACACCATTCAAACATCTTATTAAAGCATTGTGTCAAACCTCAGCATTTCACCACATTGCTAAAAGCCTTCCAAATTGTGTCTACAAATCCCAAACCACCACCCCACACAGCCTTGTTTTCCTCCACACACTCTCTCAAAGTCTGCCAGTCACATTTTGTCCCTTCAGAGCTGCCTGTTCAGCTTCTGTGCTTGCTTCTCTTTGGCTTCAAAGGCACTCTTGGTGCTGAACAGATCGTCCACCGTGTCCACGATCTCCTGCATTTCTCGGGACAGCTCAGCGTAGCTCTCCTTGAGCTCCTCCTGCTGCTGCCTCAAGTCCACTGCTGCTCGCAGCAGCTCGGAGGCCTGGTGGCTGCAGTGGCTCCTCAGCTGCTCCACGTCCGACAGCAGGACCCCCATGCTCTTCATCAGCTGCTCCAGACGCTCTGCAGTGACCTCGAACCCCGATGTGTCCAGACTCCTGACATCAGGCATCTCTGGGATCTGGGCCTCAGCTTCTGCTCCTTCCTTTGGATCCGTCTCCATCTTCCTGTTTGCTCAGCGTCTTGATATTCAAGTCAGTAAAACAGATATCAGAATGAAAAGGGAATCATTTAGCTGCAGGGAATGATTATAAAGGATCAAAGGTTTCAAATATTGAGCAAAGAAAAGCCACAGAAGTAGAGTTGCTCTGACACCCTTTGTCCCTCTCAGCTGGTAAAGAGTTTAAGCTCCTCGCAGGAGGCGAAAAATGCACTTCCGACTAATCTCCTCCACTTGTGCATCTACTTGTGCAGTGTATGTGTGTACAGTGTGTGTGTTTGTGTGCCCAGGTGCCCTTTCACTGACATGTGCTGGCCTGTAATCCAGTTAGGACAGCTATCCCAAGCAATACCCTCCCCAGTCCAGACTGCTGCAGGCTGGGATGAGCAGCAGGCGGGACATAAGTGGCTCTTCCCTCCCCTCCAAACCTATTTACTACCTTGGCTGTGTGACCAGACGGATTAACCCCGTCCTTGTGTACTCATCTCTGGGCGGCCTTGACACATACATGCACACATTATATGCACTGTATAATCTCTCTCCTGCTATGGACTGAGGTTTTGTGAACGTGGGGAGAAATTGCAGTATGACCAGTCAGTTTGAAACGGATGCAGAGGGGATGCATGGATAGAAAGATGGTTACAGCTGTGGTGAGAGAGAGATATTTTAGGAATAGAATAGAATAGAATAGAATAGAATAGAATAGAATAGAATAGAATAGAACAGAACAGAACAGACCAGAATAGAATAGAATAAAATAGAATAGAATAAAATAGAATAGAATAGAATAGAATAGAATAGAATAGAATAGAATAGAATAGAATAGAATAGAATAGAATAGAATTAAGCAGGAATCCTGTCACAATCAGACATTTTTCAAAGTACAATAGGAAATGTGCAAATATAAAATATTACATCTAGTAATAAAAAATAGCATGTGCAAGTGAATCTATGAAAACAGTGGGATAGCTTGGTATTTTAAAGATAGCTTATTTGGTATATTTGGAATATAAAAACAATACTGTAACTGATGCTGCACTTCTGGATATTTGCTGAACAGTTGTGGAAAAAGTATCACTTAAGTAGTGCATAAATTACATACAAGGTGCAGCTGTATGTAAACATATGTAAACGTGTAGTTTCAGTAAATAAATACAAGGTGCATAAGGTAAAAGTTACGTAAGTAACTAAGATAAGATGATGACTCCACTCTGACTTTTCTGCCGCTTTGTATGACTATCTCACAGGAATAGTTGGAGAGTAAATTAAGTGCTTTTGCCTGTTATACATGCTGCTTTATACAAGTATTCAAGCCGCATATAAAATAAGTTTGTTTGAGAATATTGTGACATGATGCCCTCTGATGGCTCATTTAGTAAAGTATGCTTCACTATGAAAAAAATGCTAGCATATAGAAAATTAGAAAATGATGGCCTACTAATGACATGTGGCTCAAGCAATAGCCAAAATAAATGCACATGTGGTTTATGCAAGTTGCAGTTAGGTTAATTAGTCAGCTGATGGCAAAATTAATAGGTTGACAAGCATGTTAAAGGGCTGGCAAACACATGCCCTTTAAATGGCTGTAAAGATAAGGAGTCAACACGATGACCTCACCACCCCTAATCTCTTATCAAAACCAGACAACTTGCTCTGAGAGGCCAGCGTTAAGGAGAAGACTCGCCTTATCCCGAGAGTGGTGTAAACATTAGCTGTAGCAGAGGATTAGTAAGGGATAATTCATTAGGGACACACACGTAGAGTCACTAAACACAAATTTACATGAACGAACAGATGCCTTTATTAAATGCAGCTATGATTTTGTTGTAAGAAGCACAAGCACAATTATGGTGTTAGAAGACAAGAAAAAACAAGATTATAGTCTTCCTGTATTTAACAACAATGCAAAGACACTTAACACCATCATTAACACACAATTTCATATTTGTTTCACGTGTTGGAATCATAGACTGTTGGAAAAATAGTTCAATATTAAAGCAATGGCAGGTAATTGCTGATATTTTACATATAAACAACACAGGTTTAGTTGATAAAGCAAACCCCAATAACAATGAGACAAAACAGTAGAATGAAGCAAAAGCAAAAAGATTTGCACTTGTTCTTCACTTAAAGCATGAAGCAACATCAGTTGGCAAAATAGAACAGTGCATAGATGCACTGTTTCATTTCACAGAGCTAAATATGTGCATAGAGCATAAAAGTGCATATCAAATTAAACAAACCACAGACAAAAAACATATAATGATATCATTTCCAACAAGCAAAAAATAAGAAAAAAAATGTCTTACTTGTTTCTGTGGTTATTTTCTGGGATGTTTCAGCAGGCAAACTGAAAATAATGTAGACTGTGTGTGAAACATGTGTCCTGCCCAGAGCACAGTGGGTTTGCCCTCCTCACAGCAGATATAGTCACTGTGACGATGGTCATCAGTCATGTTGTTATTTTTGACTGAACCCAAAATGCTGCTGATCAGCAATTAAACACTGACAACTTAGACACTGTGAAGCAAGACTCTCTATGATAAATGTGACCAAATTAATGTGTTGTTTTCTTTATTCACTTTATTTTCTTTTTTCCTTTAATTTGTCACCCCTATTTATTCAATGAGCCAGTTATGCTGAGATGGGCATTTCCTTGACATAGTTTGGGTCCATTTGAGGAACATCCTCCCCTGTGGGGGTCATGTTTGAGCAATACAGACCTGCTATTTATGAATGAGATAAACCATATTCCTAAATATTTGATGTAGCTCTGACTATTATTTCAACATAAATGTTAGATAACACATATAGAAATAAACTTAGTTTTTTGTGTGATTATTGCCAATTATTTTACAATCGAGAGGTTAAAAGACATTAAAACTTTACTTTTTTATCACTGATATTTAAATTAAGGACGTAAACATCATGTCAAAGCAGCAGGGAT
Organism: Dascyllus trimaculatus; assembly: GCA_024666655.1. Taxonomy (NCBI): domain Eukaryota; kingdom Metazoa; phylum Chordata; class Actinopteri; family Pomacentridae; genus Dascyllus; species Dascyllus trimaculatus. Next base: position 14,510,826 of record CM045455.1, on the reverse strand, counting down.
GCTAAGGCTAAGACTTCAAGTTAGCTTACTAATGCTACAGCAAGCTAATATAGCTTTAAGTTGAGTTAATATAGTAGCTGAAATTAAAGCTAAAAAGGCTGAAGTCAGCAAGTTAGCATTTTAGAAATGGATTCATACATTTTGTTTCACTGCTGATAAACTATTATATTACTTTATAGGATGATGGTGTACATAAATTATCAAAAAATTAGCTTCAGCAAGCCTAAAGTACTGGAAATGATTGACGCCCATGGGGCTTCTTGCCTTAAAAGTCCTACTCTGATGTGTTCATATATTACAGACAAAGCATTTGTTATTTTTTTGTTCAAATTATTGCATAACCCTCCACATGACTCTCATGTTAACAGTACAAAACAGCTTTTACATGTATGTTCTTATAAAGAAATTACAGAGGCTTGTTCTGTACTTTCAAAATGTTGCAGCAACGAGACTTAAAACAACTTTTTAAAATTTCCTTGTCCCAGTAAATGATTATCTAATATTATTTCAATACTATTTAAAGGTCAGTAAAGCCACTATCATGCAAGGGAAGGCCTAAAATGAAAACTGACTATATCTAAATAACTGGTAGATAGGCCCGCTGTCATTTAAAATCTACATTGTTGAGAGTTTAAATCATTTATTGTCTCATGGCCATTAAAAATGACTCATAAGCTTCAGAGTGGATGTTCTCTAAAGCATAAAAGGGACAATTTTCCACCACTGCTGAGACACTAATAATATTTGAGGCAAAGTTTATGTACTTCCTTAGTGTCTCCACATGGGGGCAGCCTTATAATTCTGTTTGCAGTGGGAGACGTTAGAGCTTTATTGTTCCTGCATGTATTAAGTTTACCACCTGCTGCCAATCTTCTGTGTGCTTTATTTGCTTTTCTTTAAGATTGTGAATATATGATCTTTTAACGATTTGCTTTGGCTTAAAGTCACAGGTGCTTGTAAATCCTATAAGAGGCCTGTGCGTATGTCTCAATGAGCTCCAACACATGTGACCATTTAGGTGCCAACATGTGTATTCATGTGTGTTTTCTATATAAGCGAGTGCTGTGTGTGTGAGGCGGGGGTTCAGGAGTATGGATTATTTTTGCCCTGGCTCGTATTCAGTGAGAGCAGCCGAGCGTGAGGCAAGGAGGAGAAAGGGGGCATTGTTGTGGTCCAGATGAGTGTCAGAAGTGCTTCAGAAAATAGATTCACTCATAGGGGGTTTAACAGAAACACACTTGCAACAACCGCCTGACCCTTCAGACTATATGACCGTGCTTGAACCCCTTTCACGAAGGAGAATGAACGTATCAATTCGCATGGTCTGGCGTTTGTATGTGGCCTACGCTTGCAGTAATAGTAGTAGTGAGGAAGTGCTGGAGAAAAATAGACAGGAAAATGAACGAACATTTGAAGCATCAGGTGGTTGAGATTTTCCAGCCACTGTATAGGAATAAACTTCATGCAGATGAGTAAGTTACTTTGAAGTAACTTTAGTTTCAACCTTCCTGTCCCTGTCTGTGTCCTTATCTTTTATTTCTTTGTCCTACACAAACAATCTCCACCCAGACATCTGGTTTGTCTCTGTAAAATGCTCTCAGACAACCGCCCATCATCACTGCCCATAACTGTTCTATGATTTACTCTAAGAATGCATAAAAAAGCTTGGTGTCACTGAATGAATGGGAGAGTTATAGCCTCACATACTGCCTCAGTCCTCAGGGCCCAGAGGGGGGACCAGGGTCTTGCCGCAATATCTTTACCCTCAGTACTGTTACACTATTTATGGACTCTCCTTGGTTTGCATAGGGCCCAAGATTTATGGCTCTCCATCTGGTGTTGTGGGAGTATTGTTGTTGATACTCGAGACATGGAGATGTGGATGGAGTCTCTCTGCAGTGATGGCCATGGGTGGAATCATGGGGATTGGTGTGTTTTTTGAAGGGGCTCAGTTGTGTGGGGGATGTAGGCTTGGGACTGTCAGTTTGCGTAACAAAAGTGTGTGTTTCGTAGTGCTGGGAAGCAGCTGAAGCTCTCCAAGGTAAAGATACATAAAGACTTGAAAATACACTGATGTAGGAAATTCAAATTAAAAGATGTTTGACATGAGAAAAAGATTTGGAGGTGCCGCACCAAATTCTTATTTGACATAAAGTTTCCTCAAATGTCCTTCTGAGACAAACATACTCCTACAAGATAAAACAACTTTATAAAGTACTTTTATAGGCTGTATAAACATATCAAAGCTGCACTATCAAATATTTTTACATTAACGATGGATTAAATGTCTATGTGTTATATGAAAGGCATCACTTATAGTCATAAAAACACTTCACCTGACTCACCAGAGCATTTTGACATCTTTTAGCTTATTGTTTTGGTTTTATAGCCCTTGACTTTACTTTTTAACTCACTTTTATTTCACTCTCATCTTTTCTATTTTTCCATCACATGCAGCTGTTTTCCATGAAAAAGCTCTGATGCAGTGCACTACCTGTCGATCACTACATGTTAAACAAAGTTAGTAATAGATGGTGACTAGTATTAGGAATTAAGAAAATAAAAAGCCAGATATTTTCCTCTGGAGTTGGTAGGGACCAAAATGGAGCAAAAAAAAAGAGAATATTGGACTTGTGAAGTTTCCTTAAACAGTACTTTGCTCTGTGCCTGCTGGATGTGTGAATAGGCAAGACATTAATAATATTTACAAAATTTATGGTAAAAAAAAAACAAAAGCAGAAAAACAAAAAGCAGAGAAGAAGAAGAAGAAAAAGGAATGGGTGTTTACTTCTGCCACCCTAACTAGGACATTGTCAGATTACCCCTATATCTTTCAGAAGAACACAATTGTCTATGCAAAAAAAACAAAAACAAAAAAAAAAACAGCATAACCATCAGAGTGAAGTGCTAAACATATCTGTGCATATTTCTGGTGAAAAACATGAAAGACTAGCTGTTGCTGGTATTGTCTATCTTTATATCTACAGAATGAAGAAATGACACAAACGTTTTGTGGATGAAACAGATCAGACAAAAACATGTCCTTCAGAACAAGGCAGTTTTTTTGCTTTACAGATTTGGAAGGTATTTCTATTTAAAATGCAGCTTCTTTCAAATGTCAATCACTTTAGAAAGGAGTGTCAGCTAAATCCCTTAAAAAAAGAATGACTTAATGCCTTTTGAGATTATGCCATAGTAGAAAAAGAAGATTTGGTTTTAAAGAAAAAAGTGTAAGAAAAACAGCTAAGCAGAGCTCCACCCAGATCTCTCAGATCTGGATCATTTTCCTTGAGACGTTGCCTTTTTCTGGTAAATGGGTGGGATTCCCGATCCCGTCCCTCCAGGGGAGTACAAGTGCATGAATAGCTAATGTTCCAATCAGACCTCCCCCGCTTTCATTCGATGCCAGAGAATTTTCCTCACCGCTGTCTGAGAAACAATGTGAAGCCTCTACTGGTCAGAAACCCAATTCTTCCCAAATGTTGTCTGAGACAGGGAATCTTTAAATATTTGCCTACGGATCCGGCCCAGATTGTGGAAAATGTGTGATGACCTCATTGTACTGGTATGGTGTTGGATGTGTTTTACCATAAATAGAATGTATAAAACTGTCTGTCACCATGAGACCTGATCAGTGGACCATGCTAGAACAAACTGTGGTGGTCCTGATTGAAGACCTTGGAGGATAAGCAGGAGTATCCTCGTCAAATTGCAGGGATGTAATTTAAGGTGGAATGCATCACTTTGACCTTCTCATGACTCGTGCCCATTATGAATGTCTAATGTGTCCAGAGTGTCTGTCGAGTGAAGCGTTTGGGCCTGTTTCATGATAAGTGATACATCTGACATTGATCTGCTCACCGGCCCAGAGAGCTCCATTGTCGGGGCTCCTGCTGCACCTGATGTGAGCTGCCTGCCAGCGCTGCACTCCCTTAACAGAGCTCTAATTGTTTTATGCTCCTTCCACATTCTTGGGCCCGCAGCTTCACCTCAGTGTACGCTCACACACATGTGCTCGCACACACATACCGCAGGAACACTCATCGGACATTATTTTCTCTTTCCAATGAAGTGCTACGCTTGGCTTGCAGTACTAACAAACATGAGCATATGGGAATGTGGCCTTTTCAGGAACCTCTGGCCCTAAAGTGAAACCACATTTTTATCCAAGAGTTCAGCAAAGAGGGACATTAAACTAAAATTAAAACTTTAGCTCACCTGAATCTCATTTCAGCAACTAAGATTTGTATATGTAATGCATACAAAGATCAACCACAACATCATGACCACTGACAGGTGAAGTGAATAACATTGATCATATTGGTACTATGTGCTGTTCTGATGGAAAACCTTGGATTTCTACATCCATGTTGATGAGACTTAGACACCCAAATAAGCATAGTCACACAACAAGCACACATCCTCATGCAAAAGGAAATACCAAATGTCACTGGCCTACCCCCACAAAATAATGCACCCCACCACACGGAAAAAAACATCAACCAATCAGGGACATGTTCAGGAACATGACAATGGCCCAACATGTTGATTTGACCTCCAAACTTCCTACACCCCATTGTGATCAAGCATCAACAGGATGCAGTGGAACAAGTTTGATTGACAGAGGCCCCACTGCACAAGACAGAGTACCCAAAGGATCCAGTGCCAATGTCCTGGTTCCAGACCTCATAGGACACCCTGAGAGGTCCACTTGTCCATGTCCAATGGTTCAGAGCATTTTTGAACACATAAGGGGGACCAACACAATATTAGGCAGGTGGTCATAATGTTATACTGATTGGGGAATATTGTATGTCTACTTGGTAACTAATTTTCATTTGTGACAGGTGTCAGTGGTTTGTAAGCATTTTCACCATGAAGAGATTATTTTGCTTGTTTGTTTCATTTGTTTAAATAACTGTCACATGCTTATATATGTCATATAATAATTCATAAAGAATCAAAGATTTGAGGAAAATTTGAAAAACTGATCATTTTGCAACACCTCAGATTTGTCTTGTGTCCCCGTGTGAAGTCCCAATCCACAATATGAGAACCAATACTGTATAGTTGACTGTATACTGGGGAAATATTTGTTCTTACTCTACAGAAGAACTAAAATTTCCATTCACATTTCTTATAACTACACCACACTTGCATCAGCTGTTTGTCTGATATGTGCTGCCATGTTTTTCATTTTTTGGACACATTCTGCTGTCTCTGCCAGGACCTCATTTCCTTATATTCGGGATGGGAAACGGGTTTGAGGCACGGGGGAAATCTGGTGAGCCTCTGCTCCTCTCACAGCTAATTAGTGTGTGAACTAATTGTGCGGCTAACTTTAGCAAAGCGGCAGCCTAGTTCCATCTGTCCGCTATCTATAAAGTAGGGAGGGAGATGGAGCAGAGCCTGCTGGTGACATTCGAGCTCCTTTTAGAATTTCCTAACAAGAACTTTCACCTGGGGAGCCTCAAAGAGGGTCCAGTCTGCTGCAGATGATCTTTTGTCAGATTTGACTGTGCAATAAAAGGAGATCTTTTAGCTAATGACCACAGCTGTGCATCTGGCCTACGTAGGCTCAAGATTTCAAACATCAAGTACACACAGACTAAATCCTCTGAAGCATTCTGTGCATTAATCAGACTGTCAGATGTCTGATGTCTAAAACTGATAAGTATCTCTTTCTGATAAGACATTTCTGAGGAGTTTTTGAGCTGAAATTAATGGATTTATGGTGGACAAACTATTAAATAATGAAAAAGGTAAATGGGAACAACTTCTTGACTGCTAGATTGTGGGAAATCTTGCTCCATTATGACACTTGGCTTGTCTTTTTACATAGATTTTCTGTGTTTTTGACATTTTCTGAGTAAACAGCAGATCTTGCTGTTAATAGTTTTCATTGGAAGCTTTGGAGAGAAAAATCCCTTTGCCGCTGAAGTTGAACAGGTGTTTGAATGCTGTGACCACCACAATCAAGAAATTTATTTTACAGTTCACAAATACATCTAATTCTGCTGGACACAGGAAAGGATTTTTTTGTGTGAAGTGAATTGACCTTGTAAGATCTGCTCCTAAAATCATTTATTTTCTTAGTTGAATTGCAGTTCTTGGATCAGTTATGATTTAGTTGGTGTTTTCTTCCAGCTGTGTAAGTTCACAGCATTTGTCATTCATTAGATTGTATACCAAAATCAGAAAAGCTTCTCATTTCTCCACCGAAACTTTCATTGATGAGGTTCCACATGCATTCTCATGTTCACAGCCAGATAATAATGCCTCTTGTTTACAGCTTTAAACACTGCTCTCTTTGTGGCAGACGAACCAAAGTTTGCTTGAGGTGAGCCAGAGGCTCCTGAGGTTTAATGACCTCAACTTCCCCTGATTGCTCTCTCAGGGTTGAGGCTGATGGAGGAAACAGACTCCCATTACAAACATTACAAACAGACCCCGGCCTGCCGCCTCTCCGTCGTTCTGCTGAAAAGGTCTTGACAGCTGGAGTGTTTGTGGTTAAGTGGGTGGATGGAGGTGTTCTCCTCTCATTCCTCTATGATCTGTGTGCAGGAGTTGACAGGAGGGGGAAAGGTGAAGTAAGATATGAGTGATGGATGCAAAGTTAAGGTTTGTAGGTATCGGTTTTCTGGAGCAAGTCATACAGGGGAGGCAACTTGAAAAAAATGGTGCACAGTCATCTTATTAGCATGTTAAAGTATGAGAGAGTGGCACCTCGCTTAAAAATGTCCAGACCAGGTGCTAAATGAACTATTTTTTAAAGAGAGCAATAAAGGAGATCAGAGATCAAAGGTTGTGTCCCTAGAAGGACACTTGAAGAGCCAAGACATTCTGCAAATTCTAAAAAGCCCTAGTGTCCCTCTTGATCTGGATCTGCACCAAAATCGAACTGGTTTTCCCTCTGACCACACTCCACCTCTGCAACACTCTCATGAATATTGGATGGGCACTTTTTGCGTAAACCTGCTGACAGACAGACAGTTGGACAATTATGAAAACTTAACTTCCTATGCTGGTGTAAAAAGAGGGAATTTTTCAACTAAATTTTTTGTTTGGGGTTCTGGTCCATATTTAAAGAAGTAGTGTGCAGGATTCAGTGGCATCTAACAGTGAACTGAATACTACTAGCCTCTCTCTCCCTTTACAAACATATAGGACTTACAGTGGCCACTATAAACGTGAAAGAAAGAAAGGGCCCATTTACAGTCTGTTTGGTTTGTCTGTTCTGCAGTGATGTAGAAACATGGTAATGCAACATGGGAGTCTCCTTCATTCTAATGAGAACACAAGTCTTAGCTTCAGGGGACTTTAAACTAATGAAGACATAATGAATATTATCCGCCAATAGATCCCAGTAAATCCTACACACTGGACCTTTATCAGCTCCAAAGCATGCTCAGCCATTTCTATCAGCTTGACCTCTCATGACCTTTGATAACTTTATACCTCTAAACAGGGCTTCGTACTGGTCATGTGTTTGAAAAGTCTCCTAAAAATGACCCATCTGTAAAATACAGTTAAATACATAGGATGTACTTCATATCTGAGATTGGAGTTGTATAGACTAAAAATAGTCTTATACAAGTGCTCATCATTTATTTTGTGTCTTCTACTCTTTTGACATATCAGTTTCAATCAATGAATGGATTGAACTGTAGACAAACAGCCACTTTACCCAATGACATCACCAGTTGTGGACAACAGGGCACCAGGTGATGTAATGAAAAATGTCAAAAAAGAAGAAAAGGACGGACACGCCTTACATGATCCGTTTTCCCCTGTGAGCCGACAGCGATCTGCAGAAGCGTTTCTCTGCTGAAAGTCTGACACTTTGGATTACGTATCTGCAGGTGTGTCTGTGCTCCTCTTTCTTACGCTGGTGCCTTTTGCATAACACCTCGAGTCGGGAATCTTTTTACCAATCATCTTCCAGGGTTGGTTATGCAACCGGCGTGGGCAGCACGTTCTCGATTGTAAATCTGATGCAAAGTACCGCCTCATAAGGAAGGAACAACTGACCACAGAGGACTTCATGTAACATGTTGGGAACATTATCTGATTAACCTGATACCATGACACTCATTGTATCATCATTTTAACCACCTGCTTCTGCTTCCAGCCTCATTCTCAGTGTGTTAGAAGGAAAAAAGTTTGTTGATGAGTGAAGAACAATAAAATGTGAGTGTTTCCTGAGGATTTTGTGTAAGTGTAAAGAAGGGTGATGACAGAAACACAGTAGTTTCCTCTTGGGCTGATTAGATAGCAGCTTGCTGTCTCCCTGTTTGACTGAGCGTGAATGTACACATCAAAACTCCTCTCTAACTTTAGATGAAAAGCTTTTACACAGCACCATCCATTCTAAACCCCAAATAAGTTTATTTTAATTTGTGTTGCTGCTTTTATACTTTTGAATGACCTACTACAGTCAACATTGGCGAATGTCTGCATCCAAATGAAGGCAAAAATGCTGAAAAGACGACGAGTGGGCCTCCAAATAAAAGTATCATACTGACTTGTGCAGTATGTTTGTGTATTGCTCAGATAGCAGTAAAATTCATACAACAAGACAATTGTTTACATATATTTGTCTTAAAATCAGAATTTAGAAAAATATCAAAGTAATAATAATATATTGCTGCTGGTGTATAGTCTCTGTTTTGTCTTTTATTTTGAAAATACATGAATTAAATACTATAACTTTAGATTAAAATAGACACAGGTACACATTGCTTCACATTTTTAATTTTGCATTCCAACCTGTTGTAAAGATGCTAAAAAACAAAGTCATCCAATCTTTAAAAATCTCATTCTCTCTTGTAAATGCAATCAGTTTATCTAATTTAATTGAACTGTGTGACTCTCCAGTGTTCTTAAACCCATTGGTGACTATTAACAGCATCAGTACCATCACTTTTTTTGAAACATCACACATGTCTCAGTATATTTAGCATCCCACTTATGTGCATAAAGCACAAAAGCCTCCACCATTTTCCCACTACATCAGCATACATAATGTGGGTGCCACATGGGCAGTGATCAGAGATGGCATTACACACCCTCTTAGGCATTTCCTGTGGCGTTTCCTGCTTTCTTCATGACTTCATGTGCTAATGTCCATTAATCCTGGCAAACTCGGCAGCATTTTTTTTTTCTCAGTCTGAGCGTCTGATATCACAAAGGCTCTCTCTCTCACACAGTCAGAGCTTTGAGCTGAAAGCAGCAGAGCGGGGCTCCCAGTATTTTACAGCAGATGAGGGAGATAAGTTTTCACTTGTGTGTTTGTATGTGCACTTATGGCTTGTGTGTGCATGTATGACAGGAAAAACAGTGTATACAGCGAAGCCTTGGGGAACAAACTGTCTGGGGATTGTAAAATATAATGCTAAGCTGTTCTAAATTGGTGTCAAAGGCATTTGTGAGCAAATGCAAATCAAGTCCTACAAGATATAAGTACAGTGTTTGAACCTGCTGAGCATTTTTTCTGCATTGTTGTGTCTGCAAGGATTGATGAACACTTTTTCTAAACCTACATTGTATGAATATGTCATCTAGTCATAACTAACATGCACATTCCCAGTCATGCCTATAATAAGCTTTATTATGTCTGCCCTCATCTTTCTTTCAATTGTAGCCTTTTGTCTGTGGCAGGGCAAAAATTGCTGAGTCTATTTTTGGCATCTCATCTGTCACTTTTGCCCTTTGACACTATAAACACCAGACATCGTTTATCTCCTATAGCGTGACTCGGATCAGCAGCAGTCCTCGCCGTGTCTCCTCTGCAGTCTGCCACAGATAAGCTTCCACTTAACCATCGTGCCACATACAGCATTACACAAGCTGCACGCCGACATGGTGACTGAAACTCATGCAAATCGTGCAAACAGGCCATTCTGTCTCAAGGCAACCCAGCAGTAATTGATAGTGGGTATGAAGTCCATGCATTTAGATGTTGGTCCTGCATTGTCACTGCATTCAAAGTGTTTCACGAGCACATAAAACACCCATTCGTTCAGGTGTTAGCATGGATGAATGCCATCACCCATACAGTTAATTTTAACATGAACTGAATATATAATGCATAATTAGCCATGTCAAGTCAAACAGCAGTTGATATAATAAACTCCTTTTAGTCCAAAGAATGTGTTCATAGACTACTGCAAGAATAGATTAGTACTGGAAGAAGAAAACTGGACTAGTCACATTAAAAGAAAGTATCACCAGGCAGTACAACACAATAATGGCAGGTTGGAGTAAAAAATAGTAACTGTAATGTGTGTTTGTGAGTCTAATGTGTCTAATATCTGCTTCATATAAAAGTTGTCAAATCCTTCAGTAAAGAACCATCTCCTGAATAAAACCATAGCTCTTACACTGACTTATTCCCTCCAGGCTCAACAACCACAGCTTCCTCGTTTCTGGCATTAACCATCCCCGACTCCAACTCAGAACACAGCAACTCAGCTTCTTACTGTTACTTTAAGCAGATGACATCCCATCAATCGAAACCTGTTGTCTTCACTGGCTCCTTATTTGTTTTAATATTAAGATCCTACTGATCAATTTTAAAACACAAGGTACATAGCAGAAACGTTGACCAGATACCAGGTTGATGCCCCTCTGGATGTTCCAAGATCGAGGCCTAAATCTAAACGTGACTGTGACTTGTGCAGCCCATTGTTATAGACATGCTGTGATGTGATGTCGTCCTTTTATTGCTCATCAAGGTTTTATTGCTTTTTTTGATTAGTCTGTATCAATATTGACATACTGCACAGTGGACTGGTGACCTTACACTGCCTTCTGCCCCTAAGTCTGCTCCAGCCCCTCCACAGGATACACCCTGTATAAATAATGGATGGATGGATGGATATTACATTCCGTTCTACTGCATCTTTTGTCATTTTGTTTTAACTGTATCTTAGATTCACAATAATTTTGCCTGTTAGGCCTTCTGCATGGCTTCCTGTGGGGTTTTTGCTATCTGTGTGTCCTGTTCTTTCTTCATCTGTACTTCAAAGGTGCTATATAAATAAAGTTATTTTTATTTTTTGTCCAAACTTAACTCCATCTCTCTGTTGTCAACTTTTTATTGATTCTGTATGTGACTGTACACTATAAATAAACTTGATTTGACATTAGCCTCAGAAAGTGAAACTGATGATGAGCAGATTAAACTGATTATAGAAGAAGTCAATTAAAGATACAGCTGTAGTAAAGGAGCACCTGGAGGTAATGATCAAATGAATATTTGGAAAGCAGATAAATTATGCCTGCCAGTATTTACTTTACGGATATTCTACATACCAGAAATAGCAGCTACAAGCAACAGACTGTTCAATGCTGGCTGATAGAAAATTTAGTCAAAATGGGACCAAGTGGGTAAAACTAATTTTAAAAAAAACAGCAGGTACAAATGGACGACAATGACTGGAAATGATGTGAAAGTAAAAAATAGCACAACAGCTAATGCATGCACATAGTCAGGACGTGTATAAACATTGTTAAATGCAGGAAATCTTTATCTGCGGGTCAGGAAGTCATTTTGTGTGTCCCACAGCCCGAGTCATCTGAGATAAAGGCATGTTTTGAACAGCACATCATTTCCTCGTGCGGTAAAGCATCATGTGATTCATTAGAACTTGTAAGGTGACAGAAAACTAAACTAAAATCATGAGAAATTATTTTAATTTTCTGGAGAAGCACAGCTAAAAATAGACAACTCAGGGTGCCCAGAAGTGGTGTCACCATCAAATGAGCCAATCAGACAGCTGTTGAAGCAGATTTAGGCCGACATACTTTTTCAAAACGACACCAAGCTGCCACCATCATTACAGTGGTGACTGTTTTCAAGCTGCCCCTTAAGTCAGGTTCATGACCGCTTACATGGCCTCCAAAGCATTCCAAATATGGGACTTCCACTTAACTGAAAATGGCTGGACGTGTCTCTACACGCAAAGAGAAAAACAATTATTAGCCAACTATAATTTCTATCTCTGAAAATGAGACACGGCGAGAAGGATGGCAGCGTTAATAAACAGCCCTGGCATTGTTTGTCTGCTCAGCTACCTGAGGGGAAATCCTTATCACTCTCAGGATGTCAGCGGTTTCAGTTGACAATGAAGTCATCTCGCTGTGAGAAAGATGATATTATATAGAGAGGCTCTGAGGCTAAGCCTTTCTCCCCCCGTGGGACAATCATTCATGCCGTGACCTCCCCAGTGCCAAAGGTATTAATCATCAGATGACAGAAAACATGAGACCTACAAATCAAAATGTGAAGGAGGGATCATTTTTATGGACAATACTGGCCAGAAAATAATAACAATGAGGTATTTAACCATAAAAGTTATCTTATGAATGGAGGGAAAGTGAAAAGGAAGGAAAGGCAGGGTTTTGAGGAACATGTACAGGACTGAGCAGCTCCATCCCCATGGACTCCTCACCATGACCCAGTATCCACACAGCAAAGACCTTCATTCTGTTTTTGTGCCCTAATAATGGACTATTAATACAGAGGAAAGGGCAGAGTTAGGTTTTGGGTTTCCTTTATATTCTGCTTGCATGATGGGAGGCTACAGGAATACTCGCTATTTCCCCTCTGCTTGTAAAGTCAAAGCTATATATGTGGGTCGGCCTGCTGAGTTTATGAGGTTGCAAGAACTCAGAGCGGCTCATTACAGGACAAAATGCAAAGATGATCAATTTATCACATAAAAGAGAAAAAAAGCCAAATGAATGAATAAATAAATATTTAAAAACAACCTCAGATTTTAGAAATTCATATTATTATGTAAGCAGTTCGTGTTGTTAAGTAATGGCGCTGTATTCATTTTTTAAAATACAATTTTTTACTATATTTTTGAAGACTTGTAGTCACTTTGCTATATGATTTCAGAGCCTCTTCAGCGATTCAAAAGTGGAACCAACAAGGCAGCATCTTCTTTAATGCTGCCACAATACATCTTTTAATTTGATACTGAATGAATTGCTGTTTCATCTGACAACTTGAAGACAGCTGCAAAAATAGAATTACAGAAAAAATTCTAGTATTTTTCATTTGCGAAAAACAAACTGTAGGACTTTTGAGGTTGTATGTTTAAAAACTTCAACAGAGGAGTGTCGCGCTGCACAGAATATTTCTGAGGTCAAACCTGACACCTGCCATAAACTACAACAATGTGACCTCCGCTACTGTCTGTAAATCCTACAAGGAGCTTTAGGCTCTTTTGAATTCCATACATGCTGCTGAGATCACCTTCAGCAAACTGTTGTTTCCCTACTTAAGAGAAAAGTGAGCCCCCAAGCTGAAAGCATTAAGCAGCTTTCACAGGCCCGGCATGGAGACAGTAGTAGAAGCAGTAGTTAGATACAGAAGCATCATATTCATGGTGGTGAAGTAAACAATGTCTGTCTTTAGTCTGTTTTTTATAGTGCTCATAAAAGCTGAAGAGAATACGTGTTTTTCATTAGCAACATTTTTGTTACTTTATTGAGGAGGGAGTTCCATTCATGTCTATGAAATTTGTTATGGCGTCTTTGTGTTTAGATAGGATTTCCACTACAAACTGAGCGGTTCTACAGCGCTTTTGGAGGTTTATATTAAAATAAATAGAATAATGGAAATAATGCACCCACTTTAATTTATTAGATTAATTATTCATATTGTTTTTAGCATTTCTTAAAAAATATTTTATTTTTTTACATTTTTTGGCTTTTAAGTTTTTTCAGGACTTTTTGTATAAAATAAATTAGTTTAAAAATATACCAGACATACACACAAAGGAATATTGTTTTGCTGTGTTTAACAAAAAAAAAAAGAATTTCAAGGAATTTTATGAGACCTTAAGTGATTTTTACTTGCTCTGTATCAAAAACAATTTTAATTAAAGTGTGTTTGAAAATTGACGAACCTCAGTTTTGTGAATGCAAAAAGGTGGATATCTTCCAACTGGATACGGCAGATGATTCTTCCACTATTAAAGAATAACAGATATATTGAAAGATATTGAAAGAAAATGAAGAAGATGTTTGAGAACACTTTCTGAACTAAGTGAAAGATTTGGACTTAACAGAGAGTCATATGTATGAATAACTTTCTGTTGTCAACCCCGCAGACACTGTTTGATTAGAATAGAATAGAATAGAAATACTTTAATAATCCCAGGTCTGGGAAATTATTTTGTCACAGCAAGACACATAGCACTAAACAGAGGACATAAAATAGCAATAGAAATATTAAAGCTGCAAGCAGCGATGAACGGGTCCTCGCACCCCTTGCTGGTCGGCGACCCCAAGCACGTCCGTCAGGCGATGCTGCGACCGGGAGCGCATTTAGGCCCATGAATGCAACCAGGGCTGGATTCTGAACACACAGGTCAAATTTCTGCCAGATTGGATTATTACAGACTGTTTATGCAGCACTTACTGTCCATCCAACAGGTGGCGCTATCACTGTGACTGTATATTGGTCTATGGAAATCATCAGGGCTGTAACCTGATCACACATTTAAAGTTTGAGGCAGATAGCAGCACATACAGGGGATTTAACAAGACTTCCTCCTTTCTGGCAAAGCATCAAAGTTCAGTCGGCCGCCATGGCCACGCCCTTTGGGTTTGGCGTATGATTTTCACATATTTTCAACCTGAAGATGTGTTCCATATATGGGCACAATTTCAGATGTTTTGGAGTTATCGTCTGTGAGCAATTAATTTCTGAAAATGAGCAAAAACAGCAAAAATCCCACATTGAAATCAAAATGGCCGACTTCCTGTTGGGCTTAGAGAATGGCTCCAAGAGACTTTTTTGTTGACACTGATGTGTTACACATGCATGCCAAATTTTGTAGACGTAGGTTAAATTTGATGAGTGGGCCATTTTTTAAAATGCTGCAGGGGGCGCTATGCCACATGATGTGAATGTATTTTGGCACATGGATGTGGTCAGGGCAGGAGTGTGATTAAACATGCAAAGTTTGAGGCAGATTGGAGCAAGCAGAGGATATTTACACAGCAGTTGATGTTTCATGGCGAAGCATCAAACTTCAGGGGGTCGCTATGGCCACGCCCTTTGACATTGGAGGAAGCTTTTTATAACTTTTGATCATAATGTCCTGGTGTATATACTGGTCAAATTTGAGGTCTGCATGACTTATCCCCTAGGAGGAGATAGTTCTCAAAAATGAACAACATTCGTCAAAATTTGTCCAATTAATTCAAAATGGCGGACTTCCTGTTGGGTTTAGGGCGTGGCTCCAAGAGGATTTTTTGTGCGTCCTGATGTGTTCTATATGTCCCCCAAATTTTGTGGACGTAGGTTAAATGTACTGCAGGGGCTGTTTGTTAAAAATGCTGTAGGGGGCGCTATAGCACGTGTTGTGCTGAGATGCATACAGTTTTCTTCCTTCAGCTGGTGGTGATGTGTGTGCAAATTTTGGTGATGTTTTGATAATTCTAATGCTGTCAAAGGCAAGTTGTTTTTCATATCAACTTTGCGTTGCCACGGCAACAGCATTTTATAAAATGCCAAAATCTTCACACTGTGCCATGATCATGGTGTGAATACTCATCACAGCAATTTTCAGAATTATTTGACCAAGTTTAGGCCAATTGGATGGGCAAATGTAATTCCAAAACGTCCCGTTGCCAGTTGGTGGCGCTACGAGTATTTCAAAATTTTTTAGTGTGGATGTCTTCAGACTGTACATGACATTCTGAATGTGAAGTTTGGAGCAGATAGGTTCTTGTTCAGCTGAGATATAGACCCTTGAATTTTCATGGCGAAACATCAAAATTCGCCACGGTGCCACAGACACGCCCTTCGATGACACGTCACCATTGTCTCTGTGATTCATCATCAATGTGTTCAGGCTTATGTCAGAAGGTCTGAGGTGAATCTGGACAACGGGTTGACAACAGTACATAAAAGTATTAAAAAAGCAAAAATCCTGTTGCCACTAGGTGGCGCTATGACTGTGAGTGAATATTATCATATGGATGTCATCAGCTCAGGTCTGTGATCATACATGTAAAGTTTCATTCAGATTGGAGCATGTTCAGAGAGTAAGACCTGCACTTCCTGTTGCATGGCGAAGGATCAGTAATTCGGGGGGGCTGCCATGGCCACACCCTTTGACTGACATAGAAGACTTTTATAACTTTTTATCAGGAAGGTCGGTTGTATGTACAGACCAAATTTCAGGTCTCTAAGACTTACCCCCTAGGAGGAGTTCATCACAGATTTTTCACAGTTAACGCAAGATATGTCACTTCCTGTTGGGTTTAGAGCATGGCTATGATTGACTTTTTTGTCTTTCCTGATGTGCTGAATATGCCTGCAAAATTTTTTAGCTGTATATGAAATGTCCTTCCAGTTAGTCTAATAGCACTTTTTAAAATTTTGCAGGGGGCGCTATGGAGCCATTTTGGGACACACATACACAGACCCAATAAAATATCAAATTTTTCACCGGTCCTGATGTGTGTGCAGATGTTGACGCGAATCGGTGCATGTTTAGGCCCTCAAAAAAGCAATTCATTTGGCGGTAAAATAATAATAATAATAATAGCTGCAAGCAGCGATGAACGGGTCCTCGCACCCCTTGCTGGTCGGCGACCCCAAGCACGTCCGTCAGGCGATGCTGCGACCGGGAGCGCATTTAGGCCCATGAAGGCAACGAGGGCTGGATTCTGAACACACAGGTCAAATTTCTGGCAGATTGGATTATTACAGACTGTTTATGCAGCACTTACTGTCCATCCAACAGGTGGCGCTATCACTGCGACTGTATATTGGTCTATGGAAATCATCAGGGCTGTAACCTGATCACACATTTAAAGTTTGAGGCAGATAGCAGCACATACAGGGGATTTAACAAGACTTCCTCCTTTCTGGCAAAGCATCAAAGTTCAGTCGGCCGCCATGGCCACGCCCTTTGGGTTTGGCGTATGATTTTCACATATTTTCAACCTGAAGATGTGTTCCATATATGGGCACAATTTCAGATGTTTTGGAGTTATCGTCTGTGAGCAATTAATTTCTGAAAATGAGCAAAAACAGCAAAAATCCCACATTGAAATCAAAATGGCCGACTTCCTGTTGGGCTTAGAGAATGGCTCCAAGAGACTTTTTTGTTGACACTGATGTGTTACACATGCATGCCAAATTTTGTAGACGTAGGTTAAATTTGATGAGTGGGCCATTTTTTAAAATGCTGCAGGGGGCGCTATGCCACATGATGTGAATGTATTTTGGCACATGGATGTGGTCAGGGCAGGAGTGTGATTAAACATGCAAAGTTTGAGGCAGATTGGAGCAAGCAGAGGATATTTACACAGCAGTTGATGTTTCATGGCGAAGCATCAAACTTCAGGGGGTCGCTATGGCCACGCCCTTTGACATTGGAGGAAGCTTTTTATAACTTTTGATCATAATGTCCTGGTGTATATACTGGTAAAATTTGAGGTCTGCATGACTTATCCCCTAGGAGGAGATAGTTCTCAAAAATGAACAACATTCGTCAAAATTTGTCCAATTAATTCAAAATGGCGGACTTCCTGTTGGGTTTAGGGCGTGGCTCCAAGAGGATTTTTTGTGCGTCCTGATGTGTTCTATATGTCCCCCAAATTTTGTGGACGTAGGTTAAATGTACTGCAGGGGCTGTTTGTTAAAAATGCTGTAGGGGGCGCTATAGCACGTGTTGTGCTGAGATGCATACAGTTTTCTTCCTTCAGCTGGTGGTGATGTGTGTGCAAATTTTGGTGATGTTTTGATAATTCTAATGCTGTCAAAGGCAGGTTGTTTTCATATCAACTTTGCGTTGCCACGGCAACAGCATTTCATGAAATGGCAAAGTCTTCACACTGTGCCATGATCATGGTGTGAAGACTCATCACACCAATTTTCAGAATTATTTGACTAAGTTTAGGGCAATGGGATGGGCAAATGTAATTCCAAAACATCCTGTTGCCAGTTGGTGGCGCTATGACTATTTCAAAATTTTTTAGTGTGGATGTCTTCAGACTGTACATGACATTCTGAATGTGAAGTTTGGAGCAGATAGGTTCTTGTTCAGCTGAGATATAGACCCTTGAATTTTCATGGCGAAACATCAAAATTCGCCACGGTGCCACAGACACGCCCTTCGATGACACGTCACCATTGTCTCTGTGATTCATCATCAATGTGTTCAGGCTTATGTCAGAAGGTCTGAGGTGAATCTGGACAACGGGTTGACAACAGTACATAAAAGTATTAAAAAAGCAAAAATCCTGTTGCCACAAGGTGGCGCTATGACTGTGAGTGAATATTATCATATGGATGACATCAGCGCAGGTCTGTCATCATACATGTAAAGTTTCATTCAGATTGGAGCATGTTCAGAGAGTTAGACCTGCACTTCCTGTTGCATGGCGAAGGATCAGTAATTCGGGGGGGCTGCCATGGCCACACCCTTTGATCGACATAAAAGACTTTGATAACTTTTCATCAGGAAGGTCTGTTGTATGTACAGACCAAATTTCAGGTCTCTAAGACTTACCCCCTAGGAGGAGTTCATCACAGATTTTTCACAGTAAACGCAAGATATGTCACTTCCTGTTGGGTTTAGAGCATGGCTATGATTGACTTTTTTGTCTTTCCTGATGTGCTGAATATGCCTGTCAAATTTTGTAGCTGTAGATGAAATGTCCTTCCAGTTAGTCTAATACCACTTTTTAAAATTTTGCAGGGGGCGCTATGGAGCCATTTTGGGACACACATGCACAGACCCCATAAAATATCAAATTTTTCACCGGTCCTGATGTGTGTGCAGATTTTGACGCGAATCGGTGCATGTTTAGGCCCTCAAAAAAGCAATTCATTTGGCGGTAAAATAATAATAATAATAATCTCTAGCATTCCAATAGGGTCTTCGCACCCTTCGGTGCTCGGACCCTAATAATAATAATAATAATAATAATAATAATCTCTAGCATTACAATAGGGTCTTCGCACCATTCGGTGCTCGGACCCTAATAAAGTGAACAGAATATAAAATATACAAGTACAAAGAATAAAAGTGAACAGAGTGGACTGTGCAAAAAATAGGTTGTGCCATGTAGTGGTAACGGTGTGCAAAATACACTCAGTGCAATAAGAACAGCAGTGCAAATTGGACAGACTAGGGGCTACAGCAGACTACGGGCTACTGAGCAGAGGGCCGAGAGTGCTCCCTCTCTGAATGAGGTGAGGAGTTGTACAGAGCTATTGCTCTGGGCAGGAAAGATTTCCTGAATCTGTCCTTGTGGCAGCGGAGCTGAATCAGTCTGTTTGAGAAGGAGCTCCGCTGCCTGTCCAGGAGGTGGTGGAGAGGGTGGTCCGGGTTATCCAGAATGGATAACAGTTTGTTCAGCGTCCTCCTCTCCACCACAGCTTCCATGGTGTCTGGTTTGCAGCCAATCACGGAGCCGGCCTTCCTGATTAATTTATTCAGTCTGTTGGTGTCGCCGGCTCCGATGCTGCTTCCCCAGCAGACAACAGCGGAGAACAATGCACTGGCGACAACAGACTGGTAGAAGATGTCCAACATCTTGCTGCACACGCCGAAGGATCGAAGTTTCCTCAGGAAGTAGAGTCTGCTCATCCCCTTCTTGTAAACAGCGTCGGTATTGGTCTTCCAGTTCAGTCTGTTGTCGATGTGGACGCCCAGGTACTTGTAGTTGTCCACCGCTGCTATGTCCTCTCCCAGGATGCTCAGGGGCTGTGTGGCCGTCCTTTTCTTCCTGAAGTCGATCACCATCTCCCTGGTTTTGGCCACATTCAGGAGCAGATGATTCTTCCCAGACCACTCCACAAAGTCACTCACCAGCGCCCGGTACTCCTCCTCCTGTCCACCACTAATACACCCAACCACCGCAGAGTCATCAGAGAACTTCTGCAGGTGGACTGACTCAGAGTTGTATGTGAATAGATTAGAATGTGAATATTGTGGTTATACTTGTATACTTTTACTTGAAATCTTTGTAATACTAATTTCCTTTGCCTCTCTAAAAATATTTATTTACAGAGAATGAACATGCATTACCACCTGTTAAAAAATAAAAAATAAAGCAGTTAAATGTTGATTTTTATAGAAAAAAATTGTATATATCTAATTTGTATTTTATTTATTCGTATTTTGTATTTATATTGTATTTACATTTATTTAAATTTTAATTTATTGTATTTATTTATATCTGCTGGTACAGCCACTGTGTGCTCTTTGGTTATGCAACATCAAGAATGCAAAGGGGTTAAAGCAGTTTTAGAAAAAATAATAAACATTTTGTTGAGTGTACAGTCGCAGCTAAAAAAAAACCACAGACACACTAGTAAGTGAACAATATAATAAAATAAAAATGCGACAACGTAAACGTTAAATATTGAACAAATTTTAGGATGTCTAAGGATATTGTACGGTAGTTTCCGGTGTTTTTACGAGTTATTTAATGGAGCATTTTTATCTGTATGAAGAGCGCAATAAAAACTCAGTTGATTTTTATAATTGGGTTGTAAATTATTACAGATGCTGTGTCGTAAAACTGCATCTTGGAGATAAAACTGGGATTAGAGTCTAAGTGCAGAGTATCGACAGCGATCAGGTGAGCTGAGAAATGACGCCACATTGACGACATGTGTAACGTCACCGACGCACTGACGAGGACGCATTTTTCATGGTGCCAAAAAAAAAGAAGCTTCGTGAAGGAGAACTTTTAATGAAGAACGACATGTCTCCGGCGGCTGCAGGGAGCCGAAGATTAACTCTGGAGCTCTCTGCAAAGAAAAACTGTGAGTGAAAAACGCCTGATTGCAAAATGAGTGAATCTTCTTACGTGTTTGTGATGAAGAACCTCGGGCCCCATGTTACCGAGGCAGGTGTGCTGCAGGTACAGAGATCAGCTTGCAGGTCAGATCACAGAGATGAACACACACATGAAAGCCAACTGCAGATAACAGAGGGAGTGTGATGGTGGAACAGTTGCATAAGAATGAGGAGCCACTTTCTCCTCTTGATTATGGGATGGCATGTTTGTGTTGTGTTGATGGACAGACAGAACATGAAGTCCTGCTGTTTGATGAGACGTGATTAGCTGTGACACCGAACCTTTTTCCCAATTGATCTTACGTAACTGGAAACATCATCTTACAAAAGAACTGGAAGATTGATGTTGTTCCTCCGACACTGTAACCTGTGTCAAGATTGACAGTTTCAATTCATTTTAAAAACCTGGACACACTTCAGGCTGTTACGAAACGGCAGATGGAAGAAGCAAGTAGAGCAGCACAGTTTTTTCTCGTTTTTTTGGTGCACTGACAGTTGACTTTAACACTGAATCACTTCAGTCTTCATAAGTGATGATTAATGCCAAACACAACGACAAACCACATATTAATTTGTCTTCTATGATTGACAAGGAACTTTTGCCATCAGTGCATTTGTTCCTGCTGTTGCATATTGAACTGAAGAGTAGTTTGGCATTTTGGGACATGCACGATTTGCTTCTTTTGCAAGGATCAAATGAGGGAATCTGTTGCATATGTGGAGTTTATGAAGCTACAGCCAGTAGCTTTGTGTAAAGAGTGGAAATGAAGGGTTCTAGTTGCCAGGAAAGCAGCAGAGACTCCTGAAAGATACTTGTCCAACACATCACCCTCATGTATGTATATTAAAGACTCAAAGATGTGACACGTTCTCTTAAAAATTGCTTGTCTGGTGCATGTGCCAAAAAGGTTTTTCGAGTTTCTTTTTCTTTGAGGCCGCTGACGTCCAACAGTTTAGTGTATTTCCATCACCTACTTAACTCTAAATTGCAAAATCGCTGCAAGGGATGAGAGGTTCCACTCTGCCAAGTGTTTTCTAGTTTCTGGGTTTGCTCTGACTGTGTGTGGCCTTCTGTTCATGCACATTAGTGTTTCCTCCACTGAACCCTTATAGGTTCCTTCTTGGTCCATAGACTTTACATTGTGCTAACATTATAAAATAGTTCAAATATGACCCTGCATGGATTAAATTTTCACAATAGAGTAAAAATCAACCTTGTTTGCAGCTGAAGGTGTGCAGATGTCTTTTATGGGGCAGCTGTGGCTCAAGTGGTCGAGTGGGTTGTCCACTGATCACAAGGTTGGTGGTTCGATCCCCAGCCCCTCCGCATGCCGAAGTGTCCTTGCGAATGTGTGTGAATGGGTGATAGAGAAGTGCATTGTAAAGCACTTTGGATACCACTAAAGTAGAAAAAGGTGCTATATAAGTGCAGACCATTTAACATTTTGTATAATGGTAGTATATAGCTGTGGATGATAGTAGTCTTGCAGAGTCTCTATCTCTGCAGTACTGGAGAATAGTCTGATTGCACCTCGTCATCATTCTGCTATGGAGGGAAACATGCTCTGGTGTGTTTGCGTTTCTTTAAACCTTTCACAATTGTCTTTCTAAGCCCAGGATGTGGCAATGATGTTGCTGCAAAATAGTGACAGGGGACATTGTTTTGCATTTAGGAAGACAAACACCATATTGCACAACAATCTTCAACAAAGTCTGACACTGTCTGCATGTAGGTTGCTTCTTGGAGAATGTTGTTGTTTCCCAAAGTGAGGGGGATTTTGAAAATGGTGACAAAGATAACGGAAGGGAGGAGAACGCTGTTTGAAAATCATTGTTGAAACCACAGGTTTATACCCGAAGTCTACATCTGGTGAATCTGTCTATACCATGATTGATTTTTTACTGCCTGTAAAACTGTGATCTACTTTTTTCTCCAGTGTTTTGTTCTGTTAATTAACAGTTGAATTATTAAGTGTTAATTAGTGAGCTTAGAAAAGAAATTCTGTGAGGCGGCTTTTTAATTTTTTATCGAGTTTCCAGTCCTTATGCTAAGCTAGGCTAGCTGACTCCTCCTGCAGCTGCGTATTTACCATGTAGAGTCATATCAGTCTTCCCATCTGACTTGAGGCAAGAAAGCAAACAACTGCAGTTAATATCAACAAAAAAATCAACTGAATCGCATTTAAATATTTGGCTAAGCTGTGTTTAGTGGCCCTCCTTTAATGTTCGAGCAGGACGGCAGGTGCAGTTCTATTCTAAATCTCGTGAGAACGTAACGTGAGATTTGATGACCTTAGCACCTTCGGCCCCCTGTGTTCTACCATGTAATGTTAAACCCAGGACAGACCAGACTCTCTCCTCTCATGTCCTGTCACTAGTCTGGCCCTGGTGATTTACAGCCTTCCGCTTATCTCCTAATGACACTGTGGCCCTTGGATTACGTACCATGTGGCGGTATGGAGGTTTATTTTTTTTAGCTTGGCCCTTGGGATGGGAATATAGGATTGACTAAAACATTTGACAAATATTCCCATGGGATGATGCCCATGAAACCCAATGACATCTTGATTAGACATTGATCGATTGGCTAAATGAACATTTTACTTGCTGAAGATGAGCATTGTCAGTGTCAACATGTTAGCATGCAAAGTACACCCTTACAGATGTAGCTGTACAAGCTTGTAGACTCTTGCTTGAAGGTAAGTAGGTGTTCTATTATATGTAATTTGATTTTGAAACCTTAATATCAGTATTCTAAAAGCTCCTTTGCTGTCTTTGCCAAATAAGTTCTTTGCATGTAATTAGAACATTAGTACTGCCGCAGATGTCCGGGTATATCCTTCCTTCAAACAGCCTCTGGATGGTCTACTGTACGTATCTTTGTCCCACAACCAAAGCAGTGACTGCTGGTCAAGTTTACGATGATCTGCACCTGTCAAGTAGCTTTCTCTGTGTGTCTCCCGATTGATGTTTTTACTGGAGAACTTTCAGACAGATGGCTCCACAGGATGTCTTTGGTCCCATGCTGGATCACGTTTCTCTCTCTCGAAGATGATCTTAAATCACTCCACAACCTGCCCTGTTTATACTGAGGTCCAGGTGGTGTGTATGTATGTGTGTGTGCGTGCAAGTGTACCAGTGCTCTGCTTAATGACTACGGTTTATAGGACTAACAGTTGCGTTTGAATCTGCCTGTGTTTAATGATAATATACCTGCCTTCCTGATGTCCACTGTAATCCAACACTTTTATCGCTGCTCGGCCTGGAGGAGGTCCAGATAGCATGTGGAGTTCAAACGCACTGCAGGCGGAAGACACCCGACTGTGCTTCCATAGGAGTTTTGGCACATATCTGAAGTATTTTTGATAGGGAGAGTAGTTGTAGTATTGTTTAGGAGGTTGATACTGTGACAACAGAAGCTGAGTTGACAAGAAAATAATGAAAGGTTAGATTTATTTTAAGAGACCAACAGGAGACAGCTGCTTTTATCAGCTCTTCTGTTTCTGTTCATTGCAGCCCAAACTGACGATGAGATTTGCTGAATCTCCGTTTTCTATTTAAGACGACCTTTGTTAGTATTTTTAAATCCTCTGTGTTAAATTATTGGCGTTGAGAGATGTGATATCCCCCCTAGTTTTTCTAATCTCTGCTGGAGGCTGGAGCTGAGGAGGAGGTCGGCAGGTCTTTGTTTGGGAGGTCACGATCTTTCACCTGCTGCTGGCGGCCTTCCTTGCTGGCAGGTCACATGTAGGAGCTGAGGCGTGAAGGAGTCGACAGGAGGAGGATGGGAGGAGAAGGGGTAGGAAAAGATGACAGTGGAGGAACCTGATGGGGACAAAGAGTTCAGTTAAAATTTGGCTGGTTTTGCTGTCAACGTGCTCTGAACTTGAGTTGTTAACATTTTGGTGCATAGATAGTTGATGCCCAATTCAAAGCACTGATGACTTTCTGCATATGTACAGGGGTTGCTACAATTGTGGACATATGTCGATCAGCCACAACATTCTGACCACTGACAGGTGAAGTGAATATTGGTACTATGTGCTGTTCTGATGGAAAACCTTGGATTTTGACATCCCTGTTGATCAGACTTAGACACCCAAATAAACATTGTCCCACAACAAGCACACTCCCTCATGCAAATGGAAATCCCAAATGTAACTGGCCTACCCCCGCAGGAAAATGCACCCCACCACGTGGAAAAAAACATCAAACAATCAGGACCATGTTGAGGAACATGACAATGGCCCAACATGTTGATTTGACCTCCAAACTTCCTACACCCCATTCTGATCAAGCATCAATAGGATGCAGTGGAACAAGTTTGATTGACAGAGGTCCCACTGCACAAGCCAGAGTACCCAAAGGATCCACTGCCAACGTCCTGGTTCCAGACCCCATAGGACACCCTGAGAGGTCTTCTTGTCCATGCCCAATGGTTCAGAGCATTTTTGAGCACATAAGGGGGGGCAACACAATATTAGGCAGGTGGTCATAATGTTATGCTTGATTGGTGTATGAAAGGACTAGAGCTGCCACTAATGACTATTCTACCAATTAGTCGGCTACATAGATTAGGCCAACTGATCACAGCAGCTCTAGATTAGACATATGAACACTAGAGACTCAAACAGAAGTGGAACTCTGCTGCCACAAGAGGCTTCCAGCGTCCATCACCTCCTCGATTTTCCACAGTCAGACAACAAGGGCTTCAGCTGCACAGCTAAACGACCTTTCCTTTCTGTCATACAGGAAAGGGAAGTGAGCTGTGCTAACAAGCAGGGCATCCAGCTTTAAATTTAGCTTCTGCATAGATACATACAGGGCGCACACTGCTGCACGAAGTCCTTGCATTGTTCAAAGACTTTACAGGGAATGTTGTCGACCTTTCGTGAACAAGGTGTGAAGCTTTCGCACCACCTTTCTATTAAAAGCTTTTCATGTCAAAGTGTTTAATGACGGGTACCGCTGTCTCTTTCAGAGAACATGACACCTGTAATTTTCTCACTACCTGCCGTGCGTGAAGATGCAAACACTGCTGCTGGCCTGGACTGACATGCAAAACATGCCCTTTCTCATGCAAAGCTGAGTGGCAGCCACGCAGTGTGCAGCCTGGAGTAGATAGAAATGTCATTGCAGAGACAAGGTCGTGTTGTGCTTCTGCAACATGCTGCTTGGAATCATTGGCCTCTGTCACGAGTTTAAAAGAGCTTTTAGTTAAATATAGACATTTTGGTTTGTTTGAGCAGGTTCTGATTCTCCCTGTGCGTGTTTGTGTGTTTTAAAAGTGTCGTCACGTCGCCGTGATAGATGAGCTTGTGCTGCTGCTTCCTGTTTTAATTTCCAAAAAAGTCTGTCATTGTGTGTCTGTGTGCGTGCATGTCAGAACACAAAAGGTTGATGGATATCGCCATGTGTTTCCTGTTGAACTCAGGTGTGTGTGTGCGTTTTTGGTTGCTCTTGTGTCTTCATGTATCAGTGGCCCAGACTGGAGCAGCAGTGGGACAAGCAGAGACCTGCTTGGTGCTGAACAGGGATATTTTTGGACTGTTGTGTTGCTGTGAGACAGACTGCCAAAGGAACTTCCTTTTCAAAACCAAATGATTTTTTCCTGGTTTCTGCATTGTCTGCACAACACCAGGCTGTTAACTTTCTATTCACAGTGTAGAACTTTGTATACAGTTTTATTGTTGTGCGTGCTGACAGTGACAAAATGACCAGGTGGTTACATGCAACACCTGCAGGAAAGTAGTTCACTGCTCACTTGAGATTAGAGGACTAAAGATTCTCTAGAAGTGAAGAAGGAGACTGTCCTCTGTCAAGGCTTGATCCAGATAGAACTGACCCAACCTCTGTACCTTTAGGCTAAATACAGATAACCCACATAGAGAACCTTGACCTAATCTGTAAAAGGTACAGACTTGCATGCAGCACACACAGGAACACACACTCAGTCATTAAAATAAAACTGGACATACACTGTCAAATACTGATACTGATTGATACTGTAGATATTAGATCAAATTAGTGATAATTAATAGAAAAGATATACTCGTACTGTAATTTTACATACATTTGTTTGCTAAATGAGAGATATTTTAAGTAATTCACCACACAAATATTGAAAGAGTGTGCTTTTATCAGGCAATTTAATTATTTTTCACACTTTTCATTGTTTTTGCTTGTTTTTACACATCTAGATGAACAAATTTCATGCTGGAAATTTAATTTTAATTATGGAAAATGACAATATTTTCATGAGCTGGTTTAGTGCAGTATCCTGAGAGGACCATCTAGCATCTAGGCAAGAGTTGAGTGCTGACAGGGCCACAGAGTTTTATTTATTCATTATGAATCAAGTGGGACTGCAGCAAATCAGTATGAATCTACTGCAGAATTTCTACCTGCAAGAATTTCCACTTATTTTATCTCAAGGTAGTGGATCAGCAAGAAGCTATAGATGCTGTATTTAGGTCAGAGTTAGGTTTTTGACGACAAAAATGTTCACATAATTAAAAACTAGTGTGTAGCCCAAAAGGTAGTCATCCTATACCTTCAGGTTGCCTTGGAGATGCAGTAAGAATAGCGTTTCCATGGTAATAACATTAGCAGTACCTATTTAGACCTCAAAGTGTTCATCAATCAGATTTCATGAACACAATGTCTGCAGCACCTTAAAGGCTTTCCTGCAGTCCTTATCCTGCTTTAGATGTTCGTTATGAAAGCCTTATAAAAGCCTTTATTTTGCTTTTATTCAGTGCAAACATGACACAGACCAACCCAGTTTTTTTAGGTTTGAGGTGTGTTTGTGAGAGTATGTGTGTGTCTCCGCTTCATGCATCTACTTCAGATGTGAAATGAACCATATGTGGGGGCGAATGTATTCACATGGACAGGATGTCATAACCCATCCTGTGCATCTGATGACACAGATGGTCGACTATTTCTGCTCGACAGGGGAAGACATTCCAGGAGACGTACCTATAGGCTGTGATTTAAGTGCATGTGTCTGCTTCAGCTTTTTTTCTACTCTACTAACCGCCACTTAAAGCGCTTTAGAGATCTGCTGTAAAAACATGTTTCGCCTAATTACAAGGTGTGTGACGGGGGAGAGGGGAAAGTTTGGCCTTCTGACTTTAACATTTTGCGTAAGGTACAAATGCTCACCTTGGTAAGCGCTTTAATGTGTGGCTTCAGAATAGCTTTAATACCAGCCTGGTTGAAGAAGAGCTGCTCTTAAAGGGGAAGATGTAGTTACACATGTGGGACAGATATCACTAAATTAAACTAACGCATGTATAGATGCCTTGTATCTGTGGGTGCTTTGCTCCATATTGCTGTTGTTGCATGTCCAGTTGCTTTTTTTTTGGCCAGAGGAATCTAAGGATGGAGATGCTGGCCTGTCAGTTGGTTTGGCATTGTTCTGAAATATCTCTACATCTGTATGCTGGGATGCCAATAAGTTTTGCACAGACATTCTTAATCCCCAATGAATTAAACCTAATCCCTTTGTAGTTTCTTAGCTTTACTTCTATAACACGACTTGTACATTGGCATTTGTGGATCAGAGAGAAATACTTTGACAGTGTATGTATAGATTATAATGCAGTTTGGTGCAGATATTCATAAACTCTCTGAACTTTGGCTCTTTTTCAGCTGTACTTTGCATGTTGTGCTGTAAAGTAAATATCAGTATGTTAATATGGTAATTGTGGAAATTCTTGATGAAAGCATTGAAGACAAGTAGCACTTTAAATATTATTAATGGTGTCTGTGAAACATATATATATATTTTAGATCTCTCCATGATCTAACAGTATGTGCTATATTGTCAGACACATCTCATTAGACTTCCATTCTTATAACATGATAAACTTTTCTGACATTGGTTACCAAACACCCTTTTTCTGGCCTGGTTTTGCATTAACTTCATTACTGCTAAAGATGAAAAGTTAACTTTCATCCACCAAACATGCTGTTTGGTCATGTATTATGTTTTACATCCACTTGAAAGAGTAATCCATGGACTGATTCCACCTTCTCACAGTTTTTTCAGTATTCAGTACTGCAAACTCATCTGATACACTTAGGAAACACATGGTGGTAAATATGAAACTATTGCTATCATCCACTCTCTCAACATTTCCTCACAGCAACAGTGTGCTTATTGTATTCACTGCATTGACTTTGCAGAAGCTTTGCCTGTGCACTTGCGTGTCCCAGCCCCACTGCTCCCAGCAGCTTGTGGCCATGTAAACTAAAGGTTAAAAGGTTGGAGGTCAGGGGCAGGGTGAGACGGAAATACTCCTGCCCTGAGTGCAGCAGTCTAATTCCATGTTGTGTGAAAGGAGTCCTAATAGTAGTGTCTGTATACGAGAACGGAGCTATGTTGACACACTCACTTATTGTACAGTGACTGGAGATGCTATCAGTGTCCATTAAGGATCAGCAAACAGATAAAGGGTGAATGTGGGGCTTTGTGTTTTTTGCTGAGTGCGTCTTAATCCCTATCTGCACCTGTCTGCACTTAATGTGCAGCTGTATCATTCAGTGCAATAAGGGCACGTAAACATACATGCTTATCAAGTGGCTAAATATGGTACTTTGTTCCGTGTGTGTGTGTGTGTGTGTGTGTGCATGTTTGGTGATGTGAACCTGCTTTAACTTGTCACCCTGGTGCTAAAGGTTCAATTTGTCATTCATAAAATCATAGACATGACAGCATAACACACGATAAAACATGCATTAAAAAACATCTATACTGAACAAAAATACAAATGCATCATCTAATGTTTTATTCACTTCCATCCGTTCTTTTTAACATAGAAGAATAAGTAGCTGTTGTTCAATCACGTGGCATCTTGACAACAGAATGGACACCATGAAACATCCAAATATGCACCATATTGGAAATGAGAATGAGCACACGGTGGTGTAGTCATAGGCCAAAAAAGTCAGTAAGGAGGCAAACGTATGCCATGTAGAGAGTGAATGCGATTGTTGATGCTGCTTGTGGGATGTTGTCTTCCTGAAGGGCTCGGTGAAGTTGGTGGACAGCCTCATGTTGTTGGACATGGTAAATGGTCTGCACTTATATAGCGCTTTTCTCGACCTTAGTAGTATCCAAAGCGCTTTACAATGTGTTTCACATTCACCCATTCACACACACATTCACACACCAATGGCGACAGAGCTGCCATGCAAGGCGCTAATCTACCATTGGGAGCAACTTGGGGTTCAGTGTCTTGCCCAAGGACACTTCGGCATGCGGAGGGGTCGGGGATCGAACCGCCAACCTTGCGATCAGTGGACAACCGCTCTACCACCTGAGCCACATGTCCATCAAGAGCTGTCTGAAACTATTTGTTAGACAACAAATGGTGGAGCTGTGGACAGTCGAGTGTCTGTCTACAACCCTGACAAACTTGCCAACATCCAGCAGCTAACAGCCCATTCACGTCTTTGTCTTGTCATGTGTAGCATTGTGTTATTTGAATTAAACAGCCTTTTAAGGTGGACTTTATAGTTACTGGTCAACTGGTTAAAAAACGTTTCCAGCTGTTTTATGTTCACGAGCGTATAGACAAAGAAAGACCTCTAACAGTGGGGCCCACATGGTGTGATGTTTTATTTTATTTTCTGTGTTGCAGTTAAGTTGAGACTTTACCTCAGAGTGTCGTCTTTACCTGACACCTGTGCAACAGTGACACACGGCGTCAACTCTTAACCCTAAAACCCACCAGCTGGTTTGAAAAGCATCGTTCAAAAAATGACTCAGCTTATAGAGGAGCAAGTTGTCAGCAAGTTGTTGGAAGATACATTCAGCATGGTGAAATATGTTTCTCGAGTTGATGTGCAGAGTAGCATTAAAACACCATATCTGTAGAGGTCACAAACATGTAAATAGGTCTAGTCAAATATCTATGGCATGTGGAACCCACATTTATTTCCAGCACTGGTAACACCTGAGGGGCACTTGGAAAAATGTTGAAGCTTTCTGATTAAATGTTTTCAATTTTTGTAAAACAAATAAAGAAATTATGGCTTTTTTTCCCTTTTTTTATGATTTAGGACATTCTAAAGCATTTTTGAGTTCTCTCTACTTCTAGCCATGCTTATGTTGTTTCCACAGAGGTACAGAACTTTATATTATAGTGAAAATGAGCCCACAGTGAGTAAAAATGCAACAGGAGCAAAGGAGAAGATTAATGGTGTGATCCCTCTTTGGCATGCCCTTTGCCAAAAGTACACAAGAAAATTGTTTGTCAGAGCTATGAGTTGCTTTTTTTTACACAATGTTTTCTAACAAACAGCTCTCTACTTTGTATGTAATGAGTGGTGGAGGTTGTGTAGCAGTAATTTCTAAAGTAAAGTCATTACGATGCCAGGGCTGTACTTCTTGCACGATGGAGCAGCATTAAGCCAAGTTCCCATGCTCCACATTGAGAACGGACCCTCATGGGGCTTTTTCTTCTCACTTCATCATGTTCATTCGTAAAATAGTCCCGTAACGATCCGTCGGATGTTGCCTCCTGGGGGTGATAGAGGAGATGGAGAGGGAGAATGCCCACATGGGTTAGAGGTCACCAGCTCACCAAACCCAGAGAATGTCCCATGACAACCAGTGACATTTTTATGCCAGTCGGGCAGATTCCTTGCTAAGTTTATCAGTTTGGTGAACTCTGAAGTGGGAAACTATGTGGAGATGAATGTTGTGGTGGAAGACAGATTCCTCTAGATTTATTTAAATACCCACTCAGCCCTTGAGTGGCAGTGGGAAAATGTTAATACAGATTTGATGTAAGCCAGTAATAGCTGACATTATCAAGTCATGTTGAGCCTTCACAAATGAGGCTAAATCGCCCTACAATATATGTTATCAATCCAGATTCTACATGCTTTTTCAGTTCTCCAACCTTCTTTAACACTTGATTGCCCCTTTTTCCAAAATGTCACTCAAGCAATATCATTTATGCTTCTTCTGTGCCTTTAAATTCTAAAATTATTTGAGAATTCCCCTAAGTTCTCCTGTGCTGAAGGCAGGTCAGTCGCTGTTTTACCTCAAAACTGAGATGTCATCAGATGTGAATAAAAAAGATTAAAGTCTGATGACTGAGGATAAAAGTATGCAAGAGACAGTGGGGGGGTTTCTGTGGGGAGATTTTGCTTTCTTTTTTATTGGCTCGCAACGGATCAAACCACTATGAGTGCTGGTTTGTAATGCTGAAAATGAAACCTTAATTACAGTTCCCAGTGACATGGGATACAGCATTACCTGGTTTGTTTTCATTATCTGAGATCAAAGAAAAGCTCTTTAGTGGATCATTTTATATTAAATTGGTGGTAAATTTGGCAGCTGTAGTTTAAGGAATAGAGTGGGTCCTTCTCCACATAACAAAGTGTCCTTGGGTAAGACACTGAACGTGGAGTTGCTCTCACTGGCAGGCGAGCGCCTTGCAAACATTGTAAAGTTTGTTTAAAGAAGAAGGCTGTAAAAATAAAAGAAGCACAAAAGAGTGCAATAAGTGTAAGATAAGATAAGTCAGTGAGTGAGATAAGACAGTGGGCAAATTTGCAGTTTTATAGCAATCATGGAAGGAACATCAGTGAAACAATAAAAGTCAACACAATGTGGGTATTCAGAATGTACAAATTCCTCTTAATGTGGAAATGAACAGTATTGCACATACACCGATCAGGCATAACATTCTGACCACCTGCCTAATATTGTGTTGGTCCTCTTATGTGTTTAAAAATGCTCTGAACCATTGGGCATGGACAAGAAGACCTCTCAGGGTGTCCTATGGGGTCTGACACCAGGACGTTGGCACTGGATCCTTTGGGTACTCTGGCTTGTGCAGTGGGGCCTCTGTCAATCAAACTTGTTCCACTGCATCCTGTTGATGCTTGATCAGAATGGGGTGTAGGAAGTTTGGAGGTCAAATCAACATGTTGGGCCATTGTCATGTTCCTCAACATGTTCCTGACTGTTGGATGTTTTTTCCATGTGGTGGGGTGCATTTTCCTGTGGGGGTAGACCAATGACATTTGGTATTTCCATTTGCATGAGGGAGTGTGCTTGTTGTGGGACAATGTTTATTTGGGTGTCTAAGTCTCATTAACACAGATGGCAAAATCCATGTTGTCCATCAGAACACCACATAGTACCAATATGATCAATGTTATTCACTTCACCTGTCAGTGGTCATAGCGTTGTGGCTGATCGGTGTATTAGTGACATTGCACAGATTCTTCTAGTCCAATGAGTAGATAAAGAAGTACTAAAATTGCACAGATATTGTAGAAAAATACTTATATTGCACAGATCCTGGTATATATAGAAAACATGATATTGCACACTTTTTGCAAAATATTCAAAATGCACAGGTTTGAGCAAGTTGGTATTGCACCAAATCAAACTATGCCATTTTTTTGGTGTGTGGAAGGAAGGACCTGTGCTGTTTCTCCCATTACACACTACAGGTGAAGCAGCCTGTCATTGAAGTATACCAAAATATACAGTATAATATACAGCTTTCCCTCATTCCCACACCAATGCAGACACACGTGTCTGTCTCACCATGAGGGCTGTTACATGTGCAGGAGGCGCAGGGATAAGACTGCCAACTCTATGATGAGTGGATGTAGACGAAGGTAAATTATTTAGACATCAGTTACTTAGTGTTTTTTTAAAGAAATGCTTTGGAGGTTTAAGAAGAGCAGCACTGGCTCTTAGCTTGTCCTACCTTAGAAAAAGAAGCTGAGTTTGAGTAACCAACAGTTCGTCACCAGTGTGTCGTTTATGAATGACACCGTTCGTTTAGAGCCACTTTGGGACCAAGATTTTCACATTCACAGCGTCTTTCTGGACAATTTGAATACCAGATTTGAATTCTTGCACCGCGCGGTGTTCCACTTACATCTGCGAAATAATGAGGCCACCAGAAACTTGTAGGTTGAACCAGAATGTGAATGTGCGCCATTGTTGGCCCGGCTGCCTCCCTCCCTCCTCACCAGTGTTCTCCCCAAGGTCCCCTTCTATGTGGCTGCCTTCTTTCCTCTCTGATTTTGTTATGTCTGCAGTCTCCCCCCCTCCTCCCCAACAAATACCCTGAACTATTCCTGGCACCCATTTGTTTTAATGTACATGTAAGAAGGCTCTGCCAAAGCAAAAGAGGCAGAAGGCAATGAAGACAGGAGCAGTGAGAGTCAGGCAGCCTGTTAAGCAGAAATAAAAAAGCTGTGGTGAGCAAGTTGGCAAATTGCAGCTAACAAACTTTATTTAGCCTCCGTATTAAATTAGAGACTAACCCGTTTGCCTCATGTGGCCAAAATTCCCCAAATAAATTTTGTTTTGCCTCCAATTGCAAATCTCCTCATTTGCTGACTTGTATTTTCCCAGTCAGCAGCTGTATTTGGACGTCCCCGAGGGCTGCACTAGTTCAAACATCAGGCGTGCGACCTTCAGGTCAAACCAACTGTCCATGCAGGAGGGGTGTATGAAGTGCTCCTCGCTGTCTGCCACCACATACTTGCACCTCTGTTGGTTGGTTTCTTAGGAACAGTCAGGTAACCAACAATAAACACTGTAAGATTTATTACACCTGAGGAACGAGGATGTGTCGATTTATTACTTGGTAATATACAGGGCACTAAAACGATAATGATGTTGCTGTAAATTTATGAGGTAACTATTCCTCTGAGCACTGACGTGTGTCTGCTGACATAAAGGTTCTGACAGAGGCAGAATGCATTTGCAGGATTTATTCAGTTTAATGAAGGTAAATAGGTGAGAAGTTGTTGTGTTTTTTAATATAAAGAAAGTGTTGTTATGAATATCAGTTATAGATTGGATTGTAATGCAAATGTAGCACAACAGAGAGTGCATGGTGAAGATATTAACTAGGGATAGACTGATTATCAGCATGGCTGGTTATTGGGGCTGATATTTGATATTCAATATTTTTATTGATCGTTTCTTGATACACTACTTCAGGTCTGATGCAGCCTCCTCTCTCTGTCTGTCGTCACTCTCTGGTCTCAGAAATGTCTCGGTTGAACAGAGCCTGAACAAGAAACATAAGCCGTGGACCAGGACATTAGCTTCTCTCACAGTGGCTGATGCTGTGCTAACTGCTAAGTGAGAAGTCAGCCACAGATCAACCTGAAACAGAGTCTGGGAAGCAATCATTAATAGTGATTTAGGATATGGACCCTAGTAGGTAAATAAAAGGGACAGAACAGTGAAAAATGAAGAAAATCAACAAGAACAGCAGATAAAACGGGAGATAAACTGATCAGTCGATCCCACATAAACAGAGAAGATTCCTAATTTAATCACTCCTATTTCTATTTTACATATTCAGTTATATTCACCCTTATTGATGAAGAAACCTAGTTATGAACAACAGGTTCTCTGCTATCACATGCTGGTAAAACATTACATGTAATGTATATCAGTTCCAAATATCAGTTATTGGTCTTTCTTGACCACCAGTAATTGGCATCGGCCCTAAAAAACTCATATCAGTCAATCCCTAATAAAAACCTACTTCTGCCAATTAGCTCCTGATATTAAACCTTGATACGAGACGGGGTGAAGGTTAACGTCATGTCAAGGCACACCTGGTCTCAATTTAACAGCAGCTCCTTCAGTAGTTTTCATCTCTAACTCTCTGTGTTTAGCAGATCTGTCAGCACTCTTTAAGTTCAACCAGGCTCACTGAGGAGATTCCCTCAGAGACAGAACTACAAGAATATCTGTTAAGTAAAGATTTAGTCTGTTTAGCCGCATGTTAAGATGCATGGACTTTCCACTCTGGTCCAGTGTTCCAGAGAGAACAGTGTAGCTATAAGCTGTGGCTTTATGTCAGTCTGAATATGCCTAAAGAGAGCCGAGGTGGGGGGGCTGTGGAGTAGCGTTGTGGTGACGGTGGGGGTCCCCTCTCCCTAAAGATTGCATAGGCTGAACAGGCCGCAAACATTAAAGTAATTTATTTCACTGACAGAGAAAAGAGAGAAGTTTCTCCCCCCCTTCCATCGCCTCCTTCCTCCAGCTTTCTTTCTTTCTCTCCCGTCGCTGCCCCTCCATCTCCCACTCAGCAGCTGTTCCTCTCACTTTTCCGCCCTCCCTCCACGCTCACCCACCAGCCTCCCCCACCTCCCTCCCCTCCAGCTCCCCGTGTGATGGCTTTGTTTTATTGTTGTGCAGCGTTTGGCATGGGGAAACCCCCGTCTGGGATAAGGGCAGGGGTCCGACTCCCCTCCTAAACGCTGGGGTGTAGCGGTGTGGATGCCCAGATGAGCGGCGGATTAGTGGAGGCAGTTTGGTTTCGAAATGAGCTCGGTGATGCTTTTAGGCTGTTAGTTTTGGCTCCTTCCACTCAATACCCATTGTTTAACACCTGTTTTAGATGTAAAAATGAATTTAAAACACATTTTTCTGTGCGAAGAGTGCATAAATGAGAGCTGTGAAAGTTAAATCCAATGCATTTCTACAATAGCATCACAAAAACCCTCATTTTTAACATGCTTTCACACCATTTTATAAGTCGGACCAGTTTGTTCATGCGTTAATGAAAGAAAAAAACATCTCAGGAGCTCAAATTGCAACTGTTGCAGCTCCCACTTTCTGCAAAATAAAAGGCTCCATCCCATATTTTTTTATGGTTTGCTTGGCTCCGAAAAAACACATATCACATGTCAGCTTCCGCACTGGAGTCCAAGATCTGTAATGTCGCTTCCAAATGGACCAGAAAAATCCCCTGTCAAGCACAGGAAACAAACAACATTTATTTGCAGTGTTGACAAGCGGCTGCTTCCTGTACGGAGGAGAAAATATGTAGACGGAGCAGCAAAAGAAAAAAAAAAAAATCAGGGGCAGCTTCTATTTCTGCAGTGCCAGCCAAGACGTACGGCACCCTCATGAAAACACAGAGGATGTGTGTTTATCCTCCAACCACCAATCAGCGCAAATGCAGTCCCTGAGGGAGATAGGAAGAGCCGTAGGGTGTATTTGTGTTGCATGAGTGTTTATTGAGGAATAGTTATGTACGCTGCGCTGTTGCATCAGATGGTACTTTTTGGCATTGCTGGGATTAAGTCTGGCTGAAACTTCTACATGGATTTCAAATAGCTTCATTCATTTTCATGTGATTATTGCACTTTTTCTACATGTTGGAATGCTCTTTTTATCATAAGCATTCAAGTAAAGCTAAATTTGCTGCCAGTTTGAGTCGTGGAACTTGCAGAAGGTGTGAACTACCTGAGATTCAAACTGTTACTATATATACTACCTGGATAGGATTTACAGATGTCTGCGGTGTGATGGTTGGTTAGTGGTTTGGAAAATGAAACCTATGCTGGTTTCCTGTGATCCCCGCTACGTCCCAACACTCTACCCCTGTGGCTCGCTGGTGGAGAAGATAATGATCTGAGCTGTTTACCCTGCAGAGGCCATTTCTGGGCAGCTCCCATCCTCTTAGGAAATGATTTGCTGAGCTGCAAAGCATTAGAGTTCATGGCACTTGTGCGTATATTTTGTCTACTGTGTGATTCTCCAGCCAAATGATTCTGCAGGACTGCGTGCATGCGGGTCGCTGCTTGAATCTTCAGCAGCTGTTACGAGCTGCTGGCCTCCAGGCCTGTGAAAGGTTATGAGCTGTCCGGTGGGTTTTTAAAGCCCCTGACTGACTTCCTGTTGAATTAAAGCTGACATGAAACGCAGGCGGGTAACGAGCTGTCATCTCCAGCACTTAGCCAAATGTCCGATTGTGCCAAGGCGACTGCATCTGTGCTGGTTTGCATGCAGGGAAGCTGTGAATTAACGCAAGTTGGGAATGCGTGAGTTTGCGAGTGTTTGTTTGTGGGCGGGACCTCCTGTTTGTGTGCAGGAATGTGAGTCTGTGCAACAGGTGGCATCGGCTTTTGGAGTTTGTCACTCAGTCCCAGGACAAAAGATGTCGATATTTTGCTGAATGCTGCCTTGTGTGGGACTGCTGCCTTATTCTTTTGAGTGTGTGTGTGTGTGTGGTCAGCTACATATATGGACTGGCTATTGTGCCCTTGGCCCTCAGCAGATGTGGTTTGAACAATGAGCTGGGTAAATAAAAGGAAGTGGAGTATAAATAGCCTCTTACGTCTGCTTGAGTGGACTTCATGTGTGTGTGTGTGTGTGTGTGTGTGTGTGTGTGTGTATGTGTGTGATCCTGTTTGATGTGACTGAATTGTACTTTAGGAAGTTACACTGTACTGAGCTCTCCACAGGTGCCGTTTGCTAAACAGTTGTAAATTCCCAGCTCGCCAAAATTCCCAATGACTTTGATTTTGTGCCTGGCGTCTCTTTTCTAATTTGCTGTTGAATTATTCTCAGTTGAGAATATTAGAGCTCCGAGGCTCTTCAGATTTTTCATATCCATCCATCATCATCATCATCAGTGCGATACGAAAACTTTGCAGTCCTCCAGGCAGCTCTTAATGAGCTGTGAAGCTCAGTTAGAAACCCGTCTCAAAACCGCGTCCCGGTGATAAGAGCGCATTGGGACTGATGCTAAAAATACAGGAGCCTCCTTCCTCTTCCATCTAACTCTTTCCTCGGCGCTTGTGTATCCAGGCCACATGGAGACCAGCGTCATACTGAGGGTCAACTCACATCTCACACTCTCTCAGCTTCTGTTTTCTAGCTCACTTTTGTTTACAGCTTTTATGTAAGGATTATCTTAGCCAGCAGTTTGTAGCCGACGTAAGTCCACTGTGCAGGAGTTATGATGTAGTACAGTAGAGTGGTTATTGATTTTTATGGTCGACTGACTTCGCTGGCTGTTTTTCGCTCCCATCACATTTTTACTCACTGTGTGGTAATTTTTCACTGTAATATAAAGCCCTTCACTTCAATGGAAACAGCACAACCGTGGCTAGAAGTATAGAGAACTCAAAAGTGTCTCCGGGCATAGTTATAATGAGATAAGTCTTTAAAAAGTTGAATTTCTTTGATTGCCTTGATTTAAAGTTATGAACATTGAGGGAAAAAAATAAAACTGACTTTCGAACAATTTTTCCAAATGCCCCCAGATGTTACAAATATTGAAAAAAGTGGTGACTTTACATACTATTAATTCTTACAATGTACATTTTTAATTTTTTCCATACATGTCTCTCATCTGCTCTGTATAAACACAGCCTGCAGTTCAGTCCAGTTCAGCTGACTCACTAATGCCTTCATGGTTGCACCTGAGCAGGCAGAAAAAAGCTGAAATCTGATCATTCTTTCTGTTTTCACACTTTCACCTCTGATAAATTGCATAACTTTGGCAGTTTTTTAAAGATAACTTCTATTTCAAACTCTTCAGGTTTAGAGGCTTTATTAAGACTAGATTGGAAAGGTTAACATTAGCAGCTATTGATATTGAAATACTTTCCTCTGTTTTGTGTCACTGAAAACTAAATATGTTCAGATATTGGAGGGTTATTTAGACAGAATCAGAAACTGTAGGTGTGACCTGACTCTTGGAATATTGTGATGCACATTTGTCCACTGCTGTCTGATACTTTATTAGCTGTTAACCAAAATACAATCGTCAGACAAGTCAATACGAAACATAATCAGTTGCTGCACCTTCAATATTAATATTGATGAGAAAATAAGAATCCCATAATATACATAATGCAGTGTATAGGAGGAGTGTGGTGTTGCTGAATGTGCCACTGCTTGATCGTAAACATTAAACACCTTGTAAAATGCTTAAATGACTTAAATGAGTGTAAATATTAGTTCTCCCTTTGATGTTTCACTTTTAAGCCATTTTCGCTTTCTCACTCCACCTCTCTCTCTTTCTCGCGTCCTAGATCCTGAGTTCTGTTACAGCTCCACAGGGACGAGTGTGTGTGTGTGTGTGTGTGTGTGTGTGTCGTCATTGAAGTCGCTGATGGCCTATATTAGCAGCACACTTCACTGAAACATGATGCAGGTGGCGAACACTGCAGTGAACCTAAAGACAGATAACAACAGAAACAGGGCGGAGATAATTAAAGGTAGAGTTACAGCCAAGACAAAGTCGATGGAAATCTGTGGCCGTACCTCTGGCTTTCATTTATGATAATGTGCTTTGGCTGGTTAGAACCACACATGTGCTTTGACGTGTTGAGAAGTGACGCAGATGAGTCTTAGCTTTTTGATGCAGCACAAACAAACCAGCTTCAACTGTGTCAGCACATTGGGAATATCAGTTTCAGCTGCAGGTTTTGACCTCATGATAACATCTTACTGATCCTGCATATCGTAATACACTGTAAAAAAAAAAAAAATGAAAAAACCCTGCGGGAAAATGCACCCCACCACATGGAAAAAACCTTCAAACAATCAGGAACATGTTGAGGAACATGACAATGACCCAAGACGTTGATTTGACCTCCAAACTTCCTACACCCCATTCTGATCAAGCGTCAACAGGATGCAGTGGAACAATTTTGATTGACAGAGGCTCCACTGCACAAGCCAGAGTACCCAAAGGATCCACTGCCAACGTCCTGGTTCCAGACCCCATCGGACACCCTGATGCTGCTTTTCCACCAAGAAGAACCAGGCGTTAGTTCAGTGCTGGTGCTTACTTGGTTTAAATCTTATTCCCCCTAAGAACCTATTTGCTTTTCCATTGGCAAGGAGCCAAGCTGAAGCATCACCATCGCCTTGCACTGATTACATAGCAGTTAAACAAACACAAAAAGTTGATGCTAATATCTATGTTTATCTTTATAAATGGTCTGAAGGCTGTTTGCGAGGCAGAGGTCACCTGTTGCCAGGGCACATCCGTGATCATGCTACTGGTGGGACACAATTTTACCGGATTGTACCGCAGCAGTTTCAAGTTGGTGGAATCCACAAAGGTAAAATGACATCATCAAAGCTGTACAGTGCAGATATAGGTTATTCCTTCAGTGTAAAATAACTATAAGCATTGGTAATCTGTTTAAATACAGTTGATATCACTCTGTTTATAATTTCTATATATATACATCTATCTATATCTGTGTCTATCTATCTCTGTAAATATTTATTAAGTTTCAGCTCTATACACAAAATGGAATCATTGGTTGTGTACATTTCTAAGATTACTCTCCGCGGTCTACTCAGTAATAGTGAATCACTGTGCATGACTGATGGCAGTGAAGTGATTAGTAATTACTACAAATTTCTTACACCCCAGAAACTATTCCAGATAAATGTGTCAGATCATAAACTCTGACTGTAAAAGAACCAAAAAAGCCCACACACTATCAGTGACGTTTAGTGAACCTCAGAGTCTGACAGAGCAGAAACCTGGTAAATAAAGCTGTTAGAAGTGTGCAAAGTTTTGGGTTACTGCACATCTTATTTAGAAACCACTAAAATGCTTTCAGTGCTTCAGTCAATCTACATCAGATGTTCTGTGAGCACTCTCACTCCCCAAATAATGAAGTTGTCCAAGACCGCCCCAGTCACCACAGCTGAAGGGCTCCAAACTGCTGTTTACGTCAACGTTTTCGAGAGGCTGCAGTTGTTTTGCACATTATCTCCCTCTTCATTTTTTAGGGTGAAGAAAATGCTGTGTCAGGACGTCTGTGGGTGCTGCACTTTTTATGAGGCCCATCTTCCTCCTGGTCACATCTGGCTCCTGTTAAGACCTGTCACTAACATCTGTACTTACTGTAAACACAAGTGAAGACAGTTTTTTCTACTTCCACTGCCTTTTAAAAGTGTTAGCTGGTTGGACTGCGTGACATATTTCTAGCTTCTAGCTGTTATTACAGCAACACGTGACCTCGTATTTCTTCCTGTCAGCAGCACCAACAGTAACACTAAACTATCAGCTGGACCACAGTTTACTGTTCATACAGTGGCTTCTAGTCAACAGGCTGTAGCAGGAGTCGGCTACTGTGTCCATCCCGCAGGAGATTCTTGAAAACTACAACACAGGCGAGTGAAGATAGTGTTGCTAAGCAACTATAATAAACCTGCTATGCAAATACTTGAAATGAATATCAGTCTAATCTCTTTACCCATGAATACGCTGGAATCATCTGTATAACTTTAACCTTAACAGAGACAGTGTGTGATTGTTCAGTGCCAGTTTATCAATTTCAGTGTAAGTGGATTTGAGCACACTTTAAAAAACCCTGAAACAACTATATCTGTTAAAGAGCAATATTCATGTAGATGGAGAGCCAAAATAACCATCTCAAATAACGAATTTTCCGTTATTAAAATATATATTTTTTGCCTTAATTTGACATACTATCATGCATGTTTTTGGCATTTTGTTGCTTTGTTAAGGATATTTACATGTGCAAAAGCCATTAAATTATCTATATCACATAATAATAATACTAACAATAATAGAAATAATATATAATACTAGATTAGTTTAATTTAAAAATATATATACAACCAATACTTATTCTCTGTTAATTGGCACTAATTCTGTGTAATTTTACAAATATATTTATGGAATTAAAGTTGAATTTTACAGATCAGTTAATTAAATAAAAAGGAAATATTTGCGAAATTGTAATGAATGTGTTGCTGTACTTAAACAATCTTTTTTATATCAAAATAAATAAATACAGGTTAATCCAATACATGAGAATACACAGCTTAATCTAGTGATTTTATTTATATTTTTTGTGTATTTAAAAAAACACTCAGTAAAAATCTGTAAAAATAATTTAAAATTTGCATGAAATTACAGATTGTCTTCACAGCAGGCATGTTATCAGTTGTCATTTATTAAATCCAAATTTCCTTTGTAACTTTGATTTGTTGATACAATATATGTGTCACAAACTTCAGAGAGTGTAAATACAGTTTAGATCATATGAGACAGATCTAATACATGCAACAGCTCCATTTCAACTGCATGGAAACTTTCAGAAAAAGCACATTACTTATATTCTTCACTTAATCAACTCCTATCTTCAGTTTTTAAATGCCAGATTTGTGACGTTTCTTGTCCTCGCTTTTACTTGGTGCACAGTTTTAAGTACTTGAAAGCAGAAATATGAGGCTGTTGTAAAAAGCTTTTATTTCTAACCAAGGGTAGTTTCTCCTCTTAGTGGGGTTTTATACGATCAGCATGGACTTTTCTGCCTGTTTTGAATGGCTCAATGAAGATTTGCAAAGCCTCGGTTTGCGGCTCACTCCTAATTTTGGGCTTACTGGTTCCAAAACCCACAATTTGCTTTATTATCGTGAGGGGCAGAGGGTCAGGAAGAGAGGGAGACGGGATCGATGGAAAGTGAAGGAAAAGAGTTAAAGAGAAAATTAAAGGAAGGGAATGGAAAAGGGCAGAACAGGGGAAGCATTA
This sequence comes from Dascyllus trimaculatus, assembly GCA_024666655.1. NCBI lineage: Eukaryota > Metazoa > Chordata > Actinopteri > Pomacentridae > Dascyllus > Dascyllus trimaculatus. Next base: position 14,467,640 of record CM045455.1, on the reverse strand, counting down.
CAAGGAGACAGACGGCTGACGCTCGGAGGGGGGGTTACTGTTGGGGAGAAGAGCGATTTTCTTTTGGTACTGTAAATAATAGCCCCTGCTTGAGTTGGACGGCTTTCATGGCTCCTTTTGTGTGCAGTGACATCTTAGGTTCCCTAAGAGAGGAGAGGGCCGGAGAGGGCTCGGCTTCCAGGGTTTTCACTGGCATGGGAAAGGCAGAGTATTAGTCCAATATGAATATGAGGGAAAATAAAGCCTCCACAGGTCAAAGGGAACCTGCCAACATGCACTCCTGGCTCTTTATCCCGCTCAGACCCGCAGCAGCACACATGCAGGCCTGCACACAGCTGAACGGAGTGTGGCGCCTGCACACACACATCAACCCCAGTCAGACAGCTTTACTCTCCCCTGCTTTATCTCAGTCTGAGCAATCATGTGTTTTGGCTCCTACTTCTGAGGAGAGCAGCCCAGCGGTCGAACTGTGGCCTCCTCTCTGTTTTGAACCGTAATGTAAAACTTTTAATCTTAATGCCAAACACATGCACTCACCGGGACGCCCATTCATATTTATAGCAGGGTTCTAGTATCAGTTACATGTTTGAAAAACCACAGCAAGAAGCAGCGTTTAAATCTGAATTTGTGTATTTCAGAGCAGTCGAATGGTGATGATTCATTTAAGTCAGTTTTAGGCTGATGATGAGACTTTTTGTTGCTGCGACACGAGTTTGCCAGAAGTCAAGCTTTTACTTACATTCAAACTGAGAACAGAACTTCTCTGGAGCGCAGACGTTCTAAGTCAAGCTGTTGATGGTTATAAATACCTCCTCTTCTTGTAGTTTGTGGCTTTTTAAAGACAAAGTCAAATTAAAAATAAAAATGCTTCTCAAGGCCAATTCTGCACTGTAAATACAAACAAACAAACAAATAAAAAATATAATATTCTGGCACCCGGGGCAAAGAAAATTCATGAATAAATGAATGAATGAATACATTTTTAAAAATTAAATACAATAAAATAAAAAAACGAAACCAGTGGAAAATATTCACTCCTAAAAATACAGTATTTTTACAGTATTTTAGTTAAAACAAATGTTCTAGTTATGTGTTTCAGAGCAGCCGAGTGGTAATGATTAATTAAAGTCACTTTTAGGCTGTGACTTATCTCTCATGTAGATTTACATGAGATTGTGTCTATTTTTTGTTCCTTTTTAATGTTTGATGAAGGATATTTACATATATAAAAAGATCGAAAATACCTGTTTTATATGTGTATCTATATATATCTATATATATATATATATATCTACATATATATTAATGCTGTCAATTGATTAAAATATCTAATCGCGATTAATCGCATGAATGTCATAGTTAACTCGTGATTAATCACAAATTAATCGCGCATTTATATCTATTCCAAATGTCCCTTGAATTATCATATTAATACTCTTATCACCATTGTCACCTGGTTTTGAGGAGGTGGAGGAGGAGGCAGAGAATTTGCATCAGCTGTGTTTTTAGCCATCAAGTAGTATTTCAGATTGGATGTGCTACGATAATAACTCAGTTCACACTGACGATACACACAGATAACTTCGGTCTTACTACTTACTACTAAATTCAAACCATAATACTCCCACATGTGTTCAGTACAGGAGATATGTCATCGGGGCAACTTCGACAAAGCGAGATCTGAGTAACAAAGATTCTGAACAAACAAGAAATTTGACTCATTAACATTTCCTCTGTTATCAGTCACATGACCTCAGGAAGTCCTTGGATCGAGGAGATAAAAGCCCAATTTTCCATGACGCTTGAGTGACGCGGCCATCACATGAGTGTGATTCACCTGCATAATGATTTCACTTCCTGTCTGATTCCCTCATTAGTAAACAGGACAGACAGGAAGCGGCGGTGGAGAGCGAGGGAGGTCCTTCCTGTTGTTACAGTAGTTTCTCTGTACTTTGCATTTACACTCTTCAGCTTTCCTGTTGGAGAAATCATCAGTCTATCAGCATTTCAGTGATCCAAGTCACTACAGACAGAAATGTATCGAGTGTTTTCCTTTTTCCATTACATACTGTTATTTAGCGTGTTTGGCTTTTGTGGGGGGGCACTCCCCTTTATTTGGAATGGGATATGACTGGTTTCCTTTTCTTAATAACACAGCTGAATGTAACACAGGACACCAGACTGTTGACTTCACCTACATTCTTTTAGCATTTCGTAACTTTCCAAATAATGGTCTCATTATTGATCGATCTTTTGTTTTTCAAGCTTTTTCTTTTGTTATTGATTTATTCATACACTTATCAAAAAAAAGAAGGATATTTACATGTGTAAAAACAATGAAAGTACCTAATATGGACTGATATAATGATAAATGATGTATACAATGATAAAAACGGTATTTTCACTTATTAACAATGCTTATAAATATATGCTGATGATGGCACTTTTAATATGTTATTTAATACTCAATATTTTTGTTGTAAAAACTTGTAATTATTCAAGATTTCTCACATTTAACAAACAAATCAATGTAAATTCCTGTTGTCATTTTGCAGCATTTAATATTAGACACATATTTACAGTATTAAACTTGAATTTTATAGTTTAATCTATTAAATAAAAAAGACATATTTGTGACATTACAATAAATTTGCCAATGTATTTTAACAATTTAACCGTTTTAACTGTCCAAATAAATTTTCAACAGGTCGATATCCCAGGAGTTTAGTTGAATTGGTGTTATACTGTGATGATTAAGTGTTCCCTTCTTTTTTTTGAGCAGTGTAATTTTATCTGTTACATTTCAGTAAATGTGAAAAAGTATGTATAGAATGCAGGCTGCTTTATTTAAAGGGCTTGTTTTTCTCTGACCAATACCCCAAAATTAAGGTTTTAATGCTCAAAACCAAAGAAAACCAGAAAAAACATCAATTTTGTACATTTCAGAATGGAAAAATATCACTTTAATGATTAATTGATCATCTAAATGTATTTTGTGACCAAATATTTTGCATTTTTATCAATTATTATCCCTTTGAATGCAAAAGCAGATATTACTCAGAAGAATATAAAGCAAACTGAACTTATATTGGCCTCAGGTGGCGTTTTTTTTTTACTATGTTCAGTCTAATCACAGAATAAAAATAAAGATTTTAAGGAATACTTCAGCCAGAATGTGTTGTTTTAACCATTCATACCAGGCTTCAATGTAGATAATCTGCCTGTGTTTAACAAGCTACCCGACTCGTCTCCATTTCACCCATTTTGTCCTCTAAGTAGAATAAAAGCCCTGATAAGAGCGAGCAGTTGGCAGCAGGTTATCAGCTTGTTTTCCCTCAGACACTGTGCCATTGTCCGTCATTGTCTCCGCATGTTTTAAAGTGCAAGGTGTGGTGTTCAGTTACAAAGGCTCGGCGCAGCGTTTGCACCTTTTCCAGGTCAGCATAATAGCAGCCGGTTACTGACCCACATCAGGCCTGTTTCTGGTCACAGACAGCGGGGGTTACAAAAAGTTCCCTTTGGTTGATTGATGCTAAAAGTCACTGCGCACTTTATTCGTAAAATGTTTTTAAGAAGATGTAGGTCATCGGAGTTAAGTGTGTTTTGGTTGGTGGCTTATCAGAGGTCAATGTTTGCCACCACGTGTGAGCTTTGTTTTCCCTCAGACCGGTGAAAATGTGGAAGCGAGAAAGTGTGTGTGTGCTGACTGCGCCAGGAGCTGCTTTATCAATCCCAGGAAGCCTCGCTAGCCGGGAGGCAGGAACAACAAGCCACTGGCTCCTGGAGAAGGGACTTTCCTCCATCCTGCTCCGTTAGGATGCACAACAATGAGCAACAATGGGTATTTGCTGCGTGTGCTCATACGGGCCAGCTCACAGCAGGTTGCACTTTGAGCCCTGAAACCTCGACTCTTTTGCTGTTTTGGAGCAAAGCTTAACCTTTTGGCCCTGACCTCGACCTCCAGCATCCCTGAAGCTCCGATGCAAGAAAGAGGCAGAATATGAGGCTCTAAGCTGCTGCTGCTGTTGTGCAATGTGACCCACTTGTTGGTGTGTTGTTTTGGGGGGGGGTTACATGAAGCAGCTCATCCTGCCCTCTTTTCTTTCGACATCATCTCACCCACCCACACTCCTGTTCTGCTACATTAACTCTTGATCCTCTTTCTCCAGGCATGCTGTCACAGTTTCAGTGATGGCTCGCCTCCTTTTTTTTCTGATTTCTGTCACTTGTGTCGCCTGCAGTGCTGGCAGATCTCCAGCTCTCGCGGCAATTCCACACCGCAAAGTGAGGGAGGGCCTGATCGGAAAGAGAGAGAGAGGAGAGAAGGGGGAGAGAGAGGCTAGTCTTGCAGCAGTAATTGGTCAGGAAGTGGGGCTGCTTGGATGTGCGAGCTCTCCTCTCTCCCTCCCCTCCCAGTGGGCAGTCAGTTCCGTTGCTTCCATCTGTTCTCCCCCCCCCCACAACACTCGCTCTCTCTCTCTTTTCCCTCTCTGAACTGACCTCACACTGTAGAAGGTGCGGACCGCCGTACCTGCCTCTCCGAGTCACTTTTTCCTGAGATAGCGTATAAAACTTTTTCAAATGCCCGGACATGGATCTAACCTGTGAAAGGATAGCGGGACGCCAGCGGCTGAGGAAGGGCTAATCCTGTGGAATGGTCTCTGTGAGGTGGGTGACTGGTTGTGTGTAAACAGAGGGTAACCACAGTTTGTTGATGTGTCTATGAAAAAACGACTGTTAATGTTTTGTTTTTTATTACCTCAGACATTACTGTACTGTAGTTTTTCCCTTCTTTAAAAGCCCAGGTCTTTATTTAATCGTAATTGCAGAGGTTGGAGACCACAGTCTGACCGGCAATTATACATCCCAAAGTTTCAATTCAGCACTGGTCTAATGGCACCTTTGGCCTCTTGTCTAATTAGACGGCACGGCAGCCTGCTCCAGTTAGCTTCTCTTTAAGCTTGGGGAGATGCTGACCGCTACCTTTTGTGGGAAAGCTGCGTGTGTGGCGAGCTGTGGACGCGACAGTAATAATGACTTCACCTTGATGTTTATGAGAGGACGAGGTCCTGTCCTGTAAAGGGCTGTAGGTTCAACTTTAACCTGATTTAGTGGCGTTTTCAGTGCATTCTGTTTGGTTAGAAATCAAAATATTACAGCTTTAACAGGGGATCAGAGCAGATTTGTCGCTTTATACTTGAAGCTTTGCTATTTTAAGGTGCAGTTTCAATACAGTAACCCCACATTCTGGGTGTTTAGTGTGTGTGAGAGAGAGAGAAGTGTTCTCCTTTGTGGTGTGTCCTCATTTAAAGAGTCCTAACTAGAGCACCCAGCTACTGACAGATTCACAGACGATATGGGAAAACATTTAGTTTAGTTTTTTCTTACATTGCATTTACATTTAGTTTCTTTATTTTCTTTGTTTAATCGGTTGCTGCTTTTTTACTTTTTATGTCAGACTGTATATACTGTTTGATTTAAGGCTTAAAAATATATTGCCCTCAATGAGATGACTTATAAAGATACCAAAAACACAGATTGTGTTTTACATTTCTAGCATGTAAAAGATGGTTGCATTTAGACAAGCACCCAGTTGGTTCAGTAGTGCAATACACTCCCTGCTGGAGACGACTTGATTCTATAACCAGTCCCTGTGATTTGGTTATTGGATGATTCAGAAGTTTATTTTTGGAATATATGTGACAGTATGTGTTTGTATACATGTTGCTCTATATTTTGGAAATAGAAAAATGATTATAGCGCTAGCACTGCATTGTATTATTTTAGAGTCATGCGTTTCCCTAATGGGAGAAAAGTCCCTCTGTCTGGTCTCTTTTCCTGGAGCGGGACCCCCATCCTGCATTTTAATCTGAGGCCAAACACAGCTTCCTCCCTATATCCGCTACACAAGCTCACGTACTCACTGAACGCACAATAACTCTGTATACACACACAGACACACACATTGTAGCCCTGAACTCTGCTGTCTTTCAGTTTCAGAGCTACAAAAATAAAAAAGAAAGTAGAGATTGGCAACGTATTGCTTCGTGTAGTGTTATGTAATGTGTGTAGAAATATCCACCAACTTCCCCCACAACCAAATAATATTTACTTTTCAAGAAATAAAAGTTATTATTCCCTTTTGCCACCTGTTTTTCTGCTCCCTCGCCCACTTTCTGGCCTCTTCTCCATTATCTGCCCCAGTTAATGCGAATACCGACTCACTGCATAGTTGAATACTGACATTATCTCCCATCGTAAATACTTTTTCCTGGGCTCTGCTCCGGCCCTGGTGCCACCCTGCTCTATCATTAGTTGCGGCTGTCGCTGCTGATGCTGTTGCCGTAGCAGCTGCAGTTATTTCGGTGACGCTGTTGTTGTTTAGTCTGCTGGGATGGCGAAGACGCTCCTTGTTTTCCTGGACGCTCCTCGCAGCTCCTCGCAGCTCCTCTCAGGCCAATTTTTTTGAGGGATTCCTGCTCTTATGTAAGCTCTAACTGATGCCTCAGCCAGAGCTTCTGGCCGGCGAACGGTAGAAAATTCCTGGACTTGTCCTGGCACTGCGAGCAGACTGCTGCAGCCTGGAGGGAATACCGTCCGGGAATCTGGACGCCTCATAAATCTGTGGAAGTGGTAAAATCACAGCATATTTAAGCTAATGGGATTGCAGATTTTACTCTACTGCTTTATGAGATCAGTCCGAGCACTGAAAATGTTAGATGTTTCTCGTTAGTCACTATTAGACATAGATGTAATCATCATTTATAGACTTTCATGCTGGTTAAGACATACAGGTGTGGCTCCTACAGGTGCTGCAACATCAGTAACTGGACAACCCTAACCCTATTTTTGTCTCTAAAAAGAAGGACTTAACCTCTTGAACTTAACTGTCCTGCAAATACAACTTTGTTCAAATCCACACAGCATCATTTGAAATTACACCAAGGATCCAGGCGTAGGGAATCTATTTTGAGTGTTTTTTTATTTCCAGACCTCTGAATTACAGCCCACATGTCAGACTTGTTCAGTGTTTCAAACGCTGTGCGTCTGGTGTTTTGCACGATGACGAGAAACAGGTCACTAATCAGAGCTTCAAAGGTGGAATTAAGAACAGGGAGGGTGTCTTTATTCTTTGCTAGCTGACTCTTACATGTACAGGTGGGTCATCTGGCCAAAAGATTATATCACGAGAAGAAGAATCATGATCCATAATCTAAATGACAGATGTCCCCCCAGCTTTTGGCAGACTTCTGATCACATGATTAGCTGTGCACATGGCTGCCTGGAAACAAAACCTGTCACTTCAACTCTAGGCAAAAGGCCCAGCTTCCAAGTTCTGACTGGAGGTGGTGATTTGTATGTCTGCCACTTTGACACTTGTTGAGCTTCCACCCGATAAGGCTAGCCAGATAGTCAATACCGATCACTACAGAGCTCCTATCACAAAGTACAGATCACCAAATGATTTTCAAACTGTTAATGCAGGAGAAGGAAACGTTTATTTGCCACTCAGACACGGAAAAAGTTGCATTTATGGATAAACTCAAGAACTAGAAATCTAATACAAGAGCTCTGCCATGAATGCTACTTTTACGAAGCTTGTACATTTTCAGTTTTTACTGGAACTGTCTGACAGTTAAATTCGACTTAATCGCTTAGTGAGGTTGTAATGGGTAGTGTATCTACCCCTAGATATGGGGGAGATATGGTATTGATTGCTCAGTTTGAAACAGTTTGATGCCTCCCTCCATCAGGAAATTAATGTCTTTATTAGCTGTCATTACATGGATAGGCTCTGAATTAAAAACCCTAGATTATTTTTAATTTTAAGTCCTGACACGCAAAACAATGGATTTTAAAGGACCCCCTGTGAAAATCAAGTTCATATGGTGTTTTTTATGTGCCAGAAGGAACATCATGAGAGAAATAATTAGTCAACGCCATGGATGAGCATTCCCACCAGCAAACTGTTGATGACAGTCACAAAAATAAAGATTCCGACTTGCAGGGGGTTTTTTACATAACAATCCTAATAAACCGATCCTGCCAACTTGCAGGATGGAGCTTTCTGTGTCATGTCTCTTCTTCAGAATGTGCTCAAACATGTTTGGATGAATCACTCCAATAATACAACTTGTCATCGTATATCCTAGAGGAGTTTTACAGTGTAGGTGAGCTGGTGTGCTCGAGCTGTCAGGAGTGGAGACGAAGACAGGAACTACGTACATCAGCGCATTCAGGAGAAGGCAAGGAGATACATCGAAGCTATTTCAAGGCATGGAGGGATCATTTTCTAATAATGCAAATTTGAGACACAGAGATGAGTTTTTAGGGGTTTAACACAAGACTAAAACGATTTGTTTCCTTAATTTACAACCAGACCAAACCTTGACCGTATTGTTATTATTCTAAGCATGACCACTAAGGTCTTCCAAACTTAATAAGGGTTTGACATGTTAACCCAAACCACATTTGGGTTCCTAAACCTACTCAAACCTTAACCATAGAACTGATAAATGATGCCTCAACAGGGACATCAGATGAGAAAACGCTCCTCTGTGTTGTTCCGGAGGGCTTGGACAAAGGAATATGTTATTGTTTACTTTGGACGACGTGATGAATATGGGATAAATATGATACTGTCAGAGAGTGAGGAGTAATTTTTACAGGGAAAAGGCACAGCACTGTCTGTTTAGAGGTTGATGAAGAGCTCAGGCGGCAAAGAACAAAAGTGTTGGTGTGAGGAGAAAGAAAGAGTGTGTGTGCGTCTGCCGATGATCCATCTCGGCAATGACAAAGACAGACGGGGTCAAAGAGGGAGGGGGAAACTGTATATGAGCGACCCTCCACCCACAAACTCCTGCAGTTAGTCACAGTCCCTCTGAATCCATTTCCTCAGTTTTACTCGTTTCCACAGAAACACACGGTCTTCACTTAAAACTTGCGACAGCTGAGAAAATGAAGAAGCTGTCAGGCTGTCCGAGCTGCAGAATAGTTCTGATTTCACACACATGCAAACGCACACAGTCGCACATACAACCCCGCTGCAATAACAACCATCAAATTAGTCCTCCACCTCTCTCCGCCTGCAGCCCTCCTCCTCCCCTTCAGGACACGCTGAAGTGGTTGAGGACAGTTTTTATTTCTGATTGCACACACTTTCACACGCTAAACATTTTCAAGAGGCTGTGGTCTTTTCAGTTTACAATGCTGTTGGAAAGCAAATGACTGTGTGTGTGTGTGTGTGTGTCTGTAGTATAAATTGAAAAGAGTGTGTATGAACCCCGTGCCCTTCTTCAGTGTTTGCTCTGCCCGAGTGTTATGAGGAATGGAGTGGTTTATTGACAATAAGCATTTTCTTCCTTCTTTTCCCTCCCTCGCTGTCTTTCCACATGCCACTCGGCCATGGAGATGAATGCCTCGCTGTTGTCATAGCGACCGCTACAGCACTGCGGCCCCCGATCATCCTGGCAACCTCGGCAGCTCTCAAAACCATCAATTCTGACTTTGGGTGTTTGAGGGAAGTTCGAGAGAGTGTTTGGTCTTGAACTCTTGCTGCCTTATTATAGCGTGTTGTTGGCCTTGAAAAGAAGGGAGGCCTGTTGGGAAATCACTGAGCGGAGAGGGGGATGACAGGCCGAAGGGAAATGACTTTGGAGCTAAGCTGAGTGAGGGCGGCGGTGCAGAGAAAGGAGTTAGGTGTGGAGTACTGGCTGTACTGAGATTAGGAAAAAGTATTGAAATTATTGGTTTTACTGCAGTAATAAGTTTATTTAAAGGTAATCCTCAGTTAATCATTTAAATGTGTACTGCAAAAATTTAGTAACCTATGTCTAGAAGATTAAGGGCACGAGAGAGACGGATCAGAAAATGTCCTAGTTGTCCTGATAGTCTGGCCTAGGCTGTAAATAAAAGATGGATCTAGCAAACTTGATATCATACATTGGTCTGTTAACTACCATTTGAAGCTTTGACCTTTGAATTTAGCTCTTGCATTGTTTGTCTTTTGAAAGTGTAAGTAACGAACGAACAGTTGATCTGACTGGAGAATCCTAGGACACTTTGCAAGCCCATATGGTAGTGACTTGTCAATCACAAGGTGGCCCCACCCTAAAACATACCCTATTTTCTTGTCCAATTTTGTCTAAATGGGACCATAATTTCCAAAATGAACATCATGCTGTAATCACAAAGTATTGCCACTAGTGATTGAGACCATTAACTCAATAAGGAAATGTTCACTAAAGTAGCAAATCAAGTGAGAAGTTGGATAATTTCCTCATAGACTTCTATACAGTCTGACTTATTTTTGCCACCAGAGGAGTCGCCCCCTGCTGGATGTTGGAAGGGATGCAGGTTCAGGCGCTTCTGCAGACGGCTTCACTTTTCAGACCTGGAGGCAACTCCTATCTTTAAATACAGTTTATGATCTCTGTATGAGTAAAGTTTTAGAAAGTCTGGATCCTTCATTTCCCATAATAACACTGAACCATGTCCATTCGTTAAACCCTTCATGACAAGTAACTTGTGACTTTCTTACTTTTTACTTCTTAATGTCTAATGTCTAACTTAGGCTAAAAACTGGACACCATAAGCCAGCTTCTGTCCATTATTGGCATCATTTGGTAATAAATTCCATAATAACCTTTCAGCATTTTGTAATTCAAGTGGCCTGAGGGAGAACTAGACTTCTATAACTCCTCTTGGTTCTGTTGTCAGGCTTTAGAAAATCAACTCTGTGACAGGAGTCTATGGCTAATCACAGTCTTTTCAGAAAGAGGGTGTTTGTACTGGCTGTTCTCCAAATGCAGGTTCACATGCACATGAACGTAAAAAGCTACACGACAACTCTGGTCAAGCCTGTCGATCAAGCTCATGGGGCATATGTGTTTGAAGCAGATGCATAAGCCTGAGCTGCATGGTTTTGTTCCTTTTTCTGATAGCTGTCACACAGTTTATTAAATTTGTTTGTACGTCTTGAAAACAGGAATGCTGGAAATGCGAAAACGACAATTTATAGCTTCAGAGGAGGCAGCACAGCATTGTCAAAGTGTATTCATGAACAATATTTGGTCAGCTCTTTCAGGACTACAGTGCAAAATGCAATACAGCATGTAACATCCCAGACAACCACAAATTGTTGTTTTCCACAAATGTTGATGGATGCACATAAGAATCATTCAGCGTTAATGAATGCTGGTATGTGAAGTTTTTTTCAGCCAGGATATATGTTTCTCTTTGTTTCCAGTAAACTTCTACTGACTGTGGTTTCATATTGACCAAACAAATATTATTCCAGTGTGCTCATCCGACTCTTGACAAGATTTATTCCTTCACGTCTCAAAGTCCAAACCAGGACATGTTGGTGATGTCACTTGAGCAGTATGGTACAAGTCTACATGAGTCATCGCTTTTATTGATTTTGACATGCAAGATCTCTGAGTTACCACTTCCAGTCATTATTCAAGAAAAACGTCAAAACATTGTTACATGTAAAGATTTCCTGGTTTACTCTGTTTTGTATCCATGTAAATTCAATATCTTTGCGTTTTAGACTGTCGGCACTTTCCAACGTTTCCTGATGCTTTATAGACTAAACAAAAAGTCAGTAATGAACAAAAGAATTACAGCCTTAGCCGCAAGCTGCTACAGCCTTTCTTTTGTTTGAGGAGAGATGTTTCAGTGTCTGCCGAAGGATTTAAAAAAAAAAAAAAAACACAGCTAAAACATTAAGAAAATTGTTCCTTTCTTATGATCCGTATCCTCAGTCATGCCATTTCATTTTTGATCCCAGTTTTAAAGCATGTTTTGCAGCCTCACAAACAAGGTACAGTTTCAGTTCTCTGGTTATTATCCTGCTGGGAGGTGGAGCTGAGGCTCTGGGAGCACACAGGAGGCATCAGATAAGGCCGACTGTTGCTGTAGGTTTCTGTCATCAACAGGTCGTGCTTGGCTGAACCGAGGAGTTTAGATGCCCCCTCGGCGTGTTTGCCGAGCTGGAGGTGCTCATTATGCCTGGTCTCAGTGTGTGTGTGAGGGGTGGAAGGTGGCCGAGGGGGAGTGGCAGGTGGACAGTCTGGATTCAGAGTGGAGGTTTTGGGGCTTCGTGGGTCAACGGACCCTCAGGCCATTAGAGAGAGGGGTCGTGCTTCCTGGGGTCTGGTCTCTGTGTGTGTGTGTGTGTGTGTGTGTGTGTGTGAGGGTAGTCCAGGGGGTCTCTATTATTGTATTGGTGAGGAGGAGGAGGGGTGCTGGCAGGACCCCATGCTGCTGGGACCAGGCCTTAGTCTTTAAAGAGGGACGACAAATAGTCAACACATTGGCTTTAGTGCGTGAGACTGAGGGTCCATTGTGTCACGTGTGTCGTCCTGATGGGACACCAGACCTGTTCTAAATTAAAAATGCTTTAGAAAGTCATACACCGCACACCTTAGAGCGCGGAGGGTCACAAGCTCAATCGAGGGGTCCTAAGGAGAGAACAAAAAGGATGTATTTGTACTGAGAAAATTATGGTATCTTGCCCAATTTGTCTATAATTAATTAACTATTTGGTCATTTTAACCTCTTAAGAAAAGGATAAAGAAGGGAAAACAAAAATCACTCACATTTCTTAGGTTTAACAAGGTGACAAGGCATTACAAATACATTAGAAAGGGCTGCACCTAATGATTATTTCCATTGTCAGTGAATCTGTTGATTATTTTAATTAGCCGTTCATTATGCTCAGCTAGGTGTTTGATCTATAAAATGTCAAAAAATGATGAAAGTTGTCCATCAGTGTTTCATAATGCGCGAGATGACGTCCTTAAATATAGTGTTTTGTCCACAACCCCAAGATATTCAGTTTATTGTAATAGAGGAGTAAAGAACCTCGAAAACATTCACATTTAAGAAGGTAGAATCAGAGAATTTAGATGTTTTTTTCTTTAAAAATTACTCCCATCAAGTATTCGGTCGTGAAAATATTTGCCGATTAATTCAGTTGTTGAATTAATTGATTAAATGTTGCAGCTCGACTGCGTATTAAATTTCAAAACTTGCTGATGGTTGAATTTTTGATCGTCTTAAGCTGGATCTGTGTTCCTCTTGGCTGCATGTGGGCAAATGCTCTCATGTGTTTCTGTCACTCCTACTATAGATGGAGTGTTATTAGGCAAAAAAAGTGTAAATAGACCACTACATCTGGGAAAAGAACGTAAAGGTATCTGGATTCATCAGTGTAAATAGATTAAACAATGACAAGCAAATTTTCGGGAATCTCTGCAGGGGCATAAATCCAACTGTAGTCCTTTAACAAATATTCCTCGTCTAAATCCTGGCTTTGCTACGTCTGCCTTTTATTTTAAGAAAGTCCTTGTTTGACTGCTTTTGTTAAAGCTACATTGAAGGGATCTTCTGGAGATTAAATGGTGCACTTGCATAAAGTTGGGGAGCTTATAGGTGACATGTTAAAAATGGTGAATGGCAACAGTCAGAACAAAAGAAGCAGACTTTAATCTCCTGGTATGAGACAAGCTCAGTTTTCCCAGCTCACAAATTCTGATGTTGTTGTTTGGCAGATATTCTTTACACCTATACATATATATGATAAAGTGATATAAAAAAATGTTGGGGTCATTGTTTATTAACTTTCCAGCTGTGTATTTCATTTCAAGCTGGTCTACTGGCCCAACTATGGGATGACATCATTCTAAATGAGATCAAACATATTTTATAACAGCATGTTCTTCATATCAGTGCATATGGGACAACATGTATGCCGATACCAATGTATTTGTGAAAGGCCAATATCAGACGACGATATCGGCCAACAGGTTTTAACTATCCTCACAGTGTATCGTCTATAATTAGTTACTCCCCTGATCCTACATTTTCCTAAACCTCCAGTTTGTTGTATTAGCTTATGAATCAGAGTTTCTTGAAACTTTGGAAGCTCCCAAAAGCCACAGAACACCTTTTAAGACTGTTGACTATGACTGGTAAATTGAAGGAGCAACCCTTTAAATGCACCAAGAAGCTCGGCAAGCTTGGTTAAATTACAAAATGTAAATTTGAACAACATTATTCAGGATTTTTTCCTCCTAAACAAAATATTGGAAAAATAGTTTTGATGTCATTAGTGAAAGTCAGATGTTGTACTGGTATCAATATCAAAACGTACAAGTAGGTATTTTTAGGTATTTCAGTGGCAGAAGGTTGGGAACTACTGTCTTCTAGTGTAATTCATATATTTCACTGATGTTCCTCTGGAATCTGGATAAAAGTTGTATCCTTTTTTCCATATTCTCCCACCCTATGTGCTCATTCTGTGCAGTCTTTCTCTAATCTGGGACACAATGAGCAGTGTCTCGCGGTGGACGAGGAGCTTTTGTCTCGCAGCCTATTGATCAGCCCTCACCCCCCTTCTCCTGCCTGTAAAGTGTGCGAATGTGTGTGATCTCTGGAGCTGTGCAGTAACAGCAGCAGTCCAGCTGCCCGCTGAGCCTGCAGGAGACACACAAAAAGGTGTTGCCAGGCCTTAAAGTGTCACAGACCAAGCCGAAAAGTTTGATTCCGGAGTTGAGGGGTAGAAGAAGAGGAGGAAGAAGAAAGAAAGATAAAAGTATGGGAAGAAAGAGAGGAAAGAGGAGAGGAGGAACTTAATGTGGAGCCGCCAGCTCCTTGTAATTTGCTGCGGGAGAGAGAGAGGAGGGAGGAGTCAGGGGGAGGGGAGAGCTCAGCGGGGAGGGAGCAGAGGCCATTCACTCCGACACACACACTCTCATGCAAACACACACATATGAACACTTATAGACGCACACATGCACACAGTGGATGTGTTGCCGCAGGAGAGAGGGAGGGAGGGAGGCATTCAGAGAGAGGGAGAGGGAGGCAGACAGAGGAGATCCTCAGCAAACTGAAGGGAGAGAAAGAAAAAGAATCAGCCAGAGGAGTGTGTTGAGTAGAAAACACAGCCTCAGAGAGTTTTTGCTCCGGTGTGTGTCTTGGACTCCCAGGAGAAAGGATTCACGATGACTGGCAGCATTTGGGGAAATCTAGGGGATTTTTTTTGAGACTCTACTTGGGAATACTGCTCGGAATACTCTGGATATGTGACCCTGCCTGGAGAGCTGTTTCACTTTTAAACCTGCTTGTCACTTTTTTAGAAGTCATTCACCCGCATTTCAGTTGAAGGGGAGCCAAGCCACAATGCCGACCGGTAAGCAGGAGATGTTTAGCTCTTCAATACATGCAGTGATGTTTCCCAGAACGCTCGAATTAGAGGCAGAAGTTTTGCCCAGAGGTGAAGGGATTCTGTGATGTGGTGGGACTGGATTCAGTTGTCAGAGGTGCTGCATGTCTATACGTCTCTTCAAAGAGGGTACAAACCATATTCAGATTATTATCCAGTTTCTATGCTTGAATATCTGCAACAAAAAAGTATAAAACGTCCTTGAAACATGAAACGGCAACTTATAAATACAAGGTCTGCTTCCAAGTCTCTGATGGTTTTAGCTGTTTATCTTGTTGTGCTCTTTTGTGTGGTGTGTGTGTGCGTGTGTGATATTTTTTTCCTCAGCTGACAGCGCAGTGTGAAGTGTCTCCGCAGCGTCCGTCTCTCTGTTGTATGAACAGCGTCCACCGCTTGTTTTCTCACTCCTGGCGCTGAATGGGAGCATGTTTGCTTTCTCGCAGACATTGCGGGTTGAATTCCTGGTGATGCTTAGATGATGGTGCACACAGACTTTGCTTTTTTTTATAGTGGTTGTAAATTTACTCTGTTGACAGTCACAGATATAATCTAGGGTAGTATTAAATGCAGGCGGCTCAGAAAAGTGCAACAACTTGAAGTGCGTGTCTGTGTTTTTAAGATTGTAGATGGATTCTCAGTGTCTCTTCTCTTGGTTTGATCAAATTCCTTTGGACATGGATCCTAAATAACACTTAAAGAGAAGAAAAGTTTTGTTTTCTGTCTCTCCGTATCCCTCAAAGCAGACACATGTGTCAGTTTTCTCTAGCTGGGTGTAGGTTTGAGTGTTGAGATGCCATTCTGCAGCCTGTGACCCAAATTAGAGCCTTGAGGGCAGCAGTTGGAGGGGGGAGATGGCTACAAATCTACAAATGGGGAGAGAGAGAGAGGAGTGGAGGTGGGGGGCGAATAATTGCTGTTTAGAGCAAACTCTTTGGTTTAGAGGTGCAGGAGACAATGGACCCCTCCGTCCTCCTCCTCCCACCCAGCTTGTCCAGGCCTCCGGGAGGACATCTGCCCCCCTATCCGGAGCGCTCACGTTGCAAGGAGCTGCAGCCCCCACAGAGTCTGGATGAATGTAGGGTGGTGGGGTGAGGTGGAGCGGGGGGGGAGGTCCCTTTGGAGCAATCTGGACAAATCAATAGATTTCCTATTTCACTCCAGTCCACCCACGTGTATGGATGTGAGACTATAGAGGCTATAGGACGATGGATTTCTGCAGGAAAGCGAGCGAAACGGTTCAGCGGTGAGGTTTTGCTCCGGGCTGGAATCCAGTCAGGTCAGAGAAGGAGGCTAGTGTGTCACACTGGGAGGGAGGGCCAAGGGTGTGTGCAGCGAAGGGGGTCGCACGGGTGTCCCGAGAGTGGGTTGCGAGACCGTGTGTGTGTCCGAAAATAGGGACTGCATCGCGGCTTGCGGATGCTTTTCCCACAGCTTAAACACCGGTGCTCTGAACTGAAGCTGCATTCCTCACTTGTGTCGAAAACAAATAGAGCTGCAACTCATAAACACGATCCGGAGATAAGAGGTGTTAATCTGAATGCATTGGAAGTGTGTTGTTGAATCATTTAAGGTTTTTTTTTTACTTCATTATGTGTAAAGAGCCATTTGTTGGTAATTAGCCGACCAGCTGTGTGTGTGTGTGTCTGTTTACTTTTACCATGTTTTGTGAGGCTGTTAAATCACACACTCAAACTTCAGGCTCTACCAGTTGTGGCATGTGTTGAGATGTAGTGCAGCTGATTCTTCTCCCTCACATCAACTTATTTCCTCCTGGCCTGACCATCCCATCTCTTTGTTAATCCAGTGATAAGTCATTCAGCTGAAACCCCGCCCAGTGTCACCAATCCCATCCTTCGCCTCTCTACATCTCTCCCACCTCTGCCCCCTCACTTTTTCTCCTGCCCTCCACTTTCATTCGGCTGCGGTGTGAAATCCAGAGTGACACCTTAAGGCCCTTAGCGTCAGTTGAGATCAAGCCTATATCTCTATCAGACGCACAGGACTGACCTAAAGTGGACGCGACTGAGGATGGGAGCCCGAGGACAGCGAGGAAACAAAACTGCTCCAGTGTTTGCATTTGTTGATTTTAAAGCCAAACTCGAGACAAAAGATGTAGGCGCTGGAAGAGTTTCGTGGATCTATTTGAGATAGAGAGACGTTTTAGGGATTTAAGTCCCACAAAAGAGAAGAATTCAAAATGAGACAGAGCGAGTGGGAAATAGAAAAGAGAAAAAAGCAAGGGAGTGGGTGGTGTTTGACCTTTGGCCCTTCCTCTCATCTTTTCTTCCTACTTTCATTCCTCGGGGATCTCTCCTCCTCATTTCTCACTCTCTTGCAGTCACACTCGTTCCTTCGCTTAGAGTGTTTGCAAAGACGCTGCCTAAGCGAAGACAAAGGCGACCGGGCTGTAAGTCACACAATGTGTTGTTCTCGTGTAAAAACAATGCATTCTCCTTTTCGTCACTCTCATCCAAAAATAAGGCGCCTGGATTCAGTTACACTTTCAGTGCTCTTGACTGAGAGAGGACTGCGTCGTCAGCTACAAGCAACATGGCATTGAACCAGGTTACCATCTGGTAGGCCTGTTGCAGGATAAACAAGAACCCACATGGACAAACAACGCTGATTTGAGGATCTTTGAACTGTGCAAAGTGTGTGGTCACGTCCTGTCTGCTGCAGTCGCTCCTATCTAAGACAGAAATCTCAATCTCTCTCACTAAATTGTGGTTCTTTCCAGTGAAACGTTTCAGCTCCTTTCTTTTAAACCCCGAAATGTTGATGTTATCAGTTAGTATCTCATACAAGTCAGTCGGCCAGGAGCAACTGATGACTGAATTTACTGTGATATACATCGGCAATCAGCCACAACATTGTGACCACTGACAGGTGAAGTGAGTAACATTGATCATATTGGTACTATGTGGTGTTCTGATGGAAAACCTTGGATTTTGACATCTGTGTTGATGAGACTTAGACACCCAAATAAACACTGTCCCAGAACAAACACACTCCCTCATGCAAATGAAAATCCCAATTGTCACTGGCCTACCCCCGCAGGAAAATGCACCCCACCACATGGAAAACACATCAAACAATCAGGAACATGCTGAGGAACATGACAATGGCCCAACATGTTAATTTGACCTCCAAACTTCCTACACCCCATTCTGATCAAGCATCAACAGGATGCAGTGGAACAAGTTTGATTGACAGAGGCCCCACTGCACAAGCCAGAGTACCCAAAGGATCCACTGCCAGTGTCCTGGTTCCAGACCTCATAGGACACCCTGAGAGGTCCTCTTGTCCATGCCCAATGGTTCAGAGCATTTTAGAACACATGAGGGGGACCAACACAATGTTAGGCAGGTGGTCATAATGTTATGCCTGATTGATGTACTGTATTGTTCGTAGATGTTTTTTCCGGTTTTTGTGCTTTTTTTAAAGTGTAAGTTTACCTCAAAGTGTTCTGCATTTCACAATTGTCATGTACTGTGTCAAATATTGCAGTAGCAAATCATTTCCTGGTACCATTTCTTTTTCTGACTGTTTAAGTTCTCTCAAATTTGCTTGTTTTTCTGCATGTCATCCATTTTATGTCACTTGCTACTCAGGAAAAGTCTTGATTTTAGACATTTGTTGCAACATGTCCAGAACGTCTTGTTTTCAGGTAACAAATAAAGCACAAGTTTTAAACTCTTGGGTATCTTGTATACTGCTGAAAACTAATGATACAGAACAACTGTTGTGACATCCTCCGAACTGTACAAGGAAAAATGTACATGCAATTGAAACTTCGAGTGTGATGAATACTCCAAATATGAGTCCAGGTGGTCTGCAGTCATGTACTGTGTACAGGCTGGTCGATGTGTATTTTTACATAGTAAGTATATGCTTGGAGAGGCATGGTCTGAGCCCATAGGAATGTCCTGTGGAGCTCATGCACACACTTGGCAAAGGTACTTTATGACCTGCCAGACATATTCTGAGTTTGAATGCAGAATGACAGGAAAGGAGAAAGAAAATAGCTGGAGTTGAGACACTGGCAGGAATGTTGTGTTTGAATTTGATGTAATGGAAATTAGAGAGAAAGATGCAAGTAGAAGAGTGGAAGAATTAGAGTGGAACAGGAGGAAAATAGAAGACAGGAAGAAAGAAAGAAAGAAAGGTCACTTGTCCCGAGGTCATCCACACTGATGTCATGCTGCAAACTGTGACATTGATGTCTCTCTATTACTTACACCCCTTTCATAATCCTTGGTCACACCAGAGAATGTCACAGTGAATTCCTTTCATGCCTCCTCACAAAATACATGTTTGGAGGCTTGGAGACATTATGATCACTTGAGGGTTGTGCAGTGTTTACCTTTTGTTGTGGTTAGGTTTGTTTGTGGCAAAATGGATTTGAAGAAGAACGCGCTGTTGGCATTGTTTCTCTTTCATCAGGGTTATATACTGTATAACTGGACACAGTTATTGGGAGAGCTTTCTTCATGCTCTTTGGTTCTCATGATTTTCTCAAAAGTCGGCATTATTAAGACACTTTTATTTGATTTACCAGTCATTCTTTGTTTCAACTCAAACCTGTGAGCATTGGGTAGTGACTGAAAGTATGTGATTGCAGTTTCAAACAGCTAAAATCCTCCTCCGTATGGTGGCTTGGTTCAGCCTTGGAGATAAGGTGAGGAGCTCGAACATTGGAGGTAGCTCAGAGTACAGTCAATGCTCCCTTGTGTCAAAATGAGCCAGCTGAGGTGGCATTTGATTATGATGCCTCCTACATGCCTTCTTTTGGAGGTTTTCCAGCACATTCAATGCCGAGGAGAACCCAGTGTAGATCCAGAAGTCACTGGAGGAATTACGTATCTCATTTGGCCTGGGAATGCCTTGAGATACTCGAGGCAGAATTGGAAAGCATTCTTAAGTTGAGGAACATCTTGAATGCTCTGCTTAGCCTGCTGCCGCCGTGATCCTGGGTGGGTGGAACAAATGGATGGATGGACTTTTAGAAGAACTTTATACTTGGCTTCACTATCGTCATCTGTAGAGTGATTCTGTCAACCACACCCATGCATCCCAAAATGAATGATCCCGTGCACTGTACCATACATGCATGTCCATGCAGATGCCCAGTGCAGGATAAATAGAACTGCTTGACTGCTTCTTTACTGGTCACTCCTTTCTTGTTCCTCCTCTCCTAAAGCTGTTCCCTCTCTTGCACGACACAGTCTTCCTCATCACTCTGTGCGAAAATGCAACACAAAGTTCAGCCAAATCTAATATGAGCCTCGAGAGTTAGCCAAACCAAGTGGGTATTTTCCAAAGTTACGGCCTTTCCAGTCCGAAATCCCCTCTTTGTTATTCCTTGGGCTGTGTTTTATTACTGAGGGATCCTCCCTGGAAGTCGCGTGTCGGCTTCGTTGCTCAAACCGCCACAGATTGTCCGTTTATTACAGCTGTTTAAACCCAGTGATTAGGGACGCTGGTCCACCTAAAATAAACACCAGGAATTGTTTTGCAGCTGTTCTATATCCAATATCTGCACGTGACGTAATGCTTTGACCATGTTTATGGTTTAGATGTCTTCATGTGTCCATCACAAAGCGCCCACTGGGCTGTTTGAGCTACTTGTGAGGATCATCGGGGCTGTAAAGAGACAAGGGTGCTCACAGCTGTTTGCTGACCACTCCAGAGCAAAGAGCACTTCAGGTGACCATAAAGTGTGCGACTGAAGTGGACCAGCTAAGTGCAGCATGAGTCATTAAACCTGGCTGGACTGGTAGTGAGGCTTGTCCAACTGAACTGCATCAATGGGGCAAAATCATCAGTTGTGACAGGTTGTCAGTGTGCGTTTGTGTGACAGCCAACTTGTGACGCAGACACTCTATAGTTTGAATGGTTTGATTGGACATTAATGAGGCTAATTTTGCTTTAACTTTTTGTGGTTTGATACGATATTCTCTGTACAATGATGTTACCTATATTGGAAGATTCATTAAAATCAGTTGTAATGATAGTTAACAGGTCAGTTCAAGTGAATTACTTTTAGGAATGTGAAAGTGACTGAAGAAAACTCATTTGACCCCCAAAAAAGATCATATTGTGCATTTATTTGGTTTTATTTGTATCACAGCATATAATTCCTCCATAGAGACACTTCATCTGTTGAGGAATATTATGTGATGCAAACAAAAGCTCCAGAACATGGGCCTAGTGCTTAGATTCTTTGGAATTTTATGTTCCTGTGTATCCAAAAGTTTCCTATTCCTGCAGTTTACTGTAATAGAGTTGATTCTATCTCCAAAAATGCTTCCAGAAATTAAAAGTGAGGAAAACAAATCTGATAATTACGCACCAGAGCCCTGAAGAGTGTTGGAAGGGCTCCAGAGCAATTCATTTTCTACTCAGATTCTTGTAATACGCATTTCGTCATCCAGTTTTAACCCATTTTATTCCAAAACAAGAATCAGAAGAGTTGTGTTTGCCTAGGAATAACCGCTACACTCTCCTGAAGACTAAAACACATGTGACTCACAGTATTGTACCAGTTTTTTTCTTTCTTCTCTGTGTTTATTGTCTGCAAAGCCTGGTTCCTTCTTGTTGTCGCTGTTTGCCTTCCAGACGGACCTGATGTTCAACATATTAAACTTAGCCCGGGACTAAACGCTCCAGCTCTTTGTCTTTTTTGAGTTAAATGAAAGCCAGTGATTGAAGCCAGGTTGCTCAGGCACTCGGTGATTCACTCTCTCTCTCTGTTTCTCCCTGGCAGGAAAACCAGCCGTCGCACACCATCCTAATCCTCACATGCACAGAAACACAACACACACACACACACTGAGGAGAAACAGTCCCAACCTGCATGCTTAGGACCATAATTAGAGATCATTTACACGGATCAAGTTGAACATAATCTGGACGGGAGGTAACTAAAGCCTGGCCATCTTTGCTCTTGGTCTGTGTGTGTGTGTGTGTTGAGGTAGGAGGTGGGTGTCGGTGTGTGTTAAAAAAGATCCAGTTCACCCAGGAAACGGACAGGGTGTGCCCCAAACATGAAGCTTGGAAGGTGGGAAGGAGGGGCTGGACAAACACAAGATGGGGCAATCTCTCTGTGATGTTTGGGTTTCACTGCAAGCATGGCTCCCCTGTGTTTGCTCTGGTTGTGTGTTTGTGTGTATGCAAGCTGCACGTGTGTGCACGCTCGTATCTCGCCGCACAAGCTGGTGCGAGGACCATTAAGTTATTAGCTTGGTTAGTGTTATCTACAGGGCGATAAACGTAATGCATTTAGTGTAAAACACGCACACACATAATAGATTAACATACATTACCTGCCGCGATAAGGAAGGATGGATCATAGTCGGTTACCTATTAATGTGTAATATAACACAAGTCTTTGTGCTTTGTGTAACTTGAAAGCGGTGTGTGTTGCTTATCCAAAAGCCAAGGCTTGTTGGTTTTATGTGCGTATTGTTTTTGCCCAGCGGATTCTTTCCCGTCTCTGATCCTTAATTGTTAAAAAGTGGGTCAGGCCCGGTGATGCAAACATTTGGACACACGGTGAATCAACCCCGAACTTGTCTGAGGAAAATACAGTTTCATGCCACTTCGGTTTTTGGACGCTTCATTTCCTTCCTGCTTTTCTTGGCAATGCAGCGGAGCAAAATTAAAAGAAGAGAAAGCTGTGATTCAGCGCATCAGACTCTTAGTTTCAAAACAGTCGAGTTTCCTTCTGAGAAGTCGTCTGACAAGGAGTTTCATTTAATGTTACTCTGAAAAACAGAGAGCTATCACTGTTTTCCAGGTGATTTAGGGATTCAGAGCTCCCCTAAACAGCATTTTTACATTAAGACTGGATCAGATGACTACACGTAATGTGAGCCACTCTGATAAACTGCTGCTGAAGAAACCTGGCAATAGATCCAGATGTTATTTTCCCAGGAGCTACTAGAAGCCAGAGGAGAGCTAGAAGGTGATTAAATACTGGCCTTAGGGAAAGTTTGATATTCTGGCAAATACATGTATTTGCTTGTTGAGAATTAAATAAAAGGAAAGACCTTTGATTTTTTTTGGCCAGTAATTTGTGATAAGAGACACTCAGGATGCATCTTCACTGCAAGGACCAGGGACTGAAATATATTATAGGGAAATTATCCCCTTTTTTAACCAGTGGTGGTGGAAATGCAACAGAGAGGAAAATGACATGCAGTTTGGGTAGTCAGGAATTGAACCGGGGGCTCACTGCTCAGGTCATTTATGCCCATGTGGTTTCCACCCTAACTGCTTGGGTATCGGGTCCCCCCATGGTTGGCATATTTGTAACCAAGCCAGCAGTATTCCTTGCCACCAAGTCTTTACGCCAAGATAACTATCTCCTGGGACTTGCATTGTGCTCACCACAGTGACCCAAACTTCTAATTTAACTCTTGATGAGAAAGTGAATAAGTATTTCCCAAAACTAATTCTTAAATTTTTGAGTTTTAGTGGCATTTGTATATTTTTGGTCTTTGAACAGAGCAAATCTAGCTCTTCCCTTCTAGTTTATCTTCATGCTTGGTAATTGTTGGGTTCAGCTCACTGCACAGGCACGAGGACAGTGCAGATATTTAAACACAAAATATTTCCTTGTCCTTGTTCTCCAAGTGGCCCAAAATACGACATCTGACCCAGCAGAGCAACATACAGGTTCAGTTTCTTAGTCGGGTATCGGTGCAGTTGCCAAAATCCAACCTGTGATCTTCTCCTCACAGACGGCCACTAAAGCGCTCTCAGCATAGCAAAAAAGACCTCCGAAGTGCCTGTTTGAAAGGTGAGCGAGCGGGTATGTACCTGGATTCTTTGAGCTTGTTCTCAGTTTCACGTTTCATGTTTTTGAACCTGAACCTGCGATCTGTGTAGCTTTGAAGTGAGACGGGGTTTTAGGCTGAGCCGGCTGCTGCTGGCAGGGAGAAAGCCACACCGTCCTACAGGAGCTCTGGATATCAGTGTTGCCACAACATGGCAGCTGCTGGTGCACTGGTGCATCTGGCTTTGATGATAAAGGCTGGTGTTAAACTCGCACTGGGCCAGTATGGGGCTCTCATGTTGTCCGTCCGTTGCTTCATCACTGTTTGCTCTACAATCAAAGCTGCTCTGTGAGGCAGGACGTTGGAAAATGTCGAGGGAAACTTGGAAGGCTTCTGTTTGATGCACTGCATGTGTGGTTTTACTTCAGCTGGCCTGACTGCGGGGCCTCTGGAGCCGGTAATCGTATCTTCACAAGTCTCTCCACTTATGCAAAAGGGTGAGCCAGTTTGGCATCGGCTGGACGCCAAAGAGACTCCTGTAGGTGCACAAACACACAAACTGTCCTCTGTGGAAATAAGGCTTTCATTCATAACTCGGTGTGTGGTGCTTTCAGGATACACTCTTAATCTAGCCATATCAGTATCTGCGAAATATCCACACATGCAGAACACATATTCAGCATTTGCACAAATAAATTCAAAAGTTTTTGCTTCGTGGAGTTGTATATGTTCTTCTCACAAGGTGTAGTGTTTGCTGCTGTTGCTTTGGAAGGAATTAAGGACGGATCAGTGAGAGCCAGTGGTCCTTGTATGGAGGGTGGTCAGTCAGACTGTGGTCAGCAGGAATGTCAGGCATTGGGATGCTGAACAAGACAGAGACTGTAAGAACATGAACGTAGTATTGTAAGTGTTAGAAATTACACAGAGGGAGGCTTTTTAGCAGCCAGTTTGAAAGAGTGGCGCTGGGGGTCAGTGAGTGTCAGATGTGTGAATTTAATTTGAATTTTAACGGCTGAGTGCAACTTTTTTGCATCAGTAAATCAGTTGGACAGTAGTTTGAGAGGTTTGTAGGGTGAACAAATTAGATGTAATACTTGAACTTGTTGAGCAATTTTAGATAAAATAACATCATAGCTTATATATTTGCATTTTGTGAGTCTACTGCTGCACTGCTACTGATTTACATTGCTTATTTCTCGAGTGTCCATATTTCCTATGGAAGCTTTTGATTTACCCTTCAAAATGAAGCATGTAAAAATGGACAGTGTCGTATGCTGTAAGGATTGTGACGTTCTCAGAGACAAATTATGGGCTTCGCAGATGAAATTCACCTCATATGACTTCAGTCACTTCACCATAATTCTACATTTCGGGTCAGATTTCATGCATTTCATTTCATAGCGTGAAGGAAAGACCGAAATAGGAAAGAGGGTCATGTTCTTCAAGGCCAAACAAACATAAGATTTTGTAGAGGTTCTTGCAAAGGTTGATCGTGAAAGAAAAACAAGTTGCAACATCACTGTGATAGACAGCCAAAACGCGTATTGTACATTCTGCCTTTTTTTATTTAGAAATTGGCACAGGAGTTGTGTTGACTTGTAGGGAGAAGCTAATTGGTTGTACTGGTAGTAATAGTGTAATTTGACAACCACATATTTACAGAGCATTTGTTTGGGATGTAGCCAACCAACAATGACAGTTAAAGGCGCAACAACACACAGAACTACACTTGCTTGTTGCTACAGATTTTATAAACATGAAGATGAAACACAAATGAGGAAGTCTAGTGTTAAACTATCAACCACACTGACAGAATGCAGCAGTTTACGTCGCATACGCCAAGGTTGTAGAACTCTGGGAGGTTTCTCTCTCTGTCATCTCGGTGCTTCCAAAGTAAACAGTAGTGGAGCCCAGTATTACAGGGTAATTTCTTTATGGCATTCCACTATTAGCCACATTGTTTTGGTCAACCCACTGACAATCCACTGCAGCTGAACTAGAGCCATGTTTTTGCTAGACTCCATGGAGCCCTCAGCAGCCTTCCAAACCAGACGTTTCATAGTAATGAAGAAACTACTGTGTTTGAAACCAGCAACTACAAGGATATGGACAAGGAAGATATGCATTGTGATTTGAAGACTACTGACTAATCTCCTCCTTTCTTTCCTTCCCTCCAGACGATTACAGCTACCTGCCCGATGCGCTGCCTCCTCTTCCTGAAGTCCCGGACTCCGGCTCGGTCCTGAGCTCCGTCGACATCTCAGCCCGCTGCCTCCGCAACCCGGCCTTCCGCCACGCTTCCTCGCGCTACTGCTCCGCCCTCAGCATGGACTCGTCACCGGACAGCGCCGAGAGGCCGATCAGCTACAGCTCCACCTCCTCCTCGGCCTCCTCCCGGGACAGCCACTGCTCGCTAGGGAGCCGCTCCACCCTGGTGGCCGCCCCTCACTGTAACCCGGTCACCTCCAACAGGGACTCTGGGGCTATTCGGTTGGAGCTGGTCCCTGCCAGGCAGCTGGGGTGCGGAGAGGAAGATGACAGGAATGATGGAGGGATGGACACAGGGGGTGGGAAAGGGAGACAGACTGCAACTGAGCATTCAGAACCAGAACTGAGCCCAGAGGGAGGAGAGAGGATGAGTCAGGTGCAGGGACCCATAACGTATGTTGACCGGGTGGTGCAGGAAATACTGGACACAGAGAGAACCTATGTGCAGGACCTGCGCAGCATTGTAGAGGTAAGAAGAGAAATCCATAATAATGTAACGTTGTGATTGAACACAGCATGTGGAGGAAATTAGGAGCAGAAGGATCCTACATGTGGGCAGGAGCTCAAAGGTATATTAGCACTTTTGGCAGAACATCAAATACAGAGGGAGGCCTTGAAGAGATTTACTCTTCTGCAAACTACAACTGTGAGACTTCTTAGCTTTCACACAGGACATGTGTGTGAAATTAGAATGTGTAAAGATACATGATCCTGATTACAGAAGTATTAACAGCAAAATACACTTGAAGTATCAAAAGTAAAAGTATTGGTTCTGCAGATATTATTACATATGGCATTATTAGATTACTGATGCATCAGTGTGTGAGCAGTATTTTATTGTTGCAGCTCCTCAAGGCGAAGCCAGTTCTAACTACTATATATACAAGTAGGTGGTTCAGTCTAGTGGTTCCAGTCTGGGAGTCACAAGATAAATCTGAAGGGTCCTGAGAATGAAAGATAAGAAAAAGCATATTTCAATTCCTAATTGTCAAACTTTCTCAACTCTTATTTTTTCATTTTTTGAGATATTAGATAACCTTATGCCCATTTTGTTTTTAAAAAGATAGAGATGTTTTGTAAAAAGTTAGAAGCACTTGCTGAGTCTTTAACAACCTGTTGTTCACTCTAAAAACATCTGTACAAAAAATCTACTATAAACTCATAAAAATGCAGTAATGTTCCAATAAAACTCATCTTCTAGCCGTAATTTTACATGAGGTCATGTATATTTTGGGCTCTTTAGTAATAGTAATGATAAATACTGTATTTGACTAATTAGACTTATAGACATTATAAGCTGATAAAGACACAACAAACAAATTTAAAGAAAATTACAGACACAAACCTCCATGTGCTTTATTTCCCTCTAACATAGTAAAGTAGAGGTAAAATAGTATAAATGTTCAAGTAAAGTACAAGCACCTCAGAACTGTATTTAAGAAAAATGCTTTTGTCTTTCTGAACTCATTACTGGTTGCATAAGTCCACTTGTTGTTGCCACAAAACAAATATCTGTATACTTCAAATTTAATTGGTTTTCTGTCAAAAATCCTGTCACGTCCAGGTTAGGAGTCACTGTTTTAGACCTGCAGATTCAGAGTTGCAGCTAAAATAGGAGCACTTGAAACTTTCAACCTCTCAAAGGTCTCAACTTTCACAGACTAAACAACATTTCAGTTCAATTCAGTGTTATCTATTTAGCACCAGTTCACAACACGATTCAACTCAGGGAACTTAAGGTCAAGGCATAACTGTTTTACATTATAAAAAGAACTCTAATGTTTCCCTGTGAGGCAGCACTTGACAATAGTAGGAAGAGAAAAATAGTTTTTGAAGAATAGAAGCCTCCTGCAGAACCAGGTGCAGGGAGGGTGATCATCTGCCTCGACTGGTAAGGGTGAGCTGAGGAAATAGAAGATGCAACAACAAACAAGAGAACAGTAAATACTGATAAAGTTGATGCAGTCTGGAACCGCAGATCAGAAACATGCAGCTCAGGAACATTTAAATTAAATGTTGATGTGAGATGTTTCCCAGCTGACTCAGAACAGCATGAAATGTGTGTCAGTCCAGCAACCGCCTGACCTTGATCTTTTCCAGAGGCTTTAAATCAGCAGATAACACACATCCTTTAGGTCAGGTGTGGTTTTTCTCACACGTGACGCTGCCTGCTGGGAACCTTTCATACAATAAAGTCACCTGTGCTTGCAGGCGGGGTTTGGCTAGGATACACGACACCAGTGCCTTTGTGCTGCATGTGCACACAGTCGGGCATATGCACTGTTTTTTGTGAGGTTGACTTTGAACTGCAAGGATACACATCGCCTCTAGTCATGGCTTTGGTGGCTTTGTTAAAGATTGGGTGTAGTGGTTTGCATTTGTTTCTCTAATGGTTCTCCATGAAACGTATTGTGTAAAAAATGCACTGGAATGCATGTGCTGCATGTTGTACGTTTGCTTCCTGCAGTTTAATTTAAATTGACATGGTGTAAAATAACAAAAATTTGCATGGAGACTTGCGTATTTGCATGTCCTGAAGCTTTGTCCACTTTTCCCCACATCCTCCTTCTTACCAGTGCTCCCTCCCCCGACTCTGAACTCTCAGGTCATGGGCCAACACGTGTGTGTTTCTGTCTGTTATTTTTAGAGTTCAAAACATTCATATGGAAAATGGCTGCAGTAAACTCATATTCCCAGCAGATGCGATGAGCAGGAGAGGAAAGATTTTTGTTATGAGGTTTTGGCCTGATCTATGTTCCTCCTCCTTGGTTGCCTTCCTCCATCAGTGCAAAGAGGTGAAGATAGAGAGAGGAAAGTAGGAAGAGGGATTTAGGTTTGAGATAACAATGTCCAAAGTAGGTTAGGAAAACACTGAACAGGGCTCGGGAGCTGCACTTAAAAACCCTTCTACTGGTTCTGCAGACTACCTATCGCCATTAGCGGCTCAGACCACCCAGCCCCCGGACACTTACATGGCAAGACAGCTAATTCTTCACCTGCACTTTGGAGCAGACATATGCATTTAGCCTTTCCTCGCCCTTTTGATGACAGTTCCAGTGAGTGCATCAAAGATGGATGCAGTGATTGTATCTGCATGAATACGGCTTTTAACATGACAAATTGCCCATACTGGAGAGAAAACTATAGCGTCAAGCCGTCTGTTATCAGCACCGTCCTGTGTGAGCTGCCCTGTTTCAATAATCCCTTTACCCAATGCTGCTTCCAGCGAGTGGAAGAGGGTGTGACAGTCTCAGTTCAAATATTTATCCAGACTCCCCTGGGCTCACCTGTGTTTCATCTGTCAGCAGCCGTACTGGGAGGTTTTCGCACTTCTTTGCAGGGTGGTTTTTTTTCCCCCCTAAATGCTCCACATGTGCTGTTACATGGGTGAAGATGTTCCCTTAGTTTGCTTCTCTGTTGCATGTGTTTTCAGTACACTGAGCTCTCTGGGCCACCATACTTTTCCGTGCGTGAACATTGTTTGGTGTTTGTTGGTTCTGCACGGCTGCCCCTCCTTGGCTCGATCAGTGTGTGTAATGAGCCCAATCCGTCTTCCATAAACAACGTCAAAGAGAAAGCTCTGATCTCGCTTTCCCCTCTCCTCCTTCCGCTGCCAGAGCTAGAACGCATGGCCGGTCCATTTGAAGTGAACCAGGAGTTTGGAAATAATCTGGAAACATCACTTGACCATGCACAAATTCTCAAGTATAGAGCTTTGGTTGTTTGCACTCGGCATTGTCGGGAGGAAAAGCTTCCTACTGCGAGGCCTGGATCGAGGGCGTGTAGGAAGGGAGTGTGTGCTTGAAGAGGTTAATGGTTAACACAAGAAAGTATCAAGTTTGTACATGTTGTGTCTGATGCAGAGAGAGAGGGAAGCTTCAGGTGTGCTGATCTGAAGGCTGCCCTTTGTTGAGCTCAGTGAGGCTTTGGCTGAGTGCGATGACTGAACGGGTCAAGCCCGGTCAGATCTTTGACCCCGTGGCTAATAAAGCATCACCTTACACATTGCTGCCGATAGTCAACAAAATCTAAACATGACCTCTCGAGGTGACCCCCGACACGACCGGCAGCCTGCCCGTAAGCAGGATTTCCATTCTTTACTCCTGTAATTCAAATCCTTGAACCAAAATGTTGACTTAAGGCTCTTAAACTCATTATGTCCAAGCCATTCCAAGTTTGAAACCCTCCAAGTCCAAGTTTTAGATCATTTTAGCCCTTTTCAGACATGGGATATGTAGCACTGTGGCTTCGTCAGTGTGTGTTAAAGTGATGGCATTCTGACAGTCAGACTGAAATCACTTCATTTAGACATACCTAAAAAAGAGAGAGCCACGGTATGCACCACAGTGTACACCAGTTGGCACGGGATGGAAAATAATGCATTAACAAACACAAGTCTAAATCCAAATGTACTGTATAACAATTGTAGCTGATAAACTGTAACTAATAAGACTGTGCTGTTAGATCCTGACCAATCCTGTCTCCATGTTGGGGATATTTTAGAATTACATGCAAGTAATGACGATACTGCTGTTGTTCCACTTGCGTAAATGTGCACAATTCTCTTTTGAGATGCTAACATGGATCCTGTTGCTGTTTGATGCCTCAAGTATTTCATGAAATCAGAGGAAAGACTCCTACAAACAAATGAAAGTGCTAGGTTGCTTGTGCATGCCTTTCCATAAATGCAACAAAGTTGAGCCTTGTGCCATGTTGAAAGTGATGCGTAAATGTCACTAGGTCCGACCTTGTAAGATTGCCTTAGTGACTTTTACGGAAAAGTGAGCAGGATGCTCAAAAAGACATGTAAGCCAACATGTTCAGATGGCCTCGGATTAACTGAAACTTCATGTCTGAAAGGGGCTTTTGTCTGGTTCTCTTTGCATTTCCCTCCCGTTGCCTAATCAAACAGTTTAATGGACTGCTGCTGAGGCTCAGCTATTAAAACAATTAAAATAATACTGGCTAAATACATAAAACTGTACCAGCAACAGAAACAAAAGACAGGACAAACAGACTAAATGGAGTCTGCTTTATGTGCTGAAATGATCAGTGGTCGTGAGGGCATCCTGGTACTTTTCTCAGGGCTGTGATGTCTTTACCGGGTTTAAAAACCGTTGCCCCTATCGGATACCTGCTCACAGCTTAAGATATGAACACGCAT
Source organism: Dascyllus trimaculatus (assembly GCA_024666655.1). Lineage (NCBI taxonomy): Eukaryota > Metazoa > Chordata > Actinopteri > Pomacentridae > Dascyllus > Dascyllus trimaculatus. The sequence continues at coordinate 14,436,196 of CM045455.1, read as the reverse complement.
GGGTGGAATCATTTGTGTTGTGTGTGTGTTTTCTGTGTAGCTGTGGTTTGGGTTTGACTCAGGGTTGGCAAGTTTTCATTGCCTGCAGGAACAGATACTATCAGAGCTGAAGTCATGTGCGAGTGAGACAGACAAGCAGGAGACACTTTATAATTGAAACAGAGAGGTAAACACTGTGACTGTTCCTGTGTGTGTTTTCAGTACAGTATAGTAATGGTTTTGTAGTTTTATTAGCTTACAAATCACACAAAGTTGATAAAGTGATGCAAGGCTCTCACACCGCTCAGAACCATGCTGATTGCAATGGAGTTGCTGGAACCTACGAATGTCTACTTTGAAAAAAAGTTGCAATCAATAGATCTGCTTTTTCTACTTGAATCCAGTAAAACATGCAGGAAAACCCCCAAATGTTGCACAGAAACATCCAGTTAATCCATTACTGCGGCTCCCAGCTACTGGCCGATCTGTCTTTCTCACTCCACTTCTTACTTTCTTACTTTCTTTCTGCAGACGCTGCTGTTTAATCACAGTCATATCAGCATTAATCACTAAAGCCAGTGATGGCGACACTGACAAGAGCCGCACAGTTAAATCTTCCTGTGGGAAAGTGGTGAAACCTGTGTTTCTCTGCAACAAACAAACTTACAGAAAACCGGATGACCTGCTTGATGCCCCTATCGAGCTGTTTACACCAAACAATAACACAGGAATAAGGCTTTCAGTTAAACAAATGGGTTTAATACTTCATTAGATGGTTTTCAAAGCTTATTTTGAATTTTAATTTCTCTCACACACTGTTTTTAACTGAGAGATGAAATTATGTAACCACAGGTGTGTGTTTTTGGAAGAAGAGGATGTTTGATTTACAGCTGAATACCAGCTGGATGAGGTTGGAGATTGATCAACCTGGACTAGTAGTTGGGTGATGAAGCTTTAATATTGTGACTCATAAACTTGTCAGTTGATTGAGAAATCTCTAGAAGTAACATAATTAAAAAAGTTTGTCTCCACATGTTCATTGATGTTGGAGGATATCCAAGGAAGATATTAAAAGTTCAGCTTCTATTAAGCCCTGGATTGGAGGAATATTTGCTTGGCAGGTCAGGTTGTTGTCAGAAGATTGTGGGTTTAGCAGTGAGAGTCTCTTAGTAGCTTGCCCCTTCCTGACCTTTTCTTGCGTTTCAAAATCTGATCTGAAAAATCAGCATTCTCAAAATAGAAATCATACTTGTTTTGTTGCTGTAACTCTTACACCAAAACATCAACCCTTTAGCATAAAGACTGCTGCCAGAGCTTGACTATGTTTGGACATTTTCAGCGTCATTCTTTGCTCTCTGGCCAAAGCGGTGCAAAGTAGAGCCAGCTGTCCGAGGGAGTTTAAAAGCTGCTAGTCTGTCATATGTGTTTGCCTTAGACTGGTGCCAATCAAGATGCCAGCCCTTCTAACATGACTGTGGTCTCTTTTTGTCTGCAGGACTACTTGGAGTGTATCAACAACAACTCTCGACTGGCCTTGAGCTCTGAGGATAAAGGTTCACTGTTTGGCAACATCCAGGACATCTACCACTTTAACAGGTACGACACAGACACAGAGCTGGACGCTTTAGGATACAGACATGCACTCACGTCTGACTTTACCTGCTATGAGACTTAACTTACCTGTAAACTGACAGACGAGGCTTCTCTTGCAAAAACTTGACTTGGGCAACAAGAACTGGTTCCAAAATTCGAATGAGCTTGGACTCCACCATGATTACAATGAAAGTAATCATGGTGGTCCCCGAACTAAACCCCAAAATATTCAAGAAACCAGAAAAGAGATCATTGTCAGTGGCTGTGTAACCTCACTGCTTAAAAGCATGTAACTATATTGATGTGTGTAATTTAGTTTTTGTTGTTCCTGATTAACAGGGATGGTCAGTAGTTGAGGAGATACTCAGATCCTTTACAAAAGTAAAGTACTAATAGCAGAAAGTAAAAGTCCTGCATTGGAAATGTTAGTTAAAGTAAAAGTATGTAAGTATAATCAGAAATATGTATTTTGGTATTAAAAGTAAAAGTACACAATGCAGACATAATGTGTTCTATGACTACTGTACTATAATACTGCTGAATGTTCTGTCATTAGATTATAATTACTGATGCATTCATGTAAAAGCAGAATTTTACTTCCCCTGAAGAACTGGATTTCTGGAACATTTACGTTTTCTCTTTTGGTTGATTCTTGGATTTTCAGTACAACAACATATCAAAAATAATAATAAGGCAGAGACAGACTGATGTTATATAGCTTTATAACATGAATTTTAAATTATAAGGCCTCTTTATTTAAATGTAAACCCTGTCCTAAAGGGCTGTTTTTTTTTTGTTTTTTTTTACCACACAAGTAGTGGTCTTAATCTTGTGGATGATATATTTGCAATATGTTGACCAAATAAAATTTAATTAGATTTAATTAAGTTAGACATTATTTTCTCACAGGTTATAAATGGGATGATATTTTGAAACCATACAGAGGTGGAACTTTCTTCTTCTTCTTCATATTATTACATTTATTTCTAACAATTGTGGTAATTTCAATAAATTGTGCTTCAAAGCACTTCATGTTATACTGTATGAAATTGTTGGTTGCAACTTATAAATCTCCACTGTCCTAGATTGACACATTTCCTAAATATATGCCTAAAGATGCATGTATAATGTCTTTCTTTAGAGAGTAGTCCTACTCAACAGCTCAGTATTATTTCGACCGTGATGCAGCTCACATTGTTTAGTTTTTGTTAACGTAGTTGGAAATGTGTAAATTCATATTTACTATATGTTCATCGCTGAGATTAAAGTTTGTTTTGCACTGTAAGTAAAATGCATTCCACTGCAACACCACCACTTACTTCAGTCTAAAATAACACCTCTGTGACAGTATCAACACAAACTGAACATTATAGCGAGTGAAAGAAGTCTGTAAAATCCCACACAACCTTAACAGTTCCACAAGCTGTAAAATTTTGCATCATAGAATACATTAAAGAGATGATCTGGAGTGTCTGTCAACCCCAAAAACTTGCTTTGGACCTGGATTGACATGAGAATCAACTTTCCGCAGAGCATTTTAAATAGTACCCTGTTACATAAAACACACCGACAGACTCTTGTCTCTCTCAGGCTTCGCAAACAATGTGCAACAAAAAACTGGGCCAAGCCACCTGTTGATTTCTGGGAAGGGCGTTGTTGCGGCAGTCAGGTGTGTGTGTGTTGTTTGCGAGTGTATATAATCAGTCTCTGTCTGCATATTTGTCTCCTCGGGCTTCACTGAAACCAAACTGTGTGTTTGTGGGTGTGACTCCTGTGTCCAGACTAAAATGGCCAGTTGAGCATCAGCCATGGTGGTCTGGAGACACAAACATTCTCTCCCACCTATTCATTTCTCAGCTGCCGCGCACAGACAAGCTGGCCAGTAAAAAAGGAAGCATAAAAGCAGTTTAAAGCAGTCCCCATGACCTCATGCTTTGGCCACGAAACAATAACTTCAGCGACTGCGTTTCTTTTTTTCCACGGTTTGCACTTGCAGACACAGCTACACACGGGAGCTGGCTGTTTGAATACATTGAAGTTTCTTATTTGTTCAGCATCGAGCGACCTTAGACCTCATTTCTGTACCCAGGGTGACTCTTACTGCTGAAATTCACTGCAATTGTTCGGAACAATGAATCACAGGAGAGTCATTTTCGTTTATGTGTCAAGGGAAGGCGATAAAGGAGGTAAACGTGTGTTAAAGACTGTGAACTCTGTGTTTGTTTCAGGGACCTTCTTCATCATCTTGAGAAGTGCAACGCAGACCCTGTAGCCATCGCAGAGTGCTTTGTATCCAAGGTACATCTTTACCTACATGCCTTTTCTTTTCTCTGGCTTTCCTCCACACAGTTGCCCAATATGTCACAAAACACGATAGATTAGAGTATTCTGGGGAACAAAATACAAATTTCTACTTCTGCCATTCCTCAAGCTAAACTTTGTAAGATCCTGCCCCTCTCTGGTTACTGCTTTCGAGGTGAACCATTCAAAATGAGCAGCTGCCTCTCAGTCTAGCACGTTTATTTACTCTCTAGAGCTGCCTCTGCTAGCCCTAAATGTCTCAGTCAAGAGAAAATCACACCCAATGTTCTGCTATTGGCTGCAAGAGTGAACACAAGAGTCTTCATGCACCCCAAACATCTGAGAAACTGAAAATCCAGTGACTTACTTTTATTGTTAATGGTAATGTCATCACCACAATAGGAAAATCCTTAGTTCTACAATGATGTCCAGCTATTGTGGCTAACATTACCATTAGCTTTGATCATATGCCCACATGTCAGAACTCATAAAACTGACAGATATTCAGGAGAAGATATTCAGTGAAACCTTAAAGACCAATCTGAAACCAGTAAACATGGACTGTGTGAGTTAATGTGTTTTCATGTCGCCTGTTGTGCTTCAGTGCAACTTAAACTCAGTCACTGTTTACATCTGTGCTCTCTGTGCTCACATATTCTCAATAAGGCTGTTTTTCTAACACATTTGCACATTTTTTTTTGTTCCTGTTGTACAATAACGGAACAAGAATAAACTAAGACTTCTTGTTAACCAGCAACCGCTTCAGAGCTGCACTGCTGAACTGCTGCAATCTTGTGTAACAAGCTTACCAAACCTGAGTTTAAAAAGTCAGCTATGCTTTGATGATGTTTCCATGTAAAATGATCGTTCAGAGAGAAAGTTAGATGCCAAAGAAAGTCCTGGTCTCACATACACATTCATAGATGTTGTGCAGTCAACTGTTTTTTCCTTCACTGTCGATCAGACGCAGAGAGAGTCTTCTTCCTGAAGGACGGGTAGACAGCAGCAGCTCAGTTGCATTTACAGCCACAGACACTGAAACGACATGTTAAGAGCAGAAGAAGAAACCAGCAGTTATACAGTCATGGTGAAATGAACCATCTTTGCAGTATTTTGAGCTTGAAAATTGGTCTGGGGACATGTGAGACTTTCATTAACTTGATGAAAAGGGGCGCAACATTTGACTTTTAAGTAAGATTTTGAATTAAATTTCACTGGCAGTGGAGTACTTCCAACAATCAGACGAAGACACTGCAATAAACTTCTTAGAAAGTTCATTTAGGGTTAGTGGCATTATTTTGGCAGTGGAAATGTCAGTTTAAAGTGCAACATGGGGCCAGGGAGGAACAACAACTCCAGAGGAATTTTAAGCACCATCCAAATATGCAATCACCTTTTTTACTGGAAGGGGGATAATAGCAGTGCTTCATCAACAAAAACTGCACTCAGCAACTCTGCTCACTGTTCTTTCTGTTCGTATGTTTTATGTTTTTATTCCTGTCCTGTTTTTTACCAATCCATGCCCCCACAAAAATGATTGCGTGATTATGTCCCATGATAATGTGCTGCATTCCAGCACTTCCTCTAAAACACTTTACATTCCCTCCCTGCTCTACTGCAATTACACCCAATACCACAGAGCAACTGTCTGACCATGTACAAAAAAAAACGAGTCACAGTCAGCATCATAGAGTCACTAAATACAGCAGCTGTTGTTGAGACAAACTGGTTTTATGGCAGCCCACATCACCGCTCTGCATAATTAACTGTGATCCATAAACAAACCAGCATCTTGACATCTGGTATCCAACAGATTGATGTTACAGTTTACAAAAAAAGTCTCAAAATGACATGTCAGTCACACGGAGAAGAAGCTGTTGGTTTCACATAATCAGGTGCACTGGTTACTGGACATAATCCGCATCACTGACTGGTTTTCTGCAGCCGATGCAACACTGACCATAAAAACAGTCAAGTGTCCTCATGGTATTTACTGTGTGGTTTGGCCGGGTGTCAAGTTGGGCTGACTCCAACTGGAAGCAAGGCTCCACCTTCTGAAATCACATCCTGCCAGGAGATCCCTCCTTCTGATAACTTTTGTCTTATGAGACTTGTAGTCAGACTACACATGTCCGTTAAAAGCATCAGAGTATTCCTATTTTTTTAATGGAAGTGGCAACAAGTTCCTGGCTAGCTGCTCATCACACACACCCCTGTGCAAAATTTCACTGAACGGTGTGTCCCAAAAAACAAACACTTTTAATAGCATTCTCCAGGCGTTTTTTTTAACACTTTAAAACAACACAAACATCCCCATTTCTGTGGTTAACCTTGTAAACCCCAAAACCCTCCAGCTGGTATTGAACGGTATGTTATCTTTTAAAAAATCGCTAAAATTACACCAGTGGTCACATAAAGTAACTGTAAAAACAGAAAATCCTGTTTTTAAATTAGTGACTCCACTGTGACAAACAGACACATGACAAAAAATTCAGGGATTTTAAGGCCGAACTGGGTTGAACTGCAGGCTGTGCTTTCACAGAGCAAATAGAAGAGTTAGGAATGGGAAGAAATTTAAAATGGTCAGTAGCAAATGAAGCCATATTTTTTTAAGTATTCATAACACTTCTGGGCACTTGGAAAAAAGTTGCACGTGTTGAGTTTAATTTTTTTCAATTTTTGCAAAATAAATAGGCAATTCAATATTTTTTTTACCATTTATGGCACTATAACTTTGATATGCTGCTGCTTTATTTTTGAGTTCTGTCTCCTTCTAGCCATGGTTGTGCTGTTTCCATAGAGGTGCAGGACTTTATGTTCCAGTGAAAAATGAGCCCACAGTGAGTAAAGATTTGACAGGAAGAAAAAACGACCAGAAATTGTTTGGGGGTTCAGAGGTCAAACATCAGGTTTTCACTAATACTGAAAGTCCGTTCTTCATCTTGAACGTAGCAGTCGTCCACATCAGATAGAGTTGTCAGTTGTCATGTTTCCAAAAATGTGAATGTTGAGATTGAAAGTCCTTTGAATGTTTAGGAAAAAACTGGAAATTTAAACATCCATAATTCAGTCATAAACGGTAAATTTAATCTCTGTAGAAAGATTGTCTCATCTTGTGATGAATGTTCACTAAGATTTTTTTTTTTTAAATTTCGTATTTGTATTGAAAGTAATTCAAATTTTACATATCAGTATAACAGTTGATAGTGAAAACTGGCACCTGATATTTATTTGTCTCAATTCCATGTAAGTAGTAAGTGTCTGTATGTTTACAAACATATTTTAAAGGACTGTGTCTTTAGAGTTGTTTTGTCAGTGGGTAGTTTAATAGAGTCATATGAGGTGGGTAAGTAGTCAAACCAGCACCTGGAAGTCTTTAGTCACTGACCGTCACACTTCCTTTAAATTAAGACGCCACAGTTAGACCTGCTGTTGTGTATCTTTGTGTGTCTGTGTGTGGCTTCACAATCTGCAGGCGGACTTTTGGTAAAAGGGTAGTAACCAGAGTTCCTATGTATTGCTGAGGGTTAGTCATGGTTGCTAAGATCCAGGAAACCACAAAACCTCTCCTTCACTATCGGCTGTGAAATGCACACACACACTCACACGTTAGTATGGATATCTCTGAGAGGACGCTCATTGACATAAACCATTCCCAAGCCCCTTACTCTAACCTCAGCCATTGCAACTAAGTGCCTAACCCCGACCTTAACCCTCACCTAAACCTTAACCTTAACCCTAAAACCAAGTCTTAGCAGCCTTTTGAAGCTTTGTGAAAGACTGACGGCCTTAATGTCCTCACTCCGATGGAAGAAAGCTGGAAACATACACACGATTAGAGCTCTTCTACTGTCAGCAGCCAAGAATCACAGCAGCCCAGCACAGTGTTTGAAGAAGAGACAGATCTAGCTGTAAATCTCTCTCAGATAATTGGCTATCTATCCTCATGTTCCTCTCTCTGCTATGTGTTGAGTAAGCCTTTAAAGCATTTTGTGGGTTGCTACTTGCTGACTGAGGCACTGGGAACACAATTACAGCAAGATCTTAATCTTTTTTTTATTATTTTGTTTTGTTCGGTACTTACCTGATGACTCACTGTGACCAGTCCGGTCTCGACAAATCGGAGTAACAGTAAAACCTGCTGCTGAAGTGATGAGAGGGAGCAGATCCAACTTTTTTTCTGTTCCCATCTGTAGTGCTCAAAAAACTCTTTCCTTTGTATCTTGATCCTGCAAACATGGATATTTTAGATTTTCATCAAGTGTAGCAGCTGCTCAGGGCTCATGATGATTATATGATTTAACATGGCTTGTATATGTTTCTAAGGGGGAAGTGTAGCGTACATGGGAGTTATTTCAAGGCCCGCTGGTTTCCTGGTTGGGTTCAAAGAGCGTGCACGGAGGCGTGCGTTTGTCTGCTTCGCAAAATTTTGTATTTCATAGAAGCTTTTGTGGTTCTCGTGTTCGCGGTGCAGAGAAATATTAGGAGTGTGTATTAGGAGTGTGTGTCATCAGAAATCGATGGTGGCACATCTGGTTGCGTTTAGGCCTGGTCTGTGGCGGCAGACTGCTGGAGACGAGGAGGAGAACTCTGCTCTTCAATTTAGGAAGGTTCCCACGGAGCACCTCAGGCTAACAAATCATGAGAGTCTGTCTGCGTGTGTGTGTTGGTGTGTGTGTGTGTGTGTGCTCTTATGCTCGGTGTATTTTGTCGGGATACGTTGTTTGAGTGAGGTTATATTTACATACAGCGAAAACCAAAACATCCAGTGCATGAATACTGTACGTTTGCTGTGAATCACATGTTGGAAAATGTGTGATAGTATCTGCATGTACATGTGTGTGTGGACTGTCTTGTGTCATCCGTCTTCGTTGTTTATGATGCCGCTTCCTGAACGCTGTGTGCATCCGGCCACCTCCTGGGGTTTATGGACACAAACAGAGCTCAATTAGACTCTTGCGTTATGCAACGGCGATGGGGTTCATCTTGAGGGCCTCCAGCAGAGCAACAATGAGGAGGGACGACGGAGAGGAAACCTCGCAGGGGCAGATTATGAATAGAGGGAAATGTCCATAAAAGATCAATAAGGAGAAGACATGGGGGGAAAAAACGGGTTACAGAAATGGAAATCAGGAGAGAGAGAGGAGCCCAGATTATACGAGGATGAGAGCCGGAGAGGGTCGTCCTAGCTTTGATAAGTCGCACTGCCTCTGATGTCTTTGATCTTCAGAGAGGTATGCAAGGTGGGAAAAGTCTCAGTTAAAGGGGCGGCGAGGAGGCAGGAGGGGATATTTAATCTGAGCGCTCAGGGCTGCTGGGATAAACAGAGAATTAAAGGCCCGGGCTGCAGACTAATCATAAGCTGCAGCGATGAGGTTCAATTAGGATCAGTGAGCGGAGCAGAGTGGGAGCCTTGTCTGTGGGCCGAGAGAGTGCGGAACAGTAAACATGAGATATAAAAGCCAGCCATCAAAGCTGGCACGATCTGCCACAGATACAGTATAAACAGTGATAAACAGGCAAAAACATGATGTAGATGAATCTTGACCTTTAAAGCATCGTACAGCACCAGGGCTTTTCATGTTTTAGCCTGTTTACTACAAGGCCTATACTTAAATTTACAACCAATTTTTTTGCCAACCAGTGCCTTTTCCTACTGTTCCTAGTGTTCTTACATAATATGAAAACATGCTAGTGAGCTCTTGTTGTGCATTTCAACATTAAATCTGCATTAGATTTTGACAAAGAAGCATTATGCTCTGAGAAAAACCAAGTAGGCTGCAAATTAAACTGACAAAGAGTAATGCAGACCTCATGTTTGCTGTTGTGAGTCAGTTAATCTCACTTTTTTAAGATCTTAAACGCGCCAGCACTCTTACGCTTATTGGTGCTATAACGTGCACAACCAAAACCCATTAAAAATCCAAACAAAATGCTGACAGAGATGAATATTGGCCCAAAAAACTTGCAGTTAGAGTTGCATTTTGCTGCAACATTTCAAGGTGTTTAAAATTATATTCAGTCTTAAAGATTTATGTGAAGTTTGGGATCGCAATGAAATCTAGACATGAGTTCCTGTCATCATCTGGTTCAAAATTATGGTGAAACTAATGACATTCCCATCAGCCTCACCAGAAATAATTACAGCATGTTTGCATTTTCATTGTAAGCCTTGTTATTATAGTGACATTAACATCAGCTCACTGCTGTGTCTCACATGCCTGCAGGCTTTTCTTATAATTTAAACCATCAGGGAGATTATTATTCGTATTCATTTTCAACCCTCATTGCACACCTTCATGTACCCACTAATGCCATAAAACATGGCATCCTCACATCTCACTCTTTGTCTCACCTTCAGCTACTCCTCTTACAGAAATGCATCAACTAATTTGCTTCTGTTGTGTTTTTTTTTTTTTTTTTACAGAGTGAAGAGTTCCACATCTACACCCAGTACTGCACCAACTACCCACGGTGAGAAAAGTTTGTGTTCATGTCTGAGGCAGTGCTCATTCACTTCAGCCAGCTACTGTACAATTGTCATCCCATCCTGATCTCACCTCCGCATGCCATCTTCCCAGCGTCTCACATAGCTCCATTGTGTACGTGGTTCAATGCATTACCTTTTCTTCCCCTCCCTGACAAGCTGACACGCTCTATAGAAGCCTCCTCAGCAGGAGTCAAAGTGTCTACCGTCAGTTTTGCCTCAGGGTCTCTTTACCTGCCTCCCTGATTCTTCTTGCGCAGTTTTTTTTCTTCTTCCATTCTTTTATTCGTGGCCTATTGACAGAGTTACAGCTTACACACTGACAGACATGGTATTAACATTGTCACCTTATCGCACCTGATGCCGTTAATGTTTTATTCTGCGTTGCCGCTGGGACACCTGTGTGCAATAATGTGGTGCGTTTTTGGGTCAGTGTGCATGTTGTGTGTGATTCAATTAGCTGAAACGTGAGGCTATTATCATGCCGTTAAATACCGCACCTACCAAACACACACCTTCGCCTCTGGCTATCGTTTTTCTGTTACACTTTACGATAAGAAAGGCGCATGAGGAAGAAAATATTCAAGAGCAAATAATGACAAATTAAATGTTGCTTGTGTGTGTTTAAGACTGTGTGTGTGTGGGTGTGTGTGTGGGTGTGTGTGTGTGTGTGTGTGTGTGTGTGTGAAGGGGCTGTTGTCAGCTGTTTGAGATCCTCCCACATCCACACCACAGCTGGTGACCCCCACCAAGGTCACACACGACACACACAGGGAGACGCTTACACACGAACGCACGCACAAACACGCAAACACACACACACGGATACACACACACACACACACAGAGCGGCTGTAGATGTATCCTGGTCATACTGAGCTCTAAGGTCGGGTTTCCTCAGAACAATGTGAGGCCTGTGTGGAGCTGCACTGGAATTTAGACATGCAGACATGCACGTGCATGCGCACGCACACACACACACACACACACACACACACACGAGACACAGAAGACAGAGACAAGTTCACAACTGTCTTTCTCTGTCTTTTTCCACTGTGCATGTGTAATCATACACACACACACACACAGCCTCCTCTGGTTTGTGAAAAAGCTCTTTATTCTTCAGTAGGTCACACAGCAAATGAGCTCCAGTGAGCAGTAAATTCGGCTCTTACAAGGTTGTAAAGTGCTGCTGTTTTACTAAATATGTTGCAGAAATTTGTTAATGAAGGCTACCAGCTACAAGAAAAGCATCTATAATGCCATTAGAGATTGATATCTGGTGATGCAACAGGGCTTGAGGGTCGATAACTCCATTGACCTTTAGTGGATTTGCTTGATAATGATTGGTTTTACAAAAGTTGCTGTCAAAAACAAATCCTCATTGAACACCTTAGAAATCGATGTATTTGTGGTGTTGTATGGTGTAATACACAATAATTAAACATATGATTATGCATGCATTTGAAATATAAAAAGAAAAGTGGAAGGACCCAACTGAAAATGATGCACATTCAGACCTAAATATTACTTTCTGTGTTATTTTACACACCCTTGCCATGTGGCATAAAATGTTAACATTATTACCATGTTTATTTAAGTGTATTGTCCAGGCTGAAAGTTGGATCTGTCTGTCTGTCCTTTTCTTTTCAGTCCAGTTATTTTTTTGTGTGGGTTGTTTATCAGGACATACAATACAGCTGTCACTTGTCGTTAGTCTCGAATTACGCTTTGCTGCGCATCCCTGACATCTTATTTGCTGTGTTTTGTCTCCACAGGTCGGTGGCTGTGCTCACTGAGTGCATGAGGAACAAGGCGTTGGCTAAGTTTTTCCGCGAGCGCCAAGAATCTCTGAGGCACTCCCTGCCCCTGGGCTCCTACCTGCTCAAGCCGGTGCAGAGGATCCTCAAGTACCACCTGCTGCTGCATGTACGTCCGTCCGTCGCAAAACATACACTAACACACGGACGCTTGAGCCACTGAAACAAACACATTTGGTGTTTTTATCTATACCAGTACAAATGCATGCACGGCTAAGTACCATCATTTTGACTCGGCTTCCAACTCGGAGGCTAAATGTTTAGACATATGGTGCTCAGTGTGCGTGTTCCTGTGTATGTGCTTGCATTGGAGTGCATGCATTGCTTTTATGGACAGGAAAACAACACATGGGTGTATTCAAGCTCGTGAACGTGTTTTGTGTTTGTGAATACGTTGTTTGCAAATGCTAACTCACGGGGTGGGGTTGTACGTACTGCCTGTGCAGGAGATAGCCAACCACATGGAGAAGGACACAGAGACCTATGAGGTTGTGCAGGAAGCCATAGACACCATGCAGAGAGTGGCCTGGCACATCAACGATATGAAGAGGAAACACGAGCATGCTGTGAGGTTGCAGGTACAACAAGCACTTTCAAATGATCAAATGACAAAAATAGCATTTGGAGCGGTCAGTGTTATCCCACTTTCCCCCTGCTGAATCCATTACGCATTGAGGGAGTGGTGACGTATCCTGCATTTTTTCAGTGTCTCTCACCGACTAGTTTCAGAGCCAAATCTTTTATTGTTCCACAGAACAGTTATGTGAACTCTAGGTTTGAATCAGCCAAGGCCTCAAAGCTCCCTGCATCTTACGCAAGTCAGTGCATTTTCCACTGAGCTAATGATGGCCTTGCATAAGGAGGACACATAAAAGGGAAGCTTGTTTCTTTTATCTGCTGGGAGACGGGATGGTCAGATGAATGCAGGAATGTGTGGAAACGTTTATTCTGAGAGTCCAGAGAAACTATTGGCTTGATAGAAATCTACTGTTTTTAGAGTTTTTTTCTTCTTCATATTTTTTTTCTCATTTTGTTATCATTTTGGCTTTTCATTTTCTGTTAATCTTCTTGTTTTTATGGTCTTTAGGCTGTTATTTTCCTCTGTTCAGCAGCGCAACACAAGCTTTGTTGCCGTATTTTAAAGCACATTGTGTTTTTATTTAAATCTTTTAACACTTGCGCTCGTTCACCATTTCACTCGTTCTTCTTTTATATATATTTTATTTGAGTTTTTTTAATAACTTGGATCAATTCGACCAAATTTTTTATTCGCTGCAGGTCAAAAGTTTATTTCTCTGATGCAGCGTGTTTTTAAAATCTTTTGTTTCCATTGCAATTGCATAACTGTTTTTCCAGCTCTGGCTTAAAACAAACGAAGATATTAAACTCCCCTCACTCCCTGTACCTCTGTGCTTGCTGCAGGAAATCCAGAGCCTGCTGACCAACTGGAAGGGTCCCGATCTGATCGGCTACGGGGAGCTGGTTCTCGAAGGAACGTTTCGTCTGCAGCGGGCCAAAAACGAAAGAACGCTCTTCCTCTTTGACAAGCTTCTGCTGATTACCAAGAAACGGGAAGAAACCTACACATACAAGGCTCACATCCTGGTGAGTGCAGGTTCCAAAGAAACACTGAATGTATAAATGTTTCTGTTCAGGAACACTGTTTTTGACACAACCTCCTGTTTGTCTCTTGCAGTGCTGTAACCTGATGCTGGTGGAAGTTATTCCTAAAGAACCGCTGAGTTTCAGTGTGTTTCACTACAAGAACCCCAAACTGCAGCACACAGTCCAGGTAGAGCAACATTACATAAGAAGACACACATCACAACAGTCATCAAACACTTTTACATGTTTGGAGATGGAGCCACCAGCAGCAAGAATGTATGAATGATTATTTGCAGGTGTGTGATTGTTTTGTTGAGCATCTGGGCTCAACTCAGCGAGGCGCTCAGACATGTTGAGTGTTTAAAGGCTCATGGTGGTTATTGTACTTTCCTTACCTCTGTGTTTTGGATAAGCACTGGAAAAAAAAAGCTAATGCGTGTGATGTAAGAAAGCCATTCTTCAAAAGTTTAAGGATTTATCCCAACCTTGTCTGCTGTCTTCCAAGTGCATGCATGACCTTATCTTCTTTTTGATGTTTCGCTCTCTGCCCTCAGGCCAAATCACAGCAAGACAAGCGCATGTGGATCTTACACTTGAAGCGACTCATACTTGAAAACCATCCTGCCAAAATCCCTGCCAAGGTAAGAGAGTAGATGTCCTGACATCTCCCCTCTGCGCTCGCTGACTGTGAGTGGAATCCGCAGGAAATGTCTTGCTTACCTCCTCCTCTTTCTGTATTCTCCATCTTCCTTTGCTTTTCTTTTATCTTTGCTCTCATGTGCTCTGATTTTTTCCGCTCATTTGTCAAGTGAAAGTGGAAACTGAGGATTTCCCTCTTGAGAAAGCTAACTGTGATTCCATAAAGCTGTTGCTTGTTTAAGTCCAGATTGCACTGTGGCTCCACCTTGTGTCAAATCTTATGTTTGTCCATAATCTAACCGCCCGTACTGTATGAGCATGTGACAAAAACAAATCTTGAATCTTGAACCTGTTGGACTCACCCTTCTTTATTGAATTCTAGGCCAAGCAAGCCATTTTGGAGATGGACGCAATGCGTAAGTGTCAATTTACAGTGCATTTATGTTGTAAATTCAATGATTGTAGTTGATTAAATTCAAAATCTAGTATATATTTTCATTTTGATGTCATTTTGCTGCAAGTTTAATTATATTTGATATATTTGAATTGTCATGTATATGTTACACACTATTTTTTCTGTCTTTTCTTTAGATCATCCCGGGTTTCATTATAGCCCTGATGGTGACAAGAAGGATTCCCCACAAACCAAGGAAGGCCCCACTCCTCGTAGAGGACGCAGGAAAGGTGAAAAATATCAATTTTCATGAATTTTGGTCAAAAGCCCAAGTGAACTTTGTGTTTATTCAAAACCAGATGACAAGGAGTTGAGTAGAAATGCTGTTCTGCAAGCTCAATGTGCAAAAACATTGACACAAATACACACGGGCACAAACAATTACACAGTTGAACTTTCGGAATTCATCATGGATTTATTTTTCTGCCTTCCCAGAACCCCTTTCCAAATTACTGAAGAATGCTAAGCAGAACGCTGCCAACACTGATGGTGAAAAAGTGAGTTATAACCAAAGACCATGAGCAGTTTTAACACACATATATAGTCGTAAACAGACTTTATTTAACCAGCCTCCTTCTCTTCCTTCTCCTCCTCTCCAGCGAACCAGTCTAGGTGCCACCCTGCTGTCTCCAGTGTCCCAGCTGGCTCTGGGCACTATCGGTCGCAGCCGTAGCCTCATCAACCAATCACAGGAGTCCTTGGATCCCGGCGATCACTACGACCACAGTGACAGGGAGGAAGGGGAGGAGCCACATCAGCAGGATGCCGATGATGAGGATGACAGTGGACTGGTGGGTTCATAATCAGTCCGTGTTATATAACTGTGGCCTTAAAATCATGCATCATATTTCAGTTCATCAGAAAATATACTACAGGGTCATTCTAAAAATATTTTTTAAAAGTTCACATCCTACAATCTTATATTCATCAGATTTTTTTTCTGTACATACATACGTTATTTGGTAAAACATGAGTAAAATCTGGGGTCACAGGTAACACCAGTTTTTGAGTCAGGTTGATTTATGCGCCACTTTCTTTGTTCCAATCTGTGAATCAATGTTTGAAAGTGGAATAACTCAAGAAGTAACATAGCTAGAGTCCTGAGATTTTCTAGGCTCATTGATATGTACATATGGTCTTCAATGGTACCACCCTGCTTTAATAGAACAATACAAATCAGTTATATGAAAGATGAAGGTGATCAGGTGTGGGACATTCGGTGAATTGAGGTGGACTGACCCTACAGTAACATCACTGTTTACATATAGACTTCCAGTGTCTGTGATAATTTGATTCCATGTTCATCCTTCGTTTTTCAAACTTGTTGTTAATGCTGAAAACTCTCCATTCAGGGAGGCGGAAAGAGGCTGCGAGTTCCTGGCAAAAGCAGTAGGAAGAGGCTGAACCCTCAGGCATCTGTTGACAGTATAGAACAGTGGAAAACCTTCAACATGAGCGCCTCCGACCTACAGGTTCAGTACTGATTCATAACTGCACTGTAGTAAATGAGAATCAATTTGGTGCTGTCTCAGCCTCATCTAAAACAACTTGTTTCTGCTGTCCTTTAATTCAGAGAGCCAGAGAATCCCTAGTGAGGGAAGGAAGTCACCACCCGCCACTGCTCAGGACACCTCGCGTCACAGAGGAGCCTCCAGAAACCCCCATCCCCTCGGTCATAGTCACAGAAAGCGACAACTCTGTGAGGAACATTTGGGCCGACCATCGGGCTCGCAGGGCCATGTTCCCAACCCGCCAGAGGACCATGCAGCCTGACGACGAGGACGAGGATATCTACCAGATGTTTGTTCCCACAGAGCCGGGCGGACCAGAACCAGAGGCGCCCTCGGAGAGGACAGAGGCTCCGTCATCGCCCAGAACAGCTCGGCCCTGCAGCTGGCATGTTGAACAGGTTCCCACGGTGCAGATTGACCCTCCACCCAGTAATGGCAGAGTCCTGCGGAGGGCAAGCAGTGCTGGGGAGAAGGCTACAGAGGATCGAGAAAGTCCTGAAGATGACCAGACTGATCACAGCAACCTGGAAGTGATCCACACTGAATCATCCAGCAATGACATATCTGGATCATCCTCAGCCGAGCAGCTGACGATAGACGATATTGAAAATGTGTATGACAATATCAGCTATGAAGACTTGAAGAGCATGGGCCTCATCAGGAGGGACCCTGAAGAAAGCCAGTCACGGAAGGAGATATCTGCTGATGCACAGGGTTCCCAGGGCAAAGTAGAAAGACTACCAAGTGTTCCAGGGGTCACAGAGTCCGTGATTGAACCAGACGATTCTTCGGAGAGCAACCGGTCTTCCACACAGGAGGGGAAGCCATTTGGAACATGTGAACTCAAGATAGTGGAGGAGAATATCTATGACACCATCTGCTTTAGGGAACCACCATCCACAGGGCTCAAAGGAATAAATGAAGGCAACAAACTAAAACAAGAGAGGGACAGTCTGCTGGCCTCAGAACAGGACCTGACAGAGAGTGTTGGAGGGTTTGTTTCTGAGGAGAGTCTCCACTTTGGCGAGGACGAAGGACCAGAGGCCTCTTGTATCGTTCCATGTTCTTCTGAGCCAGATTATTCCTCCTCTTCTGCTTCAGAGACTTTTCCCCAGCACTCACAGAAAGGTGACACGATGTCCGAGCACGTCGATGAGATCTGGAACGACTTAGAAAACTACATCAAAAACAATGAGAAGAAAGCTGATCGACTTCCTGCTGCGTTCCCAGTGAGTGCCAGTGAGTCGCCTAAGAAAACCTCACCTGTCAAAAACAGTCCTACAAAGAGCCATCCTGTAGTTAGTCCTCCAGTAACCAGCCCTCTAACCAAGAGTCCCCCAGCACATCACCCTAAACCCCCACCTGTTACCTCCACACCATCATTCACCATCCCAGTCATCAACCTACCTGACTTTCAGAGTGAAGTCACCACCGAAGAAGAAAGCCACAGTCCTGCTCCCACATCGCGCCCCCTTCCTGCCACCCCAGAGCCCCAACCAGGCACCGTGAAGAGTATCCGCAACAGACTGGCTCGACTCAGCAGCGGTAGCTTCCGCCTGGAAGACGACGATCTGGTGGAACTTCCTCAGCGAAGCACCTCTCCGAAAGAGAACACCATCAAGGACCTTCATAGTTTGTTTCCAGGGGAGCTGGCAGGTCTGGACTCGCCTCTGGCTTCCTCCTCTCTGCTCCTGGGTGAATCTGTGGACTTTCCCCTGGAACTGATGGACAAAACCAAGAGCCGTGTCTTCCTGATGGCTCGGCAGTATAGCCAGAAGATCAAGAAAGCCAACCAGCTGCTGAGGATGAGGAGTATGGACCCTGGAGACTCCTGTAGTCGGGCCAGAGCAGAGAAGAAACAGAAGGACCTTGCCGCCATCTTAGAGGAGAAGAAACAAGGGGGTGCTGCCATAGGTAAAACTACATATTTACATCTCAAAGATATGTTTAGCTCCAATCTGACCATAAATCTCTTTACTAATACCTAAAATCAGGGCTTCTATATGTGTATATGTTGATATGAGACACAGATTTTCGCTATATTTAGCCTTTACCCACATCCTGATGACAGTTGTGACAAACCCCAATGTTTTATAATTAAGTCAGTGACACAACTGGGATTGGCCACATTTTGCAAATACCCTCCTAATAAGGCCAGTTTCTTTGTCAGTAGCAGTCTAGCTGATCAGATCACAGCACCCCGAGATACAAGTGGAGATTCATTTAATTCAATGGTTGTTTTCTGAGTTACTGACTACAAAGTGATCTTAATCTCTTAGTAATAAGCATTTTCAATTTGTCAGAGGCCACAATATTCTGTTTTTCCTTAAAAAATGAAGCTTACAGCAATAGAAGTAGATCAATGTTGAATTAATTGATTAATTGACTAATAATGACAGTATTATATATTCACTGCAAGTTTTTAAGTCTAAGCTGAATAAAATTAATTGAATACAAGTAGCACATTCAAAAATTATATATCATGAAAATTGATCAAATGACTGAGGAAAGGTTCATCTATTTAGTACTAGTGTTTCTACATATTTGCTGGATTTGTGGATAAGCATCTGCACAGTTTGTGTGTATTGTGTTTACAGATTGTTTCTGTTCCCTCCAATTAACCTCCCAAAAAATTCAATACTGCTGGTTGATGTGACTGAAAAATACAAACACACTCTATGGCTGCCTATTTTTATTTTATTTTTTTAACTATCCTTTGTGTTCCCTCCTCAGGCGCAAGGATAGCAGAATACTCCCACCTCTATGACCAGGTGATGTTTAAGGACTGTCCTGGTCAGACCTCTGCTACTCCACATCACAGCCATCCAGGACTGCCGTCCTCTCCGTCCATGCCTGAGACCTCTCTGGATGAGGACTGGCTCCACTCCACCTACAGCAACGGAGACCTGGCCAATTTCGTCTCCTCGTCCAGCGAGGTCGGGGATGCCCGAGCGTCTTCCACCCCTCAGTGCAGACTCACCTCCGCCTGCTCCATCCCCTCCCTCCAGACCTTCCCTTCCTCCCCCACCACCCCACCGTCGCAGAGATGGAGCTCGTGCATGTCGGCGCCAAGCGAGAAGGAGGAGCACGTGTACAGCTCCATTAAGAGACATCCCTCCTTTAACGCACCGACTGTGAAGTCCTCCCCATCCAGTCACTGTCAGTCGGTCAGCTCTCTGGGCGGCCAGCAGCAGGAGAAGAACCACCAGTCTGGACTCAAATGTAACGGACCCACCGTGGACCGGTCCACGGACAGACTTCACGGCCCCAGTTTGGGTCGGGCTGGTCGGCAGAGCAGCCTCCCGGAGCGGTTCAGCCAGGGACAGTCAGAGCTCACTTTACACGACGGCCAACACGTGGTCGTCCTGAATCGGGATTCTGCGCTGAGCATACTGACAGCCACCCAGAACTACCTGGCCAACTTCAAGGACAATGGGGAAGACGACGATGACTATGTAGAGATCCGCTCGGAGGACGAGAGCGAGCACGAGCGGGACAGGTTGGTGCAGAGGAACAGCAGCTCCCTTTCCAGTCAGAACCGGGGTCTGGTCCAGTCTCAGAGTCTGCCGTCGACACCGGTCCGATCATACGACCCGCTGAGGTCTCTGGACCGGGAGCATCTGGAAAAGTACCTATGGAGCGAGCCGCAGCAGAACCAACCCAACATCGTCCAGTCGCTGAGGGAGAAGTTTCAGTGTCTGAGCTCCAGTAGCTTTGCCTGATAAAACGCCAACAAAAAGCCAAATGTATATCAACATACAGCGTTTAGTAACAAAGGGGACACTGCTGCTTTGCCTTGATGCTCTAAATCTGCTCCCACATCATAAACCACAAACAAATATCACAACAAATATCCGTCAACATAGAGCAGAAGCAGTTTCTTTGAACGCAGCTGTATTTGCATTGACATGTGAATTCACTCTGTTACGGGGCTTCAAAGGAAAACACAGTAGGTTACTAATAATGGGTCAAAAAGCCACATCAAAGCCTGCATTAGCACTTCCTGAGATCTGGTAGGAGAAGTTTGCCAGATGTTCTCAAAGCAGAGTTCTCACTTGTTCGTAAAGGCACTTGGTGAATGAAATTGAACATACAAAGGAACCTTATGTGTGAGCCTTGTAGAGATAATTGGAGTAAACTGACGCTGCAGGACGACACAGTAGTTCAAAATATTGTTACTAAAATAATAAATCGTCCTTTAGCTGCTCAGCATCTCGGACAGAAGCATCAAACATATGAGGAAGTTTGGCAGATCTTCAGGAGAACCTCTTCAATCATGATCCCTTTCTTTTGATTTTGTTCATAAGGTTATTTTAACTGCATTTTCAGCTCTAGTTAATCTTAACCCGGATAGGAGAGGTGAATCACTAGTGTGTTTTTTTTTAAAAATCGTGCTTCTTACACTATCAAACAGTTCAGAACAAGCAGCTTTAACAAATTTACAGTTCAGATGTGCTACAGGGGCTAGTTTTAGCAGCTTTTTAAGAAATAATTGTAACAAACAGGATGCAACTGTAAAGAAAACACGTTGGCTATTACAAGATCCAGTAGGTTAAGTAAAACTAGACCATTAAGTCTATTTGAAGTTACTGTGCGTCACTCTGCCGACCGCATTAGGGCGTCCTGCTTTAAAAAAAAAAAATCAAGAGAAGATGCTGATATTTTAGATAATCTATAAGAAAGCATAGGATTTCATATTTATTTACAATCTGTGAGCAAATCGGACGTGTTTTTATGTGTAATAGTCTGGGGGCATCCTTCACGTACAGCGAAATATTCATCTCAACCAGTAGATGTGTTTTTTTTTTTATTTTAAATCATGCTCATTTTAATTTTTAAGAGGGACCACAAAGGAGCGCAATAAGGAGAGTTAGTTAAAAGATTACAGTACAGTACTGTATTTGGTGTTTTTTTTTTTTTACTCAAATAGTGAGCTGTTTGTTTACCTTGTTTACATCCTGGGACACTCCCAACTGTCACACTACTGATATCACATCCTCACTCACAGACAGTCACTTCATTAAAGTTCATGCTACACGGTTGTTTTATCTCCCCTAAAAACACAATTTACCACACACTCGTTCATTTTTTAAAAAAGATATCACTGAGTGTGGCCTATTTATTTGAAAGCATCCCTATGTTACTGCCCCTCATCACTATTACTGCAAGCCACAGACCGGTTGTAAATGAAAGTAAAACATATTTATTAAAAGATGGTTTTTATTTTAATCTAGGGACTCACAAAATTTGAATCAAATACTGTGAATATTTTTCAGAAAATTGTAGTTTTTCTGTCACGCACTGCTTAATACTTAAAAAATAAATCACCGAAACACAAACGTTGAAAAGCACAAAACATGGCCTACTGTTCACATCAGGAAATGTGCATCAACCACAAGTTAGGAATATGAAGTATGTTTTTTGTTGTTTTTTTTTTTTCATTGTAATTTTTTTTTGTCCTCTGTTTCACTGGTGGGGATTGTCGGTCTTTATTGACTCTTTTTTTTGCACTTTTCTGTCTTTTTTTTACATTTTATTTGTAAACACTTTGTAAAGATGTACATTTTAGGAAAGTTATTCTTGTATGCCATAGGTATGCTTTATAATGCTTTGATGTTTAAGTTAAGTGTACTGTATTTTTTTAACTGCCTAGTTGTCATTGCTCAACAAAACAATGTATTGGAGGTAATAAAATCCGATTAAACTCATGTTTGTGTTTTTTGTGGTTATCGGCGAATTAAAATGTCGTTGCACTGAATATAGCACAGAACAATGGCTGATCAGGATTCATCAGTGAGCTTTTGTCTCAGTGTATTTTTGAAAAGCTATATCGTAGACGCCCTGCGATAGGCTGGCGACCTGCTCAGGGTATCCCCTGCCTTCGCCCGAGTCGGCTGAGATAGGCTCCAGGCCCCCCATGACCCTACAGAGGATTAAGCGGTGTATAGATATTGGATGGATGGATGTATCCTATCTAGATCATTCACTGAAGTAAAAGTACTGCTAATACTACAGTCTAAAAACACACAAGTATGTAAGTAAAATCAAGAAATGTACGAGTAAACGCGCTTCATGCAGAATAAAAATGTCTGTGATATATCATTTTATTTAAATAACAGCAAGCAGCTAATTTAAATGTTCTATATGGGGCTCAAACTAATGACAATTGTCATTATTAAATAATCTGCTGATTGTTTTCTCGATTGACTGACTCAGTTTTTATTGTGTAAAACACCAGAAAAAATGAAAAAATATCTATAATAATTAATTAAAGAGCCAAATAGTTCCTTCAAATTCAGTCTAAACCTCAAAATAACTCGGCTGGCAGTAATTTTATGCACCAAATTGCATAACTAGGAATTTTACATAAAAACTAAACAGTTTTTAGTTAATTATTTGCTAATTCGAATAGTTGTATTTTTCTGTTGATTCATTGAGAAACTATATTGCCTTTAATTCTATATATCGTCCAGCAGTTTAATCTATTACAGTACGCTATACTTTATATCTTAATCACAAAGTAACTGCTAATTATAGAAATTCTCCATAAAACAAAACAATTTCAAAAAGACAACACTACAAAAAAATAGAAAAGTAACAGTAAATATTTTGCCGTTGCAGCATTCGGCATCAAGATTTACTAGTGAAAATAATACAGAAGTAAAAGTGTTTGAAAAAAATAGTCCCTCTATTATTATATTAATCTGTACACAGCTAATTTAACAGTTTTATTTGGGGCTGAAACTAATGGCAGTTTTAATTCTGGATTAACCTACAGATGCTTTTGTAGATCAGTGGACTTAAATTCAGTCTAAACCTCAAAATTATTCTGTTCACTGTAATTCCAGGACAAGCACCAAATTACATATTCAGAATTTTTGTGTGAAAACTACACAAAAGAAGTATGAGTCAGATATCAATGTTACTTTTCTGTGAACAGACCACCTATTCTATTATGTACAAATTATGTAATTGTGTTTATGGTCTGGTAGTTTAGTTTAATCTGTTACAGCACATTGTACTCAAAATGTCAACCTGTGAAGTCGCTGACAACTGTAGGGATTCATCCTAAAAGACAACAGGAATGAATTTAAAAAAAAGAGAACAAATTAAAATGACCATAAGAAATGGAAAAAGGACCAAAAAAAACTTATAATAGGATAATTTTCAAGTTTTTTTTTTTCTCAGTAGGTGTAGTTTTAGCATCACAAAATTCAATATCAAGATTTACTAGTAAAAGTAATACAAAAGAAAAATAATATATATTGATATATTATTGTGTTAATCTGTCAGTCATTAATTTATGTTCTATGTAGGGCTGAAAATAGCAACAGTTTTAATTCTAGGTTAATGCACTGACGCTTTTCTAGAATAAAAACATTACTGAAAATAATTAAAAATTTAATAAAAGACAAAAAAATACATGTCCATATTAAAGTATTATCCGAAATACTTTCTTAACAGGTGTGTCTCTTTGTAGTAAAAACAACAGCAGAGGGCGCACTAACACCAGCCATAAACAGCTTTCGGAGAAACGAGAAGAAGAAGATGACGACGAAGAAGAAGAAGAAGAAGGGGCCGGTGCGGTGATTCATGCTGGGAAATGTAGTTTATAGGAAATAACCCGACAAAACGTTATTTTCTCATTTGGTGGGATTACTAATTGAGACAAAGCTACATTATAGATTTAAAGTTTAGCTTCATTACATAATTACAGCCCTCATACTGTAAAGCTTGAGATTTTTCATAAAGTTTCTTCTCGAAGCTTCTGCTTAGCACCGGTTTACCCACAGTGCACCGCGTCGCTTCCTTTCTTCTCGGTTGTGTGGTGGTCCAAAATGTCGCTATTAGACGGTCCGTTAAACGTGCTCGGCCAGAGGACGACTGGCCAGTCTGTCCGCACTCAAAATGGTGAGTCGTTGTGCTGCTTGACTTTGTGTGTCAGATAAACTGAACGTCTTATTTGTACGTTTCTAACAGAGGGTAGGAAAACGGATTAGTTTACTGTACGTTAACACACGTGTGGCTCATGCTAATGCTAGCTAACTTTAACGTTGAGCTCAGGACTTTGCGCCGTCACTGCTGACATTTTTTAACGCTTTAATGTGTTTTGCCACAGTGAGCAGCTACTGCAAGAAGCATTTGTTAAATAATCGTAATCCCATTTATGTACCTTCCACTCGCATGACAATGAATGGATGGCTATGCTAATGGGATAGAAAAACACTGTCATGGTCTGAAGGTGTGGCTAGCTGACTGTGCGCCCCGCTCAATAAAATGACAGAATATGTCAATAACTAAGGTGTTTGTAGTAGTTAAGTCCTGCATAATAAATGATTTGCAGTCTGTCTTTTAAATGAATGGATTGTTTCTTGCTGGTAAGTTACAACTTCCCTCTTTTGTGTGCAGTCATGGCCGCAGCATCCATCGCTAACATCGTCAAGAGCTCCCTGGGACCCGTTGGCCTCGACAAGATGTTGGTGGACGACATTGGGGTCTGTGTCACATTAAGGAATATCTGCACCTTTTATTAGACGGCCTGCTTATAAGATAATAAATACTGAATGTGTAGGTTGCTCATCAGTCTTGTCTCATGCTGGTTTTGACAGGACGTGACCATCACCAACGACGGAGCAACCATCCTGAAGCTGCTGGAAGTGGAGCACCCAGCTGCCAAGGTCCTGTGTGAGCTGGCTGACCTGCAGGACAAGGAGGTCGGAGATGGGACAACATCTGTGGTGAGTAGGATCAGCAGCTGCCACTAGCTCTTCATCAGCCCACAGAGAAAATAAAGTGTGCAGTTTTGTACATGTTATTTCTGGGCTTGTGCATCATACAGACGTGCAGAAAGTGAGTATCCTGTTTTAGTACCATGCATCTGCCTCTTACTACGGATGTGTGGCTATGCTAACAGGAAAGAGAAACTGTCCTTCACAGTCTGAAGGAGTTGAGCAGCCTCATTTCTGCCACTCCTAATGAAAGGAGGGTACAGTGTAAAATCCATAACTTGTAGATTTGTTGTTGCTTTAACAAAATACTGGGATCACACTGCTGGAGTTTTAAAGCCGCAAGAGAAATTTGGTAACACATCAGGAGCAATTTTAGATATTCCTCTCGTTAAACTCAGACATGCACACACCACAAAGTTTGAAAACAGAGACGGGATGTTTTTAAGATTATTGAGCCAGAACGAGCAATCAGAGAGTCAGTTCTCTCTCTCATGTCATCTTATAGGGAAGCAGATGTAAACAAAATACAGAGTGTGGTGCAACAGCTTGCTGGAATTATAATGATAGCAATACTTTGCAATGAGGAAAAAACTGAAGCAGAAGGCTTAGCAAGTTTGGATGGAAATGATGGTCGGGGAGATGCGGTCAGCGTGGGTTGTCTGTTCCTCAACAGTAACTGTAGGTGAGATTTTCTCAATCAGTTTTACCTTTAAAGGCTAGAATGTTGAGTGCTGCTTGGCAATGGCTTACACGGTAATCTTACCCATCCCGATTTTCACTTGTATATTTCAGATGTTGTATATTTATCAGGGCAGCCCTGATAAGTCTGGAATCTGTTGGAGAGGTTTAAGTCTGGATCTGTAAACTTTTTACATTACCAAATTATCTCAGCTGAACAATGGTTCACACCAAGATCCTAGAGCAGATTTCACCTCTGATTGTCAGAAAGGGGAAACGGTTAAAATTTGGCCCAAAGTTAATGGAATGTGAGCCCAGCCTCTGTTTGAAAATTAAACTGGTCAGTAGTTTTTTCTTATGTTCCACTTTGTGTTACATTTTTTAGGTAATTCTTGCTGCAGAGTTGCTAAAGAGTGCAGATGAGTTGGTGAAGCAGAAGATTCATCCCACGTCAGTCATCAGTGGATATCGTCTGGCTTGCAAGTAAGACGATGCTAATGCATAATTTATAAAGAACAAGGACTTTGGGTTTGTTTCTGTTTTCTGATGTCAAACTTGTTTTTCTTCATCTTCTAGAGAAGCAGTGCGCTACATTAATGAGAATCTCACCATTGGGACAGATGACCTGGGCAGAGAATGCCTAATCAATGCAGCCAAGACCTCCATGTCTTCCAAAATCATTGGAGTGTATCCTGGATGTGTGTATGAACTGGCAGGAAATTAGCACAGTTTGTAATTGGCACTGTTTACATTTTATATGTGTAGAGAAAGTTCTTCCTTTCTTGCATCTATTTGCCTTGACACCAAGCCTTCAGTGATGCAGACTTCTTTGCCAACATGGTGGTGGATGCTGCTTTGGCTGTCAAGTTTGTGGACGGCAAAGGAGTGGCCAAATATCCCATCAACTCTGTTAATGTGCTGAAAGCCCACGGACGCAGCCAGAAGGAGAGTTTCTTGGTTAACGGATACGCACTTAACTGCACGGTTGGTTCACAAGGTACGTTTGTCACAAAGCCAGACACTCACAGATTTAAAATGTAAGTTAATGTGAGGATTTATTCAACCACATTATGCAAAGCTGTGTACACAATCGCTGCTGATTAAACTCCCATTTAAATTTGCTGCTATGTCTTGCCTGATGGTGTATGCAGTGATACGCGTGGGAGACAGTACACTGGGTCTGAAAGAAATTCAGTCACAGCATTTTGTTAACTGTGGCACTTCTTTTGGCCAGACAATAGAATAATTGTTGGAAATAAAACATAAAAATATTTCTTTCAGTCCTATTTGTGACACTTTTGTCCTCATACTGTTATGTAGACATTTTCAATGTTGACAGTGTGTTGTTTTTTTGGTCCAAAGGCATGGTGAAGCGTGTCGTTAATGCCAAGATTGCCTGTCTGGACTTCAGCCTACAGAAGACAAAAATGAAGATGGGAGTCCAAGTGATTATCAACGACCCAGAGAAGCTTGACCAGATCAGACAAAGGTGGGTTATGGAATATTTCTCTTTTTTGCTTTTTCAAATCCACACACAACTTCATTTAACATCCCATTTAATTTTGCTCTGGTGCTGAAACTGTAGTTCACACAGTGATACGCGTGGGAGAAAACATAAGCAGCCACAAGTTAGGGCTGCAGCTCCTCTCTGAGCTGCACGACCACTGCTGGTGGCTGGACACTGTTTGTGCATGACGTGTCTTTGTAGTCATACTATATAAGATCTGTAGTTTGTTTGCAAAGTTGATAACAAAGCTGTAAAATCAGTGTTTCATTTGACTCTTTCAAGCGTAGTTTGTGTTATACTGTGTTCCTGATTTTGTAGAACCATGTGAAGAGTTGCAGGATTGTCACTGCAGTTGACAATCCTGTACAAGGATTGTACAGGATTACAGCAACTCATATACAGCAGATGAGTTGCTGTGTATTTTTTGAACTAAGTAATTTTATTATCTGAAGTATCAGAGTTGAAACAAAAACAATATACATTTTTTGTTTGTTTGGTTCCAGGGAATCTGACATCACCAAGGAGAGGGTCCAGAAGATTTTGGCAGCAGGCGCAACTGTTGTCCTAACCACCGGCGGCATAGATGATATGTGTCTGAAGTATTTTGTGGATGCAGGAGCCATGGCAGTTAAAAGGGTTCTCAAGAGGGACCTCAAACGCATCGCCAAGGCAACAGGAGGTATGAAGGAAGTTTGAGTTTGTGCTGATAGGCTTTTAGATTACTGCATGTTTTTACGTCTTGCACCAGTAAATGTGTATTTGATCACACCTTCTTTGTTTGTCCATTCTTAGCCACCGTCTGTCCTTCTCTGACCAACCTGGAAGGGGAGGAGACATTTGAGGCCACCATGCTTGGCCAAGCTGAGGAGGTTGTGCAGGAGCGAGTCTGTGATGATGAGCTCATCCTTGTGAAGAAGTAAGAACTGCGACTATATTATTGTTTTATACTTATGTTAGATGTAAAACAAGTCAGTAAGTCTATTCTGAAGCTTTGACAGCCGCTGTGCTTTACCGTGAATCGTCTTGGTCTGGAAAGACACTTTTTTTTTCAGGATGTTAGATTTTAAAAGGTGAAGGCTGCCTTATGTTAGAGGATGAGACATATTTGTTCACACCATCAGATATTCAGTTTGACGTGTCAGAGTACCAGTGTAACACGGTCATCTAATCTACATAGTGTTACATTAAGGGTTGTTAGGCTTGTGAGTGTTTTCATGTCTATATTCAGTTTTTCAGTCAGTCATTCCTAAAATAGTTTTGTTTGCCCAGTTTAACCAACATGAATTTCTGTTGGCATGTAACGTATTTCATTATGACTGAAAACGGTTTGTAGTGTCTCTCCTCATCGTTACTTTAGAAACAAATGAGATTTAAAAGAAAATGTCAAACAGCCAATTTTGAGTGTGACTGACATGAGATACCCAGTGTGGTTTACGTGTGTTAGAATGTGTCATGTTTAATCTAAGGAAGAAAAAGCTTCAATAATGACGACTTGCTTTTTCTTTAATTGAATCCCAGATAAACTTTTAAACAGGACAAGGGCCAATGTCTTCTATCCTCAAACAGACCATTTCTTAAAATATGATGTTGGAAAAGGGCGTGTCATTGTATAGTCGTTCAATATTTTAACCAATGCGTTACTTGAAATAGGATTTAAAGTCCTTCATATGTTTCTGCATGTAAAGTCAAAACAGTCTGACCCCTGGTAATTTTATTTTTTTAATCTTTTGCCGTTTTCTCCAACTTTTCGTCCTCTCAGCACCAAAGCACGCACATCAGCCTCCATCATTTTGCGTGGAGCTAACGACTTCATGTGTGATGAGATGGAGCGTTCACTGCACGATGCTCTCTGTGTGGTCAAGAGGGTGCTGGAATCCAAGTCTGTAGTGCCAGGAGGAGGTGCTGTGGAAGCAGCGCTGTCAATTTACCTGGAGAACTATGCTACCAGCATGGTGAGCTTTATACTGAGAAGATGCCAAGCTTGTAGGTGTTGGTGGTTTCTTTTTGAAAGTAAACCCCTCAAGCTAAAATTGAGCTCGTCACTTTATCTCTCTTCAGGGCTCCAGAGAGCAGCTGGCCATTGCTGAGTTTGCTCGGTCTCTCCTTGTCATCCCCAAGACACTGGCTGTGAATGCAGCACAGGACTCCACTGACCTGGTGGCCAAGCTTCGGGCCTTCCACAATGAGGCTCAGGTCAACCCTGAACGCAAGAATCTCAAGTGGTGAGTCTTGCCTTTGTGCAACAATTATGAAATTGAAATATCTGTTTTGCAACTGACCTTTAGGTGTATGTGCTGTCTGTGTAGTTACTTTTTTAGGGTATAGTGACAGCAGCTTCAAAATTTTGAACTGATGCTGTTTAGGGGCTCCTAGTATACACGCTAACCAGTAGATACTATGTAAACACCCTGGTTTGAGTTAAAGATGGTATAGGTCAAATAGATAAAGTCCTATTTTATAGTCAAGACAAATAATAAAATGTAGCTGTACCTCTATAACCAACCTCCTACCACCCAAATGAAGTAGAGGCAGAAAGTTTAAAAAAATGGAATTTTATAGAATGATGTCCAGTGAACTGTTCTTTTCTGACGGAGAGCAGTGTTAAAGGAACAGGTTCTTTTGTTGCAAGCTGTCAGATGCATTGCAAACTCCGTATTGAACTATCTCTTTGTCCTGTAGGATTGGTCTGGACTTGGTGAACGGCAAACCCAGAGACAACCGTCAGGCTGGTGTGTACGAGCCTACCATGGTCAAGACAAAGAGCCTCAAGTTTGCCACCGAGGCTGCCATCACCATCCTCCGCATAGACGACCTCATCAAACTGTTCCCAGAGCCGAAGGAGGGTGGGCATTCATACCAGGATGCCGTGGCATCAGGATCTCTGGAGGGTTAAAAGGCTCTGATTGGTCCCCATAGGTTCAACGTCTGTATTTATACGTAAGGAGCTCTTCATGGCTGTCGCTCTAGTTTAGGCCGTGCACTTTGCCTGTTTACTGTTCTCCCTCCACTCCCTCTCTCGTCTCCAGAGGAACTGTAAGTGATTGGTTGTTTTTTTTGGACACTTAATAAAGCTCCAATGGTTGTAAATCACCGTTGATTTGGTAATTCAGACTGGCTTAGCTGTGGTTATTCTGTTTGCTTCACGTATAAAGAGTTTCACATAGTTTGAGACTATGGCTTATAACTATTTTATTGATATGTCAAAACAGCAAGATTACAGGAAGAAACAGTTTGCAAACATGCCCATGCACAGGAAGCACGAGGCTAGAGAAGGCTGGCGTACTTGACCTTTTGGCACTTAACTGTGTTTCAAGGCTGTTTTCTGCATGATTCTTCAGAGAGAGAAGGTCCTTTTATTCCATAAGTGAAGATACTGGAATGCTTTGAACAAGTCTCAATAAATTACACCACAAGTTAAAAATTATGCTCTACACAGAAGGAAGCATGTTCATACTGGGCACTAAAAGCTAGCCTTCAAAGTGTTAGTGTTTCACGTTCTTCAGTTGTATAGGTAACTGAAAGCAGCTGGTTTTAAAGTAAACATCCTTTCTTAACCATCTTCTTGCCAACAACTACTACCTGCACTAATTTAGTACACCTATAATCAGGTTGTAAGAATCTTAAATTACTACTGATGTATGTGGAAGCTGTCAGTATACAGTAGATTAGATTGCATTTGTACCAACAAGACATTTACGATCTAACATTAAGTCTTCAACAGATAAAACCTGAGGAAGGTTGAGTTTAAATGAAGGTCACAGTGAGAGTTTTGAGCTACTGCTGGATAATACCACAATATGGACTCACTTTAGCCTCAAGTACACTGACAGGAAGAAGTCAGGTAAACTGTGTCTTTGATCGTACAGTGTAAACATTAAGTGTCATTGTCCCTTACCCATTAAAAAAACTAAACAATGAGATGAAGTGCAATCTGTTATGCAGCATTAGGTATTCATGTCAAACCCTCTCCACACACATGGCAATACCCATCCCTCCTCCAATGCAGAGGGATGCCACTCCCTTATTTCCTCCAGTTCTCTGCAGAGCGTGCAACAGGGTGACAAGCACTCTGCAGCCTGACATGCCGATGGGGTGACCCAGAGAGATGGCACCGCCGCTCACATTCACCTGGACAGAAGACAAACCAGAAGGAGACAAGACATTTTACTGTACAGATAAATTCCAAGAGAAATTCTCACTAGATGGAAAATAGTAGTTCTGGCAATAATGTAGATCTCATATCTTTCCACTGCAGTTCTTCAGGTGAAAAGCATTTACTTCTGATGAAAGAAATAGTATATAAAATTGAAATAATTTTGACTAAATATGACTTTTGGGGAATTACCTTGTCTGCATTCAGACCAAGTTCTTTGACCACAGCAACCGACTGAGCAGCAAATGCTTCGTTAATCTCAAATAAGTCAACCTGGTCCAGCTGCCAGCCTGCTTTCTCAACCTATGAGACAGTAAAATAAATTAAACGGAAAGAGACGAGCAAATTTTGCATTTTATATTTTATCTCTGCTGTTTTCTCACCGCTTTCCTGATGGCTGGTATTGGTCCAGTTCCCATGATAGACGGGTCAAGGCCAGCTTGAGCCCACGATACAATTCTGGCCATCGGTCTAATGCCACGTTTCACAGCCTCTGATTGGCTCATCAGGACAGTTGCTGCTGCTCCATCATTTATACCTATAAAACAACAAAAGCAGCATTACATACTATAAACAACAGCTGGACATGCATCAGTGTACGTCAAGGTTTATAAGCAACTCTGGAACCTGAAGCGTTTCCAGCGGTGACGGTGCCGCTGCTGTCCTTGATGAAGCAAGGTCTGAGTTTGGACATGGTGTCCATGCTGCTGCCGTGTCGAGGAAACTCATCCACCTTCACCTCCACTGGACCTGAGACGGAGAAAACATTTAGACATCAAAGATAGAAGAGACCTCTTGTCTTAAATAGAAATCAAGTTGATAAAATCACTGAAGAACTTGCCTTTTCTGGAGGGCACCATGACAGGAACAATCTCCTGATCAAAGTGTCCTGCTTTCTGTGCCACCTCTGTTTTGTTCTGAGACTGGACAGCGAAGCGATCCTGCTCCTCTCGACTGACGCTCCACTGCTTCGCCACATTCTCAGCTGATAAGAAATAATACAAGAAGTACTGATTAATTACAATGTGATACACAGCACTGCCCTGGCTGCTTGTTGGAAACAATCAGAGAGCTCCAGACCTGTGATTCCCATGTGGTATCCGTGGAAGGCGTCGGTCAGGCCATCGGCCACCATGGAGTCCTGCAGGGAGGCATCGCCCATCTTCACTCCTGCTCTCATTTGTACTGTGTGAGGAGCCTGAGAAGACAAGGAAGTAACAGTGAAAACCGATCATCTAGGATACTACAGTATTTACACCTATAGACATGAACCAGTGGATATAACATTAATTTTGTTAACAGCAACAACAACTAGCTTATGTCATCTGGTACTATCTGATTGTATAATGAGTCAACAAGTGCTCTACTGGCAGGGCTTAAAAGTAGATATACTTTCTACATCGCCATGGATACCGGGCCGATTTTAGGGATTAAGAAATTCTGACATCAATATATCAGCTGATAGCATCTATATTTGATGTATTGAAGGCATATTGAAAAAGGAGAAACTGTCTTTCATGCAATGTATTTCTTAAACCACTTAGCAACTTAGCATGAAAACAAGCTTGACTCCACACCACCATCTGCTCAACTGTGATACATACTCTGCTACATGTGCTGCAAATAGTGCTGACAGTGGGGCAAAAAATGGAAACAAAGTTGCTATGCTGAAAACTATGTGATGACATAGTTTCTAAATTACCCCACGCATCTTTTTCTGTTTAATGTTCCATGTAAGAAAGTTGGTGTATACTGGACAATATATATGCCGATAACAATATATCTGTAATAGCCAAGTATCGGCCAACTGATATATCGGTTTTAAAACTGTGTGATCTGTTTCCAGTTTGATATCTTACTCTGACAGTCCTTGTCTCTTTACCCACCCTGCTCATGATCTCCATGCCCCCTGCTACCACCACAGTGGAATCTCCAGTCTGAATAGACTGAGCTCCCAGACACACAGCCTTCAGCCCAGAGCCACACACCATCTGGCAGCTCCATGCAGGGACCGGGTAAGGGATACCTGCCCCGACACTGGCCTGACGAGCTGGGTTCTGCCCATGACCTGAAAGACAGAAAAGGGAAAACAGTTAAGTAGACGGTAGAAGGTAGAACATCAAGCTGGTATTAACCAACATTTGCTAAAGTGACACACGAATACTGGACCTCTGCCCTTCTTTTATCTCTGTCCTGAGCTTTTACCTGCTGTTAGGACATGGCCCATGATAACCTCAGAGACCTCCTCTGGTTTGACCCCAGCTCGCTTCAGAACATCCTTGATCACCACCGAACACAGGTCATGGAGAGGCACCGTGGACAGAGCACCATTCAAGGACCCTTTGGAAAAATGCAAAGTTATTAAAGTATATATTAAAGTGGCATCATATAACAACATTGTGACAACTTTATGATGCACTGTTGAGATAAAATGGCTTAAGACGTTAGTATTTTCCCAGTAAAGGAGTGTAGATCTTACTGTTATATTGTTTTATTGTCAGATTTTGTAATATTGATTTGATAAGAACAAAAAAAAGGCAATGTGTAGAAATTTAGCTCGAAAACCAATTGTAACGCTTGGTGGTTTTCATTGTTTTTGCACAAATTGAATGATTTTTTAAATTTACTAAATCATACCATGATTAATCATTAATCTGTTAGTCTCTAAAATGTCAAAAAAAGGAGAAAAAAATGCCCTTCACCAGCCCAAATATCCTACAATGCCTCATTAATTCAACAGTCCAAAATTCAAAAGACAGTGAATTTAACTATGATAACGTAAAACAGAAATCTGAAACTATTGAAACCAGATAGTGCTTTCTGTTAGACTGATTAAACAACTGTAACAATGAATTACAATTCAACACGACATTAAAACTACTGCAGAAACAAAATCTTAATATTTAGTTTGCCAAGAACAAAGTAATACACACATATTGTAACTGTAAACTAGCAACGTGAGGTAAAACTAAATGAGAAAATAAATATAAATAATTAATTTCACACATTAAATTGAAAAATTAAATACTGCACATTACACTGACAAGATGTACATGAAAATTAAATATTGTACATGAAGATGGAAGTGATTTGACCTGATGCTGAGACTGATACTGCACAAACTACTGAGAAAAGAAATACTGCAAGTGATACTGATATTATCTTTCAAATTTATCAATAATATCAATTTGTCACTGTCATTTATTGAGACAAATTTAATTTGTCAGAAGGCCACTTCTGACAAATTAAATCTGTCACATCACACAGGACGACCTGCAGCCAGCCAATAGGAGCAGACTTCCGCTCTGTCGCACTACGACCCGTCAGCCAATCAGCGGCCAGGGAATACTCCAGACACTGGAACCGACCAATCACAGCTCTGCAAGACTCCGCGTATTTAATAATTGAAGGACAGAGACCACTTTGCAAAATTAAAAACGACAAATTTACCAGGAAATGCTGCTCGTGGAACAATAAACAAATAAGTACAATGAAAACAGAATAACTGCAGAGTTTATTTAATCCTAGTGCAGCTAATTTGACAGCAGCTACTTGCCACAGTGTAGAAACAGTAAATGTTTAGGAAACTTCCTCTAATAAATCTGCGATATTCGACTTCTTTACCTATCGGTGTCCGGGCAGCAGAAACAATCACAACAGGTTCGGTGTTCATTGTGTCAGAAGAAAGGTTGGAGGTGCAGATCTGCCTTCAGAGTCCTGTTCCTGTCTGAGCAAACTGCACTGTGCTCTGTTGACACAAGGCATGGATGTCTGAGGGTTTTATTAAAGTGGAACTGGAAGAACCACAGCGCCCCCGTGTGTCTGGGAGGATAATAGAAGAACTGCATTAAGGTGAGCTCCTTTACCAATGTGTTACATAAACATCTCTGGCATGACATTGTATCATTTATATTTGAGCATTTTGTATGACTTCTAATCAAAATACACTGTATTATTATGTCATGTTGTTCTGGATTATCATGAAAACACTCTTACATTTATGGAAAAATTGGTTAAGATAAAAATACATGACATAGCTTTCTAGTTTTTGGATTTTCTATTAATCTATTGCCTCTTCATTTCTTCCTCTTCAGGATTCTACTTATTCAAATTATGTTCACAAAACTGTTAATGATATATATGCATTGCATTGTTATCACAGAATTAGTCTCCAGTTTTATATGCACTTATTTTATCATAACTAAAAATGTTGAATATCGGTACAATGTTTATGCCCCTGTAACCCAGCAGCTTGTAGGTTGTTGTAAAGTACTCCTAGGTTTCCAAACTAATGCACTGCTAGCTACTAATAATAGGTTTCACTCTATAGTATTAAAAATCTTTATTGGTATTTGGTCAGTACATGAAAAGGACTGAAGTCAGAATAATATGAACATCGCATATGAACTACTCACAATTTAACAGAATCTTTCGAACTGAATTTTTGTCAATGAAAAATTAAAATTGCACTAAAAAAAAAAGAAGAAAAAAACAGGCCAACATCTAAAAATGACCTTCTTGAATATTGCGAAGCTACTGTAATTCAGTGATTTTACTGACTTTTGATGAGTTACAACACCAGATGCCTGATTTCAGTGTCAAGAGCTCAAACAAGAACAGCATAGACGTGCTCAAATAAACATCAGAATGAAACATACTAGTTTTAAATCATACATCCACGCAATTTAAATCTAACATTAACCCATTCCTGTTATATCCCCGTGTAGCAACACAAGTGTGACAGAGGCATCACGATAGGCGGGAAGGGGAGGAGGGTGAAAACAAAACGTCTTGGACAGCAGTGCTGTGTTACAGACTATGCATTTGTTGCCTTGTTTGTATATTGTATAAAAAAAGAAAAACAAAACATAACAGTACATGTCAAAGTACATTACAAAACCGCACTGTCGCTCGTGCTGGAGTCCAGGCCGTTCTGAGCGTGCCGTGACCCTGCAGTCCTGGTGCCCTTGGTTACCAGGGCAGCCTTGTCCTCATGGGGGTCGGTGGTGGAGTCTGTGTCATTCGAGTGCTGAGTCAATGATGTCTCGCTGCCTGTTGGAGAGTCCACGCTCTCATACCCTGCACTCAGCTGGCTCCCGAAACCCACGGGTCCTCCAACTCTCCCTGCAGCAGTCTGACTCCCTGGAGCCTCCTCTGAGTGGTTGGACAGTTTGGTCTCGGCTTCGCCGGGGCTGGAGACCATCGGGGACATAGGAAAGTCTTCCTCGGTGCTGCTCACCTCCCGGTACAGGCTGGGCGTAGTGGTCTCGCTCCTCTGGGATGAGTTGCCGTTGCTTGGACCGTTGGAGACCCTCCCGTAGTCTTTGCCCATTGGTTCAGAGGGTGCACTGGCATGCTCAGGCTGAGTGGATGGTTCAGCAGATGAGCTGGAAGCAGTGGGTGAAGTCCTGCTGGGTCCTCCTCCAGCCAAAGCCCCCTGAGACTGAGAGAGCTGCTGACGGGAGTCTTTTAGCTGCTGCTGCAGGACAAGGATGGTGCTCTGCATCCCCTCTACCTCCTCGTCTAGCTGGATGATAAAGTCATTCAACTCTGGAGTGACAATGCAGGAACAAAGAAAGGACAAAATTAACTCCCAACATTGAAGATGTAAATGACATACAGTCTCACTTGGCCAAGCTGTAAGATGTAGATGCTTCTTGTATTCTCACCGTCTTGGCTGCTCTTGAGCTCCTCGCTGTACTTCTTTTGCAGTGCCAGCTCAGCCTCCAGCTGGGCGATGCGTCCCTGGGACAGCTGTCGACCCAACTCCTGGTTTTCTTGAATCAGCATTCGACACTTGGCCATCAGTTTCTTCCCCGTTTGGCTGTAAGGGAAACAAGTCTCACATCACACAGTGAACCAGGACACAAACACAACAGGTAAAAATATGCCAAGTATTTGTTCCAGTTGCCTGACCCACTTCCCAATGTGCCAAGGGTCAACAGTAACTCTTCGACCTGGTGGTCCCTAAATGACTTTTGTCAAAACACAAATTTCATTAAATCTATTAGACTCCATTGCAATATAAAATAATCAAGAATCCAATGACACAAATCTGTCCTGGACAAATGCATGTTAATTAGCTCTTGTAAAAGATCCAAAGTATGAAATGACTTTCATCTTTAAGTGAAATTAAAAGTTCAGTCATGAATAGACATTAAAAATCTATTGTCCTGAATGTGGCTGAAACTCAAAACAAGCCTAGACTGACAATTCGATGGAACTAATGCACTCATTGTTACACTCTAACTTAATTTACCAGGATGTGCATTGAAGAAAAGTTTTTTAAAAATTAAACTTTTGAAGTTATAGCAACTCAATCGCTACAGAATTTTCAATCTCAGACACTCGTTACATCCCTGAATGTGAAAAACAAGCAGAGTGCAAAATGTAACAGCAGAGATGTTAGAATGACATGCTGCAAGAACACCTACAATATAAGTACCAACCCTTAACTACCAGTAGCAAATAGAAAACGTGCACTGCAGGACCAGGCACTGGTTTGGTCTTCACTTCAAATACATGGAGAAAGTGTTGGAACAGGAAAATGAAAATAGCCCAAGGTGCTGCTTTCTCAGTGTTACAACAGGTCAAGAGATAGTGCAACAGTTCGGCACACCTGTTAATTTTACATTAGCAGTGACTGTGGTTATGCTTTTAAAAATCCCTACTCAGGATGCCGAATTTGCACACATATAACACATACATTATTTAAACCATATTCAACTGCCATCCATTTAGACTATAAATGCCTATGGAAGTTATCTAGCCAGAGATATTAACTGTTACACTAAATAACTCTGCAGCTACATCCTATTAAAGCAGAAGTAGTCATTAAAAATTATGATAGCACTTTAAAAATACCTCAGATTAGGAATGTTTGCTTTTACTTGTTGTCAATAAAATGTAGTTATGCATTTACATCAATTATTTAACTGCATTTACTGCATTTCTCCTCCAGTAGTAGTTATCGTAACCATGAATTTTTTAGTGCTCAGAGGCAATTAGCATTAAGCTTCTCATACATACACTGCCACTTTAAACCTCACTGTCTCACTTCAGTGTCAGAGATCTCAGTATAAATTAGTGTTTTAAGACAGGGAAAACAAAACATATTCCATGAGGGATTCATAGTATGAACATTTGCTAAAGACCTGAGCCACAACTGGCGAGAAATTAAAGTCTAACCAGCTATTAGCTTAAATTGCTGAGGGAGAGATTGTTTGGTCAATCACAAAAATACACAGAAATACAATAAATACATTCTCATCAACTCATAACATGACTTGTTAAAGACATCTGCATTAACAACTTGAAAACAGGACTCAGGGCACCTACAGCAGTGTGTTTCAGCATCTCACAAATTAAGCAAAGCTTAATTCATTATTAAAACCTTGCAAGTAATTACTTAAGAGTACACAAAAAAGGCCAATCGTGCTTCCTGGTTCACACACTGCAGTAAGTGTTTGTCTCAGAGAAACAAGAGAAAGATCAAATTAAATACCAATAAAAATAAACAAATCACAAAATAAAACATGTAAATACACTCTACCGTGTGTAGGCCCATGTTCAAAGACACAGGCGACTGGACCCTCATGCCTGAACCACAGCCCTCTGTGGACCGAGGATCTGGCTCCGCTCACAGTCTTAATGTCATTTCTAGTGGCTCTTCCCCTCCCCAAAGTCTTACTTTTAAATCCTAGAAACTTTCCTCATGTTACTGGAATGTATCTAGACTGTCCAAAAAGTCTTTACATTTCTCAGGCAGACTAGCAGGTATTTGTGTGGTGTAATCCACAGTTAAATGTCTTTATAAAGCGAGTATGGGAACTGTCTTTAAAATGTTCAATTGCTGTTTTAGGCTAGGGATGCTCCCTGCCTGACTCAACCTCCACCATAACCCCCCCTAGTTAATATGTGAACTGTCTGGTTTGAGCTGAGGGGGCGGGGAGGGCATATCCATGTCGGCATGTGAGTGACCACCTCTTCAGGAACAGTCCGGACTCCTTCAGGCCCTTGGACGGTGAGGGGATACGAGGGGAGAGAGCTGAAACACAAGTGTCACCTGACCATACTGTCTTTTCTCTTTAGGTTATGTGATATGTAGCTGGCACAGTGCAAGAGTACAAAAACAGTTTTGTTTTGCAGTGACTGGCTTTCTGTAAAGTCTGAGTCTCGTGGTGAGTACAGCATTTGTCAGCCTTCCCCCCCACCATTGTTCCTGCATGCCTGCAGTGAGAGTGAGGGTGGGGGGCGTGAGGAAGTCTTGACTTTTTTTGAGGGGGGAGTTATTTTGATTGTCTTTACCTATCAGGTGTAAATTTCCAGGCACTCAGTTCATTTTGGGCCTGCTCCAGTTTGTCTTTAGTCTGTTCCAGTTCAGCCTTCATTTTGAGGAAAAACAAGTTGATGGCCGGATCCACCATGGATGACCGCAGCTGGGCCGCACTCGGCTGCTGGACTTGCTTGAGGTACTGGATCTGGGTCTGCAGGATACAACAAACACGTGTCAGCGATGGCTAAAGAAATGATCTATGATTGATGAGCAAGGAAATTTCAAGCAGTTTCTGCATGTTGCCTTTTTAAGTGCTATAATTCAGCAGTTCTGAGCAGTACTTAGATATACATTCAGATACTTTAAACACAAAATACTGCAAAGATAATTAGCCCTAATTATTCATTGTAATTTTCCAATAAATCACAATGTACTTGCATTCCAACAACTATTATACATGTTCCATTCCTGTTTGACCACACCAACTCAAAAACAAACCAAACTCACCAGCCAAAGTCAAGGGTGTGATCTCCCCAAGAATATATTTGAATACATTTACATAAAAGGTAAAAAGTACTACCAGTGTGCCTCACAAACAACCAACTTGGCATTCAGGCAATTCAGCTGAAAATGGAGTCGTAGGTTTTGCAGTTTAAAAGGTTAAAAGGAAAGCAACTGCAGGGTTTCATGTTTAAAATCTTTCAAAGCTCTACCTGGCTGTGTGTGTTGAGCTCACCTCAGTCGCTCTTTAAGAATGGCATGTGCTGCCATTAAGCCACTGGTTGATCCACTGAGCTGTCAATCTGATAAGAGCAACGGATGCCCTCCTCGACACAATTTACCTTTAGCCTACTTTCCATTATCCTCAATGATCACAAGGTACAGTCTTGTGCTGGTATAATGTTAACAGTTTACTGAGAGAAAATTAGAAGATTCCAATTCCAATGCAGTACAAAACATTTGGAGACGCACTGTTTCTTGTTTTCGGCAATGTCACAGTATTACTTTCTTCATACAAGATCATATAAAACAGGCATATTTACCACTTCAGCCAACTTATCAAGAAACATTGACTGACCCCCTCCCTAAAAAAATCATAAATTGATTAACGAATGAAGAAAGTAATGGTCGGCTGCAGCAACAGAACAGCTGGACTTCTAAGAGATAAGCAATAACTGCACGGTGTAATTCATCATTACTCATTCATAGAGCATTACAGATGACCAAGCATTTGTAACCAGAGAAAGAGAGAGCTCAGTCATGCTCAAAGAGATGCCCTGGGCAACAACAATACTGTTAGAGGCGTGCAATATTAATTTAGGGGGACTACCTCAAGTTCTTTCACTGAGACAAAAATAAAAACAAAATCGTCAGGAAAGAAAGAAAGAAAGAAAGAAAAGGCATAGATACTTACTGTGCACTCTTGCATTTCCTGCTCCTTGGTGGCAAGTCGCATCACCAAGATGTTCTCCCTGCGTGCAGACTCCTGCTGCTGTTGCTTGAGCTTCTCCTCCGACTCCTTCAGCCCTGGCACATCATTGGCTAAGACGGGAATAAAAGGGACAGAGTGGCAAATGCATCAGAAGAAGATGAAAACTCCCCTACAACCAAAAGTAGTGGCAAAATGTGCATAATATAGTGATTAGCGCAAGTGAGAGAAAAAATCATGGCCACGTCAAACTGGATTAATGCATCAAATGTACTTACAACAAAGCTCTGCATATTTCGCCTCCAGGACCTGGACATACGCTTCGTGTTGCTTCCACCTATGAAGAGCAGAGTGTGAGTTAACAGCTCGACTGAAGCAGATCAAATGTTCCCACAGTATAACTAAACACCATCAAGACAGCTTTTATCTACCTCGTACACAGCTCTTCTCTGGTCAGGGTCTTCATGTCAGATTCACTGAGGCGAACCTGTGGGGAAAGAAAACCAGAAACTGGTTAGACAAAGCAATCTAGTCACATTTACTCCATTAAAGGGGCTCAAGACAGATGATAAAAAAAATGAATTAACTGAATAAAGACACTCACCTTCTTGGGTAGAGGCTCCTCGTTGGTCATTTTGAATTCTAGGAGTAAATACATGACAGAAAATCATCAGTGATTATGGAGTCGTGCGCTGAATCGACTGCATCATCTTTTAAGCTGTAACGCATTGGCTGTAAGCACGCAGTCAAATATGACATGTATGACAACTTAGCTAAAATGCTA
Organism: Dascyllus trimaculatus; assembly: GCA_024666655.1. Taxonomy (NCBI): domain Eukaryota; kingdom Metazoa; phylum Chordata; class Actinopteri; family Pomacentridae; genus Dascyllus; species Dascyllus trimaculatus. Next base: position 14,394,252 of record CM045455.1, on the reverse strand, counting down.
CAAAGGCCTCTGCTATCCGACTAAGAAATAACACTGTGGGTTCGTGGTGACTAAGTTAACTAGCTGGTCGGCCAAATGAAAGTTAACGTTAGCAGTTAATAGTGGATCCTAATGTTAGCTGGTGTGGCTGGCAGCAGCAACGGACAGCGAGTAGCACAAAATAAGCTAACCAACGTTAACTGCTAATAACATTTAGCATCCGCTGACAAAATAGCTAGATAGTAAGAAACGGTACTGTTTAGCTAAAGTATTTCCTTTATGTTCCGCCCGGCAGCATGTAATTCTTGGCTCTGTTTTCGGCTCCTTGTTATCGCAAAATGGCGGTGAAGGAAATGACTCCCTCCCTTGCGCTCCTTTTCCTGAAACTAGCGGGCTCTTGGCTGCAGATATCGGGCCTTCGGACGTCAAAACACTTACCAGACCCGCTTCCTTCGATGTTTCTGGAACCTCTCGGCGTCGCGGATTCGTTACGAGATGGAAAGCTGCGACCACGTTGGATTTTTAGCTTTGATATTATATGTGGTAGTCTCGCTTCGGCGTGGTCACCATCATCTTCCTCGCCGACGGTAGAACAGAATGGCTCTGGATGAGCTGCTGCGCTGCACTCGACTTGCTGCAGAGCGCCGCCAGAGATAGGCTGGAGACAGAGGTTTCACTCCGCGGTGTTTTCTGGATCCTAAAATCTGTCTGCGACGTGCAAGCAGGGATTGTGGGAGAAATCCCTAGTAGCATTGAAGAATGAAGAGGTTTTTGGCAAAATAAATAGATTTAAAAAAACACATATTCAAATATAGTCTAACTGTTGCTTATATTGTACTATTTATTAGGTCTGGGGTGCAAAAGTATGAATGAAACACAACTTAGTGCTCTTTAAAGTTATGTGATTTATACCCAAACAGTTGAATGATTGATCCAACAAATAATAATAATAATAATAACTTTATTTATATAGCACGTTTAAGAACAATATTCACAAGGTACTTTGACAATCAAAGCACATAAACATAAAAACAGGCAAAACATAAGGAGACAAGGCACAACAGTCGACAGACAATAAAAATAATAATAAAATAAATTATTATTTATTTTATTATTAAGCGAGATTAGGACACATACAAAATTAAATAGAAATTGAAGAACTAAAGAATAATCATTTTAAAAAAGACAACAATCTGGTTAAATGAGAGCACATATAAAATAAACAGGACATGATACAGAATAAAATAATAAAACACTAAAATGAATTAATTAGTAAAGACAACATTACACCAGGCCTAGGCAGCTACAAGAAGAGAAAATAAAATAAACATGCCATAGTACAGAAGAATAAATAAATCAATAAAACACTAAAAACTAATTAAAGCTGAAAGTAAAGTTCAAGTAAAAGCAAGTCTGTAAAAGTAGGTTTTAAGAAGTGATTTAAAATAAGTTACTGACTCTGCAAGCCTCATCTCCTCAGGCAGGTCATTCCAAAGTCGAGGGGCCCTGACAGAAAACAAAGTAAATAATCCTTAACAATTATGACAGTCAATCAGCTGGTGTAAATTCTGACCGCAGAAATCTAAAACTCAGTTTTTTGTCAGAAGTGCTTCTTAACTGCACTTTATTTTGTTGTTATTAGAAATAGAAGTAGAAATAGGAATAGAACAGAAATACTTCACTATTCCCCAAGGGGAAATTCTTCTGTTACAGCAGAACGAGTCAAGTTACCACCACTTTAGATACAGAAAAAGAAGCGAAAATATGGAGTAAGTAAAGATAAACAATGAGAAAAATATAAAATGCAAAAAACACAATGAGTGTAATGTACACTCCATGTCCTATGTGAAATAAGAAAATTGTTGTTTTTGTTTTTCTGGAAGTTTTTTGTGCTTGTTTGTTTGTTTGTTTGTTTGTTTGTTAGGTTGGTTGGTTGGCTGGCTGGTTAGCTGGCTGTTTGTTTGGTTGGTTGGTTGTTTTGCAATAATTTGAATAGCTTTTGGTTTTGCAATGCTACTTGGATTAAAAACACTGGTTGAAAAATCATCTTCAGCGCAATCCTCTTTTCACAATGACATTTTATAAATCAAATGATTATACAAAGTTTTAATGGATTATTTTTGCTGCACCATTGAGCTTTGAAGCTTCAGAATCTGTATTACATTCCAGCAAGTTTTCACATACAACGAATTTTACTTGGGGGTTTCTTGTGCATAACAACAAACATTTTAAAAAATGTTTTTTAAATCAAGTGTTGCAAGTCAAATAGACGGTGTTACTAGTCAAGTAAAAATAATGTGTAGCAACGCTATTAAGTTATTTAAAAGTCTGTATTTACAATGCTACTTCATTTTGCGATATAATTTTCCATTATGATGGAAATCCTTGCTTGTTTGGTGTTGTGTTCACAGTCTATTTGTGGAATGCACATTGAAAATTTGTTGTTTTCTCTCCCTAAATACTGAGGTATCGTTGGTGATTCATCTACCTTAATATAGACGATCTCTGGCCTCTGATCCGATGTGGTAGAGGAAAGGTTCACGTGACTTTGATTTTTGTTTTTATAATTATGGTAATTATGCACCTTATTTGCACCAATTATTTACAATTTCTACGGCTATATTACATTTTATGTTGAATATTATTTTTTTCAATAACTTGGCATGGGTCAAAATGGAATTGTAATACAATAAATAGACAAGTAGTGAGTGAGTACTTTATTTAAATCAAAATATGCAACAGCTATTATTCAGGACTCACACATAGAGAGTCTACACACTCGTGTGATCTACTGTTCCTTTATTAAGGCCACAACCAGAGGGCTGAGTTAAAAAATGACATAGAAGGGGTAGAGTCAGTCAATAATATTATGGTTGCGTTTATTTTTGATATATCAAGATGTTTCCGCAACAAGCATCTGTATATAGACACTATCAGTATCTTTGTAAAGAATAGTGGTTTGAGTGGTCTCTGCTGAGGTTGATTTAATTCTTGCACACTCCCGTGAACACCCCCATATGATGATAATGGTACGGTCCACCGCGCTGTCAACTTGAAATTGCACATTTCAAGGGCAGTTACCAGCGCTGTCTACCCTCATCTGTCTACCCATTCAGCGACACCGGGAACATGCTTTGCAGAGCGGGGCAAATACGCAGGTAAAACACAAGTCACCCTAATATTTAGTGCCAGTACGTTGCCCAGAGCGCACAAAGACCGAGGACCGCTGACTCCTGCTAGCAGGACTTGTTCTTGAACTTGAGTCAGTTGGCTATTAAGCGCTAACTGTTAGCTACCCTGGATGCTAACTTAGTTTAGCTGCTCAGCTAGGTTAGCTTGTGGCGCACTAAATAAACGATTTTGCTTAGTTACCAGATGGTTCTGTATTTACAGGCTTTTGTGTGAAGTTGTAAACTGAATTTTATAATATTTGGATCCATGTGTTTGTACATACTTAATTTTACCTGCTTAAAGACCTAACGTCTAACTACATGCTGCAAAAGCTACGTCAATCCAGATCCAACTCCAGGCATTTAGGTCACTTCAAACCAGCTGCTCAAGGCTGATCAAACTGATGTGACTGAAATTAAAAGACCTACCTGTGCCAGGATATTCTGAGCTAATGCTGTGCAACTAAATCACTTCGCTATTATAAACATGCCTGGTAGCTAAGCTTAGTTATTTTTGTTTCTCTAAACCTGAACAACAGCAAGGACTAAAAAAGTAATCGATTTTAAATCGAAATTGCTGGTCAAATAAATGTTCCTGTCCAAGGCTGCAATTTAGGATATACAAGGTGAGACTGTTAAATAAATGAGACTAATGCTGTTATTGAATTTTATTTAATTCAAGCAAATTTAAAAAATTCTGTGGTTGTTTACGTTTCCCCATTGATCAGTGTATTCTATTTTGTATGAATACTTCCAGACTTTTCTAGGCTATTGTTTGACATAAGCCCAGTTTCATTGTTCAGTAGCCACACCTCCTTTCTGACCCAGGGTTGACCCATATCAGTGGTTTTACAAATTTATGCTTTCCTACTTATGCGACTCAATTTTGGTGGCATTTCCTGCGGAAATGCTCCATCATATGTTTTAAAACTACTACATCGTGAGTATTGAACTAAAGCTTGAATTTAGAAAGTTACATCACAAATCAAATTACAATACCTGTCAGAAAAATCTGAATTAAGTGTTTGGCCCAATGTGATCAGCTCCACCAACAGCTGTGTTTCTGATGGTATCATGAGGCAATGTTTCTGTGCCTTTCAGGTGTGCAGCCAGCCTCAGCCAAACTATAAACCAGGCAGCTGCATCAAGGCAGAAGCATACTCTTCCTGACCTGCCCTACGACTATGGCGCACTGGAGCCCCACATCAATGCAGAGATAATGCAGCTGCACCACAGCAAGCATCATGCCACATATGTCAACAACCTAAATGTTACAGAGGAGAAATATAAGGAGGCACTTGCAAAGGGTACAAACACAAACTAACATAAAATAATCCACCAGCAGTTGAATCAGTTCATAATCTTAATGTTGACAGTTAGGACGTGTTTAAAATGTAACATCCTAAACATTTTTTGTACTTAAGGTCTGTCTCAAAGTTTGACATACTGATTAACCTGGATGTATTTTACTTGTATTTTAGGAGATGTGACTGCACAGGTTGCTCTCCAGCCTGCGCTGAAGTTCAATGGAGGAGGCCACATTAACCACTCTATCTTCTGGACAAACCTCTCTCCAAATGGTGGAGGCGAGCCACAGGGTGAGCCAACAACATATACACAAAAATGTTTGACAGCTTATCTTCTTTTTTTTCCCACATTGGGTTCACTTGATGCCCCCGAGGTTAAAAGTGGATACTGAACTCAAATTTATCAGGAGACCTGAAACATGATTCCAGTGGATGTGTAAGTAGGAGGTACCTATTTGCTAACAGGTGTTACACAGCAACCTAGAAAGTTGGTGGAGTATCAGGGGTGAAGCTTCCTCAGATTGTTTTATGTAGTGTTCCTGCCCCCTAGTGGTAAAAAAACAACTGTAAAATGGAAATCCAGAATATTGTGTGGATTGCCTAAATATGTTTCCTTGTTTGTAAATCATTAAAAAACTTTCAGTTAGTGTGAGTCTGACAGTACAGCTCTTATTCAGATACTGTAGTAAATAGTTTTTAAACATTCAAGTTTTAGTGAAAATGATCTGATTTCTATTGATGTGTACCATTTCACTGAAGTAGCGCCCATCTGTTACACGTCTCGTAGGGGAGCTGATGGAGGCCATCAAGCGGGACTTTGGCTCCTTCCAGAAGATGCAAGAGAAGATGTCTGCTGCTGCAGTGGCAGTGCAGGGTTCAGGCTGGGGATGGCTGGGTTATGAGAAGGAGAGCGGAAGACTTCGCATTGCTGCTTGTGCTAACCAGGATCCTCTGCAAGGAACAACAGGTCAGTTGAAAACTTTGAAGTAGAAATGAGACTTGACAGTATTTAATGTATACCCCCAATATAGTGCTTTGACAAATGCCACATATGGAACGGAGCAATCAGAGTTTTGTTTCTCCTGTCTTTGACCTTCAGGCCTCATTCCCCTCCTTGGTATCGATGTATGGGAGCACGCCTACTACCTTCAGTACAAGAATGTGAGACCCGACTATGTTAAGGCTATCTGGAATATAATCAACTGGGAAAATGTGAGCGAGCGTCTTCAGACTGCCAAAAAGTAGAAGCTAATACTCAAATATCCCTCACAATCCCTTTCACCCTGACCTGAATCAGACAGTAGTTGCAAATAATTTTCAGTTTAACCTGGATTGAGTGTCTTGAGTGTTAACATGCTTTTTAAAAAAATAGTCTAAGACAACCTTAGGATGTTTGTTGGCATCAGAGCTGATGTAATTCTCCTTAGAACACTTTCTCTGTTCATGCAGATTAAACCGTCTTTGAGGGACATACAGACTTTGAATTAATCATACAAAACAAATTATTTGCAAGTACTTTTTGTCTCAGGTCTGCTCCCAACCACCTGACTTTATTCAAAAGCGCACAAAAAATGGCCTCCTTTAACATCAAAGCTGGCTTTTGTTTTTCACACCCGAATAATGGGTGCCATACTAGGCTACTGTCAGATAACCAGAGTGCATATTTGGTGAGCTGCATCAGATCAAATTATGCTAAAATCAGACAATGTGTTTTTGATGTATTATAATAAAATTATCTAATTTCAATTGTACGAACTTGATTCTTCATTTTTTAGCTCTGTATATTTAAAAGATAGCCCAAGACCTAAGATGAATTTTCAAGCTATTGTTAGAAGAGAAGGGTGACAGAAAAAGGAAAAGCAGAAGGCGTACTGGTCATGTTGTTTTTTTTAAGTTGAAATGTCTTTGGCCCCATTTGAATACAATATAACCCTGTTAAGTTTTTCACGAGTCATGGAATTTCAAAATGCTTTCAGAGGTACATTCATGTTAAGTATTGTATGTATTTCTTACCAAGTTTGCTGAAGAATCCAAGTTAATTAGAACCTGAGAAGCTAGTCCACTTCAAAGAGTTCTTCCTGGCTATAATTGTCACTCTCTGTTTGTTATAGCACCAGCTGATAACTACCAGCATTTGTTTTCCTGCTATTTTTTAAGAGCTTTTCTCTTTTTAAAGCTCGGCCAAGATTGCTTCAGTCCAATCAGAAGATGTAAATCTCTGTTAAAAAACAGACTCTTGCTGATTAAAGCCAAGTCTGTTATACAAGATGTGCAAACACCTGTGTCTGGAGGACCTTATATACTGTCACCAAAATGGCGTGACCCCGATGAGCTAAAAGCAAATCATTAAATAGTTTTTGGTCACATTTAGTCAACTGTGTACTGTGTGATCTGCTGGTGCTCTATTTTTTTTTTTGCCATATAACCAAAAGAGGGCAGTGTTTACCAAGGTTTCACTGCTGCTGTTCTGAGGGGTTTTACAAGAAACTTAACAATCCAGTGCATTTAATTAAAAATGAATGACAGAAAGCACATATGGCAGTGACTATTTGAGCTTCCAAAAGTTGCATTTATTAACCTTTTTGCCCACACATCTCAAAGTCAGTTTTCAAAGGCAGTGACATCTGTTACTTTGGAGTTTATTTTATGTTCAGTAAAGGACTTTACCTTCAATGTAATATCAAGGACAAGTTTACTGCATCCATACAAATGGCTTCCAGCTGGTTTATCTCCTGTCATCCAAGAGTTTCCTCTCTCCCTGTCAGTGATTAGGATTAACCACCTTGCTAGTGGGGAAAGTCACATTCCAGAGATCTCTTCCTTTTCCTGGCGGTGGTGTCAAGATATAGAGGTGAGATGGACGCTGAGAGTTCAGGCACATGGTGACCAGACTCAGATCTTGAGACTGGAGTCGACACCCTTTTGTGTTGGAATAAATTAGCTTTCATTCTGTTTAGAACTGAATGAATCTATAACAAATGAGTGTCATTTAACCAATTTTTTCATTTCATTTTTTTTGCAATAGCATCAATGAGTTATTACTTATTGGTGTAGACATGTAAAGAATGGAAAACATTTTTGTCAGAGCACACAAACCTGAGTAGATTTATTTGTGAGACTTTGCCAGTGTTTAAAAACAGAAGTCTCCTAATTTATAAGGTGATGGCTTGTCTCAATGTGGCCTACTTTTGCTCTGCAGAAGTGTGCCAAAAAGTATTTCCCTCATCTACAACTCGTAAAATCGGTAGAACTCGCTCAGGATTGAGTTTCTTTAACCTCTGGAAAGGAAGAGAGGAAAATATTGGACAAATGTCTCAACCACTGGCTTTAACCCCTGTGGTGCTATTTCTTTAAAAACCGCCGCCAAATCGCTGTTTACTGCAAAAATCTGAAAGTGAAATGCACAAACTTGTATATTTAACTTTCCCATTTTCATCCAATGTTGAAGGAATGCCCTGCGGTACCACAAGGACATAAGCAGATATCTTAGATGTGCAAATGTTGATCAGTTTTTGAAAGAACTTTTAAACTGTCAGAGATTTGTTTAGCTTCTCTTCAGTCACACACACATTTTATAAGAAATACAAGCTCCACACTGTTGGTGTGGTTTTCTCAGTGGGCGCACACAAGCATGCAATGAGACTTGCATGTGGCTTTGTTTTGCTTCCTGATCCGTTGTTGGGGCCTGCATGTTGGAAGTTCATCCCATACTGTGTTCCTTACGGATTCAGATTATGGCCTCCTTCACCACACACACACAGATTTCACTTTTCCTTCCATAACATTGTTAATGTCATGCATGAATGTGGCAGAGAGACAGAAAAAAAAGACATAAACCTTCAAAAAGAAGATCATATTTCTCAGCTATTCTCTGTGCTCCTGACATCTTCTGTTGGAAGAAAGTGTGTAAACGTGTAAGTGCTGACATGCACACATGGTTGGATGGATGTAAGGTGGAGACTTCTTTTAATTCTACAACATTCACGTCTGCAGGGGAGATCAATATTCGCCATGTAGCGCACAAGAAATCTGATATCCAAGCTATGCAAACTTGTCATATGACTCTTTTCTGAATGGAGCTCGGCATCTTCGGTCTCTTCTCTGCTTCTCCAGCCCTTTTCAGCTTCGTCATCACATTTCTAGGCTCCACCAGACTATTGTTCCTTTACGTAAACTGCTCATGCCTGCGTCCTACACAAGCTGCCATTGTCCCATTTGGACAGGAAAAGTGAACATTCAGGAGGTAAAACTTTCCAGGATTGGTCGCCTGTTTGTTCCTGGCAGAGAGGGCGACGGAGCTCAATTCAGTGCACCCTTTTGGGTCCGAGCCCGAGTCTGAGTGCTTTTGAGAGGCAAGAACCAGACGTGGGTTTTAGTGGGGAGGTTTGATGCCACAGTTAGGATGGTTGATGCCTCACGACCAGGCAGACTTAAACATATCATCAAGAGCTTCAGTAAAGTGGAGGTGTGTACAGCACATTTCATCAACTCCCCATGAAATGATCTCTGTCAGCGTTGCATCCATGCATTAACATTTCCGCACCTAAAAACCTCTCTTCGGGAAAGTGTGTGCTGCAGAGAGGAAAAGATTGTTTTAGCAAGAGGGTGTGACTGTGTCTGGTTACTTCTTTTGCAGTTATGTAACAGTCACTTGCACCAGTGAGTCTGAAGGCTTGTGGACATCCTTTCAGCAGCAGAGTGTGATAAACCACCGCCGGCCTGAGGTCATTTGGGTTTATGCTGGATTGATCCAACCTTAACAAATCCATACAGAGATCACAGACTTTCCTCTTGCCTCGCTGCCAAATGTATGTCATACATCGGGTACGAGTTGTTGACGTAAGAGCCTTGTATTCATAAAAAGAACAACAGTTGCATCAGTTTATGGATGATTTTACAGGCGTATGAATGAGTGACGCTGCGGGAGCCTTTCTTTGAAACTTAAAAGTGAGAAGCTTTATAACCCAGACGGACTGTTTTAGAGTTGTTGGGAAACTTTGTTATGTATTTTCTCTTCCCGCATTCATCGTTGTCTGAAGCTGCTCACTCCGGTTCTGTAATATTCGTCTTGGTAATTAAGCCCTTTGGATTTTTGATTCAATAATCCCCTTGGATTTAATCAGGACAGTGAAGAAGTTTTTTTTCCTGTCAAATTTTGGCTCCCTCGTCTCCTCCTTTGCTGAGAGTCAGCACTCGGCAGATCCTTTTTGGCCGGATACTCAGGATGTCAGCCGGGAAGAGACGAAAAAGAGACCAGAGAAAAACGGAGAGAAACTGGAGGATACCCAAAGACGAGAGTATTAGAATACAATAAGGGGCATTCATGTGCAGCAGACTCGCCTTCCTCCTGGGATGGAGCTGTTCTTGGTGTAAAGTGACCACATTTAGGATTATATCAGTGTCTCCAGGTGGAATCTTACAACAAAAAACTTCCCTAAATACATAAAACATCCCTTCCAAGTGTTAAAGAAAGTAACAGACGGTAGCAGGACAGGAAACTTTTATAATTTATGCAAAATTTCTATTCACCACCACATGGGGCAAAGAGTTTCAGCTGATTTAATGTATAGATAAGCAGAACCTGAAGTATAGATGATGGTTAAATGGAAACTTTATAATGTTGCATTTGAAAGATGAAGATGTGTTTGGAAAGAAAAGAACAACTCTTGTTTCCATCTCTATTAGCTGCACAGGTCATCTATCGAATAGATAGAGTTTTGACTTCATGCAGTGTGTGTGTGTGTTTACAGTACATCTGTTTCTGTGCGACTCTGTGCAAACCAATCCTGACATCGTTTTGGCTCCAGGAGTACAGATATCACTTAGATGCTCATGTTGACATCTAAGAAATTATCTGATGTTTGTGGAATTTTTTCGGTACCAGGTCAGCAAAGAGTGAAGCATCTGGAAAAGAAAGCAGCCCGTTGAGAAGGTTCAAAGACTAAATGGACAAATCTGACAAGGTGGAGACAAGGCAGAACATACAAAGATGAATGCAAACGTAAATACATGCAATGCGGACAATGAAAGGTAAAGTATCGCTTTTAACTTTGAAACACTTGATGTCAACTCTCTGGGTGGCCTTAGTGGACAGACATTTTGTGCTATAGATTACAAAAGGCCCAACTCCTATGTTAGAAGAGGCTTGTACTTACACACTGACTTCAAATTCACATAGAGAGTAACTATCAAAGTCAGAAAACTTTATTCGAGTGTACAAAAACCTTCAAAAAAGTATACTCACACAACATCCTTATGCTGGCTGCAATTTATATCCAACATTCTTTGTTCCAAAATGGTATACTGAGGCTGATAATGCCTTGTTAAGTTATTTGTTTTTAAGGAGGGACATATACCCTAAATATCAGTTCTGTAAATATTCTGAATCAGATTTAACCCAGGCTGCTACAACATTTAGGCATGTAGACATGGTCAAGACAACTTGCTGAAGTTCAAACTCAGCATGGTTGTTGATGTCAGACGGGCTGGTCTGACTATTTCCGAAACTGCTGATCTACTTGGATTTTCATGTACAACCATCTCTTGAGTTTACAGAGAATGGTCCAGAAAAACAGAAAATATCCAGTGAGCGGCAGTTGTGTGGACAAAAATGCCATGTTGATGTGAGAGGTCAGAGGAGAATGGGAAGACTGCTTCGAGATGATAGAAAGGCAACAGTAGCTCAAATAACTACTGGTTACAATCAAGGAATGCGGAATACCATCTCTGAACACACAACACGTCGAACTTTGAAGAAGATGGGTTACAGCAGCAGGAGAGCAAACCAGGTGCCACATCCTGTCAACTAAGAACAGGAAGCTGAGGCTACAATGTGCACAGGTCCCCCAAAATTGGACAATAGAAGATTGGAGAAATGTTTCCTGGTCTGATGAGTCTTGATTTCAGCGGCGACATTCAGAATTTGGCATAAACAACATGAAAGCATGGACCCGGCATTGTATCAACGGTTCAGGCTAGTGGTGGTTGTGGTGTAATGATTTGGGGGATATTTTCTTGGCACACTTTGGGTCCCTTAGTACCAAGTGAGCATGGTTGAAACGGCACAGCCCACCTAAGTATTGTTGCCGACCATGTCCATCCCTTTATGCACCATGTCACAAAGCTCAAATCATCTCAAACTGGTTTCTTGAACATGGCAATGAGTTCACTGAACTCCAATGGCCTCCACAGTCACCAGATCTCAATCCAATAGAGCACCTTTGGGATGTGGTGGAACGGGAGATTGGCATCATGAATGTGCAGCTGACAAATCTGCAGCAACTGCATGATGCTATCATGTCAACATGGACCAAAATCTCTGAGGAAAGTTTCCAACACCTTGTGGAAAGTGTGCCACGAAGAATTAAGGCAGGCAGTTCCCCAGTTGCATCCCATGCTAGAAAAGTTGAATAATAAAACTGTAAAGCTCTCAGGTTAAGGTAATAGACACTTTTGATTGTTTTGTACTGACATTTCCTATTATTTATCAGTGGATATTCCATTTTCATTAGTAATATCAGCCAAAATCAAGCTAACTGACTGATCAGTATAGCATTAATTCTTGTCTTACAATAATAATAATGATATAATAATTACATAAAGGTATTCTAATACAGAGAATTAAAAAAATACAGTTGAGATTTTAAAACGTATATAAACTCATTTCTCATTGATCTCAATTTTTTTTTTTTTGGTTTTTTACATTTTTATGTGAAATATCCACAGGTCGTTATTATCCTGTACCAAAGCGATCTATTCCAGTCTGGCATACTTGTGAACTCAACACCTGAAAATAGGCCTAAAAAAATCTGTTAAGATTTTTTCTTAAAAATGTAGCTTTGGACCCGACCAGCGGCAATCGTGATAAAGCCTGCGTGTTTGTGCCTGTGCATGAGGTGGAACAAGACATAAATCCTATTAGCTGTTCCATATATGCCAACACACTGAGCTGTGTCTGCAGTTTTTCCCTCTTAACCTTTACCAATGCACTGTGGAAAGCTGGCTGTGTTAGTAGCAGGAGCAGACATTTCTTTATCCCCGGAGGTGGAATTAGGGAGAATCTCCGTATAACACGCTGGGCTGAAAACAAGTCATTGACACATCTGCATGTGGGAGAAATCACAGTAAGGACTGAGCTGAAGCTCGCTGTATCTAAGCACATGTCTGAAAATGGAACCACACAGACATCCGTCCTTATTCTGCATGTGTGCTTGTTATGTTAATTTACATTTCAGTCTGTGAGTTAAATATATAGACACTGATGAGTATTCCTTGACTGTTGTATACACAAGATACCAGTATTTCCATCAGACACACTGTTAGTGATTTGCTTTGTCTGTGATTCAAAAAGCTTGATCAGTTCTTGTGGGCTGTTGATGTCATACGTAAACCTTCAGTTTAGATCTGAAACTCACCCTGTCCAAACACGCCAACAACGGTTAGATTTCTGTCGTGGTGTTTGTCAGGAGAGCAGGAAGGACGACCCAAGCCCAGATAGAAGCACGTAGGAGGAAGAGTTTCAAGGTGATTTAATGCAAAAACCAAACGGTTACAGGAGGGTTGGCAGACAAACAAAAACCAAAGACCAAGGCAGAGATCGAGGTCCAAGACAGGCAAAAATGGCCAAACAAGTAACCAGGAAAGCAGACAGGAAAAAAAGGCCCCAGACAAACACATAAAACATTCTGACAAAGGAGTGGAGGTGGAGAGCAGGTTTATATACAGGGAGGCAGGTTGGAGATTGAGTACAGGTGTGGCAAACAGGTGACAGAGAAACTGGGCATCTGATTGGTGGAAGTGGTGATATCAAAGTTATGCGTTTAACATGGACCACAAACATACCTCAGATTGAAACTGTCACAGTTGCGATCAAAATCTAGTGCAACTTTTTGCTCAACAAAATCTGGAAAATCCATCTCACGTATACGACACTACTTATCAGGTACTTACACCGATCAGGCATAACATTATGACCACCTGCCTAATATTGTGTTGGTCCCCCTTATGTGTTCAAAAATGCTCTGAACCATTGGGCATGGACAAGAGGACCTCTCAGGGTGTCCTATGGGGTCTGGAACCAGGACGTTGGCACTGGATCCTTTGAGTACTCTGGCTTGTGCAGTGGGGCCTCTGTCAATACAACTTGTTCCACTGCATCCTGTTGATGCTTGATCACAATGGGGTGTAGGAAGTTTGGAGGTCAAATCAACATGTTGGGCCATTGTCATGTTCCTCAACATGTTCCTGACTGTTTGATGTTTTTTCCATGTGGTGGGGTGCATTTTCCTGTGGGGGTAGGGCAGTGACATTTGGGATTTCCATTTGCATGAGGGAGTGTGTTTGTTGTGGGACAATGTTTATTTGGGTGTCTAAGTCTCATCAACACGGATGTCAGAATCCAAGGTTTTCCATCAGAACAACACATAGTACCAATATGATCAATGTTATTCACTTCACCTGTCAGTGGTTTTAATGTTGTGGCTGATCGGTGTATAATACAGTATTAAGATCCACTGATGAAGAGTTTTACCACCATTAACACCCTCAAGTCATGTGAGTCTTCATCATCAACGGACCAATGGCCATCGGATTTGGAAGTAAGAATAAATATCTGGGACTCCCCATCAGTCAGTTAGTCCTGAGGAAGCCTCTTGGATAAGAGTTAAAATACCTTCAAGAACCAAAAAAACAGAAGTCTGGTTGCCTTTAACTAAAGCACGTAGAACCACCAGTCTAATCTCAAACAGCAGAAAAGCTAAATTAGTCTTTTAATTGGAGCAGAGCTTAAGTAATATTTGTGTCACTCTGCTCAGTATATGTCATTATTTGTTCACTTAGCCTGTTTCCATTGCGCTTGGTCGCATTTTCTCTTTATCATTACACTGCTTCAACCTCAGCCATGAACCCCCCCTTTTTTGTTGCTATTATGCTATTTTCATCTCTTTCTTCTGGCGTTTCCATTCAGATTTTTTTCTGCACAGTAGTGGATGGAAATACACTTCGTAGCATTTGGCCAGATGTACGGGAGTGAGGAAGCATGATTTCTCAAATTCTCCTTTTACTTTCAGTTACTTCCATCAGTTTCAGTTTTCCTGCGAGTACAACCCCATTGATCCTTTCATGGTCTGAATGTCCTTGTTTGACCCCTGACCTTCTTTTCACCTGCCTGTTTTTTCACTTTTTACCTTTTGCGTTTTGATGTGAACGTGCCATAGAAGCTAAGTTCATTATATCCCTATAGGGTGTGAATTGTTGTAAAATTGCCTGGAAAATGACATCAGAGCAGCGCTGCAAGTTACTAAAAGGTCTCTGCCAGTTCAGTGGCAATTTGTGAAACATTTTCAAAATCAAACATCAACAGAGAAAACATTTAACAATCAGATCCAAAACCCTGATGCACAGTGAGATTAAATAATCATAGCAAACTATTTAAGTCTGTAAAAGTGCTCTCAGCTGACTTCATGTGTCATCCATAATGAGGTCATGCTGGACAGAAGAGATGCTTGTCTGTATTTTTGCAATTGTCCATCAGAATCCATTCATCGCTCTGCTCTGTTATTTTTCATTGTCTGTCCAAACACATCATCACATGGAAAACTAGGAGCAGAAAGCAACGAGGAAAAAGTGACTGCGTCACAACAGAAGGTATTTTGAAAAGAGAAGAAAAAAAACCTGAGGTCAAAGCTGCTTCAAATGTCGCAACGGTTGATTTTTCACCTGGTTTCCAGAGAGTTTGAAAAAGAAATAAAAGAGATCTTTTTTCCCTATAAAGGCATCAGCAGGAGTTTTTAGTCTAAGAGGGGCCTCAGGGGGCGTTTTAACTCATTTCCGTATTTCCTTTCCTCACCGTGACTCTCTTGCATGCCTGATTCCTGTTTGAAATGGTGGCTAAATGAGGCAAAATGAGTTACAAAGTCTAGACTGCAGCTCAGTAACGAGAAACAGCATTTGATTTGTCAATCAAATTTTAAAAACCCGTGAAGTGTTGTGTGCTTGTGGAGAGTTGAAGAGAAAGACGTGAAGATCTGGTGGAGAGATGAGGTCTGGAGAAAATCAAATGATATGAAAGAGGCAACACTGGAGGTGACAGAGGTCAAGATTAGAGTGTGTAATATAAGATACGGAGAAGCCACAGGTTTGATGTCCATGTTTTCATGCATGTATGTGTGTGTCTGTGTGTGTGTTGGAGATTCTCCCTGCCAGGGGATTTTCCATAGTCACTGCTGTATTCAGAAACAGATGCAATATTGGCAGTGGGAGCAGTAGTCGGGTAGAAAGGCGTAGAAAAATAGGCCCTTAAAGCATTCTTCTCGCTGTCCCAGCTAATTTCACACTCACCCACTTTCTCACTGCCCTTCCTTCGTTTAATCTTTGACTCTCGACTCAGTTCCTCTTTTGTCTGGCCCCCGTTTCCTTTCACATTTTCTTCAAGGATCCTGAATTGAACTACGTCTTCGCCAGTGCAGCTCGGCTTAAAACAAACATACTGTTGGTCATTCAGTGCCCAAGAGATAGATTTCTCCCACAGTTTGTTTCCTCCGAACCGAAATACATCATTATGGGAGAACAGATTAAACAAGTAATTCATTGTGTTGCCTTTAGTGTCTGTTTCCCTCACTATTCCTCTCCCTCCCTCCCTCTGTTGCTCTCCGTCCATGTGATGTGATTCAGCATCAGCGTAAGTCTTTAAGGCAGCACGTGAGTGACCTCATCCCCACACATCTGCCGCTGTGTTTTACCAACCAGGGCACCGTGAAGGGCCTCGTCACTCTGCAGGGGTGAGGATCAACACATACAAATGCAAACTACCGACGACTGAATTAACACATCGCACACATCCACCCAACGCAGACACATACAAGTAATTACTTTCAGATTGACAGTGGATTTGGAGACAGTGAGGCTTCTTATAAACAGACAGGAAACAACTATCCAGAAAGTCCTCAACTATCCAGACTGGTACAGATTCAATAATATGGACTAGCTGGCAAGTATTAAATGCAAAACTGACTTTAACCTACATACAAAGGCATAAATTCCCACATTTTTATTACAATTACTCAAAGAGGAACTTGCGTCACTGTAATACATTAGGTCTCGTGTTTGTAATAAAGAAGCTCCTGTTTAAACTCAAGCTGTTGGTTTTATTGGTCACCTACAAAGCTGCATTAATGGGCTTTTCTTGGCCTCTCAGTGGTTCCTAAACAAGTGAGCGTGTAAACACAACATTGCCATATTATCACCCTATAAAGTCGTGGTGAAGGTGTTAACAAACAACTTGCATTTTACAGAACCAGCAGACAAGGGGAACTATTTACTTAGAGCCATGTCCCTGGACACCTCATTAATGTCTGTTATTTTAATGTCCAGTTAGTTCTGGTGTCTTCTACACGCTCCACTATGTCTGTCTGGACTGCGATTTGATGCTTGGCAAGTAGCACAGGACAGGCTTATCAGAGCTTTTTTAGCGGAAAACAGCTGCAAGACGCTGATGATTTAGTAAAGAAAGTGATGAATATCTGACAGCAGGGGTGCCAGAAAGAATATGTTAAAAATGTTCAAAGCTGTAGAAATGGTGACAAAAACAGTTAATATATGTAAAACCATCATATTTTTAGCTGATTCATAGTAAAACAGTGTCATTTTATTGTCACACATTGTCAAAGAACAAACTACTGTTGGATGATCTGTACAGTTTGGGGCTATTTTGCACTCAATATGTAAATTGTCAAAACATTTTTTCTGTGATTTTGCTGTTGTTTTCCTATTATCTGTAATTTAACAAAATAGGAAAAACAGGAAAAATAACAGCTTATTTTTTCCTATTTTCTTATTCCAATTATACATACGTTTTTCTCTCAAATAATGGGAAATATCAGTAAATAAGGTATTTTTTGTGTAGTTTTATTTGTTTATAATAATGATAATAATAATAATTATTATTATTATGATGATGATTATTATTATTAGTTTTACTTTTGACCTGTTTTATGCAGTTAACTTGCAAAATAATACTCTTTTGTTGCCATTTTAACAAGTGATTATGTGTAATTTTACAACACAGGGAAATCTGTACAATAACAGTTTGATTAATTCATTTTTTAACCATTTTTCTATCCCTGTTATACCAAATTTCTCTCTCAGATAACAGTATAAAATACTAATTCACGGCCAAACACTGTAAAGCACCAACAAATTTGTAAAAAAGCTGTTTTTAAACTTTACTATTATTTTTGTTATTATTATTATCGATCCATCCATTATCATCTATACACCGCTTTGTCCTCTGTAGGGTCACGGGGGGGCTAGAGCCTATCCCAGCCGACTCAGGTGAAGGCAGGATGTCAGTCTATCACAGGGCTACACATAGAGACAGACAACCAAGCACACTCTCATCCACATCTACGAACAATTTAGAATCACCATTTTACCTCAGCATGTTTTTGGACTGTGGAAGCTGGAGCACCAGGTGAAAACCCACGCTGCACATGAAGAACATGCAAACTCCACACAGAAAGATCCCTGGCATCCTAACCGGGACGCAAACCAGGAATGTTCTAGCTGTGAGGCGACACTGCTAACCACCCAGCTACCGTGCAGCCCCTGTTATTATTATTATTATTTATACAGTTAACTGTCAAAATAATACTAGTGAGTATCTGTAATTTCACAAATCAGCGAAATTCAGTGAAATAACACTAAATTGTTCTAAAAATAAAGTTAATTTAAAAAAAAAATCATTTTTTACAGTGTGTCACTAAGTAGAGCTGGAGGAAATTGCAAGGATTGCTGATAATTCTTTTCTGGTTCATCGCTACAAGTGACCCTTTTCACATACCGGTACTAATTTTATCCATTGCTTATATAGAAATGTTGGTTAGTGGAGCTTTAAACAAATTAGCACTCACATTGTCGAGGTTTCCTCTCCCTGTGTCAGTGCATACATTTGAACATACCATTGGAACTTTTTCACCATAAAGCTGCACCCACAGCGTCCATAAACATCTTATGTTTTGCTCCCTCTGTCCCTCCCATGTGCTTCCGTCTGCTGGCCGTCGTCTCGCCCCAGCCAGCCAGCACGAGCAGCTCCCGTTGTGATGTGGCTTTTCCATTCGGAGCTGCGAGCCAATCAGGCTGAGAAGAGCTCGTCTAGCTCTTTCCCAACATCTCCTGGCTCTGCCGTCGAGGATGTTTTTTAATGCAGAGTGATTAATAAGACATAAAGTGAAAATACTGCCTTGGAAGCCTCTTCAGGAAACAGCATTCTAAATTTTCCATGTATGACTTCTCTTTGCTGTGAGATGGCTTTTCAAGATGTGATGTTTTTCTTTTCTTTCTTTCTGTTTTCTTTTTTTGAAATTGTGATTTAGTGGCATGATGCCCTTGCCAAGATGAGAGGAGAGCGATGCATATTTTCAACCCTCACTTTCAGATTCATGCATCAGACGACTATGACTTGTGGGTCAAGCATCACTTCAGATCCCCTTGTGATCTCTATTGTTTGTATGTGATCTCTGTGCAGCCGTATGGACGCCGTATGCCTGCGCACACGGAAGTACTTGTGTTTCTGTTTATCCCACATCTGTCAGTGTCCCTTCGTATGTAAATAAATCTCGTCCTCGAAGTGCTTTCCAATGGCAGTTAAATGATAAGTGCTCGTGTGTTCCGAACACAAGGACCAGACTGATTACGTCTCTGCTTCAAACTGCCGCCTGTAAATCCCGATTCTTTGTGTGTGTGTTGTTGTTAAGCTCTGCGTCTGTCTGTTTCCTCTGCCTCTGGCAGAGGGGTGTAACATTTACAACCTCAAAAAAGTCAGACAAGGTGGGAGCGAGTATAAAAGACACATGGAAATAGAAGCAAGTCTCAGAGACGGGTGAAATATAAAATTTACTGAAGCCACCGCAAGTGTTGGCCAGCTTGGCTTATGCTGCAAACAATCCTTCACATTTGTTTTATATTGTGCGGAGCTGTGTTAGTCATGTCAGCTCAATGCAATGTGCTATGAGTAAGACAGTTAAGTATCCTTTGTTGGTGGCAGCACCATTTGGTCTGCCCCATTCTACCTGTGTGGCACTTTAACATGAAAATAAAGGCTTATAATTACTCGCAACAAATGTGTTCGCCGACGTCTGGCGGCCAGGGCTGATTGATTTTGAAGGATCCCAGCAGCTGAGAGGCTCTATGCAATAACCCAGAGACATATGGGGATAAATTCCAACAGAGTAACGCACATATTCCACCTTCATCTAACACATGGAAAAGAGGAATAAGTCAACTTGTCAGATTTCCTCAGGTCCATAAATGAGCTGAGCGAGAGAGAGAGAGAGACATAATAAACCCAAGCAGTTTCTATGCTGCATGTGCATATCTGCTTTATGTTATGCAACTGCTCACAAGGCCTTATTTTACAATGTGTTTACAGTTTAACCTATTATGGCGGCTTTATTCTTTCCTACTATACGCACGATATTTGATGTAACATCCCATCAAATTAGTGTAAAACACATTCTAGCACCGATTTGACCAATCAAACGCATATTAGTGTATACATGTGTTCCAGGTGGAATGCTGCCTAACTCTTACAGTAAAACACTGTACTTGAAGGTTACACTCAAAGGATGGTTGAAAAACTGGCTGTCAAAGGTGCACAAGTTCAGGCAAACTTTCCCTGGAAGGTATTTGTAGAGTTGCACTTAGTCTTGCACTTAAAAAGTGACATAAGTAATTGGAAAAAAAGGGTTCAAAAGATGTGTCAAATCAGCGCTCTCTCCTTTGCACACCTGCCTGAAATGAGTGAGAAAGTCAGATTGTTGGTAATCTGATTTACTGGATGTCGACTGAGGGTATCGGTCCACCATTTCCACCGTGCATTTCACACATCTTTCTCCTGTCCATTTTCTACCTGCATGTTTTCAAAATCCCCTTAGCTAGAGAATATGACAAAAATCTCGGATCTAGGATGGTAACTGCTAAGTTTTTGTTAGGCTTGCTTGGTTCTTTCGGTGAATTCACCATTTTAATCTCTGGGCTCTCTTCCGTGTAAACAAATGTTCCACCAAAACAATTGACAGCCAGAAACTATTTTTGGGGGCACTGTTGCTGCATCCTGGGCTTAGCACCACACAGGATAATTGTGATTGCTTACAAAATGAATACAAACAAGCCAGAGTGTTTTTCGCCTCATAGCAGAGCAATAATGAGGTGCAGCCAGACTCTTCTCCAGCACTGATGCAGCACTGTGAAGACTACATTGTTGGTTTTGGAAAATTTTGACACTAAAAAGGTGCAGAGGGAAGTTTGTGAACCTGCTTGACCATCCAACTAGCGGTTCTGCTGGAGCACTTACACTTTCAATTCTACTGTCTCCAAGAGGGGGAAAAAATTAAATATTGCTGCCTGGATGGATTTCCAGAACAATAAAGTCTGGCCTCAAAGGCATATAAACCGCTGTGCAGTGTCTTGGCGTCCGATAAGCCCTCAAACTGAATTTCCTGGTTTGTATTTTATCTTGTCACTCCTACCATCACACCAACACAGCCTCAAGGCTTTTCTTCTTTATGTTGATGTATCACATTGTCAGCACTCTTCAGTGTTAGGATGGGAAGGAGACGAAGCAGAGGACAGAGCACCTGTTGATCATATTGTCTCAGCTTTATTTAAAGGAGAGCCAGAAAACCACATTATTACTTGACTGTGTGCACAATGGGGACCCAAAGTTATTTTGCTAAACTTGGAATTTAACATGAAGACAAGTCAGCATTTGGTTTAGCTCAGTGGTGTTCAGTTTGCTGCTTAGACTAACAAAAGAAATTAATGTTGCATGCTTTTCATGCTTGGAACCAAAAATATGTTTTAGGAAATATGCTTAATCTTGCAGAAAGTTATCTAAGAAGATAAATACGGCTCCCATGACTATGTGTTACATATTCTGCAGGTTGGAGGTGATTAGCTAAGCTTTTCTGAGCAGATTGGTATCAGTCTTCTCACGCAACTCTTGGCAAGAAAGCTAACATTACTCACATTTCCCAAAATGCTGAACTGTTCCTTTAATATTCCCCCAAGTGTAAATGTGAATCAGTGCTGACACTGTGAGTCACAAAATAGCTTCAGTTACAGTAGATTATCCTGTTATATCTGGACTTGCCTCTATTTTGCAACCGATCATTATGAGACTATTTTTTAATGTGTTTTGGAGCGATAAAGTAATCATCAAAGCCGTTTACATATTGTACTGCCCGTACCAATTATGATGAAATCCCGTCTTTGAACTCAACAATAAGAGCCACCACGCTGGAAAGTTAACATGGAGAGAACCGACTTCCAAAACAATAAACGTGTCAAAGGTAACACACCCCTGCCAGCTTTTGTGTTTTGATTATCAAGACAAGCCGCTCTTGGCCTCGGCTCCCGCTGGCACCGGCTTTTCTGATGACATATTTGTATCTGCAGAAGTGGAGGGTAATAATGAGGCAATAGAAAATTTGAACAAGTTGGCATTTGACGAGAGCAGTTGTGTGATTTAATGAGCCACGAATGCCCAAAGGTGTGGAAAATAGATGAGCTCAGTATCAGATATTTGGGCACATTGGGATGTTGGATACTAAATTCATGTTTGCCAGTGTTTTGGCACTGACCAGAACTAGATCCTGTTGGTTGACCTGCAGCCACAATTGCACTAAACTTTTAACATATTCGTTAAATCTCTCTTCAATTCACATCGTCATACTTACATTTATTCAGTTGTAAGATCGGAAAATTGATACCACTTTTGTATGTTGTTTACTCTCTAGAGCAGGGGTGTCAAACTGCGGTCCTCGAGGGCCACTATCCAGCATGTTTTAGATGTGTCCCTCTTCCAACACGCCTGATTCACATGATCAGGATCGTTATTAGGCTTCTGCAGAGCTTGATGATGAGCTGATCATGTGAATCAGGTGTGTTGGAAGAGGGAGACATCTAAAACATGCTGGATTGTGGCCCTCGAGGACCGGATGTTGACACCCCTGCTCTAGAGCTACATCTGCTAACTCTGCAGTGTTCCAAAAGTTCTGCTGTTGTCTGCAAGAGTGAACACAAGAATCTTCATGCACTTCAGTATTGGAGGAACTAAAACCCCAGCTGAGTCATTTTATTTTTGATGGTAATGTTACAACAGTAAGAAACTCATGAGTGTTAGTGCATTGCTAATATGACTGAGATTACAAAGCCGCTTTGATCGTATGCCTACAGGTCAGAGCTTTACAGAAATTGTAACACTGAGAAACATTCAGAGATAATTTGAAATAAATAAGCAAACACTGAATAGATTATGGTGCCTTCATGTCACCTGTTGTGCACTGGTGGAACCTAAGTCTGCTTGCTTCTCTCCTGCTCTCTGTGCTCACATATACTGCATTTTAATACAGCAGAATTCGAAAAAAACATGTAAAACTTATGTACTCTTCCTGTTATCTAATAAGGGAAGAGGTTTGAAGCAGTGACTAAAATGCAGCCTATTAAGACCACATGTTAACCAGAAGTCACTTCAGATACTTTTCCAAGCCGCAGTTCAGCAATGCTAAACTACTGATTTTATAACTGTGATGCTGTCAGACAAACTCAACAAATACAACTTAAAAACAAGAGCTGTGCTGTTAATTCAAACATATTTCCATGTAAACGGATCACTCAGAGAGAAAGTTAGACGCAACAGAAAATCCTCGTCTCACAAAGTCATTTACATAACACAAAGAGAGTCTTCTTCCTGAAGGGGGCGTGGCCAGCAGCAGCTTAGCTACATTCAAAGCTACATACACTGAGAAAGCCCATTTAGAACAGGACTAAAGCCAGAAGGTACACAGACATGTAGAAATAAACCATCTCTGTGGTAATATGAGCTAAAAAACTGAATGACGTGAGACTTTCATTAATTTGTTGAAAAGAGGCAGAACATGGGACCTTTAATGTTCACTTTCTCAAAGAGTTAGAGTATTAGTAACCTAAATTCTATCCTGTAGATAACAAGCATCATTCTGCTCGAGTGCAAAAACCCTTTAAAGAAACTACAGCAGCTATCGTGTCTTTCTGTCCTGGCAGTCAGAAGGTTAGGAGCCTCATTAATAGATCCCATCATCCTAAAACTAACTTTGACTGAGCCAGTGAAGCCTTTACACAGCCTCTTTATCAGACCTATATAACCCGAAATGTGTAAGATAGAATGACATAATGGTTTCGGTAGCCAAGAAACCAAAGCCGTAACTCTATTGTTGTGGTTTATGAGCCAATAAATGAGAATATTATCCAAAAGCTGCTGGATTAGGGAGGATGTGCTCGTATAATTGAGTGAGCTGCAGTGTCATGACGGTGTGATTTGCACTTATTTGCACACCTGCACTTGTTTATGAACAGCGTGCGTTATGTGCCACCGATGGTGCATATAATGACTCATGGGAAATGTTAAATGCATGTCGGACCTCACACACAGCCGCAGAGGAAGGTCAGCGGCAATCACCGTCAGTGCTTAAGTGTAAGAAAATACTCCATGAGTTGGCAACGCCAAAAAAATCATCTCTGCTTTTTCAGCTTTGTTTCCATCACACAGAGCAATTTCAGACATTCATGTCACGAAATGAATTTAGCTGTTGACAGAATTGGGGTACGGAGCAGCACGTTCTCCGAGCCTGACCTGATTACCTGGAAATTAGTTTTGCCTTAAAAATAACGTCTTTATTTTACTTCCTGGGACTGTGGTGTGTGTGTGTGTGTGTGTGTGTGTGTATGTGTGCAACACATAAAACTAGAGGACTTTCCTTTGAGAGTGTTTTTAAAAGCAGGTTGGCAACAGGAGCTTCGAGTTTTAAAGACTTCCACAATATTTCATGACACAAATAGTCTCTAAAGCTCCCTGTCACCATATTGTGTCTGCCTTTTTTCCCCCTCCTGATTCTTTCGTAATAGGAAATGAGACAATGAGGCTCACATTTCACATTGCAGACTTTAATGTGCTAGGTGTAACTCTAACCCTTTAACTGAGATAACAGAAGTCGAAACCGCTGATAATTTCCACAGATAATGTGGATTTTTGACTCCCTTGCCTCACGGTTCCCTCCCGCTGAGCTTTTTCAGGCTTTGCATGTGACCCGTCCGTATGCCAGCACAATGATATAATTTCTGACTGTCACAATGAGCTCAGAGTAGTGAACTGAAAAAATGAGCTCTAACTTTCATCCAGGCCCAATTAAAAGAACAGTGAGCTGAGAGCAAAAACAAGCGAGCCTCTGTCACCGCAGCCTGAATGTTATGTCATCTTGGAGTTCAGTAAATATTATGTCTCTGAGCAATTTGAAATTCCCAGATCTTTTAACTTTCATGAGATCTTTTTTTTTTGAAAAGCTTGTTCAGAGGGACAGGCCACTTTCTCTGTCTCCCTGTTGTTTATGGCTCCTGTTTGTGCAATCTGGTCTTGTCATCCCAATTGATGCTGATACATGAGTTTCCCCCTGGACTCTCTGCAGATCCTCCATCCATGGATCAGTACAGCACATGTAGCGTTATTTATATAACTGTACACAACTGCTGTAAACCTTAAAAACTGAGTTCTTTAAAACAAAACTACATCTTTCCAGACTGTAAATGACAGCATTTGAATACATGCTGGTGATGTGCTTTGGTAATTACACAAGGATGAACATCGAGGAAGTATTAGAGCTAGAATGGCTTTACTTTGGCTCTTGCTTTGAAATGCTAACTGATGCTGGCACAGGTCCTGTAACCAAACTGAACAACTGAAGAGCAAATAATGCAGTGAAATCTGATATCTAGAACAAAATAAAAGCCTTATTACATTGGCATCAGCATAAAAAACAAATTAATCCAAAGGATTGTTTTCGGAATACAAAAATGTTCCAGTGCAGCATTTCAAAACAGTAAAGCAGCTCTAATCAATATTTTTATTTCAGCCCTTTATTTTGTTTTGTTTTATTTTATTTTATTTTATTTTATGTAATGACTTTTATTTTTTGTAACTTGTGACTTTGTGCCCTTTTGTTCAATGCTGCAACACAAAGAGCTGCTAAACTGCCTTTTGTTGTTGTTTAACGATTACAACAAAGATCTATTCTATTCTGTTCTGTTCTGTTCTATTCTATTCTATTTTATTCTATTCTAATATATTCTATTCTATTCTATTCTATTCTATTCTAGTCCATTCTAGTCTAGTCTATTCTAGTCGAGTTTATTCTGTTCTATTCTATTCTATTTTATTCTAGTCTAGTCTAGTTTAGTCTAGTCTGGTGTGTTCTGTTCTATTCTGTTCTGTTCTATTTTATTCTAGTCTAGTCTAGTTTAGTCTAGTCTAGTGTGTTCTATTCTATTCTATTCCAGTCTAGTCTAGTCTATTCTAGTCGAGTTTATTCTGTTCTATTCTATTCTATTTTATTCTAGTATAGTCTAGTGTGTTCTGTTCTGTTCTGTTCTGTTCTATTCTATTCTATTCTATTCTATTCTATTCTAGTCTAGTCTAGTCTAGTGTGTTTGGTTGTATTCCATTCCATTCTATTCTATTCTATTCTATTCTATTCTATTCTATTCTATTCTATTCTATTCTATTCTATTCTATTCTATTCTATTCTAGTGTGTTCGGTTCCATTCCATTCCATTCTATTCTATTCTATTCTATTCTATTCTATTCTATTCTATTCTATTCTATTCTATTCTATTCTATTCTATTCTAGTCGAGTTTATTCTGTTCTGTTCTGTTCTATTCTATTCTATTTTATTCTAGTCTAGTGTGTTCTATTCTATTCTATTTTATTCTAGTCTAGTGTGTTCTATTCTATTCTATTCTATTCTATTCTAGTCGAGTTTATTCTGTTCTGTTCTATTCTATTCTATTTTATTCTAGTCTAGTGTGTTCTATTCTATTCTATTTTATTCTAGTCTAGTGTGTTCTATTCTATTCTATTCTATTCTATTCTAGTCGAGTTTATTCTGTTCTGTTCTATTCTATTTTATTCTAGTCTAGTGTGTTCTATTCTATTCTATTCTAGTCGAGTTTATTCTGTTCTGTTCTATTCTATTCTATTTTATTCTAGTCTAGTGTGTTCTATTCTATTCTATTTTATTCTAGTCTAGTGTGTTCTATTCTATTCTATTCTATTTTATTCTAGTCTAGTGTGTTCTATTCTATTCTATTTTATTCTAGTTTAGTGTGTTCTATGCTATTCTATTCTATTTTATTCTAGTCTAGTCTAGTGTGTTCTATTCTATTCTATTCTGTTCTATTTAACAAGAATATGACAACAGAAAGGGTAAGTAGTTACAGTTTTGTTGACACTATTATTACAGATTAAGGAACTACAGACAGGTGACCTCTGCTCTGGAGGTTTCAGGGGATTCTTTTATATTGTGGCATTCTGCCGGCACGGTTTGGATCCACTTTTCCCCTTAGAGGAATGTCTCGCTGCAGATCAACATAAAGCTGTTCTGAGTGATCCTCACCTTCATCCTATGATGAAACATTTCTATCCTGATGGTCTCCTCCAGTGCAGAGGTCACCAAAGTGTTAATAAGAATGAAAATGTAAATAACACTATGGCCTTCACAGTCATTAGATCTCCACTCAGCTGAACAAATACGGGAGATGTTGTGCTGACGTGTGGACAGCACTCTTCATCACCATCATCAAAACACCAAATGAGGGAACATCCTTTGGAACAATGGTGTTCATTCCTCCAGTAGAGTTCACAAAGTTGGAGAATCAATGCCAAGGAGGACTGAAGCTGTTCTGGCAGCACTTGGTGGCCAAACACCGTACTGAGACACTTTATGTTGGCTTTTCTGTGAATTTGTCACCATTTCTGTATCTTCTGTATCTGTATCTTAACATGCTTTACCTTGTTTGAATCATGAGGCTTTCTGCTTTCAAATAATGTGTAATTTGATTCAGAACGGACTAAAATGATTCAAAATGTAGCATTCGGGGCATCTCTTTCAGTCAGGTGGTTTACCATTAAAGAAACATGAATGTGTAATGTGAAAGAATGATGCAATAACTGCAAAGCATTTTAACATCTTTCAGCTCATTGTTTTGACTTAAGGGTCCTCAGCTTTACTGTTTTGATTCAG
This sequence comes from Dascyllus trimaculatus, assembly GCA_024666655.1. Taxonomy (NCBI): domain Eukaryota; kingdom Metazoa; phylum Chordata; class Actinopteri; family Pomacentridae; genus Dascyllus; species Dascyllus trimaculatus. The sequence continues at coordinate 14,366,690 of CM045455.1, read as the reverse complement.
TCTCACAGGAGAAGGCACCTGTTTTTTCAGCATAAAAGCTTAGATAAACTTTCCAGATGTTTCTAACTCAGCACCACAGTGCAGGGAGACAACATACACGACCACACAGTGAACACAGCGGAGCATCTCGCAGGTAGAGAGATTTCCTCCTGGAGTGAAAGCGAATATTTGATGTAAACCCATCAGGAATCCAGAAATATGACTCTAAATGAATGAGTATATTGCTGTGTGGGCTGGATGTATAAATGTGCAACTTAATATATCGGTTTTGGGTTTATAACTTGTTGCGCTTCTACCAAGTAGTAAAAGCATCAATGCAGATTTAGACTGTATAAAGTGAATGGTGAGTTTTTGGGTGTCTGAGAGTGAAGGTTTCTCTCTAGACTCACCATTTGGCTCTGATGTGCATTAATCATGAATGTAGAAATAGCATGTCAGATAAGTCAGATAGCAATGTAATATAATACATAATATTATTATTTGATATATAATAGGCAGTGCATTGCAGCTGCTGCCTTCACCCTATATGAGATGCATTTTGCTTTAACACCAAATCTACATATTGACATCTGAATCTCTCTCTGGTTACAAACTGTATACCAGATGTATACAAGTCATTTTTAGAGAGAATGCAATAGATGATCAACATTGGATCAGTTTAGAAATAGAAAAAATATTCCTCTTCCCACCTTTAGTTCAGCATTTTTACAGAAATTAGAAGGATTAAAATATATATATATATATATATATATATATATTAAAAAAACAGTCAGCTTCTATCAAAGAATATTTGTTTTGTTTTGTTTTTTAACCAAGAGTTACCATTACTGTCAGTGCATCATTAACTGACCAAAAAGCCCATTTTTATTGCTGTAAGTATAATATTGATCATTAAATGACAGAAAATTGCCTATTCTTCACTATAAATACTTCACTAAATAACAGCCAATGTCCATTTCTGTCACAGCTACCATTAAATAAAAGGAAAATCTTGTTTACTGTCCAACTTACTCTTGGTACTCTAAAACAAATTATACAAAATTACCTGTTTTTTAATGTAATGTAAAGTTCTTGGTTTTGAGTGTCTGTTTCTCACCCCTTTCTTCTCTCTTCTCTTTTCTCTCTTCAACCTTCGACTGATTCTTCTTGTGATGATTTCAGCTCTCTAGAATGAAGTCTAACTTTTTCCAGCCCAAATAGCGTGTGACCCACTTCGATCAAAAAGAAACAAAAAAAAAAGGAGCAACATGTGGAAAACACTCAGAAGTCCTGCATTCTTTCTAAACCACAATTATTTTTCCTTCATGAGATTTTAATGTTCTTGAAATTTAGCAATTTTGTGCTACATTCAAATGTATGAAAATGAGCTCTTTTTCTAAATCAGTGAGATAATGCCAGGAGGAGCTTCTTGGCATGGAGGAGCTGGTTTGAAAAGTAGCTGAGTTTGTAATGTAGGATCCACGTGCTGAGAGTCAGCTGGGCCTGGACTCAATCAAGCAAGCGTGGCCTTTTGCTCCTTTTTCTATCATGGATCAGCAGTTTGCTCTGTGCACAGACCTTGACTGAAAACTATTATAGATGATCTGACAAAGGCTGGAAAATAGCTGACATGTGACGTTTTAGTGCCATATCACTATGGATGGATACCATAGTGTTGGCTTGGCTGACCAAAAGCAAGATTTCAACACATTTGGACACATTTGAAAGGCAGCATTTATGTGTGTGTGTGTGTGTATACAAACCACACACACACACACACACACACACACACACACACACACACACACACACACACAGAGAGAGAGATCAGGCATAACATTATGACCACTGACAGGTGAAGTGAATAACATTGATCATATTGGTACTATGTGGTGTTCTGCTGGAAAACCTTGGATTTTAACATCCGTGTTGATGAGACATAGACACCCAAATAAGCATTGTCCCAGAACAAACACACTCCCTCATGCAAATGGAAATCCCAAATGTCACTGACCTACCCTCGCAAGAAAATACACCCCACCACATGGAAAAAATGTCAAATAATCAGTAACATGTTGAGGAACATGACAATGGTCCAACATGTTGATTTGACCTCCAAACTTCCTACACCCCATTGTGATCAAGCATCAACAGGATGCAGTGGAACAAGTTTGACTGACAGAGGCCCCACTGCATAAGCCAGAGTACCCAAAGGATCCAGTGCCAACGTTCTGGTTCCAGACCCCATAGGACACCCTGAGAGGTCCTCTTGTCCATGCCCAATGGTTCAGAGCATTTCTGAGCATATAAGGGAGACCAACACAATATTAGGCAGGTGGTCATAATGTTATACCTGATCTTTATTTATCTGTGTGTATGAGTGATACATCCCTCTGTTTTCTGGTGGCAGCTTTTGGCTGCACTTCTTGATCAAAGAGGATGCAGGAAATCACAACCCAGTTCTAAATCTATAGTTGAATGAGTGAGAAAGTAACAGTCTTAACGAGAAGAGAAGCCAAAACCAACATCTGGTTTGCCAAACGTTTGTCAGTGCCATTGGTATGCATGGCACACGTTTCCTCCAACGAACAAACAAAGCCACTCTGCCTCGATAAAGACAGACTCCAACCAAAACACAGCGATGTAAACTGTGGTCTTAAATGGGCTTTTTGTTGCTATCAGCTTCACTGCATTTATCTGTCAGAAAAGGTTGGCTTGATAAAAGTTTATACCTTTGGTATGGTCTCATCAGATAACTGGCTGCTGGCAGTCTTCTTGTGCTGCTGCATCTCATTCATTACTAGAGATCTCAGCTGTCTTATTCAAAAAACAAAACATCAGCTACATCTCTTCAAAGAAGTTCACACTGGCTGCAGGGAAATTAGTGTCTTAAAACAGTATTCATTGATGTCACACAGGAGTGTATCTTCAGTAAGGTTTTATAATGTTCAGTGGCATTTGTGTTACTACAGAATTGGACGGGAGGATAAAAAAAATCATGTTTATTCAATATAACATAATGACTGTTTACAATTTTTTAGCATTACATTAGTTTTAACAAGAGTTTGCTTGCTTATGTTGGCACAACCAAACTTTTCCACAACATATCAAAGCATTGAGAAAAATAGTAATTTCTCAATTTTTTATTCATGACTTGGGTTGATGTGAATGGTGTGTAAAAGTCATAATGTCTTAATTACGGTTACTTAGATATGACGTCAAAGCAGTGTGCATCTACCATAACAAATAATACTGGATTTAAAGATGGCGCCTGCTCACTTCAGTGGAAATTGCTTTCCTGGTGTAAAAGCCAATAAATAAAAAGCCAATTTTGATTTATGCACAAACAGTAAGACAACCAACACAGCACTGAATAAATAAGCACGCTACATATTCACATTAAATGAAGACAAATTGATTTAAAATAGACAAAAACACTAAAAAAAACTATGAGTTATCTTCAACAACTTTGAGGTGTCTTGTCAGTTCTGAAAGTCTTAATGCATTTTCCTCCTCGTGAAGTTCAAAACAATAAAGAAGACAAACTGCTTTCTTCAGAAGTATTCAGTAATGAAAATGACAAATTGTGCGGCTGCACTGAGTTGTAAATTATATTTTGGAGGACAATAAATTGTTAATGATTTGCCTATAAATATGTCTAGAGCTCGTAAAGTCCACTATCTTGCTGGAAACCACATTCTTTTTTTGTGTGCTTTATACAGCTCTCTGTTTTGCTTCTGCATTGTTTTGACCACTACACACACATTAGTGCAGTATTTTCTTTTAGATCTGCCCCATGTGTCCCTGCTAGGCCAATATTATATTGCACAGATGAAAATAAATATTGCTTTTATTGACTTAGGAAAGTTAGAGAAACTTAAAACTTCAGTGTATTAAACATTCATAATTCAAAATCCACTTTTTTGCAATTTGAGGTGTCTGAAGCTTTTCAGACGTGTTTCAATTTCACTTGCAATACCACAAGTGACCACATGGAAAAATTAGCAATATTTTTTTTACGTCTAATGAGGAAAGCGCTACCTTATTGACCAGGTGAATGAGGATGTGAGGAGCGAGATTGGTTAGGGTAAGAATGTCAGGGTAAGCCAGTCAGAAGGAGGGTGAGGCAGATCATGCTTTTGCCGTTGTCCAAAACAAAAATGTGCACCCCATCCAGTTCTCTTCATGCATCCATGACAGCCAGCTGTAGCTAGTAGCTAAACATGTGCCCTATAGGCTAGCTTACTCTGGTAATTAGTGTAACTATCCATCCATCCGATCCATCCATCTATTTTCTTTTGCTTAATCAAAATTAGGTCACAGTAGCCAAGCAGGTCATTCCAGATGTTCCTTTCTCCAGTAACCTTTTCTAGTTCCTTCTGGAGGATCCCAAGATGTTTCCAGCCCAAATGAGATATATTTTATCCCTCCAGCAAGTTCTGGGTTTACTCCAGGGTCTCCTCCCAGTTGGACATGTTCAGAAAACCTCCAAAGGAAGACTCCCAGGAGGCATCCTAATCAGACTCTACTCTGAGCTCCCTTCGTGATGTCCAAGCTCTTCTCTGTATCTCTAACACTAAGTCCAGCCAGCCTACAGAGGAAACCTATTTCAGCTTGTATCCTCAATCTCAGTCTTTCAGTAACTTCCCAGAGGTCATGACCATAGGTGGGGCTTGGAACGTAAACTGAGTGGTAAATGAAGACCCAGAAACAAATTTTTTTGTTTTAAAAATGTTGTGAGAAGGTTCTGCAAAGTTCTAGTTGTGTTTTCTTTTAGTTTCTAAAATGTTCCTGTTAAAGGCAGGACAAAGTTCTCTAAAGACATCCTAAAAATCTGCTTAAAATATCTGCCAAATGTTGCGTTGAGGACGTCCCTCCTTTTTACTGTTACCTAACCAACATTCCACATTCCAAATGTTCCACTTTTGCTAGTATGTCATATTAAAACACTTTCTATCATCTCATGACATCTTTAAAACATTTTGTGAATGCTGGTTTGAGAACGATCCTCATTTGTTATCATATAACATGCAACCCTGACAACATCCTCCAAACATCTTCTGAATGTTTCAGTTAAAAGGTTTCACCTCATAGGGACATTATTTGAAATGAGTAATATGCATTAAAACTTCTTTGAACATTGGATTAGTATGTTCTCTTCAAAACATTATTAGAATATGTGTGTAATACTAATGAATCTTATGGGAACTTCCCCTGCTTACTGGGAGCTTTACCTTTCAGCAGCTACTTTCAACTAGAAATGCTCACAAAATCTTGACAGTTTTAATTTTCTGATGCGACCTGTCTGTTTTTTCACTTTCACCTCAATGTGTTTTGTTTTTGCTCACCTCACATCACATCTGAGAAGCTGAAAATGAAGAAGCAGCTGGCCGTGGACAAATGTAACCAGCCAATGAGACACATTTTTATTTCTGGTGTTAGTTGATCAAGTTAGGAATAACATGAATGAGAAAAATGAACTCACATTCAGCAGTTAATGAGGAAGCAAGTCTGTACGTCTCCTTCATGCCCATATTGCTTGTGCTGCTGACATTTCTGAAGAAAAAAAAACTCAGTAGGCCGATACATCATGGAGACTTGCTTTCAGTTTTTTTTGGAGTCAACATTCTTGTGTAGTAAACTTGATTAATGAAGCACTTACACCAAGCGACGCCAAAATTCTGTGTTTTCCAGTTATTTAACTGTCTCTCTAAAGCCGAGAGCGCTGTGCTGTGTCACCAGAATTTGACATCCAAACTCTCTGTTGTGGCGACTAGTTTCAGTATCATGGGGCCAAACGTCTTGTTTGAACCACTGGCTTTTATTTTATTTTGTTGACAAGGCTGTGAGGATGCATCAGTTAGGATTGCATGCTGTAAATACTGCGTTTCAATCCTTTCCAATACGCAATGCCTTTGGGGGAAAGCAAGAGTTTGAATATTGGATCGCGACCTTGTTTTCTTGCTCAGCTCTGCAGCGCCCCGGCGTACTGGCTGTGGTTTATCTATTTTTCTTATTTCCCCTGACAGCACTCACCATTTCTGACTGGGACACACACACATATGAGTCTAACTAGAGGAGGGCCAGTGGCTTTATCCTCTCTAACATCTGTAGCAGATGTGGTGGCCTTCATGTACACGTGTTTATGAAGTGCCTGTCTCATCCTTTTCCGCTTTTCTTTGTTTTTTCTCCTGCCTCTGCTCCTCTGGTGTTTTTCCCAATCAAAAAAAACACTTGCATAGATGAAAATTCTTAACTATTTTCCTGCCTCCGTGGCCATTTTTAATCTCGGAGCAGGGTGGGGTTCCCTGTTGTGCTTAGAATTGAACATCATTGTTGTCCGCTTAGGTCAAGTGGCCTGAGAGCCAATGAAAATATTTTGAGGCACTAAGAGGCTCATCACTCACTGAGAACACATGGCAGCAGCAGAGGCTTCCATCCGCACACAGTTTACCTGGAAAATATGTTCGAAATTTGACAACCATCCACCAAACTGTTGACAAATTGGTCTGCTATGGCTCCAAAAACAACCATTATCTCTCAGTTGTTGCCCAAGGGAAATACTTGATGCCCTCTCAGCACTCCCTCTGCATCTGATGTCTTTTAAATCTGACTGCCGCAGCACATCGCAGCCAACCTCAACAAACTGCCACCTGTGGTCTGCAGATAAGAGTTTGCAGTTTGGACCGTTGATGATAAAGCAAGTTAGATCTGCAGAAGCTCTGCTTAATGCACTGGAATTAAAGTGATGCTTTTTCCAAGCCTTTTCTGCACTATTTACTCTACTTTATTGCACCAGCATGAGTGAAATTTGACTCACAACCGTGGCATGAATATCCACGAATTACATGTTGTGGTGATTAACGAAGAGCAGGACGTAAAGAGGTTATAAAGAGCCTTGTCCCTTCTCGGAGAAATGATGGGGATTAATAAGAGTGATATGTTTGGTTTTCCTCTGAGGCAGAGCTGTGACAATGAATCAGCGAGTCGGTGAGTTAAAACTGGCTGAAAAATGCCTTTAATCACGTTTAACAAATATCTGAAAAGAGCTTGCAGGTTCAGCTGTTGCACCACAGAGAAAAAGTAATCAATCCCACTGCTGAAAATGAGTCCCATAATCTCATAAATGCAGTAATGATTAATTTGCAACCAATACAAAGTTAACCTCTCCATTCAATCAGCCTTAATAATGGAAGATTTTCCACCTGGTTTATTGTGGTACTGACCCACTTAGGATTGCACTTTTTCTTTTTTTGGTCACAGTTCCTCTATGAATAACAGAATTAATTCTGAGCTCGACGGTTGGTTTTGGGTATGAAATTGAAAGCCTTATTGAAAGATTTTATCTCAACAAATCTGGCAGGTAATTTGATTAATAGTCTGTTTCTAATTCTCTGGAATATACCAGTGATAATTGGTTCCACAAACTTCCACTGAACGTTTTTTTTTTCCAAATCTGACACTGCAGATGTGGGTCCTGTTTCAAATAGTGGAGGAATAAGTTGTATGTATAAATACAACTGAAACACATAGAAATGTTCTGTTTTCAAAATCCTACTTAAATACAATTGAAAAAGTGTTATCAGCAGAATGAGTCTGAGATTGTATTTTATCAAAAGTAGAGTCAGCGATGAAATCTGGCAACATCTCCTAAAGTACAAATTTCCCGTTGTTTTACACGCTCCATCATATGCCACCATATTGCTTCTATTTCTAGATGCTGCTACTTCTCCATGTCTGCTAACGACAACATAAATAGTGTAACCATTGTCCATGTAATACTATAAAAACTCACAGACGCCATTTATGTTGATTAAGAACTTTTACTTTTGACACTTTTCAAGACTCCCTCCAGTCCAGTTTTTTTGTCTTGTTAACTTCTCCGTATGGTCTATTTTATACACTCAGTGATAGATCATGAGCTAAACAAGCAGTCAACATCATGGATGAGCATTTGCACTACTGCAGTGCACTAATGACAGGACATGGATTTGAACTCAAACCAGTCCTGTCAACCTGCAACATTCCAGTTCCAGCATGTATGGCTGAATAATTCACAGAGTAGTTTAACGGTGTTTTAGCAGAGACGTAGGTGAGCTGGTGTGCTCGAGCTGCAGCGAGTGTCAGAAGGTTGGGTTGAGCGAGAGTCAGGAACTTTATAGATCTGCCATGTGGCAACCAGAGGGGCTGAGAAAAGATTCCAAAGAGGAAATGCCAAAAACAACTGCAGTTCCTCGAATGTCCACTTGAGGCTGACTCCAAAAGCGAGTCAGCCCCCACAGACCCCCATGTTCAGGGGTTCCAAACTCCAGTCCTCGAGGGCCACTATCCTGCCATCTAAAACATTAGATGTTTCCCTCTTCCGACACACCTGATTAAAATGATCAGGATCATTATCAGGCTTCTGCAGAGATTGATGATGAGCTGATCATTTGAATCAGGTGTGCTGGAAGAAGGAACCATCTAAAACATGCAGGATGGTGGCCCTCTAGGACTGGAGTTTGAGACCCCTGTCCATGTTGAAATGTCCAACTTTACAGCAGAAACAAACATGTTTACAGCCTGGTCAAAAACAGCACTGGTCTCTTTAATTAAACCCCCATTCAACTGACAACTGTATGGGGTTGAACCTTTACGTAACTCATCTGTTTAAATAGTTAAAGGCTTGAAGTTATGCATAACAGTCGATGAACTTCCACAGCTGTTGTTTTTTTACGTTAAGTTCATGCTGCAACTGCCCTCGGTATGCGTACAATTGGGACAGATTGTCTTAAACTTTGGCTGTCGTCCCATCAGTCTGTACGTACATACATGAAGCCTATGTGATCTTCATACTCTGGAGGAAGCAAAGGTTTAGAGTTACATCAAACTCATTTTAAGGCAGGAAGGGATTATTATCATGGGAAAAACTTTTCAATATCTAACTGTAGTTGTCAGGTAAATGTTACGAAGTAAAAAGTCATACATCTGAATGCAAAACTGCAAAAAATTAAACACTTATGTTAAAATTATACTTAATTTCAGGTGCTTGTTGTATTTTTTAGCTTGTCACAATTGATTTCATATCAAATCCCATAATAAATCACAAAGCAAACCTGGATATTTACGGGCAGCGTGCCTCATAGTTCAGTCTATCTTTGCCAATAAACTGGTATTTTCTCAGTTTTTTTTGTTCTGTCTGTCTCACCTGTCTCTGCTCACAATATGTTGTTTTTGACATTTCATCAGATCATAGCAGTCGGGGTTCCAACTGGCTGGGCTCAGCCTCGCCTGTTACTCAGATCTTCCATTAGGTTGATTAAGTAGCTCTGGATCACGTGTGGAAGCTTTTGCTCGAAAAGAATGTGGCAGCCGAGGAAAATATGATATGATTCATGTTGTTGGATTGCTGTGGTTTCCATAGCACCTTTATTCAATCTCCCACAGTTCCTGAGCAAATATTTGGTCTTTTATTCTTTGTCCGTATACATACAAAACTCACACAGTAACTTTTTAATGAATTCTGGTGAATACCAAAAAGGGTGTAAAAAAAACAGTATGATGGTTTAAGAACACAAATAAACAAACAAAAAGTAGCTGTCAGAAGCCGTTGGATGATGAATTACAAATGTCACGACTGAAAATTAACAAACCTATACACACCTTAAGTGCTCATTCTAACAGTTTGCTTTGCAGCTTGTACTTTGGTCCATTGTCACTGGTTTGACTGTGTGTGTGCATTACTGATGAGATAAATAACACTGGATAAGGACCTGTCTCTGGGATATTTGGGAATAGTACAAGGACACATGGAGACAAGAGTTAAACTAAGCAAGAGCACACATGCTTCTTTTTCCCTCATATACAGACTGCTTTATATAAAAAAGTGCATTGTAATGATATACATTGAATAGTTTAATAGTACTATATTCTCTTTCTCTGTGAAGCTGTAATAAATTCGTAGTGGTGTCTCTTTGGGGTGGCAGGCAAAAGTCTGTTTTTAAGGGCGAGACCAGCGAAGGTGAGAGCCTGCAGCAGGATGCAGAACGGTTGCCCTTGGTAACAATGTCTCCTCCTGTGTTACCACTTTCCAGGGATGGGCACCCCGCATTCATACCAGCCTACAAATGGATGGGATGTGCGTCGGCCAATAACGCCGAATTGAACTGGCTCCTGTCTGTAGGCTCGATAAAATCCTGCAACAGAAGAAACATAACAAAGAGCCAGGTTTTTACGGGAATATGGAGCAAATTTTAAACAAAAAGTCAGAAAGAGGATAAATGAATGTGTTTCTTCAATTGAGAGTTAGATGCATAGAGATAAACAGCTGTTTGCTGTTAAACCAGTACAGACTGAGACTCCACAATGAGATAATGTATGATGTAATGTACAAGTAATAAAAATGAAAGTGGCATTTCTCCTGTGGAGCTTCAGTAAACATAAATCCTCATGCTTCATGTACATCATATGACAGAGTCTGTTTTCATTTTATTTTTATTGATATACTAATTTTTCAAGCTTAGCAAGACAAAAAACAATGTTAGAGCAATAACACTACAACATTTAAACTTCCACTTTCCACTCTCCACAGCTTTCTCATGTACCAATTGGACACATAGCAATATAATAAAAACTGATAGGGCCATGAACTGTATTAACACTTAAGAGACACTAAAAAATGCTACGTAAGTTTAGTTCATTTACTATGTAAATTCTCACAACAAGTCCTACGAAAATATTGTACCACATTTTTTGTTCTTTAATTATGGGATTTTGCAATCCCATAATTACTCATAGCACAACTGTCTAATGGACATAATTCCCCAACAAACTCCTGTTTGGTCAGTGTTTGATAGGAATTACTGAACCTTCAATCCAAATGAAACAATATATTTGTGACATGCTGCCTTCAGTAGGAATCAGTGGGTTTCTCTACAACAAACCGCACAAGGAGGTTTGACAGTCCTGAGAGACAGATTAACATCTTTTTTTCTCTGGATTTGTTGACAGTAAGTTAAACACAGACAAATCAGGTTTGATGCACTCTCATTACGCACTAATATGACCTGAAACCAATAAATGCCAGGAAGTTAGAGCCTTAATCGAAGATGTTATGGTATAATTAGGAAAATGGTTTGGGGTAATGAAAACCATGTGGGGTTTTGAGCTAAAACATGCAAATCCCTTTAACAAGAATTCATTTAAACATGATTCTGCATCTGTATTCAATGCAGAGATAAAATCAATGCAGGTCGTCCACTACAGAGCCACAGAGCCAGATTCAGTTGGTAAAAAATGATAATACTTAGATCTAACAACACTGGCCACAAATGCACCATGTGGACAAACTGGTCTTGCTTACCTTGAGCTGAGGGCAGGTTACTTGAGAGGTAGGCCGGGCCCGTCCTTCCGTCCCTGTAGGAGTCCACAAACTGGCAATGGTCCTCTCCTTGGCCAAGTGTATCTCCTATACTGTAGAAAGGCTCTGTGGGGGAACACGAGTATCATTATTAGGAATGTTCAGTTATTTAAGGTTAATTATTTCCTAAAAAATTGAGTGCAGAGGTGGAGGGAGATCTATAGTGAATCTTGGTGGTGTAAACAGTATTGATTTCTTATCATTAAGCGCAGCACTAATGTAATATCCTGTCTTCCAGAGGACAACAACAGCAGCAACTTAAAGGTTTTAGAGCAAAACAGCCATTTTAAACAAATTTAATTCCAGGGGTTTTAGGGCTGCTAAACCATCTTTGCAGTTTTTTGAGCTGATAAACTGAAAGACACACTGTCTGGACATGTAAGACCTAATTATTTGCTGAAAATAGGCACAATATGGGACCTTTAGGGCTTTGTCTTTTAAGAAGTTTGCTTTTGTGGTTTGACGTGATGTCTTACCTCTTAGCCCGTCTCCCATGAAGATCTTGTATCGTAGGGAGTTACACAGAACCACTCCCACAAACTTCCTGTACCATGTCCGCTTGACAAACTGGCTGCCCTTACAGCTGCTGTGGGCTGAGTTATACTTGAAGGTGAAGGGAATCCAGATTGGTTCTCCACCTGTGCAACAAGGAGAAACAGAGGAGGAGGCATCAAGTTGGGGTGATAAAATATACATCGTCTGCATAGAAATATCTTCAAGGTGAGAAGATAAAACTGCTGCAACTGTTATGGCTCTATGGTCAGCTTCTAAACTTGCCAGAAGACATGGCTTTTATGAATATCCTGCAACCTAGAAGTTTCTTTTAAATTAGGTCTGAGTGCCTCGTTATGTGCTATATAAAGCACTTTGAATTGCCTTCTTGAAGAAAGTTGCTATGCCAATAAATCTGCATGATCAAGAGAGGGTTCAGGGAGAGCAACAGATGAGGTCATTCAGTTAGTTTAGTTTAATCTTGTTAGTGTTTTATGTCTTAGCTGTAAATAAAATCACAAAAAAAATACTTCTTAGGTTCCACACTGCAATATTGTGAGCAAAAGGATCCTCTAAATTTGGTTGTTGAAGAACTGTGACCAAGACATGCTAAACAATGGACTTCATAGGTGAAGAACAAACTTAGGATGAAAAGAATTTCTATATATGAAGGCCTATGTGTGAATCAAAGCAATTAATAGCTATTAAATAGTAGGGTTATGTTTAAAACCATTTGACAGACTGTATATAAACAACAAGTAAGGTTTGTTCTGCTCAGATAACTCTCTGGTCTCAGTGTAGTGTGAAAAACGACCAGCTGATGACAGTAAAACATCTCTGTAAGTGCACTCTCCTGTGTATCGCTGTATAGGAATAGTTAAGTTAGTGGAGAACTCAAGGAGAGAATATTAACAGGAATGAACTTTGAAAGAGAATTCATTTGCATTTTATAGTTATAACATTTGCACAGAATTTAATGATCACTATGAAAGGATCAAATTAGCTTGCATTACCAAGCAGTGTCGTAATTAAAGTGAAACTCCACAGTGAAGTCCATCTTTTAATGTTGTTGAGGTCTTTGAACCCCAAAACCTACTGTTGGGTTTGAAAAGCATGTTATCTTCCAAGATTCCAAGTGCAAGGCTTTATTTTGCAGTAAAAAAATGAGGCTAGAGTGAGTAAAAGTGTAAAAGGGACTAAAAAAAGCAAAGAAACTTCTTGGTTTTTTAGAGTGTTCAAAGAAAGATGACTTTCTCTTTAAACGCTCAGTGCAACTTCAGTAGAACACAACATGTTGACCTTAACTTAGAGATGTGTTGTGTGTATACAGACTTACCGGGAGGTCTTTCAATGAGAAGAGGATCATCTGAAAGAAAGAATGTGAATATGTCACCAGGGATGGAAAAGACAGCACTGCAAGTTTAATGCATTGACCTGAATAAGGGAATGAAAGACTATTAGGGAGCATAATTCAGTGTACATCTGGTAGTCTGCTTCCCAGCAAGGATGGCTCTCGATGTGAATATCATGCAATAAAACGAATATAATCGTGACATTTTTGAGCATTTGGACATTGCAAATGTAGAGCCACTTTGACTAAGGTTTGAAGTCGAATCAACTGGGAATCTAAAAGCTCATGTTTGGAGGTGTCGACAGCAGACATACCTGATTCAGTGATATAGGTGAGCGTATCGCTAACTGGTCCCAAACCAAACACATTCTTGGCCTGCACTTTGAAGTAGTACCTGCATGAAAACAGACCAAAATGCAAGGATTCAGTGAGAGATTTAATAGTTTAAGTGTCATTCTGCCAGTTTTGTTGTGACTGGTTAAAGGCAAGGAAAATGACAACGAGCACAGCAGATGACTTGGCACGCTTTAGTCCGCCTGATTTAAGAGTTGTCCTATTTACACACAGACGAATCTAAAATGAGAGCAACACAAAAAATGGCTTTTTGGCTCCTGTTCATGAGAGTAGGAAAGTGAAGGAAAGGGTGACTGAGAGGAAAAAGAGACATTTAGAAAACTGAAGATTAACAGATAAGAGCAGAGGAGAAGAATGAATGACAATGACAAGAGGAGGGAATGTGGAAAAAGTGAAGTACAGAAATAAATAAATGCGAAAAGAGAAGGGGAGCGTGGGTGGTTCAAAGGGAGAGAGTGCACAAAAGAGAAATTTCTCACCCAGAGCTTTTATATGTCACAAGTTTTCTTGCCAAAGAGCAAAACAAAGTCATGCAGTGAGCTCACTTTGTTTCCAGGTGGCTGAGGAATTATCAAATCCTATCACATTAAAAACAACAACGGTGACAACTTCAAGAGTTTGCAAACTTTTCCACTCTGGATGACTGATGTGTGCGAATGAGCTTTCTTCCACTCTGCAAGGTCACATACAGTAAGTTCATGGTCCATCAATTTCAAGCCAGAAGCTTTCACCACATACAGCCACGAGGCCTGGATCCAATCAGCATAGCCATGTGATGATGCTGACCAAAATATGTCACCAGAGACGGCAGGGAGAGAGAGAAAAGAAAGTAATGCAGCTGCAGAGGGATGATGTAATGAAAGACGAAACTGATGAAGAAACTGGAGTAGGTAGAAAAAAGAAAATGTGAGCAAGATTATTAAAACAGAGAATAAACTACAATGCGCTACAATATGACAAGGTAGCTATTTGAAACTTTCAATACAGAGATGTAGAGGCTTTGAAAAGCAATGTGGCAAATCTATTCACACAATATGGTTCTCAGTATACATGACAGCTAAGTCACAAAAGCTGGTGAATCTACAGACGCTGATAATAAACTTATAAACATGCAGGTACTGTACAGTGTCTTATTCACCTCCCTTGGAAGTTTTTTTCCCTTTATTACTTTTCAACATTAAATGATGGTAGATTCGATTTGTACCATAAGTCACACAGTTAGTGAAATTAGGATCATCGCAGTGCAGTAAATGTGTCTCAGTGACTGTAGTATAAAGACATCTGTATCTGGAATGTCCAGTCACTGGTGAATCACTGCTTCTGGTTATAACTACACCACAAAGACAAAAGAATGCTCTGGCTCCTTGAAAAGATTATCGAAAAGCATAAGTCAGGGGATGGATACAAGAATATTTCCAAGTCACTAAATATCCCTTGGAGTGCAGTTAAATTCATCATTAAAAAATGGAAGAAATATGGCTAATGCCTAAATCTGCTTAGAGCAGGACGTCCAGTAAAAACTGAGTGACAGTGCAAGAAAGACACTAGTGAGGGAGGCCACCAAGACACCTATCACTACTAGTTACAAGCCTCAGCAGCTGAGGTGGGAGAGACTGTGCATACAACTGTTGCCTGTTCTTCACCAGTCAAAGTTTTAGCCAAGAGAAAGCTACTGTTAAAATAGTTCATTAAATCTCAACTACAGTTCGCTAGAAGACATGTGGGAGACTCTGAAGTCAACTAGAAGAAGGTTCTTCGGTCTGATGAGACCCGTTTTGGCCTTCAGACTAGACGCTATCTTCAGCGGCCAAAAACACTGCACATCATCAAAAACACGTCTACCCACCATAAAGCATGGTGGTGGCAGCATCATAATGTGGAGATGCTTCTTAGCAGCAGCCCTGGAAGGCTTGTAAAGGTAGAGGGTAAAAGGAACACAGAAGAGCACAGGAAAATCAGGACAGCCTGATATAATTGCAAGAGAACTGTGACTTGGTAGAACATTTGTTTACCAGCAAGACAAATACCTGAAGCATACAGCTAAAGCTACACAGAAATGGTTTAAAAACAACAAGGTGAATGTTCAGAGCTCAGAGTGCTTTAAATAATGGTCATTTTTATTATCAGTTACTCAGCTGATTGTTTTTTTTTTTGATTAACTGATCTATACAACACTTAAAACAGTAAAGAGTGTCTATCATATCTTCCTGGAACCCAAACTGAAGTAATCAAATATCTTATGTCCCATCAAAATATACTTATCACCACAGAATCAAGGTACTATAAAGTAAACCATGAAAATGTCTTCAAGTCAATTCTCAGAATAGTTGCAGATCAAACAACTGTTTCAAACAATCCAAAAGTTAAAAGTTTAACAACATCTAAAGGAATGAGATGTTCAAGTTTTCAGTCTACACTGATGAAGAGTAGTTTTAAACTTGAGCGATGTAATGTAATAAAGCAGCTTTAGTAGGAGGTACATACAGGGCACAACACTCAGCCTTTTGAAAAGGTAGACTTGTGGATTCAAGCAAATTTTCCACGTGTGCACAAACTGCATAGGTTTGGGTACTACTACTCCAGCTCAGAAGTTCTGGCACCCAGAAGGAGCCTCCAGCATGGGAAATGCCAACACTGTCCCATAAACCATCCCATGATCTTGGATACAAAGTGGTTGCCAGGGAGGGAAACCCTCTGTGTAGACTCTTGGAAAACTTCACCATTGCACGCAACTGCAGTGTTTGTGTTCAGCAGCAGGTGTTTCGTTTCTTGCAGTCAAAGATGTGACACCTATCACAACACCGGGTAACATGACACTTCGTGGTTAGACTGTTTGCTTAAAATAATCTATGACTCTTCTATTACTTTGAGTGCCACATGGGAAACAACCACAACCTAATTTTAAGACAGTATCCAAATGATAATGATCTAAAAAGGTCTGCAAATATGTTTTTAGATTATTATTTTACCTCTTGGGAAGATTTTACAGAACTTAAAGAGTCCACTGCTGACTGACTGCAACCCTTTTGATGATGTGTGGTCCACTCCCCCACCTCATCTCCCCCAGACAATACAAAAGCCATGCGCTGTTTCCAATAAGGACTAAGATTGATGTTTTCCCTTTGTGTCTGTCGTTTATTCAGCTTTCCTGCACATGAAAGTGCCTAATCACTGTGTTTATGTGAACCAATAATTTAGAGGATTTACCTTGCATCAACTAAGAAAATAACACATAAATACACACACATTGTGCATCAAATCTCTAAGCTTCAATGAAGTTGAAGAACAAATTGAGAAAAAATAATCAACGTATAATTACAGTAACCATTAGAATGTTTACACTTTCTTTAGCAGAAAACCCCAAAAGCACCAGAGAATGAAAAAGAAATCAAGAGCACCCCCCTTTTCCTCTCTTGGGTCCATGTTTCCATGCATTTATTTTCAAAACCGTGACCTGTGTCTCATTAGATATGGTCGTGGAAACCTGCTCTAATAACCGAAACAGACTGAGATGGCTGTATCTTCATGTAAGTGTCAGTTAATGTGTGCTGTGTTTATGTTCCACTGAATCTTCCAAGCTCTCGACGGAGTTTAACAGCATGTCACTTCAGATTCAGGTCTGTTTCTTAACCTGCCTCCATTTAGCCAAACTGATTTACTCCACTTTGAGGATTTTCCTTACTATTACACCGTCTAACTCACATTCTGCTCCGATCAGAGCATCAGCCTGGTTTGATATCACACTTGGCCATATCCCACCAGACAACAAACACGTATGCATGCAGGAAATCACACACAATCATGCAGGCAAGATGTTCATTCTGTTACACAAAGGTCAGAGTACATTATCTTGCAGCCAAGCAAGTCTTTGTTTGTGAAATCAGGTTCTTGCTTTTAATGACTCCCATGTGTGAGATGATACTGTAAATCGCTGCACCTGAAAGTGTTTTGGATACACATGCATTAATCTTTCGCCAAGCGTGCAGTGTATCAGTGAGGCATTTAGTGATATAAACATATGTTACCTGGAGTTGGGTTTGAGATTCTCCACAGCCAGGTGGGTCCCACTGGAGGCACTGGAGGACCACCTATTGTTCAGTACGTCATCATAGGAAGCGCTGTGGACCATGTAGCCTGCAGGGAACAAAGCAAAGTAAGTGGCAGGGCTCACTAAAAGAATGGAAATCAGATTCACTGTAGCAGAAGCAGCTAGAAATGGGATTAAGTTAAACATTAAATCTGGGGTAGACAGTATTTTTCACATCATTCTGCAAAATCTCCATACTCGTTCATTATCTTGTATGTTGAAAATTTAGCCTTTAACAGGAGATTTTAGGTCCTTTCACTAAGAGCTGGTGAGATGGCGTGAAGGGCAACAAGGATATTGCAATGGGTTAACTGCAGGACCTTCTTTAAAGTTCACCTTTAGCTTGACTATTTTTGTATTTTAAAAAGCTTTCATATGAAAATGTTGGTGTAAAAAGACTTTGGACAGAGAGGAGGGCAGTATTTTTTAAATTCTGCACTGCTTTTGTTCTTTTCCAGATTTCTTCCTACCCAAGCTTTAAAAGAATAGCTTGACTTTTTGACTACATACACTTATTGGCTTTTCCCCCCTAAGAGTCAGATGAGAAAATCAATCCCACTTTTCTGTTAATATGGTAAATATAAAGCTACCACCCGAAACAGTCTGCAGCGGCTTAGCACAAAGAATAGAAGGTGACAGTCTGGCACTGTCTGAAACCAATGTGTAATCCTGGATAATTTCTTGGTTGGACACGGTAACTTCCAAGAGTCAACCTTGCGGCGATGAACTTTATCCACTTGGCTGCTTCATCTTCACAGTGTCTATCTATAATGTAACACTATAGCCTCAAAAGTTTTTTCTTTACTTCATCAAACTTGGACTAACATGATGTTTG
The DNA here is from genome assembly GCA_024666655.1 of Dascyllus trimaculatus. NCBI lineage: Eukaryota > Metazoa > Chordata > Actinopteri > Pomacentridae > Dascyllus > Dascyllus trimaculatus. The sequence continues at coordinate 14,348,194 of CM045455.1, read as the reverse complement.
ACTGATGATTTACAAAGTGCCTGCTTTTATTCTGTTATTTCAGTTACTTTGTGACGGTAGGTGGTCTCCCATACGTTTGGCTATGAAGAAAAACTGCAGTTCTGGCATTTTGTGCGGCTCATGCTGTCTGCCCTCCAACCTGCCTGCCTCTCTGTCTGCTTTCTTCTTCTCCTCAGTCACGCAGACTAATCCTCAGAATCCAGTAAGTAACCTGAGGTCATGCAGTCCTCATTCACTTTAAAACTATGGAGACCAGCTCAGCCGCACATCAAAATGCAAACTGTTTCTATTGGACTTTTGAGTTTGACTCTCTATTTTTACTGGAGTCACACCAACACAGCTGGCTGCTGAGTGGAGAGACGGGACATACTAGCTACTTTGTTTTTTTCTTTTGGGGTTTTCATTTTTTCTCCATTTTGCATAGTTAAACTGAGCTTCAGTAGAGCAGCAGCCTCTTGTATTTGCCATCTGCCTGAGTATCTTTCCCCGCTTCGCGTACAAATTTCTCAAATGTTTCCCTGGAAGTTGGCCCTTTGAGCCAAAACCAACAGCTATAATCCTCGGTGAATGATGTGTATGTTTTGCCTCAAAAGCTTTAAGAAAAAGCTCGTCAATGCATCGCGGTAAATGCAAGCCGGAGCTGGTTTCAGGTGAAAACTCACAAAACCGCACGGTAACAGCTGTTTCCATCTACTTGTTTTAAAAGCCGTGACCCACAAGTCGTAAGGCACGGTTGTGCAAACACGCCCTAATAACTAAAACAGTGCTTTGTGATTGGTTCTGCATGTGTGGAACTATACCTGCATGTGTGCGCCAGATAACAGATTCCTTATCTACAGTTTGTATCTTACGTCGGTCCGGTCCTTTAAGAAATTCACATTTTTCATAAGAGAAGTTCAAGGAGCAAAAGGTTCACCCAGTTCATGACATTTTCCTATATATTTTATATTTCCTGCAGAAATCTACATTATTTGCCTCAGAACACTTAAAAGCATGAGTTTCTAAAATGCATCACGGTGTGAAGGTTGTAACATTAAAGGATAAAGCTGGTGATTTTCTCCAAGATGTTTTTTCATAATAAAAAATATGGACACTGTAATTTGTTGGGAAACAGCTCCACAGTCTCTGGAAATCAGTTTTTTTTTTGGAGAGCGAAAGTGTTGAAGTGTGAAACATGTCACCCAGTGTTGGTGGTGATTCAGTGATGTGTTTTTAATAGTTTTTTGATACAACAGTGGAGTTTTACAGCACAGAGGAATGACTTAAATCAAACATTTAAACATTCTTTCTGTTGCTTTTCATCTATTCACCATGAAGGAATGCTTTCTCTTAGCATATTTCCAGGTCAGCAAAGCCGTTGGGACAGATTTGAGTGCAACACCATGAAGGTCAGGACTGCTTATCTGTCTCTGTGTCTAGACACACTCCAGTCGTTTGGCAGCGCTCAGAGTTTGAGAGTTGTTTCTGATTGGCTCTCCTGTTTGAAATTGCACTGCCTCTTGTCAACCAATCAAATCAATGTGCATTGATCTAAACAACTTGACTCTGCCAGCCATGTCAAGGTGGTCATACTGTTGGATTAGCACTGGAAATTCAAAAATATTTTCCTTTTGAATTCAGAAAAGGGCTCTAACACGTTTATAATAAGCATCTTTTGTAACTGCGATCGGTCATATTAAACAAAGTACTGAAAAATATATAATAAAAATATCCACAATGGTATTTATTTGTGCTGAAGATGTAATTCGGCTCTACATTTTGTTCGATGCCTGTCAATAGGCTACTTCATATTTATGTTTAAACACAATTTATGCAAAAAAAGAAGGCTAGCTATCTAAAAGTCTTTTTTTGGTTCAGCTGCATCTCCATATATCAGCCCTTTGATAAAAAATCTTCCTCTCCTTGAATATTAATGAAGGCAGCTTAGAGCCAACAACACTCACTGACTAATTCAACAGTGTGTTTTCATGAATTTAAGTTGATCCTTTTAGGATTTTTAGCTTTAATGCTAATCAATTGTTAGAAAAGCAATCAAAAAAACTAAACAAATTCAAAGTTGCATTACTTTGATGAAGCAATTAAAATAGTTACATCACATGTTTAACAGGATAACTAGTAATCTGTAGCCTGTTACATTTCAAACATTGCTTGTCAGTTCATTGATGATTTCATTTTTGCAAAGGAATTGTTGACAGTAAGAAAAATGGTGTCAATCAAACTAATTCTTCAAGGCACAAAAATGGGAGATAATAATCACCAGGTGCCAAAAACATCCAGACAAATGAAGCATGAGCTGCATTAAAAGTAATACAGGGAGTGTCAGGAGCAGAGAGGAATCACCAGAGGAGAACAGATGGAAATAAAGAGAGGAAGAAACCAGCAGTGACAGCTCAGACCATCTATCTGGTTTATACATCAGAGAAGGAACCCGTCCGCACTATGACCAGGAGCTTGTGTTTGCCTGCCAAAGAAAACACACAGCTTCTCAGCTGGCCAGACTGCTGCCTCTGATAGTCCACCGTGTCTCGTATAGTGTGTTCTTATCTTCACTCTCTTCTCTATCCCTGCTTTTTTTCCATGTGTCAGCTTCCAGGTCAGAGAAATTTTGGTTTTCCCTGAGAAACAGCAGGAGTCGAGGTATATCCTGTTTGGTGTGTTCAGGGCAGTCTGTGTTTTCAGGATTTATTCACAATAAACTGCCAGAGTGAGTTCTTAAAATGTACGTCCAGAAGGATGCTGGTGACATGTTCAGGGTATCTGCACAACCACCACAGACGAAACGTTAATGAAACAGAAATGCAACATCTGTTAGGTAGTTTTGGAAACATGACGTGTAATTTTTAAAGCTTGTGTATAAAGTCAAACTGAAATTTGAATTCTCTTTTATTCTGCTTGAAAAATATAAGTTATGGAAGACTAGTTTCCACGACAGCAGTTCACAGATGTTAGAGAACGTTTGTAGCAGATGTTCTTTCAAGTTATGTACGTGCCCTATGTATATGCCTTTATAACATTCAACCACTGGGGAGACTCATTGTTAAGTTTGTATTCCACTTGGAAAGGGAAAAAACTGACTTCCATCTGGCTCTGTCTAAAGTCACACTCTCTTCACGCCTTTACTACACAGTATATAACAGACAACTGATAGTTCTCTGGACCCCAAAACCTACCAGTGGGTTCAAAAGGCATATTCTCTTTTAAAAATTGCCAAAATTACATCATTTATCAGAACCAGAAACAGTAAAAACACAAAAAATCGTTAGATTTTCAGCTCTCCAAGGGTTCTTGAACTAATTATACGGGCCATGAAGTTCCATCTGGAAAAATAACACAAAAAGCCTACAATTGTTATAATTCATCAAAATTACTTGATGCTACGACTCATTCAAAATTTCACCAATAGCTGCAACAAATTGTGCCAAAAAATCAAAAAATTATGTGCTCTGAGAAACCCCAATGAACTTGGCTATGATCAGCAGTCATGTGACTATTGTCCTGAACGGCAGGCAGTGCTCACACAGAGCAGACAGGAGACAACAAGAGAGATTGAGAGGAAAATACAACATACTTAAGCAACGTAATAAACACAGATTGTTAAAAAAAAAATGGTATAAAGTGAAGAGGGCTTTCAACACGTTGTTGGAAGATACATTCAGCATGGTGAAACATCTTTCTAGCTTGGATGAGTTTGTAAAAAATGCAGTGAGTAGAGGTTGTGGAAAGGTAATACTTAAATATGTATAGCATGCGGAGGTATCATTTTTTTCAGATGATATTTCTGAGTTATCTGGACTTCTAGCTGTGGTTGTGCTGTTTCCATAGAGGTGCAGGACTTTAGTAAAAAAATGAGCCCTCAGTGAGCAAAAAACATCCAGAAACTGAGTTTTTGGACGATTAGTAACCATTTTCATTGTCAGCTGTAGTGTCTCAACAGGAACTAACTCATTTTTCTGATTAAGGCATTTGATCTATCACAATATTATAAACTTCTAAAGCCCAAGATGATTTATTTAAATTACTTGTTTTGCCCTGTCAACAACCAAAGAACAATGATGTTCAGTTGAACTGATATAAAACCAAGCTACAGAAAAAAATTTGTTGTCAGTTGACTAATGAATTAGTCATTTCACCTATAACTTTCCTTTTAGTAGTATTTGTGATGTAACATGTTTTATTCTGTTGAAGTTTTCTGTGCTCTGGAGAAGCATCGTTTGTAAGTAGATTAGTTTATGTATGTCTTAAGAAATATATTTTGTTTATATTACATTGTATTTTATGTGGTAAATGGTAAATGGTCTGAACTTATATAGAGCTTTTCTTTACCTTAGTGGTTCCAAAGCGCTTTACAATGTGTTTCGCATTCACCCATTCACACACACATTCATACACCAATGGCGACAGAGCTGCCATGCAAGGCGCTAATCTTCCATTGGGAGCAACTTGGGGTTCAGTGTCTTGCCCAAGGACACTTCGGTATGCGGAGGGGCCGGGGACTGAACCACTAACCTTGCGATCAGTGGACAACCCGCTCTACCACCTGAGCCACAGCCGCCCTTATTTCATACACTTTTTGATGGAAGTTCGTATTGTTTGATTTCAGTTTCACAAGACCGCAACTTGACTTTCACAATGTCTCTTCAATAAAATGAGCGTGCAAGTGCTCTTGGAAAACTCACTTGACGTTTCTACATCCCTGAAGCCAAATGCAAGAGTTAAGCTATCCGATAATTTGTGCCTTGCTACACATTCAGGTATCAGAATAGTATTTCACTTTGAAATTGTTGAGACTATTTTTTGTCCTATTGTTGAAAGACACTATATCATGGATTTATTTACATACTCAGATTTGGGAAACTCAATTAAAATGGCAAAGGTTGAATCTGGTACTAATCATCAGTGACTGTGTGCTCAGCCTTAGTTAGTTTAACTTCCAGTGCCCTTCCAAGTCACTGGGATCTTTGGCCTATTCAGCACCATGTATAGTGCCTATAAAAAGTATTCACCCTTGTTGGAAGTGTTTCCCTTTTATTACTTTTCAACATTAAATCACCGAATCAATATAAGTTGGCTTTTATGACAAGAATTCACCAAAAAAAACCTCTTCATTTCAAAGTGAAAACAGATTTCTACAGAGTAATGTCAGTTAATTAAAAATATAAAAAGCAAAATAAATGGTTGCATAAGTATTCACATTCTTTAAAGTGACTCATCTAACTCAACACAGGTGCAGAAAACCGGTGATAGAACTCATCTTAACACTCAGCGGAGGATGTGTGTTATTTACAGTAACTGTGTGGTCTAGAAAAGCAGCACTTCTTACCTGACACCATGTCATCCTTCAGGGGTCGGGCCCAGTCCAGGATGATGAAGGAGTGGCAGCCCTCCATGGCGACCACTGTGAGGTTATGAGGCTTGTTTTTAGGAGGCTGGTTCTGATTGGCTACCATGCTGTCCTTCTCTATCAAGTTTTCCAGCACGTCGACCTGAAGGTAGTCCAGGGCCTCTGTTAAAGAGCAAGGAGCGCCCGGGTCCTTCTGGATGTAGTTCACATAAGGAGCTGACGGCAACAAAAGGAATTATTTATTTTAAATATGCAAATTCAAGTAAGATATTTCTTAATAGAGGCAATTTACAAGAAAAAAATAGAATATTTTTCACTATTTGTAAAACTTTATTGGTCTTAAAGAGACAAACAAGAAAAAACTTACGTCATTCCTGTTATTTTGTGAGTTTTACATATTCAGTGCTTTCTTGGTTGTCATTTTTAATAAGAGAGTCAGAAGTTAACGTGATCACTCTTGTGACTGTCTCCAAACTCTTCCTTCTCCTCCTCAATTCCACTCTTGCTTTTTTGAATTTGTTTGTTTCCAGCATCTCTGGAAATGCGAGTGGGCCTACAGCTGCGAATACTTCAGATCTCCCACAATTCCTAGTCTGACTGGGATTTGGAGAGAACTGTTGGAGCCTGGAGTCGCTCCCACCTCCCCAGATGATTGTCGCTCGGTGAATGCCAAGAGTCTAACAAATGTCAGTATCTACGCATCAGCCCACTGTCTGGTAGGCTGTGTGGGTTTAAGCTCTTACAAGCTCCTACTGTAGGTATATACGCAGCCACATGACCTTTGTGCTGCGCTTTCATAAACTAAAATACATTATCGGATGTCAGGGTGAGCAGATTTATGTGTCTGTCTATTCACAGGGTGCTTGTAAGGCTGTATTTCTGCAAAGCATCCACATGTCCAGGATCACTGCAGGCTCACGCACGTGAAAGATCCAGATGTTTCGCCTTGGTCATGTGTTCATTTTAAAGTGCTTAGAGTACCTCCCTATGAGACACGCTGTCTTTGCCTGACTCGCTAAAAAACCGAATCCAAAAACACTGACAAAAACTGGCGTGTGTGAAGCCTGACGTGGATCAAATGTCACTGGGAAAAAGTATCAGGACAGTTCACATCATGTCAGTTCTAATATCGGTCTAGTAAGGCATAAATTTGCATTTTAATAGTCCAAATAGTCTGGTGCTCATTTGCTTGTCCAATGTGACAAACTCCATCCATCTGGAACTAACTGTGAAGCAGGTTTCACGCAACTGCTGAGAATTATTAGTCAATATTTTCGGTCCCACGTCTGCCCCGGGCTCCATTCATTCAAACCAAAGCAAGCATGGACAGATAAAGAGGCTAAAGAGGAAATCTCTGTTAGACTGTTCATGCAGAGCATGTCAGTAGACTGGCAGGCTGCTGAAGTGGGCCTAAAATATATTCAACTAATAAATAGGAAGGAGGAAGTCGCCCCATCGAGCCAGCAGACTTCTCTTTCTCTGCTGAGGTCAGCACCCTCAACTTTTACGATTTCCATTTTGGAACATAATAGCTTTCAGATGGCTTTGCTAAAAGCGTAATCACAAGATAGTCACTGTTTACCAAGATAGATGCCGTCCAGAGTAAACCACGGTATTGTTTCATTGTTGCTTCGGGAACAGATCATTCTGATAGTTCTGACGCTCTGCTGATAAAACCACAGCCATAAATCTCTAAAAGGTTTCTAAAGAGGATCAATATAAAATGACAGTGACAAGTTGCGTTTAATCCGTCAATGAGTGAAAGCTGAGCTATTATTCAAAGCTCATATAGAAGCTGGCGGCCCTCATCCAGAATGATAAACTTTGACTCTGACTGACTGAGGATTTGTGCAGTATTTTACGATAACCACATGGCTCTGAAGGAGCTGCCTCGACGCCATTCAAAATGAAAGGGGCACTGCGGCAATTTTGCACGTCAAAGTCAATTTACTCACTGTGGGGAGCACTCAACAGCCTCTGAAAACAATGTGCCACCATGAGACGACAATAGTTTCCTTGCTTGAGAACACATTTTTTAACAGAGAAGCACGACAGTGAGGGTCGAACCAAAAATCCTGTGGATCTGCAGGATCTGGTGTTCGTTTGGTGCTTGACTACAGGACAAAGGTCAGAGCATTTCAGACTTAACTGTACTGGTTTTGACCAACTTTTTGGAAGCACAATATTAAAGCACTTGAAACATGTCCCAAAAATATAATGATTTTTAGCTCTTGGCTCCGCGTTAAATACAAGTATATGAGGGTTCTTTGCCGCCATATTATGGGTTGGTTATATTTTGATAACCACACTGTTTTATGTGTTCCTTCTTACTTGCTTTCTGAGTACAAAAATGTTAGTGTGGTAGATTTATTTTTAATGCTGGTTAGTACAGTGTACATGTACTTTTACGTCTGCCAAGAGAAGATTTTGGTGTGTTTGTGTGGCCACATGAGGTGATACGGTACGAGAGACCAATGTAAGCAGACAGAGACCGTGAAAAGAAAGCAAGGGGACCAAAGTTTAAGAGGATCAAGTGTAGAGACCTTGAACAGAGTGTCCTCAGTTAACTTTGTTATTGTGATCCAATTAAGGTGTGATTGTATATTTTTCTTCTTCATGGAACATTACTATACAGTCTGAGAAAGATATATGTGCTATTTATGAGGTATTACTAAGAAAGCAACGACAGAAGTCTAAATTTACTACTCCTTCGCAAAACCAAACAGAGCTCCCATCAGACTTTCACTATTTACAGCACCGACAACAAACAGGTCAACCACACTTTCTTAGCTATAGAGACATATGTTATTTATTTAAGTTGTCAGGTAAATATATTGTGTGTTGTTCTTGTTAAACCTTGACTAAACTCACAGAAACTAAAAATAAACATACACTCTTCTTCTAGTAGTAAACATAAGATGAAGGATGATTTTCCATATGTCAAGTATGACTTATTATCTGTCTGTGGGGGGTTACTGCAACCTCAGAGCAAAACTCTGGAAGACAAACCAACGGAAGTAAGAAGTATAATCTTACTCCATGGGAAAAGCTAAAGTTCTGGGAGTAAACATTTTTCATACATTAAATAAAACCTCTGCTAAATAAAGGAGTAATGCATAATGAGAATCTGAAATCTGACGCTTAAAAGTTAACAAGCCAACAATATCATTTTTCACCACTTGGGGCAGTAGAAACAAGCTGTAAACATGATATATTTTCGTTTACATCCCATGTTTCTTGCCACAGGGCATATATGAGTTCAATATTCATTTTTCTTTTAGCTAAGGTTTGGGTGTGTGCTAACTCTGTGTTTGGTGCTGGGCAGTTAGTGCATAGAGAGCTTTTAGAACTTTTTGCTGAAAATAGCTTCTCTCTGTACTTGAAAAACAAGACTGTGAGAGCCAAAATGGTAAATCTGTAGGCCAGTACACTAAAACAATTAGATGAAAGATGCTATAGAGCATCATAAAGCTGAGTGGAGCTATAAAGTTGCATGATAATTCTTTGTTAGTTTATCACAGTAAGTCATGAACTTGTAGTAGAAAATGACTTACTGTGATGAACTAACAAAGAATTATTGTAGGACAGCCTGAAACTTTGTGCATTTTACGACTACAAGAACTGAATGATACATATTTCAGGGTTGTTTATGCTGTAGAAAAACGTAGCTACTCCAGAGTCTGGAAAAACGTCTATGTGGATCTTGACGCTGGATGGTTAAAATGGAAGAAGTCAACAAACACCATGTTTTCTACCCTTTTGATTTCCTTGATGTGTAACAGTCATCGTCTCTCGAACATTACCATCCTCAACGTAAAAGTCAACGTATGAGCTAGCACAACAAACCCTGCATTGTTCTATTTCCGACATGCTCATACAACTGGAGTTACGTGCAGGAACTAATGTGTCTCGTCGTTTTGCCGCTTTCTGAGTTATTGTTGTGGTAGAAGTTGTCAAACACTAACCCGCTATGGAAACAGAAAGGCTGAAAGGGCCAATTACATGGACATTCATGTAAAGGTTCCTGCCACCTCAAGTCTTCCCTGAGTTCCTGTAGTGGAAAGCCACATAAAACCTTCCCTGAGAGAAATACATTAAGTGACTGCATAGAGAACAATAACGCAAGAGTAAGTATACACAAGGATACACTTCTTAAGTCTTTGAGTACCTGTAAATCGCTTCTTCCCACTGAGGTCAAACTCAGATGTAGGGCCTCTGTTGGAGGGTCTGGTATCTGGTTGTGGAGCTGGGATCTCTGTGGTGGTCGTGGTGGTGGTGGTGGTAGGCAGCAGGGTGGTCTGGACAAAAACATCATCTAGCAACAACACATGTGTCAGTGAGCCTTTGATGAAAATAAATAAATATTATTTACAAGCTCACTTCATAATTTACTGCTGTTTCGCTAATCCTTTGTAATTGTCGCCATGATCTGTGTAATAAGAGTGTCAGATACTTTTAATTAATTGTGGGCAGATGCATGAGCTCACTTTGAAAGGACCCAATGCCTAAAGCTGTATTTTTGCTGCCCGTATTTTCCATGTGAGGAGGGGGGAAGGGGTCCTTGAGGACAACGGCTATTTCACAAGTCTCCAAAGCTAACAAATGTTGGGGGATTCGGTGGGTGAAGTTCAATTAGTTTCTTCCTCTTTCATCGCTGTTTTTTCCCTTTGCTGCACCAGTGGACCTTGGCATTACATCATGATCCAAACACATGCAGCCAGCTTTTTTGCCATGACAGGGTAATGCTAAGAACTTACTGTACCACTGAATGGGACTTTCCTAGCAAAGTATCTCATGCAATCGATTCCTTCAGATCTCTGCACACCTGTAGTAAAAGTTAACATCAACCTAAGTCTGCAATTTTCCATTCAGCTAGTCTTTTGTAGCTGAAGCTGGAGCTCATTTATTACATTATAAAGCAATGATAAAACAGCAAATACATTGCATCAATTATAAGCCAGGGCATTCTCTTCAGCTTAGTAATGCAGTTCACATGCAGCAAGCGTCCAGTTTTTTTGAATAAAAGTGATTAAAAACAGGCCATAATGGAAAATATCCAATCCTCGAGCAATGAACCAGGACCAAGCCAAACAAATGTACAAAAAGAAAAAACAAAGTGAAGACCACAGACAAGGCAGAAAGGGAAGAGATGGAAAGGGCAAGGTAATAGACTTATTGACAGAAAAACAGACAATGAACAAACAGTGCTGTGTAAAAGTCCACAAACAATGAGCATACAGTACAGTTTAGTCCATCATAGCCCAGTGGCGGTAGGTCGGTCCCAAGCCAAACTCAGCCAATACCTTTCTCAAGAGCTAAAGCATCAGGCATCATGGTCTCTGTAACCATGTAGTCCACTTCCATCCCTGAGGAGTCCTCTGCCAGAGAAGTAGAACAAGCTGTAGCATCAATGTGACTATGACTATGAACAGACTCTAAACTGGCATATATACATAGACATGTACACTCACGCATCCACAGAGGGACAAGACAGTTTCACATTATAATGTGAGGATTTTGTAGTATAATTTGATGTTTTTTGGTCAGACTTCATCTGCCATCACAAGGAGAATAGGATATCAGAAACTACATGGAAGCTATAAATCAATATCACCATGGTTGTTCAGCCACAACATTAAAACCACAGACAGAGGAAGTGAATGACACATCTCACCACAATGCAATGTTCTGCTGGGAAACCTTGGGTCCAGGAATCCAGGTGGATGTTACTTTGACATATACCAACCACTTAAACATTTTTAAAGACCCTAGGGCACTACTCCTCCAGCAGGACACTGAACCCCACCACACTGCAATAACTAGTCAGGAATGGCTCAAGAAATACGACAAAGAGGCAAAGGCATTGAAGTGGCCTCAAAACTCTTCAGATCCCAATCCAATCGAGCATCCAAAGATTGATCTGCAACAAGTCTGATCTACGGAGGTCCAACCCTACAACCCAGAGGCCAACATCTTGGTGCCAGACACCAAACGATACCCCCAGATGTCCAGTGACCATGAAATGACAGGTCAGAGCTGTTTTAGCAACACGACCTACACAACATTTCGCAGGTGGTTTTAAAGTTTTATTGTTGTGGCTGATCAGTATATATCTATTGCTTGTCAAAATGTTATTGTTTACTATCCCTACACCAAGTAAGACTTGTTCACTTTCCTCAGATGTTTACATTCCCTTATGTAGTTCAGCTGTAGTGTCACAGCTTTTGTATTTATGATTCAAAACTGTAGCTGAAATGGATTTTGGCAACCATCTGTAAAGTTACACTGCATTTGAAGCTTATAATGCAAGATAAATAACAACAAAAAGGGATTTTTTCTGATACTAACAGTTCCATGCTTGTATATTTATGTGCGGAGTACTTTTTCTAATCTGGAATTTAAGTATCATAAATATTATTCTAATTATAATCTCTTTTTCGATTTTACTTTAACAATTTTTTTGGTTTATTGCAACTCTGTGAATCTGATCTCCTAGACTGGATTTAGTTTAATTATTTTCAAATTCCCCTCCCTGTGTGCAGTAATAACAATAACATCCTTTTGCGTGTTTATGCGTGTAAGTGTGCTTCAGGCCTTGTCTTTGTGTGGCAACACAAATGACATTGTACGACTGACAGCCTGTAGTCTGTTTAAACCAGCAGGAGTCTGACCACAGCCAGCTTCCAGAGGCAGAGACTTACATGTGGTTCCTGTGGTCTTATATACAGTAGACATACACACATGTACACACACACGACTGACCAGATCACACAGTTAAGGAGTTATAGGACTCTGTGGGCACAGACAGGAAGCACTCATGGCCTTGGCTTGGATGGATTTGACAAACAATGCAAATGAGAGATTTACTGAAGTCATACTTATTTATGTTCACTATTCTGGCTCTGGACTTGACTTCAGCTTTGTGGAAAAGCTATTAACTAAACAATATTGTAAGTAGGAGTGCTGCAGTATATTGTTTCATTCCTGTAGCACAAATCTCTATTCAGATTGATCCTGTATTATGGTGTCAGCAGTGTTATGAATCAAGTCAAAGGCTCACCTTCTGGATAACAGTCCAAAATTCCTTCTGGGTCCAGAACCGGATACCCATATTCATCTGTTTTAGAGAAGGTTCCAGGTGGACAGGTTGGGTATGGCATTGCAGTGGTAGACTCCTCTATGAACCAGTCAGTGGTGGTGGGTTCTGGTGTGGTAGTAGGAGCCATGGTGGTGGTGGTGGTGGTGGTGGTGGTGGTGGTCCTTTGTCGTGGCCGGTCTAAACCAAGTACAGGTTTCCCTCCAACCATGAGGACCTTGTCTTTGGGGTTGACCACAGGCTGGCTATCTCTGCCATGGCCAAATAGTGCAATACCTTCCTGGTTTACCAAGGGACTGCCCATGTGGTCTGGTGGTTGGTGAACAGGCAGAGCAAGGAGAGAAGGTTTAATATTAATGACTTTGTCTTAGATCGTTGAAACATAAAACAAAGATGGCTCACTTAAAAAAATAAAAAAATAAAAAATAAAAACAGACTATTAAAAGACTCCATTGTTAAAATACACTTGGGCAATAATGATTCTTAAGTATAGTCTTAAGCTTGTGGTACCCAATCAAATTATCTAAACAAAAGGCACCAAATGGATACCAAAATCAGTGACAACTACTTTATAAATGTGCTTTTCTGAAGTTGTTCTGTTGGTTAACTTGCATGCAGACTGCTGACAATTTAAATATTCTAAAAGATTAGTGCAACAACTCTAGTCTACTTTGTTTAAGTACATTTTTTCATATGATGTTTGGGCTGTATATTTTTAAAATATGAGTAATTGAAGCATTTTACCAAAAATGGTACGTCCATCCTCTCCAAGCACCACTCTCTTGGGTTTGCCTTGGGAGTCCTGGAGAACTTGTCCGTCCTGGTTCATAAGAACTCCCCGCTCCAAGTCTACCACCTGGCAAGACAGAAATATTAGTAAAATCCATATAATAATCGATAGAACTGAAAGGAGAACTATTGCTTCCTCCTGACTGCAAAATTTAGTAAACCACTTATTCTTGTAAACATACTCATTCAGTCAACAATATTAATGGAAACAATTGGCTTCCAAAATTTCGAAGACATTTTAGAAGGATAAAGGGTCAAAATTTGAAGCATTAACGGAAAGCTTTTTGGACAATATGCTTATTTGCTTTCTTGCTGAGTGTCAGGTATAGTAACAGCAACCTTTACTTCATAAAAAGGTAACAAAATCCACATTCAAGTACCAGTAACACTCACTCAACAGTCACATCTCATTTTTTTAATCTGTACAAACAACACATTGTGGTTTTACTGTTATGTGCCAGACTATTTCTTGGACAGACACAGTAAATTCCTGGTGTTTTGTTGTTATGTAAGGTTGCCAGTCAGCCAGCGGAAAGCTGTTTCGCCTTGTTTCCAGTCTTTATGCTAATGTAATGTAAGCTAAGTCTGTCCTGCCTGTAACTTTATATTTACCATACATACATGAATAGTATCCATCTTTTTATGTAACACCTGGAAAGAGAGGTTATAAACATATTTCCAAATGTCTGTAACTATTCTCTAAAACTGAGTAAAATCTATAGTATTTTATGTTGCATGTCAGTAACAAAAGAAAGCATTTATATACCGTTTCTATCTCGTGTTACACTTTTGTATATAACTGATGGCTTTGATAGAACATACTTACCCATTTGGTTCCATCGGGTCCAGTGATCAACCTCTGGCCTGTGGCCTTGCTGGTTCCATGAGATGAAGAAGACTCTTTCTCATCTGTTGCTGTCAAATTGGGTCTTCCATTTTTACCTAATTATAATAGAATTAGAGCCACTGCATTACAAAGTTATTCATTCATTCATCATTTAAAGGCTTAACAAGGAGGTACTTGCTGATTTTTTTTTTAGCAAAATAGCAGCTGTCAATTAACTTTTAATCACATGCACATACCAACTGACTTTACCATTTCCGTTGCCAGGTTTGAGTCCTCCTCCATTGTTTGGTTTTCCTCTGCTAATGGGATAGCGAGGCCTACCACCATTGTTCCTAAAGCTGTCTCTTGAAGAAGACGATGACAATGACAGTGAAGAGGACGACAATGTGGACTCAGAGTTGCCATCAACCAATCCCCCTGTCCTTGACACAGCAGTGCCGCCATCACGATCTGAGGTAAACACTGGCTGAGGCAAACTTGAGGAAGAAGTGGAACCAGATGATGATGAGGAGGAATCAGATGTGGATGAGCCAAGCCTAGAGTTTTGTGCTGGTTGTGGTTTGATAGGAAGCCTGGACCCTCCAAACTGCCTGTTACCCAGAACGGGAGAGCGCACCCTCCCATTCACTCCTACTCCAGGACGTCGATAATTTGGGGTGAATCCAGAGGAAGTGCCAGGCCTTGTCCTGGATGAGGTTTCCCTTGTACCCACACTCTCATTGTCTTCTCCATTTCTGTGGGGATCAGCTGAAGTTATAGTTGGATTCTTTTGAGCTGCTGTGGGGTCTGAAACTTTATCATTTTTCCCACTGATTTCTTCACTTCTCTCATTGGGATAATCCTTTATACGATCATCACTATTTCCACTTGAGGTTCCTCTATGACTGGACTCACTGGAGTCTCTCCGTCCACTTGAGGAATGACGGGAATCAGAATTTGAAGAAGTGGATGCTGAGGAGGAGGATGATGAAGATGAGGTAGTTGGGTTTCTAGTGTCACTAGATGCTGTATTTTGATTGGTCAATGAAGGCTTAACTGAACTCACTCCAAACTCATTCTTTAGTGAGTCTTGAGTAGAAGTAGTCCTCAGGGTTTCACTGGTCTCCTGTATCGAGGACACTCCACTAGCACCCACAGCCCCTGAGACCCTTGTGGGTGTCCCCCTCAAAATTGGTCTGCCAGCCCCAACAGAGGATGACACCCTAGTCAAGGGAGTCCTACCCTCCTGTCTGGAAGATGATGTCCTTGTACCTGAACCAAATCTGCCTGGGTAACGACTAGCTAGCCAAGGGAATCTTTCAGCAAATGAAGAACTAATTCTAGTACGAGAAACTTCAGGTTTCTCATTTGTGCTTTCATTTCTCCCCTCTTCTTCCTTTGTCTCCTCCTCTGCTGGTTGTCTTCTAGAGCTTAAAGTAGGCTCCTCAGCTTTGTCTACTTCTCTCTCTGTGTTTTTGTAATTACTGTCGTCATTTCCCTCTCTGTATGATGTGTCTTGCTCTGGTGATGTATGTGAACTCTGTGAATTACGTGTATCTTGTGAAGTTGCAAAGCTTTGAGATCCTCTTTGTGAAGTTGACTGAGAAAACCTTGATGTGTCTACGGTGGAACGAGTGTTTGTGCTGCTGTGTGAAGTGGATGGATAGGTGCCTTGCAAAGCTGTTGAGCCACGAGACCTAGACTCTGATGTGGACTGTGATTTGTCCAAATTATGTGAATCTGAGGTTGCCTGGCTGTTGGAAGTGCCTCCTGAAGTTGATCTTGATGTTGTTGGATTAAAAGTATTTGACGTTTCTTGGATTTGAGTCCTATCTGATATAGTGGACTGTGATGTTGCTGAATTTTGTGTGTTTGACGATACTTGGCTCTGAGTTCTGCTTAGAGAATTTGACTGTGAGGTGTGGGCAGGTTTGTAACCGTTCAGGATGCGGGTCGAATTCCCTCTCAACAAAGTCCCAGGATGTCTTCGGCCATAACCAAATCTAGAACCAAAACCAGACCCAGTGGTGCGTCCTGCTGAAGCAGAACCTCTACCTACTGGGGAAGTGTCTGTCTGCTGTGAATTAGTCTCTTTTACAACTGTTGTGGAGGGTTTTGCATGTGTCATGCCGGATTTATCGTAGATGTTTTTGGTCTCTGGGTACGTGGAGGCAACATAGTCCTTCCTGCTGGCTGCTGACTCTTGAATACGTGAGGAAGAAGATAATGAGGTTGTGGAAGGTGAAGACGAGGAGGATGAAGAGGAAGAGGAAGGGAGAGAAGATGAAGAGGAATCAGATGAAGATGATGAGGTAGCAGAAGATGAGGAGGATAAAGTAGAAGAAGATGAAGATGAACCAGTGGATAAGGACGAGGAAGAATCCTTGGATCCTGCTTTTTGATGGACTCTGATCTTAATTGGCCGTCTCTTTGGTGGATTGGCACGAGGAGGTGCAGGCTTAGTTGGGGAAGGTGTTACAACTTTGAGACTAGGGGTTCTAGTAGTCGGGGGATCATCATCATATTCCACATCATCCTCAGTGTCAGGGGAAACATCATTGTCTGGTTCTTTTGTCTCTGGCATAACTTCCATAGTTGTTGTCTCTTCTGCTGGAGGTGGTGTTGTAGGTATTTTCTCTTCTTCCTCGTCTTCTCTACCTCTTCCTCTGTTTGACCCTCTGTTCACTACATTCCTGACTGAGCCCCTGACAGAGGAGAAGATGCTGTGATAGGAGCGTGTCTGGGAAAGTGGACGTTGGCGCCTGTTGACTGGCGCAGCAGGACGTTGTAGGGGAGGTGTGGTTGGTTCTTCTGGCACCTCTGTGGATTGGATGTCTGATTCTTCATGGTTGGTATCCTGTTTGGAAGGAGTGTGGCTAGTCCTTGGGCTGTCTTTGGTTTTTGAGAATGATGAGGCAGCACTGCTGGCTGGCAGGAGATAATAAGGAGACAGTGTTCAGGATTATGATTTTCAATTCAATTCACTTAATTTCCTTTTGGTTTTATTTATATAGCGCCAAATCACAACATAAGTTATCTTGTTGTATTTTCTATAATATAATTTTGTAAAGATTATATTAATATAAATTTATAAGCTCACACACATAAAGATATACTGTATAAAGTCAAATATGCTTACATCCTGGCATGGCAACACTGAAGACCTTGCTCTGTGGTCCCTGTCCCCTCCTGTTGGTGGCTCTAATCTTGAAAATGTAACGGTCTCCAGGTGTGAGGCCATCTACGGTGGCTGTCGTGGTGCTTCCTCGGTATGTAATGCTTTTCATTCCAAATGGTTTCATAGCAGGGGCGTAAGACAAGATGTATTCTGTGTGGAAGTAGAGCATAAACAACTTTTGGAAGGAGTGAGGGAGACAATTCAGAGGAAGATGCCAAACAGTGGCCTTTGAAAACCTGAATGTTTACTGCAGTTAAGTAATTTTTGCCCTCTATCAACAAGCATTCATATCACTTTTAAGTTGGAACTGTCTGAAAGCCAAAACCCACTGACAGGATTGAAAAGCATGTTGTTATTTAAAAATGGCCAAAATGGCACCTTTTATCAATGCTAAAAACTGTTAAAACAGACAGAATGGTTGGGTATTTAATTTTCCTGGAACTTCTCATCTGTAATGCGCTGTTCCATTAGACCAAACCTAAGCTTAAAATTGTGATATTTCATGAAAATCATATTATTTTTTCATGTCTCATTTAGAAATTTGTCAAAAGTCATTTTTTTTGCGCTAAGCAGTTTCAGTAAATGACAAGTCGTAACAAGAATTCTGGGACTTTTCAGCTGAACTGGGCTGAACTGCAGGTTGTGTTTACAACGAGCAGATAGGAGACAAGTATGGGGAAAAAAAAGTGTAAGTAGTAAAAAAGCTACAATATGTATGGTCACAAATTTTTCTCAAGTACTGGCAGCAAATGTGTGCACCTGGAAAAATGTTCTACATGTTGATTCTAGTTTTCCTAAATTAAAAAAAAAGAAAATAATGAAAGAAATTCACCTTTCATTCTTTTGTCTTTATGATATATGTCACTATAACTCTGCTATACTGCAGAAAGTTATACTCTACTTGTAGCCATTGTTGTATTGTTTCCATAGAGGTGCAGGACTTTACATTGCAGTGCAAAGTGACCCCACAGTGAGGAAAAATGTGACGGAAGCAAAAAACACCCTGGCAGTGCTTGGGATTCAGAGTATTAAAGCATTTGTCAATTTCTAACCGTCCATAGCACTATCCTACTTGGAAGGTGGAAACTGGTTAGTTTACTTTTGTTAGCAGTGTCCTTGATTTTTGATGTTATTTCAACACATGCCCAGCTAGCAGTGGCAGTTTTTCTTTACTGGGTCCAGTCTAACTGAAGAAACAACAGCAAAGACAGGTCCTGTGACCTCAACACTATGTGCTTTACCCAGAAAAACTATATATTTAGTGCCTGTCCACACAGTACTGACAAAACATCGGGAATCAAAAACTCATGGCCACTGCAGATCATCAGTCTAAGAGGTGCTTCTTTTTGGCAATGACAAAAGTCAAACACAAAGAATATATTGGTATCCAAGCAAAAATGAAATTAGTTAAGTTTGACTTCCATCCTCCTGGCCTGACCTCTGATCCTCCCATTGGGTTCTTCAGGTGGATCCCATGTTGCTATGACAGCAGTTCCCTTTCCTCGTAGTGGCTTTACTTCAAAGTTCTCAGGTGGCCCAGATGGCGCTAGTAAAAGAAGAGAGTACAACTGAATGAAAAGACAGGGGTGAAAAAGAACCAGCAGGAAAGAAACCACAAGCAGCGTAAAGGAAGAAGAGTGAGGAAACTGCTGCTTAAAGACTGTAAAAAAACAGTGAGGACATTTGTGCCAGGAGGCTTCAACTTAAGAAAACACTGCTGCTATACATTGCAAGGAACCACCCCTTGACATCATGTATGAAGCTACAGTTGGAGATCTGAACTGTGAGCCAGGCAGTAAATGCTGACATTCCAATAACCCGCAGCTTAGGAGCAGCTATGACATGGTATAAAAGCTGCAATCATGACAGAGCTATGGCCAAACTTAGAATCATATATCAAGTGGGAGTAATGGGAAGTGAATGTGATGAGGTGTGGTATGATGAAATAAGTAGAAAATAGCTAACACACTGGGTTATGCAAGAGTGAAAACTTTTCTGTGAGACTAATTGCTCTTTTCATACTCTAAGAAATATGCGGGGCTCTATTAGTCTGTCTTCACTACTTCACTTGCAATCTGCATCAGAGTCAACAAAAAGATGTCTGTAAGCGATTTCCAGCATGCAGTTACAGTACATACCTGACTCAGGAGTCCTTTGGAAGACCGAGACACTCCACTTGCCATGATTTTCAGCCTGAGAGATTCTGACAGAGAACTCATACATGCCGTCAGCAGACAGGGTGTCTATCATCATCCTCCTCTGGGTGCTGTCTTTGTACTCCCAGCGTGCTGACTCACCCTTCTCCCTGTACCTAACTGTGTATGATCTGAGGTAAGAGCAAATGGAAATGTTTGATTCCAGTGAATAGGCTTAGTGTTCTCTTTTACTCATTCTTTTTTTTTGTCTTGTTGCCAGACACATGCTCTAACACCGATTTTAACAAGCCCACCTGGACGTCTCGAGGGCAACTTTCCCCATCTCGACGGCAGGGTCAACCCAGGAGATGAGGACTGACCGAGGAGACATGACCCTGACACTGATGTCCTTAGCCTCATATTCAGGTGGCTCTGGACAAGACACACACACACAAAGACAAAAAGACAAGAATGTCTAGGTCCAAACCAATGTTAAAATCATCTTTACAATCATTACATTTGGCTTAAGTTGAATCTTGGTTAACATGTTGTCCGAAGATTCATGCAGTGTACAGCTTACATGGGTGTTGATGACTATTTTGCAATTTTTATATTTCAAATAAAGACTTTAATGATTCTCGATGAACCTGCAGGTACCTGGTTCGGTGGTTTTGGTTATGACTGCTCGGCTGGCGGGAGAACTCTGGCCCTGGGCCTTCTGTGCCTGCAGTGACACCACATGAACGGACTCAGATGCTATGAACAGAAAGGGATACCAGGCACGGCCAGGGTTTACACTATGGACACTAAAAATAGTACAAACAATCCACTTAGCTAAATTATCATGAAAAAAAACAACAAAAACAACAGAATGCTGCCAGCTGTTTCATTGCTGGTTTGTTTACAGCAATCATGCCACTTTTAAAACAACTTACTCATCAGGTGCTACCGAGTAACTACCTAGTCTAGAGGTGCTTGTGATGGTTTTTACACATTTACATCTATATTTTACTAAAACCTAGGGCTTTGTCCATTTAATACTGTAATTAGGAGTATAAGATGTAGATTCTCTTACTTAGTTTTTGTGTGTGTCGGTTTCTCTGGTCAGACTGAGGCTTGGTGTGGTGTTGTCGTCTCCTTTCCAGCAGCGGGGTTCCTGCCAAAGCTCTCTCCGGCTGCCTGGGACCTGATGAGGACTGAGGTGCCCTCCTGTGCGTCCTGGTAGTAGAGACGCCTGATGGGCGAGCCGTTCTGTTCACCCTGGTTGCCCGTTGTACAGTGGAGTGATTTCCGGCTGCAGGTTGTGAAGACCTGACTGGACCTGTTGGAGAATGATAATGACAGGCAAAAGTCAGACTTTATGACCTCATAGTTCATTCATAATCTGTGCTGCGGTTCCTTTTAGGGCCTTCTTGAAACTCTCACTACTAAATAATTAAACATAACTGTTCCACCCAAGACACATCCGCTCATTGATAAACATAATTACACATCAGGCTTATCCAGCAGTGATTGTAAACACGGCCAGTTATCACAGAAAGGAAATGCTGCATGTCATTTGTCATCTGCTCCAAACTTCTGGTGTTCTGCTTCCTGCTTTAATCCAATGCAAATAGTCACTCCATTTTGGACAACGTCTCAGACATTGTTTCAGACAGCCAGACAATCCCCCTCATCTGGCTGCAGTACTGAGCGATACCATTGCCAATATAACAACAACAACAACAAAAATCCTCTGTCCCTCCCACTCTTTTGTCTTCTTTCTTTCCGCTCCTCCCACTTTCCCTCCGTTATTCATTTCTCATAATCACTGTCAGATGAAAAGGATCTGTCTTGTTTCCCATCAGGACAGCTGCGTGCACAGCTGGGCGAGCACTGAGGAGTCAGCTGATGCAACTAGGTGAGTTTGATGAAACTGATGAAAGGGGTTATGGGGTTGAAACAATACTGTGATGAAGGGAGGATATGCCAACTCAGGATAGTTGTCAATAACAGGCCACCCTATCCCAAATTGTCTTCTTCAGTTTTAGGATAATAAAGGAAAGACGAAAAGTATGAGTGCTAATGATGCAAAGAAGATATAACAAGGAACATAAATGCACAATTTTGTCTCAATTCGACCTACATAACTTTATTTGTGTCTTTAAGTCTGTACCTCCCGTCCATCCTGCCAACACAGCTGAATGAAATTCTTCCATTTGTGTCTAGAGAGCACTGTTTGTTTGGTAACGAACCAACTCTCTTTCTGAATCCCCGTCTCCTAATCTTGTTTCTCGCCTTTTCCTGTTATCACATATTTCCAGTAATGGAACTACACAAGTGAAATCGAAATTTACCGTATCGCGTTTCGTGCCTGCGGTTTGAGTCACATATTTACTGACAAAGCAGATTAGAGTGTTTTAACTTAAAGTGTTCGTCCTTTTCCTCTGGACCGCTGTTGATTTCTATTGATTTTAACATGGCATGAGAGTTGTGTTTGCAAAATGTAAAACATGTGGTTATCACCTCTGAAAGCACAGACACAGTATAATGTTCAATACTAATCTTATTAAATTTCCTGTTCAGTGGCCTCTTGGCAAAACTGCAGTTTTCCTCACAACAGCATCCACGATTTCATGTCGGTATTACTATCTAATGAAGTTTTTTAAAAAATCCCCTAAAAAAAATACTAATTTGTATTTTTTGTCCTCTGTTAAGTTAATAATTATATGGCAGCTAACCAGTGAGTGACTCTTTGTCAACCCGGTCTCATCCCTAACCCTCATCCACACTTATTTAACAGCCTCTTGTACCTCCTAAAATAGTATTAGCCCCATTTGGTTTTGATCAGTCAACTTTTCCCTTTTCTTTTCTTCTTCCTGTCTTTCTCTCTCTGGAAAACTGTCACAGTGCATAGTTTGGCCCAGGTCACGATGCCACTGACCGCTAAACTATTGATTCCACAGTGCTTCAGTTGCCACATCCCATCTTTCCTGGAAGCTCAGTGGTCCAAAGTGCTATGAGGCAGACATACAGACATACCACTGCTATAGCAGAGTGACCCACCTCGGTGTGCTGAGGCTGAAAGGCTGAAAAATGCCACTGCTGCGTGTTTGATGCTCTTCAAAAACATGCAGTAGCTGAAGAAGTTGAGGCTTCTAACCACCGTCTTTGAAATGTCCCCAACTCTTAACTTTGCAAGCATTAAGTCGGTCACATTAAATCTGGGCTTCATGGTGGAGTGCATCGCTCACTTTACCCGCAGTTTAATTTATACAAACAAAAGTCTCAGCGGCAGACTTTTCCTCCAAGCAGAGGTAATCAGTTTAGCCTCAGCTGGCAACTTAGTGAACTGACAAACCCAAATGGCAAAGAAACACCTCCAACCATGCAGCACTAATGCCAGTGGGTTTGTCTTTATTCATTAGCTTACCAGGCTATCAAGTCATAGCTACTGTGTACAATAAATCAAGTAATGTAAATATTACTTCTGCATATTAGTGAGTAATTAAGGCTCACATGTGATAGGATTTGACAGTCGGCAGCAAATGCGTAGCTTTATCAACTAAAGTCAAGTTTATTTATATAGTCTGAAACAACTCTAGTTGACTTAAAGTGCTGTACATGTTATCAGTCAGGCAGCAACAAGAAACAGTAGCAGCAGTGCAAAAGCAAGACAGGACAAAGATGAAAATGAATTTGTGAAAGCCACCAAAAGCCACCGTAAACATGTACGTCTTAATGTCTTAAATGTAAGCTAGTATTTTAGACTTGGTAAATGCCTGTTAATTGACTGTCGAAACTGTTCAAACTGTGTTATATTATTGTATTGTTTAGGTTATCTAAGATCAAGCTCTCAAGGAAAATGACAACATACTAATACCAATTACTACTTGTCTTCATTGGATTACCAGGCCGTCAGCTAATACAACACATAAATGCTAACTGCTAATGCTAATCTGTTTACTTAGGGCTTTTAAGCTAACGTTGGATATTCAGATGGCAGCGTGTGTATACGCTTATAGCAGCTGCTACTGTTTGCTTGATAAATGTAATTAACTGTCAAATTTGTCCTCTTTCATTGTGTATTGTTTACAAATCTCAGTTGCAGAGCTTTTTGGGAAGCAAGATGCTATTTAGCTAACTGAAAAATGGAGACAAAGCAACTCACATTAGCTTACCAGGCTATCAGCTATCTTATCATAGCTAAGTCAGAAAAACAACTTGAAATGTTACCTGAGCTAGCTATCAAGATGCTACTGTAAGTTAGCATTTATCAGTTGGCAGGAAGGGCGCTAGCTTTGATAGTTGAGGAATAAATGGCTGTGATTAATCAACTTTGAATTGGCAAGGGTAATGTTATGTGACAAATATAATGACTAAGAAAAGACTTCAAATAAATGTTTTTCTTGTTAGCATCCATTAGCGTGCAAGGCTGCCAACTAGTATAGCGTGGAGCAGACTGGTGAATGTTAGCTTGTAACTACATTACTTTATCTGGCTTACATTATTTTA
Organism: Dascyllus trimaculatus; assembly: GCA_024666655.1. NCBI lineage: Eukaryota > Metazoa > Chordata > Actinopteri > Pomacentridae > Dascyllus > Dascyllus trimaculatus. The sequence goes on along the minus strand of CM045455.1, from coordinate 14,324,335 downwards.
GTTGATAGAAAGTGAGCTAACCTGGGGATTTGCTTCTTTTGTCCTGCCATTTTCACTGGGTTTTAGAGTGGCATTACCTTGCCAGAACCCCAGTGATTGTTTGGCTCCATTTGCAAAAATGTAACTCAGCAAACATGATTAGCTGTGTCTCCAGAGCAGCTCTGCCTCAAACAAATAAAAATGAAACTCCAGAGCTGCATGGTGGTTCAGTGGTTAGCACTGCAAAGAAGGTCCTAGGTTCAATTGCTGGTCCTGATCCTTTCAGAGGAGAATTTAAATGGGATTTCTCCATGATTCTTGCCACGGTGCAACGGCAGGCCAAGTAAAGTGGTTTGGAGAGACTGAATCGTTTACAGAAAAAGTGTACCTCTGTATTTGAGTTACTGTAGCTCTGAAATAGACGTTTACATGACAATCCTTTAATGCAATTGCTCACTTAGTTTATAAATATCCCATTATAATGAAAATTAAAATGTACTTTTGAGAACTGCAAGCGTTTTGATCACCAAAATTGTTGGCAGGTAATTTTCAATCACTTGATCAATTAAACAAATAATTGACCTTGCCATCATAGAGTGAACTTAAATCAACCACTTTATGGACAATTTGGTAATCAGGTTTCAGGCAATCCATCTGTCTGCTCCTAATTCCCCATCGTTTTACAGTCTATTGAAATCACTGACAGGCAAATATTTGACAATTTATGTGGCGTATACCGTTACAGGCAACACACTCCGAAATAGATGTTAAATTTGGATCGCGCTTAAGAAAAATACATAATTAAATGGGAATCCATGAGTCAGAAACAAGTGAGAGTTTTTTCCTAGTGATCCATTAGGGACAGAGCAAGTGAGGGAATGAAGGAAAAGGAGACTGTTGCCCTGAGACATAACACTGTAAATCATCATCACATTAGACTGAAGGGCTTCTTTTACATTCACCGTGTCAGCAGAAAGTTTCAGCAAACTGCTTTTGAAGGATATAACCACATTAGCTGACATATATGGCAGCTAACTGAGATGCACCGCTCCCATGTGAAGTCGATAATGAGGCCTTGAGATCAGGTTTACCTGCTGATGAGTTGCTGACAGGTGCACCGCCCAACACAGCAAAGCCATCCAGGTTAACCCATTCAGGGTCTAAAAAAGACACAGGAGATCTGGATAAATGACGTTGCTATTGGCAACTAGGAAGTAAGCAGTGAATTTTATACATTTAAGGCTCACATATTTCTGATTTGAATCTGTATTTCTCTTTTTTCTGTTAAGCTTTTACTTGTGCATGATTTCTTTTGCCTCCTCCCAGTTAGCAAAGTGGGATTCTCAACCTCTTGTTTTCATTTACTCTCATTCTTGTTCATAATAGGTCAACTGTTCGTCTTCTTTGCTTGAACAGCGGCCGGCCAGACGCATAATGATGTGGAGGCAAACAGCGTGTGTTATTTATGACAACCGATGCAGCTCTCATGCTGCTGAGGGAACAACACACGATCTGCGAGGAATTTTCTGGAAAGGCAGCACTGAAACTTTCGCTCGGCTGCCAGACATTTATGGCAAACTGCACCGGAGCTGGAGAGACCACAAGGGCCGCCACAACTGGGCAGCGCACACAAACACGCTCCCATCTGTAGATGCTTTTTTTTTTTCAACACGCAGACACACAGTACAAGACAATGCATGACTTCATCACTTGGCACCACCCTATCTTTAACCGCAACCACTACCAGACACATATACGTTGCACACACACACACACACAACAAGTGACCACAACACAGAGGATTGGGTTATAGGAGCAGGGCTGGGTTTGGAAAAGGGTTGGCTGCAGACTTTGAGTCGCTGATGAAGTATGACTCCAAGGTGCCAAGGACAGAGGAAAATGGAGTAATGACAAAAGCAGGCTAGACTGTGTCAACACTGCAAACTGTATGTGTATAGAAACCTAAGGACCTGTCTAATGTTTTACAAGGCAGGATTAGAAATTACCAGAGAAGCTGTTAAGACCTAAAAATAATGTCCTTCTCTAAAGGCCTAAAATAACCGCTGTCTGCTGAAGTGGGATGACGACTGCTTTTCACGCACTCCAACATCCCTAGCGCTCGCTCTTAAGTTCTTTCTGGCAAACTCTGGTGACAGTACATCCAATTATGAACTAATCTCACTGATAAAAATCAATTGCACTCAAACATGTGTGCTTACACCTCCCCTCCATGCGTCCCTGCTTCGTAAACAGCTTTGCTCATCCCCTCCTCACTCTTGGCTCTTGTCTTGAGAAAGTGCAGAACCCTGAGATTTGAAAGTTCTCTCCAAAGCTTACGCCAAACCTTCTTTTCTTGCTCTACATCCATTTATTTTCCTCTGAATGGCTTTTTTTTGTCTAGCAATCCCATTGGCTCCCGTTATTTGCTAGTAGAATGTCAGTGACTTACAACCACCTGATCTTGACGCCTCTCATTCTCATCCTGCTTTATTTTGAGCTTCTTCAGTGTCTGTCTTACCTACATCCTCCAACAGAGGAGAGCGACTGTCCTTGTTCACTTTGGTGAAGCGGTTTGACCTCGTCGGTTTGCTGGAGCTGACGATGAAGCGGTCCACAGGTCTCCCGTCCAGATGGATGGAAGGCTCCCAGCTCTCCCTCAGGCTCCTGTCCACAGATGTTTGCTTCCCATTTTGTGGCCGTAGGGGTTTCTCTGCTGCAAAAGAAATGATGTCAGGGTAAACTTGGGTTGTATAAAGTTTATTTAAACAACATTAATTTAGCGTTGCCTGTTATACTAAATGTGAAGACCTACATATTGTGGCAGCATGTAAGTGTGAGCTGCATCTCCACTTCAGCGCTACCAGGACTATTTCCTTTTTTATTTATTATGCTTGGCACATGAATCAACTCTGATGAAGCATAAACTTGTGTAGGAGGCCCTGAGAAATCCAAACTAATTTGGCGCTTTAAATAAACACATTACGATTGCGTTGGATGTTAAGGACCCGCGGGAATGAGAAATCTTTATTCTCCCTACTGGCTGCATTCACTGAAAACAAAACAAACAAAACAGCAACCACCTCTCTGTTTCTGGTTGCAAATGCTTCGAATATAAAACTGGATTTCGCTTGTGTGAAGGAAAAAGCTGCTAAAAGACCCCAGAAAAGACTGAAGACACGGGAAATGGTAAACAACCACTGGATTTTTGTGGATGCTGAAAATTCAGCTGAGTCAACAAATAGAGAGACTCAGAGGTATGATGCGGAGAAAAAATACAGAGAAAAGTCCTTAATGTTTGCTCTTTCTACCGTTAATCAGGAGGGGGCTGGTGGGTAACAATTACATGCATATATATAAGGCATAAGAGACATAATAGATGTTATTGTCATTGCCAAAAAACAACATAACTTTGTTGGCGACAGTCAGCAGCAGTTAAATGGTAAAGAAGAATTCAAGTATAAAAACAGAATTAAAATAAGTGTATGTGTAAAAATGTGCATAAAAAACAGTAAACAACACACAGTATTTACAGAATTAAATGAAGGTAGTTTTTGATATTGCACCGTCTATGACTGATTAAAGTGCAGTTGGTGCAACAGTGTGTGGCTCAGTCTGGAGCTTAAGCTGGTGAGTGTGAGAGTGGGGGCGTGGTGGTGGTGGTGGTGGGGAGTGGGGCTGATGGAGGCGATAGCCATGGGGAAAACGCTGTTCCTCAGTCTACTAGCCCTTCTTTTAACATTGCGGAATCGCTTCCCTGATGGGAGCGGGGCAAACAGGTGGTGTTCGGGGTGTGTTCTGTCGGTGTTCTGTCGTCCATCATACACAGCATCCACGTCATACATGACATGACAGTGTTTTGGCAACACGAGTAAATCCATATTACATATTCATAATGTAAACAAATGACACCACTGATGGTATTTTTTATGGTAAATGTTCGTAAAAAATGAAATTATTCCTGTTAAACCTGCAGAAGTTGGTGTTTCTGACCACTAGGGGGCAGTGAAGCACTCAAAAATGTCATCTTGCAAAGTTTATTTGGCAGCGTGTTAACAAACAGTCTCTCATTAACACATAAAACGCATACTTTAGCACTTAAATAATGTTTTTTTTCTCTACTTGATGAACCTACGTCCAATAACCTACGTCTGGTCTGGTTTCCATCAGGTCCTTTGGGACATTCTGGCTCTAAATGTTCCACTATGTCCCACCAGCTAGTTGCTAACTCTATCTGTCTGCCGTTTGATTTGGGGCAGGTGGCGTACACTGGAGGTTTTTTAGAGTGAAATCAGCTGCCTGTTGTTGCTGCTGCTGGAAACTCCGATGATGAGAGCAGTGAGAGTGAACTGAAACAGATGCCAGAGGGGGAACTGCAGACTCCGGTGATGTTCTTTTAAAGATGCACAGTCATTTAAAACCATTGTGAATAAGAAAATGCAGCTGATTCGCTTGGACAAAATCTAGGGTGAGGTTTATTAGCACGCTGGTCATTTATTGCTATATAATTGTCAGTACTGTCAGCAGCTGCTCCTCATGGCTGCCTGTTGCCCCCCCTAAAGGTTTACAGCAGCCCTTTTGGTTTTAGCATCATCGCGAAATCGCTCCTTCTCGCCGTTTGCAGGTGTGCTCCCAGCTGGATCTGCACTTTTACTTTTCACATTTAGAAGTAACTGCCACTCGGGCCTCCTGAGCGCTACTTTACAGATGGTCACAGCTCCTCAGAGGCCCTCAAAAGTTGTCTCTGCTTAATGTGGAGTTTTAGTACGTGCTGAAAGATTGTCTCATCATTGTTTCAGCTGACTGTGGATATCGCCACTCCAGCGGCGTGTGAGTACATAAAGGAGTGTGAGAGTGTTTTCCCAGTTAAAAAAGAAAACACGGCCTCCTCATTATTTCCTCATTAATGCAGGCGTACGGTGGAGTTAGTTTTATCAGCTGCCTGTGGTGCTCTCCACTGACACAAGTCTGGACACACTTCAATCACTTGCGCCCTGTTTCCAATGAGGACATGTATTACGTAGGAAGGGATCTGCTCCGCTGTCCAGACATCACTCTGTGATTTGGCCTCTTTGGAAATTTATGATTCAAGGGCAAACCAGATATTTCTGATTAAATCAAGACTCCTTCAAGCACAGCAGATGTACGATTTCCATCCAAGAATAAACAGTTGGGAAGCAGTTAAGCAACTGAGTGGTTGTAACAACATAATCTTACAAAGGGAGGCTTGGTTTCAGGGCGTTGCTACGGGAGACCAGAGCAATAATATAACATTTTCTATGTTGTGTTTGTGAATGCGAAATGGAAAGACAGACATAGAGTATGACTGAGTTAGATAGTGGAAAGTATTAAGTATGAGAGGAATGAGGGCAGCGCCTCAGGGTCATTATGTCACTGCTTCTTTTTTGTGCTGTTTGATAAAATGTTCATGTGCGTGTAAAAGACACTGACAGTATGTGTTAGATGGATGCAGCACACATGCACACTCAAAGACCCACGGTCAGATTGGCAGACATGCACGTGTATGTGCATGTGTCATTTGGTATAAGAAGCATATGCAGGTAAGCCCTGAGGTCAAAGGACTCCTGTAAAGCTGTTTGAGAAAATACTTGAACTCATGCACCTGCAATACACTCCACTTTTACAAGAGCACCTTTTTCACCTCGCCATGAAATCACAGACACTGACCCCTCATTCACCCCTAATGAGTTTGCCATTAACCTTTAATAACTGTCTTCTAGCACAAACTCCCATCAGTAATGAGGATCAGCAGCGAATGCGTGTCTGGAGTGATGACAAGGTACCCATTACAGAGACAGACGGGCAACACTTTGTTTTTTTTTTAAAGAGAGATGATCAAACTCATAAATAGCTGCAGGTGTTTAGATAGTAAAATAACTGGCTTCCATGGCAACAACAGAGGAATGCACTGACTCAAGTGTCTTTGCTCAAGTGATGGTAGGAGCCACATCCAAGCGATGTTGAAGTTTCTACTTTGCCATTTTAGAGATTTCTTTTCATCATTGCAGCTCAAGTTTAAAGATCTTTGTTTAGTGTTTCTCTTCTTGATGTTGGAATATGATCCCCTTACGGTAATAAATATAGTTAAAACTAAAAAATGAAAGCAAACAAATTTGAACTTCAGAGAGGATTGGTCCGACTGAACTAATCGTTCATTTTAGAAGATCAGTTTACCCAAATTACTAAGGAAAAAAAAACAAAAAAACACTTACCAGCAATGAGTCATGCAGACATGTTGGTTATATTCGCTCAGGTTTTGAACTGTCTCTCTCTGAAGTTTGGAATGGCACTAAAACTACATTTAATAAACAGAAGATTTACATTTAGAAATGCTCCAGTTGCTGCGGATAATCGACAGAGCATGCTGTCAACAGCTGAGATTGAAACTGCTTTCTGTTGACATTGTGTTTTGTGTTTAATTCAGATGCAGATGCTCCGCCAGGTGACGGCGGCCTGGGGTGCGCGCATGACGATTGACAAGACCAAAGTTATCTGTGTGTGTTGTCAGAGTGAACTGAGTTATCATCGTAGCATATCTAGTCTGTAATATCACTTGATGGCCAAACACAGCTGACGCGAATTCTCCGCCTCCTCCTCATATAAAATGATAATTCAAGGGACATTTAGAATAGATAAAAAATGTGCGATTAATTTGCGATTAATCGTGAGTTAACTATGACATTCATGCGATTAATCGCGATTAAAAATTTTAATCGATTGACAGCACTAGTTTAGATTGAAACTGCTTTCTGTTGACATTGTGTTTTGTGTTTAATTCAGAATAAACAGAACACTGATTCTCAGAAGGTGCAAATGCAATGAGTGTAAATTTCCATCGACACTCGTTGCATTGGAGGCAAACACACAAATATCTTTGGGTGATCTGGGTCACCACAGCTTTTCAAAGTTTGACATGTCCATTTAATATGAGACTACAACCAGGAGAATGTTAAACTTAGCTTAATATAAAAACTGCAAACCCGTTTTATAAGTATTTAGGGGAAATGCTTAAATTCAGCCACTCTGGTGTGTTAATTAACAAGTGTTATTAAGATTTAGAGGGGCTGGCCTTTAGATTTCCTTATCTTTGGACACAGTAGGTTAGCTATTGCAACAGTGTTTTCTCATTTAATTCTCTGCAGTTTTTTCCCCTATAAAAGTCACACTATTACCTTTAAAGATCAGATTCCGGGCCTTTCTTGCATTTAAGTCTCATAAAAGTAAATGCAACTTCCGTGTTTCAAAAGATGTTTTGCTTTCTAGGCGTACAGAAATTAATCGAAGTGGGAGGTTTGCGTCAAATCTTGCCCAAGGCTACAGAATTCTTCGTGGCACCTCTGTCAGTTTAAACGCCGCTCACCTCTGACACTCGGTAAACCCTCTCCTCAGTAATCAGCTTTGCAGGAAACCTACTTAGATCATGGCCAAATACGGTCACTGCCTCCAGACTGCAGTTAATCAGAAAAACACATCAATCACCAAACTGCCAGCCTCGATGCTGTCAGTTTATTATCGGGCGCTGAGCCTGATTTACCCTCCAATCGTGACTGAGAACAAATTATATTTCAAGCAACAACCTGGAGTGAGTAACTGTTTAGCTTGGGAGAACTGCATGCATCCATATGAGACTTTTACAACTTATGACATCTAAAAACAGAAGCTGGCCAGTGCAATTATGGCGCAAAAACACATTTGGTATTTCAGTGTTGGTGGTCACGAGTCAGCTTTCTTTCACAGAAGATTTTCTCCAGCGACTGTAATATTGTCTTGCTGATGGAGACTGACACCTCCCAGTGTTGGCTTACCCTACATCCTCCTGCTGACGTCTACTGTGCTGTGACAGGTGTGTTCATCGCCCAGGTGGGGCTTGTTTAGATAACTGGAATGGTGCCCAGAGATGACATCATGACACGAGACATGCCGCAGCTGGCAGGTTTGACAGGCAGCCGAGTTGCAGGTTGTGCAGGATCAAATGTTGTCAGATGATTAAATATATCCAGTATTGTGGAAAATATTACCCCTGACACTCTCTGTTTCCCCAGTGGGAAAAAAGAATTTATGACATTCCTGATTCTCAAAACCGTCGCTGAAATCTGCAGAATCCCAACATTATAAGTGGAGCAGAGAAATTAAATTCCACTGGCCTGCAAAAACACGATTCCCCTCTTTTCCCCCCCACCTTCACTCCCTGTCCCACTTTCCACACACTTTCCAGGAAATGATAGACTGTGTGGAAGAAGCTGACATTCTTTATTATCCAAATACACTATGTTTCTATTCTCTCAATTTGCCCTGAATTTCCCAGGAGTCCAGTTTGATCCACGCTGAATTTTTTTCTTTTGGGGGGGGTTGACAAGCCGATGACATGTGAGTGGAGAAAGTTAATGAGTAACACGCTCTTCTCCCTCAACAACTACTGTCAAAAAATCCCAGAGAGGAAGGCATTTAACTGCTCCAGCGCGCTGCTCAGTGGCCCACAGCAGTGAATTGTGGTTCTACTAAGTAGCTCCCAGGTGTGAATGTATGGAAGTAGGTGAATGTGGAGCAGAGTGTTGCAAGAAAAAACGATGGAAAAGAAACTGACCACAACAAATAGCAGCTGCCTGTATTCAGAGAAAGCAATGATCTCATGCTTTAGGTGCTCACAGTCGAGGTATATAGAACCTTACAGATCCAGTAAGTGGACTGAATAAGTTTGAAGAGGTGAATGAGAAAAAGGAAAGTCTGGTTGTGGCATTTAAAGCCAGCCAAAAAGCTGGGCTTCCTCCCCTTCAAACCTTTATGGCACTTTTGATGTTTTGGATATTTTTTTTACTGTCTGGAAGATGTTGCGACTCTCTGCCTGAAAATTGATTTTACAAACGGCACTTAAGAAACTTCAAAAACATGTGTGCTGCTGTGGTTTTTGCAGCCTCTGCGCTTGTCAAAAAACAGAAGTGCTGCACATTTGATGAATCGCTGTGCTGACATGGAATCATTTTCTGGTGAAATCCAGTCGGTCTTTGCATCACCAAAAAAAAAAAAACCTTTTTGCCTTTTTGGCCTCATTTTGCTGTCAGGCATATTCCACCCTTTCCTGACTGCATCTGATGGATGATGTGACATTTCAAAGGATGCTCAGTGCAAAAGACAAGTGACAGACAGAAAACTTAAAGGCAGGTCATTTATCACCACATTCAGGCAGATTAGTCACCAATTTGGCACGAAAACCCCTCAGAAAATGCTTCTTTTTTCACAGTATTTCATCATGTAGCCTGAAATTTGTCATCATCTTCTTAACAGTGTTTTACAGTTACTTAAGGATGTGTCCACTGTAGGAGATTTACTCCATGACAGCTCAGTCCTGCATCACATTTTCCTCTCATTAACAGTCAAAATACTGTCCTTATATTATTTCTCTCACTAAAACTAAACAATCTGCACACACTAAATCAAATCTTTTAATTAAGACTTAATGAATGCAAATAATGTGTTCAGTTTGGACACTTTGAAGGCTGCACAGAGATGGATATGCATATGTGCAAAGAGCAATCCAGTGTTTTCCTTCTTTTACCAATAACGACTGAGATTTGCAGCGTGAATTATTTCTACTGAATGCATCATAAATGCGCAAACTGCAGCATTAACCACAAGTCACACAAACTTTGACAAACAAGATCCACACACAAGATGAGCAGAAAGTGCCTCAAACTTGGATCAGTGCACCTGCTTAGGAGAAAAAAAGTCAACTTTTACCTGCCCATCCGCATCCCGGTGCGCAAAACGTGACGAATAGCGCCAAGAGCGTCCTGCTTGCGGCTAAAGCCATAGTGAATGTGGCGCACTAGTGGTGCGGAGCGACGCAGCAGCTGGACGCAGAGGGCTGGGACACAGCAGCCTTCCCTCCCCTCTGCCGATGCTGCTCCTCACTGGGAACCTCTTTAAATCAGCAAAAAAATAAAAACTAACCTACTACAATCATAATCTTACATTCATCTGATTATGATCTGCAAAAAAAGGGAGTTCCAAGTTGCTTTTCAAATCGTAAAAAATGTTTGAAAGTGAGCTGAATAAAGTGAATTTAAGCTGTGGAGCATCGTGCTGTCTGCATGTATGAAGGCTTATAGCTTCAAATTTCTGATTTGTTCAAGTATCAGTCAACTGTAAAAGCCTCCTGCTATCTGCTCCTCAAACGTGGTGCAGGGTTCTGCAGGGTGTTGTTCATTTTCTGGATAAAATAATGAAATGCAAAGTGACCAAATGTCTCCCTCTTCAGGGGACCACCCTTATTTCACCCTGAACTGACGGTTCTGGCTGCAGGTAGGAGGAGGAGGATGGGTGCCAGATAAACACAGGGTTTTAAACACAGACTACACAGACTAGTCTTTGTTTTCAGTTTAGAGTTTATAAACTTTTTATGACAGAACATTTGCATCTGATCTTTCCTAAACGGTCTCATTTCGATTGTACACCTGGTAAGCAGGTCACCTGTGCTGCTCTGTTTCAGGCTCATTTTGACAGATTTGATCTTCATCAGGATCAAACCTTTCCATGACACCATCCCTGCAGCAGGTGTGAGAGAACAGGAGAGTGGGCCAAGCAGGACTCCAACGTATGAGCTAATCTGTGGAGAGAAGCTTCATGATTACACCAATTTTCCAAAGAATTCATTTGACCACTAGGTGGAGCTATAAGCCACATATTTAGCAACATATAGGCTGTATGCAGCAAACCAAGCTGATGTTTTCATTAGAATGACTTTAAATTAGTCACTGATGAATTAGTTTTACTATATGCTTTGTACTGTCTGTTATTCTGAATAGCAGTTGTACATTTATTGACTGATCTTGTTCTCAGGTGAGAAAAAAACAACAACTCACACAGTGAAGATAATGAGCTGAACGTCACATATAGGCCTGTGACAGTGCCATAGATTTGTCTCTATTAGTCGCCATCATAATTCTGTCAGATTGAGTAGTTCAAAACTAATCCAGATTTCTTTTCCCATGGTGGCTTTCACTCTAGAGTCTGACAATTTCACACCTCAGTGGACACCTTCGCTGCACTTTTTCTTCGTTTGACAGCTCTTCAGATTTTCCTAGAGCTCCTCTGAGTTTTACTGTAGAAAATCTTGACCTTTTTTGTCATAACACCAAATGTCCCATGGCACCTGCAGCCACCTGAAAGACGCACGATTACTGGATTCACAGCTGCTTCACTGCCTATTTCTGACTTAATCCTGCCATTATTATGCAAAGATCTGCAGGTGCTGTGGAATCCATCTGTGCCTCTACAGGTCCCACGGGTACATAAGAATGTCTGCGTTCACTTCCCTGTAAAGGGTTTAACTCCTGACCAACATCTCCCTCTGTTGGCTGAAGTCCTTATCTGTAGTGGGAAACTATTTGAATCATCATTTGCTCATGACTCGGTTCATAAATGACTCGTAGTCAGAGGACGTGGCACGGGAAATTACAGGTTAAATACAGGAAGAGCAGGTTTTTTAGAACACACTGATAACAAGAAGCGACACAAAGCAGAAATCATAGTTCAGCCTGAGAAGGATAATTCTCACATAACATTATTATTGGTTCTTAATTACAACAATAACAAAACTCATCTCCTGCTGCCTGAAGCACAACATTGACTCATCAGTCCTTTCAGTGAAAAAAACAAACACTTTTCACTTATGGTCTTTATGCCCCTAAGGTCCAATAAAGTTAGTCAATTTAGTTATTTGGGTTTTTTAAACATCTGTAAATTCATTTTTATTGGGGCTGATTACATCTCTGGTATATCCTCCTCCTCCGGGCACACACACACACACACACACACACACACACACACACACACACACAGTGCTGCAGCGCCTCAAAATAGTGCATGAGTCAGCACAAAATGTGATACATTTTTAAACTAAAAAACCTTATTGAGCCAGATGGCTGGCTCTAACCTGCCCTCCCTTACAAACCAGCATCAGTGCACAGACTCTGTCACTCATTCACACACATATTGAAAATCGTCAGAGAGAAAGGCTTGGACGGGTCCTCAGGTAGCTCCTCAGCCGGCTCAGTATCTAGAGTACAAGGTGTTCTGCCTTGTTATACATATGCTGGAGGTTATTCAGGCCAAATCCTGAAAATTCCCCCAGGTTAAGAGGAAGGGAGGCTTGTCTCTGCATCATCTCTGCTGATTTACTGTATCAAGAGAGACTGACTGTCCATCATCATCCATCCAGCATGTTATCCTGTGAATGACCTGCAGCCTGTCCCAGCTGACTTATTTAATATCAGTCCATCACAGGGATAAAACAGAGACAGACAACCATGCACTCTCACACCTATGGCCAATTTGGACTAACCAGTTAACCTTAGCAGGTCTTTGGACTGTGAGAGAAAGCCTGGAAACCCACATAGGTACATGGAGAACATTCAAACTCCACACAGAAAGACCCTTTTGAGCTGTGAGGTGAGAGTGCCAAAACACCAAGGTTGTCATCAGTTTTCCTTTATTTCTCGTGGAATCTGGTCACATATGTTACATCAGTATGTCAGAGAAAAGGTTTGGTCAACATTTAACCACACAAGTTTCATTTGTTCTTCTTCAACATATGGAGTAACAGGATGACTCGTCCCGTGGGGCTCCTCCTCCGGGTATCTACGGCTCTCCTACACAGAGATGATGAATTAGTGAACCGGCCCCCTCAGTCTGCCACTGCTTTTGCATTTTCCTTCCAATTTTCTGGGAGAGCTGAGGGGGAAAAACTTTTAATTAGCTGTCCTAGACAAAGCCGAAAATAGGGTAGCTCAGTAAACACAAACACTGAGCTGGGGGGGGGGGGCTGCTGTTAGCTGCTCTTTTAGGGATACTTCTAATATTACCCAATTTAATTTCACTACAGAGACACGGTTTTGTCATCGTCAGAGCCCAGTAGACTTTCACACACAATACTGTGTATATAATTGTCTGGAAGCCTCTGGTGATTCAACTTCTACCTGACAGTCGGTGTCCATATTCTAGCAGACCTGTACTAAGCTGTGCTGAGAGCCCGACACAATAATTGTTGTCCCCTGTGGGATGTCGAGGAGCAGAAACACCACAGTGTTGTCATACAGGTGCCCTCTGCTATCAGTGCAACTGTGGTGCTCCTGGAAATAACGGAGAGTCTTTTTTTTAATGTGCTGAGAGGTTGAATCCAGTAGCCAAGCACATACACATTTTCTTATCTATTTTTTATTTGAGCTACAAATCATTAAAAATATATGTTATAACTTTTCAACAATGCTCAGCCTGGCTTTCTCAAACTTTTCTGTCAAGGATGGTAGCAACCAATAACGCAGTAATATTTTGCCAATGATCTTAATAAGTTTTTATGTTATTGGCTGGTTATTAGCATTAAAAAGTCCTTTGGTGATGTAATAACCGCAGCCGATAATGTAACAATACATCAATAGGACTGCATTTGTTGGAAATAAAAGATTTTTTGGTAGTTTTTGTTCAGTTTGCTCATCAAAACAGGTATAATGGATGGCATAGTCGTCATATTTATTCATCAAGGATACGCCCCATAGCTCTCACTCTCCTTCCTTATGGCTGTAGCCAATTTGACAATTATTTGTTGTACAAAATCTTCATTTAGAATATTGTTTTTTTTGCTTAAATATGTAAATTCATCATCTAATGTCAGTTTTTCTGTTGGATGTTGCATCGTCAAATGAATTTACCACATTTTTTTGTTGGGAAACATTTCATTAAAACTTTGGTCAAACATTTCCCAAGGAAAAACAATTCAGTCCTAAAAAAAACTGGATTTAAATAACTGGACTGTAATGCCTATAATGGCACTTAAGGCCAATACAGAATCTAGAACATGAAAACTTGTTTACAAATGTAAAAAAAAAAACAAAAACTGAAGAGTATTGTCTACGTTATTGGCTCAAAAACTTTACTACATTATTGGCAAGTTATTACGTTATTGGCTTTATTACATTATTGGTTGCTACAAGGATTCCCAAACATTGAACCCAAAATTTTCATGAAAGTTGGGAAAGTAAAGTCAAGCATGAGCTCTTAGGTTATCATTCATCATCTATTTGTTAATTTTATGTACATATAAATATTTTTGTTGGAGAACAAATTTGTCGTAATTATGGAAGAATTACCTGGGGGTCAAAAAGGTTCAGGTTTGAGGCCGACCAGAGAAGATATGTTTACATCCCTAAAAGGTTTTTGTCTTTGGAAAGATGGACTCAGCATTTCTTACATGTTATGGACAACTAAACTATAACGTTTAAACTTACAACCTATTTACAGCAAGCCAGTAGGAAGAGTCTGTGTTCAGTATAAAATCTGTTTGTACTTCTTTGGGGGCAGAGAGGAGTGAGGTCCCCCCCCCCCCCAGGCTGAGTAAGGTATTTCTCATTGCAAAGAATGTAAGAATGTAAATTAATTCTCCATATTATTAACAACAATAAATGTACAACCCAGCTGTGTGTTTGTTATCTTAATCAAGGGCAGAACCAGGGTGAGTAAAATATCCCCCATAAAGCGTGTATGTCTAGAGTGGTGGTATTTTACATTATTCTTATTGCAACAACATTTAGTGAATCAGTTAATGATCAGTTTCAGGCTCTACAGACTTTTGTCTCAGCACAGCCGCCCACCAGCTGGTCTGTTCTCACAATAAATAGATGGACTGCAGGTCAGCCATCAGGTGAGAGATGTTTTCCATTGTTTGTTGGTGATCCTCATTCCATTTCACAAACCAGAGAGATAAAATGCTGCTCAAAAAGCCAGAAAAGGACAAAGCCCACCTGACCCCTGACATTTACCATACCCACAACCATATTAAAAGCAGACTGAGTTGCTTGGCAACTGTGTTGTTCCTCATCGTAAAAAGATGTGATTTAATCCTACAGTTTTAGGATAGAATATGTTACAGGTAAATTAGAGTGGTAATATTGAAGGAGAGGAGACAGGAACATACAGACAGGATTAGTCAAAGAAATTGTACAAATTTAGTTAATTTCCTGTTTTTCTTTTTTTGTCACCCTTAACAGTTTACTTTCAGTGAATATAGCTACTTTATTTGGAAATCATGGGAAGATAAATTAGTGAGAATAAAGAATCTAAATCACAGTTGGTTCTTGGCTGGGAGATTTTTAAGATGTGTAAAGAGGAAGAAAAAAAGGAGGCAGTGAATTTCCTCCAAATCCCATGGCTGGACTGATCTCTCACAATTAGAGCATCCACCATCCCCTCTCTGGAGCTGAAGCCCACCCCCGCCCTTCCTGCGCAACGAGCAGAGTAAAAACCAGGAGGCAGCTCGGAGAAGAGACCCAGCAGCCACGGAGCTCAGAGCCGGATGATGACTGTAAACTGGAGCCTGTGATTCATTCTAAATTTTCTCCTAAACAACACATTTTTTTTTTTAAAGTGTTCATGCTGCCCGTATGGGAAACGATTTTGGGCTCCAGCGAATCCAAGGAGAGGCGCACCTAAAACATCACCAAGCACAGATTGCACCAAACCGCTTCAAGTTTGATCCGTGTGGAGTAACATTACTCCCCCCGATCTCTCTGGACTAATGATGGCCCTAATGGTTCACCTGAAGACGGTCGCGCACCTCCGGGGGAGAGGTGACAGGATCGCCAAAGTTACCTTCAGAGGTAGGACGTGTTTACCTGCAGGACTTTCTGTGTGTGTTTAGAAACTGGATCCCGCTGCGTGGTGCGTCCTGGTTTTATTACTACAGTGTTGATGGGACCTAATCAGATGTCCGATCTGCAAGTTGTGGGAAACCCCCTGTTTGGTCTCCAAAGACGCGCTGCGCTCTCATGTGGCGATGCGCCTTTTTATCCAAAAAAAAAAAAAGAAAACTGGACTAATGTTGTTCAAATAAGCAGAATCTGAGATAAGAGTGAAACGGATCGTGTTAGAAATGAAGCGCAAAATCTTAAATTTATTCACAAATTTTGCATTTGCACTCTGGATATGTAGAATAAATTGTGATTATATGGATTAAAACTTTCTTCCACCATGTTAAGTATCCACAGAAACAGACAATGGTTAATAATGTCAGCTTTTCCAGCTTTCAGGACACAGATTCCTGTTCTGAGCCATATACTATTATTAAAAGTATGAAACAATACAATATCAGCTGTCTGTCTAACCGCAAAGAGAAAGTCTGTGTCACTTCCTGGTCATCCACTGACCTTACATTGATTTCTCGTTATTGTTTTTCACTTGCTTCGACTGACTTGCTTTTATTTACTAAAGCAATGAGGACAAGAGGCCAAAGTTGGCTGATCTGAAGGCATCGACTACTAAAGAGAGTGTTGGAGGTGGGAGAATTTTTTTCTAACATCTTCAAACTAAAGACCAGTCGGCTGGTGCAGCTCCTCCAGGGTAATTTTCATAGCCTCTGACCGGCTCTGTGTCTCAGGGGAAACTGTAGGAATGGGAAGCTTTCAGTGGATTCACTCACTGAGCTTCTTGTGTGTGAGGAGAGCTGAGGCAGGAAGGGAGAGGTGAGGCGTGTGTTTCAGCACCTTGGACAGAGATCAGTCCTCTCTGACAGGTGTTCAGTCTCAGCTGATCCCTGATTCGGGCTCCTGCTGTCACCATCACGACTGTGGAGGATGTTACAAGACCCCCATCGCCCCCCTTCGTCCCCCCCCCTATCTGTTCTGTGTGTGCACTGATGAAAAGGATTCAGGCTTTCAGTGTTTCTGCTCAGTGCTGCAGTGATTTCAGCAGGGTCTGGATTGTACATGGACCATGTCATCCGAGTCAGGGATTAGATTGTCTGCTGTTTCACTCCATGGCTCAGCTGTCGGCACAGTGGCTGCAGTTCATGTGTTTGTATTTTCAAAGAGCCAGAGCAACATCGTGTGTGTGTGTAGTTGTATCACTCATGTTGTGGGAACATGCATTAGAGAGTCACTTTGTGGGGAACCGCCTCTGTGTTGAGAACATAAAAACAAACCCATGTGATGTAAATAATTAATTCTTAGGCTGAAGAGTTGGTTTAAGGTTTAGTTTAGGATGAGTCTTCGAGAAAATAATACATATCAATGCTCTGAAGTGGAAACATGACTGTGACTAACCCACCAGTATCTCATTTGGTCAGTCAGTGTTCAGTTCAAAGGTTCACTGATTTTCACTAATGTCACATTTTGTACTATATGATGGTTTTGTATTTGAAGCACACATCCAATCTTCTTCCTATAGTCACAGGACAGACAATACATGCCAACACTAAACACATTAAAAGTTTGCAACACTAGTAAACAGTAGTAACCGTTAAAGATGTTTAAATACCACAAAAAAGGGTTCTCCATGCATCTTCTTGCAAAATGCAGCTGAATCAGCTTGAAGACAGCCAGTTTCCAGAGTACTAAAAGAGGGCTGGAGCACACTGCATTTTATTGTGCAAACAAACAAACGTGTCAACACTGCTGTGTATTCAGCCTGAACCAGATGTACAACTGTCACTGGATAATTGGTTAAACAGGGAATTTAATGTGTTTCTGACATGGTGTTGGGGGTGTAACACCTGGACACAGACCATGTGTAACTGTCACTGTTGGATTTATTATCCAGTAGATTTGAAATTCATTTATCCAGTGACACGTGTGCACCTTGTTTATGCTGAATATATCTGTTTGCCTCATATCTTGTTGAAAAATTTGTCTGAATTAAGCTGTGCTCTAGATCTTTAAATAACTGTTAGATGCTACATTATGTTAGACTGCATTCTGCTACCCATCTGATTCTGTGATCTCAATTGGAATTTCACAAGTGGCACGTCCACAAAATTTGTTGTTTATTTATTTACATATCAGGTGCACTGTGTCACAGATTTTAGTAGCTGTGATTGCACAAACCCTAGTGTGAAGAGCTGTGGAACCTGCTGTAGCAATCAAAATATGTGACTCCATCTAAATACTCGAGTGGCAACCCTGTTTTGCAGCTGCCATCAAAATGAAGCATGACAATGTACGATGAAATGCTTATTGTGGCAAAATGGCCCAGATTAAATTCCCTATGTCCCAGAATATAATGTAGCATCAGGGATAAGGGGCTTTTGCCATTTGAGGGCAGCAGAAACAAATTATGAACACACTATTGACTTATCATCAGCTTAACTCATTACACATCCAGCAGTATCATTCATTTGGAGTTCTGTTTTTGACCACCCAGTGAATGTTAAATCCAAATATTCACCAACATTGTTTTAGCTCCATTTTTGGCCTCCACCTGCTCCTAAGCAAAACTCTGCAGCTGCTAAATGCTCCAAAAAGCTCCACTAATGTAGTCACAGATTGCATCTACCCACTGCTTTCTTGGTACCAAATGATGAAAAGTCCAATATTGTTTTCGCTCTGTTTTTGGTCACCTCCAGCTCTGGAGTGAAATATGCAGCTCTCCACCTGCTAAATGCTGCACTATGTTCACAATCACCTTGCTTCTAACTGTGTCTGCCCACAGTTTGGTGCTGAGCTGATCTGACTCACTTGATGTAGGATGCAGGTAGAGGCTTGATAACGGCCGCTCATATTAACCAACTTCCGTCTTCCCTTTTACTCCCTGCCTGCTACACTTTTCAAAATTCACTTTGCTGTTGGAAACACCAACATAACCTCTGGTGAGCCACCTGCCACACTGAAAATTTCAAGTTTTGCAGAGAATTTGGATCATGCAATAAGGCAACCCTGCTAGTATTCTATTTTAATCACACAGAAATTAAAATCACCTCCCTGCATTTAAATGTTCCCTTAAAACAAGTCCACCCATTTCTATTTTGAGGGAGCACGAAGCTACATCCTTTGCTCCACTCTGCCCACAATGACTGCAACTGCTTTAAAGAAACACTAGCAAGTCTGAGCTTTTTGGTGAAGCCAAAACCATTATGTTCTACAGAATGGTCTGGATAAGCAAGACTGGCGCTGAGTTCGCTCCAGTTTAGGCCTCATTAGCATACAGTCTGATCACAGAGGAACTAGTTTAATGATAATGGCCTTGCTTTTTTCCACATTGTCACACTGATACACTTAAAAATATAAAAGGATGGGTAATAGCTGATTTAAACATATATAACATCATATCATCGTCATATAAAGTCACCTTTTTGTATTTTTTTAAAGTTTACGTCACAATCATCTGCATTCATACACATATACTAATTAATAATTTTCCATGTAACACTTAATTTGTTAGTTTTATTGTTGTTTTCAGGCATAGATCTTTCTTTGGCTAAGTTATATTTCATTTTATATCAATAAAGGGCGGCCGTTATCTCTCACGCAGGCCTGGCTTCAACCTAGCATTATGAAAGTGCTTCTTTATTTGTCATAGGATTTAATCTGAGCGGTCAGATGAGAGGTGTGTGTGTGTTATACACTTTGATGTCCGTGGGTCATTAGATAACTGAGAGTCACAGATAAGGTGGGCGAGGAGAACAGTGCAGGGATCAAACCCATCATGAGATGAATCACTGTGGCAACCACCCTTAGTTTCTCTTCAAAAACTGCTGGTTTTGATTGAGTAATTGGTTCAATGTTTTGCTACACGTCCAATAATTTCAAAGATTTACAAGAGGCTGATGTCTCCAATTGAATCTGTCAGTAATCATTTAGCCACAGACTGAGAAATCCGGTCAAATAAGGGCATTTGCATCCTTTCCTTCTCCCTTCATCTCACCATCTCTTCTGTGTATTCTTTCCTCAATTGCATTTTTATCACCCATAATCTGTATTTTTCTTTACTTCCCAATTCCAAAACTCATTTATATTGTGCTGCAGTGCTTCTCTCATTTACAACATGTACGCCAAGTCTTGCATCCCGATTCTCCTCCACTAATGTGGGTTTTGAGTCATGCTTTTCCCTACAGGCTGTCAGGAAGTTTCTTGAGTGCTTTCAGCTAGAAAAAAAAACACTTCCTGTCTGGAGAGGAAAGACATCTGCCAGAAACACCCAGCCCTGCCTGCACGCCAAAGAATACATGACCCCTAGAGAGACTGGAGGGAAATGTTGCATGTGAACCCTTTGGAATTACCTGGTTTTCTGAATTTAATTAGTAATACATCACAAACACAGTGTGCATAATGCATTAAGATCCACCCTATTTTCTCTAAATAAGACTAAAGCTTGGAAGCGTTTTGTTTGTTGGACTCTTGCACTGAAAATAGGTTGCAGGACGTAGCGATTTAACAAGCAAGTGGCCCTAAAGACAACAGAAAAGGTTGAAAAATACTGTTTTGCTGTGTGCGCACTCTTATTACAAAGAAAGGAACTGCTGCTGCTGCTATATTGTTGCTGTGGTATTAGTGTCTTTTATGGTTTACACCGTTTGAATCATGAGAATGGCTCAGAATCAACCTACATTCTCAAAATACAGCAGGTTAGACAGGCTTACAGGGTTAAACTAATAACTGTTTTTTCTTACTTTCGTGTCTTTATTGAACAACGTCCATTAAACATTCAGAGTGCTGGTGGAAAAAGCAAGCGAATTGCGGGACCTAATATCTGGTTCAATCTCCTTTGGCAGCAATAACCTCAAACTAGCGCTTTCTCCAGCTCAGCTATATTTCTGGGATGTCTGGTGCGAACGGCTCCTTTGAGATGATGCCACAGTATCTCTGTTGGGTTCTTTGCTCAAGATCATTTATTTATTTTCTTTACATCTGTAGCAGATTTACGTTTAGGGTTATTGTCCTGCTGCATCGCCCAACATCCCACAGAGCTTCACTATTGGAATGTTTTTCATGGTATTATGTCCTACAAACAGCAGTGTAGTCTAGGATCAGGGTGCGTTTCGGCAAACTTCAGACACAAAGTGATGTTTTCTCTTTGAAAGACTCACAAACTGAGACATAAACCAGCTCCAGTGATTAGTTAAAACCTTCATCAATTACTCTGGGATTCTTTATTTACCCAGCAGAGCTTCCTGTGTTCCGCTTTTAGAGCCGTCTTATCTGGCCCCCATTTCTATAGAGAGTGTGGCCACAGTCCTGCATCATTACCAGCACTAAAAGATTTGTCTAACTGTGGACAGATGAATATCTCAGCTCTCTGATACTACTTTGTAACCCTTTCCAGCTTCATGAAAATCAACAATTATTGATCCCTTAGTCTTCTGAGATCTCGATCTTGTTGTGAGGCTCGGTTCGCACTACTTCTTAGCAGCATACGCCTAAAGTTTTCATATTTTTTATGTCTTTGTAGCTGTACTCCACATCTCCAGTCTTGTTTATTGATTCGATTCCAGGTTTGCAAAGTTTTTGTTGATACCATTAGCTTAGGAGTTCCCATGCTTTTTTCTAATCTACACTGTGAAACAATGGATTTTTGCCACATTTACTAAGAAATGATGCACAATTCATAC